>OU426981.1:91545786-92748286 GCA_911387785.2 Aelia acuminata | reverse complement strand
TAATAAATAAGGCTGAAGGTATTTGCTAAAGGCCAAGCGGTGAATTAAAGACAGCTGTTGAAGGAGTACATGTGGGTCAGGAGGACTTGCGCGCATACATTAGCAATGTACAGCTGGTTTTGCTACAGCTGCCCTGCAGGTGTACTACACACTACTAACCTAATTCCGCATCCTTCCGCCCGCACTACGATAATTAGTCATTCCTCTTCCGTTAGGAGAGTTCTGTTCGGGTATCGCGATAACTGACTTAACTCACTTCGCCGTGGGCTGCAATGACATGACAAAGGAGAAATAGGAAACGCTGAAGTGTGGAATCTGTCTGAAAATCACGGATATTGACACGATCTATCAGAACAACTATTGCAGAAATCTTCCAAAATAGAAATTCGTATAACTAGATGAAAACAGAGACTACTTTAATCATCAAAGAAGGAACTACTAACCTATAGTTTAATTTATGTTACAAACCTAGGTATCGTTTATCCGCTATTAAGACAAGGCCGATTACGATCACAATTAGCCGAAGAAATAGTAACGGTGGTCTTCTTCTAAGCTGTCGATTCTGAAAGGAGACGATGAAGACAATCAGGCTAAAAGTACGAAAACATTAACATGTTCCAGGTTTCACTTTCACGTACCTATATATGAAGAATATAGCAAGGGACAGGGGCGGATTTAAAACAAAATTTGGGGTCATGACCTCCCGCGGTCTCACACTCACACTCGTTTGACAGCCCTTTTGTTTTCAAATTTATTAATTGGATTATTTTCTTGCAGCAGGGAGGATTCCTACTTAAAGTGTTAGGTTTGTGGTTTAGCAGCTATGTTATTACATTAATCTTTTCAAAATAACAAAATACACAAGCAGCAACAATATTTGGGGATGCTTAGAATTTAAGAAATAATAGTATTTATTTTAGGGTGGCGGGATGGTCGAGTGGCAAACGCGTTGCCCATGGCAACGTCTGCTTGGAAACATGAAGATAGCAAGTTCAAAACCCGGAGCCAGGGGAAAATTTAATTAAACTCGGCATCAATCCCCCACCATTTCCCCGATAGCACAAAACCCCGTATAGCCTACAAGGCGAGGAAGGGGAGGAACACACACAAAAAAAAAAAAAATAGTATTTAGTCTAAAAAGTTGTAGATCACTGAAGCGAATACAGGCGTATCAAGAAATTGATAATTTCTACTTTACAGAATATTTAAAGAAAACTATTGGTTTCTAAGATATTAATTGCGAATGTCTTAAAACTAAATCAAAATTTAAAGATTTACAAACCAACTCTAACTAACAAAGAAAACTGTTTAGAGAAAAAAGTCGTTTACATGTAAAGGCGTACTTTTTTTTGTATCCTCCTCTTCTTCCTTGTGGGTATTATCAAATTTCTCCTGGCTCCGAGTTTTGAACTTGCTACCTTCTGGCTCTCAATCATCTGTCCGATAGTCGGTGGCAATTTTCTAACGCGTTTGCCCACACAGCCATCCCGCCACCCCATGTAAAAGCGTACTGCCCATGCCAATATATCCGTAAGCGTACCTTAAAAAAAATACAATATGTCCGTCGTTTTCTGAAAAATACTCAAGAGCTCAACATTTTTAATCTATTATCTATAAATATCTATATTACCTGTACAACATATTATCTATTATTATCGGCCGTTATTATCAACTTTTTTTATCGATTCCTTTTTAAGATACGTCTTCGATGAACTCAATCGCTCCGTCTAAAACTCGATTGTTATTTCTATAATCCTGCCCACAAATCTATGTAAAATTAAACTAACTGACAGCAACAGGTTAACTGTTACTATTTCAACATTTCAAAAGGAAGTAATCATGATAAAATGACATCCAATCATTAAAAGAAAATCCTGTTAGAGCCCGTTTTTTATCGTAGGCTTGATTTCCATTTTATATCAATTCAAATAAGAGTTTTCTGGCATCTGTTAATATGAATATATATATAACTTAAATGCAACTAAATATACTAAGCCATAAATAGAGGTGGGTTTTGGGTACGGGAGACAAGGAGTAGAGAAAAGACAGAGCCCACTCCAGAAGATATTGAGGGAGTCCCGATATCGTGCTCATGGCTATCTTATTATTGGGCCATTAGCCAGACCGAAATAAATTTCTGTGTCAGATATAAAGCTTCCTGGGCTAGCTTATCTTACATTGGTGGGAAGGTTAGTGTTCAACTTCCAATAGAATCTATTTTGTCAAGGGAATGGCTACACAGAGAAATATAGTTAATCAGTTCATTTAGAAATGATTTGTATCTCTCTCTCTCTCTCTCTCTCTCTCTATAAATATATATATAAAGTTCTAATTTTTCTACCTCTTCTTCAAATGAGGCAGCCCTCGCTTCTTGTTGGACCAACCTATCGTTCAACCCGACCACGTCACCAGACAAGTTGTTCAACCTGTCATTCATCTCACCTGACATGGTGATTATCTTGTAATTAATTTCGCTAGACAGGTTAGTCAACCTTTCAACTGCCAACTTTTCATTTATTTCAGCTGACTGGATGGCCAATTTGTCACTTATTTCACCAGATAGGCTGTTCAGCTTTTCATTTGTCTCAATAGCCAAGTCCAAACTCTTTTCTCATTAAGCTCAGCAGACTGGCTTGCTAATTTATCATTTATTACCCCGGACAATTTCGACAATTTATCATTTATCTCATCCGACAAATTATTTAAAGCAGCCTTAAAAGAGCTTTCCTCAAACTCCACCGTTTCAGGATCTACGCTTTGACTCAGGTAATACTCACGTAACCGGGGCAATAAGATCGCTTTTGTACCTGTAGTGTCTAAGTCAAGCTCTTCAAATTCTCTTCTCAGCTCCACTACTTTAAGTTCGCCCAATTATTTGCCCGGCATTTTTTTCTTTTCTTCCATACCTGACACCAGTTGTAACACTTCTGTGGGTTAACAAATATTTATTCAACAAAAATATACAATTCTCAATGCCAAACGAATTATAACAACATAAATATTCGAGCAGGTTACAAAAATTACCACTTCGTCACACAAATCATATGGCTTGAGCTTCACAGACAAGGCAAAGACTAAGACTGTTCAGTCAATCGCTCTTTATATGTAGTTGTAAGGAGAGTCTAGAACGTTTTCGAATCTCGTCGAAGCAGGTGCATCGGCGTGGATGGAGCTCGAACAATCTAGATCCAAACAATTCGCTCCAACCGCAAGTTTGTTCCAACAAACGGTATGTGATTTTATTTAACCGACTTCGAACGAAAGAGGAGGTTACTCAATTCGATACGTTTGTGACTTTTTTGTGCTTTTTTTTTTTTTTTTCTCTGTATGTTCACCGATTACTCAGAGATGGGTGGACCAATTGGAACGAAACCTTTTGCATCTTGTAGAGTATTTTCCCAAGGTGGTCCCATTTAAACCTTTTTGAGGTTCCTAATTTATTTAAGAAGTTATCGAGAAAAAACATGAAAATAATTATTTAATTATTGCTCAAATTGTTTACTTAATGGAAAAACATATGGCGTATATTACATAAGGTATGCTCCAACAAGCTATTAAAACTAATTGATAACTAACCAATCCCAATATTGTATTACTGCTGGATGAATCAAATGGGAAAACCAACCAATCAAATTCAGAATCAAAAGAGTGGGGGGGGAGAACATGAGCAGTATGTTAGTTATCGATGTGTTTTATGTGCTTTTTGGAACAAACCTATACATAACCTTAACTAATTTTTCAACATTAGATTTAAATGAAGATATAAATATCAGCAGAATATAATATCGCTTTCGTTTTCTGCAGCGATATTAGCATAAATATTAAATAGATATTTATTCACCGATAACAGTAAACCTTCTTAATTTAGATCTAATCGACGGTTGGACACCGAAATCACGTAATCGTTTTAAAGCAGAATTTAAGACTTCCTCAAGTTCCCGAAGGATCGTTTAAATTTAAAATCGTAGCTATTATTGATTTGAATTAGATTTTGATTTCTATCTTTTATTGACTATGCACATTAAAAAAGAATACAATAATTCCTGGAAAAGCTCATTTTCAGTTGACTAACAAAGGATTCAGATACCACTGTCTTCTTCCGGTTACACTCGGTCACTGTTGAATATCTTGCCGGAGGTCTTGTGCCGATCCTTTATGGGTGACACTTCTGTTATATTATCCGGGTTAATATTATCGGTTTTTGGGTTTGTTTCTACAACTATCGAGGCTTTTGCTGGTGTTCATCCATCAATAAAAACTACAAACTTGATAACTACCCGAAAACAACATCATCGTATGAAAGTCTACTCAGCAAAAATTTGGCAGTCATGGAAATGATTGTTAAAAATGATGATAAATGCTACGCCACTAGAAATGAAGCATCAGTGTTTAGCAATTTATTTTCTTAATAATGTTTTATTACGAAATATATAATTCATAATAGTTCGGTAATAAATTTAGTCAAAAATTCATCGAAAGGAATTACGAACATAATTGTCTCAACCTTTGGAATTAAGTCAGTAGTCTAATACGGGGAATAATAATATCCTTCGTAATAATAAATTAACCATATGTGAGTCCCAAACCCTGTTGCTTCTATCCTAGCGGGGCAGTCTTTTTGATATCGATTAATTTTATGGTTGCCCCTTTTTTGCTGGGACTTCTATCCAATGATGTTTAATCTACTTTTCCAACGATCGATTTAAATAAAGCAATATTAACGGTCCCTACCGGAGTCGTGTATGCGATATTATACACATTGAATATCCATATATTCTGAATTCATAGTTTTCAGAAGGATATTCAAGCAATCAAAATTTAAAAATTACTTTCAAATTTACTATTGGTCATATTACCATCCTCGCGATTCTCCATTAACGATATCTTGTCTAAAACTGGCCAAAATCTCGACTGTTCAGTGACGTATCTACTTCATCTTGGAATGGCCGGATTTATGTATTTATGTATATTTAACTCAAAACATCTCGGAACACTGATGCTGTACGTAAATGACAAGTACTGACGACATTAGCAAAGGAAAAATATTGTCATAGTGGAAAAACATTTTATATGTTCCTCCCAATTGAACATTGATCTTTTATTTTAAAAAAAAATCCATTTATAATCATAAAACGTAGTGTGTTGAAAGTTGTATAATACACGCACCGCTTTCCCACTTTTCTGTGTGTATTCATAAAATTGAAAAGGTGACTGTTTATACAATTATTGTATAATAAAAAGGCCTGGGAAAGACAAACGTGGTAGAGCGTAAAAAGATTTCGAAATTTTTAAACCAACGTTTATTTTACCAACGACCAATTACCAACGAAATTTTTAAACCAACGTACGGTTTTCTACATTTGTTATCTTCTCCAACTAAAAATTCTGAAATAAAAAACATTTTAGAGATGAGAGATGGTCAACTGTTCTTCAATTACGATAGGTTAAATAATGGTCAGGATTTTCAGTTTATCCTGTATAATGTATCCATTTATTGTCACCCTCTAGCATAGATACTCATATATTTGTTTTCTTTTAGCCCTGATGAAGATCCACAAGCTGGATCGAAACGTTGGCTTACCATAATAAATATCATTGTAAACTGAAAATCCTGACCATTATTTAACCTATCGTAAAAAACATTTTATAAAAAAATATTAAACCGACTTCGAAACCTAGGAACCAGTAAAAATAAAGTCACTGAAAAGTATGAAATAATTACCTTCTGATTTTTATGAATACACAGCAAAATTGAAAATGGTATAAAAAGTGGAATAATGCAATAAGACGAATAGTTTTATTTTGATTTCTAAAAATACACACTAATTGTTAATAAAAATTATTAAATTTAAATATTAAATACTATGTTCAATGCAACACAATCTTTTCTGAGGCGGCGCAAAATTTAAAATTTTTTACACTAGACATTATGGAAATCTTCTAAATGGATCTTCTCTTCCCATCTATTGATTTCAATGCCTACTAATGGAATTGTATCAGTAACATGTCATATCTATTTTGCGCCGCCTCCAAAAAGATTGTGTTGTATTGAACATAGTATTTAATATTTAAATTTAATAATTTTTATTAACAATTAGTGTGTATTTGTAGAAATCAAAATAAAATTATTCGTCTAATTGCATTTTTCCACTTTTTATACCATTTTCAATTTCGCTGTGTATTCATAAAAATCAGAAGGTAATTATTTCATACTTTTCAGTGAATTTATTTTTACTGGTTCCTAGGTTTCGAAGTCGGTTTAATATTTTTTTATAAAATGTTTTTACTTTCACTTACCTATATATGAAATATATAGTAAGTGGAAGTATTGCGATCGTGAAAAAATTCGACTTCCGGTTTTCAACGGAAATACACGTTTTGGGGTCCCCTGAGTCGAAATGACCAAGTCCCGCGAAATGGTCTGTGTGTGTGTGTCTGAGTGTGTGTGTGTGTGTGTGTGTGTGTGTGTGTGTGTGTGTGTGTGTGTGTGTGTGTGTGTGTGTGAACAGACTAGCTCAAAAACTATAAACCGTGCGATCCTGAAATTGGGTATTTAGTGTAGGTATATGCCCGCGATGTGACAGCATAAATTTCATCGAAATTACTTAAAGGGAGGGGGTACTTTACTTAATAACTTTTTAGGTTTTTTTCGATTTTCTCAAAAACGGCTCTAACGATTTTGATTAAACTGAGTATTTCATCTATTTATATGCCCGAGATATGACTGTAAAAATTTCATCAAAATTGATTAACCGGAGGGGGGACTTTACTTAATAAATTTTGTAACATTTTCACGTTATTTTTTTATTTACTCTAAATCGGCTTTAACGATTTTGATCAAACTGGGTATTTGATGTATTTATATGCCCGAGATATGACTGTAAAAATTTCATCAAAATTGATTAACCGGAGGGGGGACTTTACTTGATAAATTTTGAAAAATTTTCACGTATTTTTTTGATTTTCTCAAAAACGGCTCTAACGATTTTGATAAAACTTAGTATTTGATCTATTTATATGCCCGAGATATGTCTGTAAAAATTTCATCAAAATTGATCAACCGCAGGGGGCACTTTACTTAATAAATTTTGTATCATTTTTACGTGTTTTTTTTTATTTACTCAAAAACGGCTTTCACGATTGTGACCAAACTGGGTATTTGATGTATGTATATGCCAAATATGTGATAGCCAACATTTCATCAAAATTGATCAACCGAAGGGGGGACTTTACTTAATAAATTTTGTATCATTTTCACGGGGTTTTTTATTTACTCAAAAACGGCTTTAACGATTAATAAAAATAAGATATGAATGTAGAAAAATGTGTGACTTTGTGAAATGATATTTAACAAAACACGTCAATTTCTTATCTAAGTAAGTTGGTAAGTGAAAGTTGTGTGTTGCGCGCACGCACCAGATTTTTTATAAATCATATGTTCTTTTATTTAACGATTTAACGCTACAAAATTACAAATAGTCATTAAAAGATAAATAAGTAAGCTGTGCATGAGCAACCCAATATAATCGGGCAGCATCTCTTTGTTCAATAAAGTGTTTCTCTAGTGGTGAAGCAAGGATTTTGTAGTGGACTTCTCTACAGTTAAAAATTTAAATCATTCAAAACGGGTAGCACAATACCAGCTGTCAAAAAAAGATTTGGAGTTGATAAATTTGTATTTATTCAATTATAAGTTTAGGAGGGGGTTTACCCAAAAGCGGAAACGTGGAAAATGGTCTGTCCAGTTCTTTGTAACGAAAAACGCAGTAAAACAAACTTTTTATCAAATTAAAGGAAGTAACTGGTGAGGTGGTAGGGCTGCCACTCCGGCCCTAAATGTTACACGCACTCACCATGACATTTTAAAAGCATTCCCTTTTCAGAGTCAGCTCAAATCAAACAAGTTAGCCGCAACCCCATACCGTATCTCTCTCCTCTTGCGGAATATTTCAAATGGCTTTATTAACCTCGGTTTTTTTTTTGTTTTTTTTCATTTTCTGTGACCCCTGAATGACGTCAATTAGAAGCACTGTATTCAGGGACTAGAAGCAAATGACAACCGTGCACTCCCTACATGTATATGTACATTTGAGGAGATGAATTCATAAGTAATTATGTCGATCCTTCAGAGCTCTCCATTTAGGTACTATGTCTTAGTATACAATTAAAGCAATTGTACTTGATTATCTTGATGATTAGGATTTCTTCTAAAACCAATTATTATGTATGTGTGTGTGTGTGTGTGTGTGTGTGTGTGTGTGTGTGTGTGTGTGTGTGTGTGTGTTTGTGTGTGTAAACATATGTATAAATATTAAATGGATAAATAATACTTCATGCGTTTTGGATTGATTTTCGTTTATTCATAACTTTTTTTAATGCGATATAAAGAAGGAAAATGCAGGAATTTGAGGATCATTCTGGAGTGGGTAACTTGTGGCTGGTCCCAACTGTAAAAGAATGTAGGACATGTAGGTTCGGAGAACTGCCATTAGCAACAAAATATATACGATGGCAACTTTTTTTTTATTCATAAATTTTCTAGAATAAACTTGTACCGCCCTGAAGAGTTGACCTTCTTTTTTTGGTACTTTTATAGAGCAGAGGGATGATATAAAGACCCCAGGGTAGTTTTGTTGAACCGCCGGGGTGCTGTGACCGGCTTATCTGTCCCAGTTGGGCGGGTACCAATTTGTGTCGCTGTTGAGGAAACAAATTGGCGGTACGTGTGGTATATTTTTCTGGCTCTGCAGGTGCCCACATGCTGTCCTCTGTAGCTCCAATTAAAGTATTAGCGATAATAGAGGCCCTGCACGGCACATGTCACGTCAAGATTAAATACATACCATTAGGAAAGTAAGTGCCATTATTCATCTTTTAACAACCTTAAAGTAATTTTTTTGAAAGAAAATATTTTGTGCTGATCATTTTGCTTATCTTAATATGGAAAAAGATTTGATTATAAGATCTAATATTTACTTTGTTCATGCTGAGTGCTACCAATGGTTAGTTTCTCCATATGCCTTTTCACGACAATGTTTTCCTTTACTTCAGAGCCAACGCGTTTACTGGATGTATTTTAATTAGTGTCCGACCGAAAACAAAGGTCAAGGTTGAAAAATTAGTTTTTGCATTTGAGTCTCATCTGATGCAACTTGAGCCCACCTTTTTTTATGACGAGGTTACTGATTAAACATTTTTTTCTCTTCTGATTTGAAACTGTGGACATGTCGGGCTAATTTAAATTTAAGGATTTAGAAGATATATTTTTAATGTTTCCTTCATTTTCTAGAAATCAAATTTCATTAATTAGGAGATGGATAGGATGATTTCCACAGCAAGTCAAAACTATTGTACTAGTTGAAACTTGAATTCTATCCTGTTCACTGATCACTCACGTGATTGAACCTCTTTCGGAAGAAGAAACCAAATACAGCGAATCTGAACATCGGTATCGACTGAAAACGAACCGAACCCAATTGAACCACATACTTGTGATATGAGCCCTCAACCTGCTGCTTTCGGCAAGTTCGTCGGTGAGAAGTTTTACATCTTCAGATTTCGCACTTTAATTTCATCTCCGGCACTAAGCCCATCGATGCTAACAACTTGAATAAACTAAGTTTATTCAGCAATGATTTGATTCTTATGATGATCTCCTTCTCTAAATTTATCCATTATTTTATGTCCAGTGATCAGATATGCCGTATTTTTTCTCAAATATTTGAAATCTTTATCTGCAGACTTCGAAGAGGCCCAAGTTTTCGACCCATTTCACACTTTCATTATAACATCCACCATCCGAATTGTCTTGTGTCTGCGGGCCGAGCAATCGAGGGGAGGGAACGTGTCAAAATACCGATTATAATCGGTTAAAAATTATATCAATAATTATTGATTGTCATTTTGAAATAGAACTAGTCAAGATATCTCCGTACCTCAAGAGGTAATTCCAAATTATGTGAATATTTACCATTATGATAAACATGAGCAGAGTAAAGTAAGCTTAATAGTGATATATTTGGCCAAAAACCGTGAAATTATAAATTATTTAAAAGAAGAATCTTAGAATAATTCAATAAAAAAAATTAGTTAAAATTAGTTTCGGATCCTTAGTTGTTAGCCAGTGCCATGACACAATTGGATTCAAGAAAATCAGTTAATTAGTCAAAAAATCTTTGCATCCTTTATTTTAGGTGAGCAATTTATTTGTATAAATGCAATGTTGCAATGCACTGTCATACAAATTTTTTAAAAAATATTTTGATTCCGCGCGATTCGTCAGGTATATGATTCATTATTAGGTATATGGGACGTTCTTTTACAAACCGAACACCATTCTGACCGACACATTTTAGATTTAACTGAAACTTTTTTTACGGGTTCTATATCGAAAAAAAAGAGATACGTGTAAGAGGATTTTTTTTTATTTTCGATATTTTGAAAAATAAACAAGATCGAAAATTCGTGAATTTGATGATTTATCGGTAATAGCCTATTTTTCAAAAAATCATAACTCCGGTTCTGTTTAAGCTAAAAAATCTAATTTTTTTTTGTTTTTAAGGTAAAAAGACAAGCTTTAAGAAAAAAATACTTTCAAAAGAGATTGTCGAAAAATTCAAATTGTTATTAACAATTTCAATGTTTAAATCGGTTTTTAACAGTGGCCCCACCCATGAATAAACTTTTTACTATTTTTATCGTATTCTGCGTCAAATTTTCTATCGAAAACGCTTTTAAAAACGATGGAGAAGTTATTTTTACTGTAAGAAAAAAATTAATTAATTTAGCGCGGTACGTCACATCGAAAAGTGGGTCACATTTTACGGCTCATAATCTTGTTTTACACCGTTTATCTCTTAAATACAAATAATTGTTTCATTGTTTTAATTAAAAAACATATTTTAGTAGCCAAGAAGATGGGAAAAAATAGAAAAAATACATAAATAAAAATAAATAAAAAACATTGTAGAAAATGAAATTTTTTTATTAAGATTTCGATAATGCATTAGTTAATAAGAACAATATTTGGAATGTTTACATACAATATTTAAAAATAAGACAATGTTTACATTTTCTGTTTAAAATTTTTTACAATATCCTTTTTTTCGCAAGATGAAAACCGTTTTGCTTCCAATTGCTGTAAAGAAATCGGATTAATACAATGATATTTTAAAGTTTCTTTTATTGTTAAAGCTTTTTGGAAACGTTCGGATATTTTGATGATTTATCGGTAATAGCCTATTTTTCAAAAATTCATAACTCCGGTAAAAAATTAATTGATTTAGCATAAGAATACAAATGAGGAAAAAAAAAATTGTCCGAACGTTTCCAAAAAGCTTTAACAATAAAAGAAACTTTAAAATATCATTGTATTAATCCGATTTCTTTACAGCAATTGGAAGCAAAACGGTTTTCATCTTGCGAAAAAAAAGGATATTGTAAAAAAATTTAAACAGAAAATGTAAACATTGTCTTATTTTTAAATATTGTATTTATTTTTATATTCCAAATATTGTTCTTATTAACTAATGCATTATCGGAATCTTAATAAAAAAATTTCATTTTCTACAATGTTTTTTATTTATGTATTTTTTCTATTTTTTCCCATCTTCTTGGCTACTAAAATATGTTTTTTAATTAAAACAATGAAACAATTATTTGTATTTAAGAGATAAACGGTGTAAAACAAGATTATGAGCCGTAAAATGTGACCCACTTTTCGATGTGACGTACCGCGCTAAATTAATTAATTTTTTTCTTACAGTAAAAATAACTTCTCCATCGTTTTTAAAAGCGTTTTCGATAGAAAATTTGACGCAGAATACGATAAAAATAGTAAAAAGTTTATTCATGGGTGGGGCCACTGTTAAAAACCGATTTAAACATTGAAATTGTTAATAAAAATTTGAATTTTTCGACAATCTCTTTTGAAAGTATTTTTTTCTTAAAGCTTGTCTTTTTACCTTAAAAACAAAAAAAAATTAGATTTTTTAGCTTAAACAGAACCGGAGTTATGAATTTTTGAAAAATAGGCTATTACCGATAAATCATTAAATTCACGAATTTTCGATCTTGTTTATTTTTCAAAATATCGAAAATAAAAAAAAATCCTCTTACACGTATCTCTTTTTTTTCGATATAGAACCCGTAAAAAAAGTTTCAGTTAAATCTAAAATGTGTCGGTCAATTTTTGTCCAAATCTGTTCGGTTTGTAAAAGAATGTCCCATATTCAAGGAATGAAGTACACTATTAAGTAGAAAAAAGATTTTTTATTTTATCATGATAAGAATTATAATCATTAAGATGATATTATTTCAAGGTATATTAATATGTTACACCAACATACGTTCTTTTTTTTTTTTTTAAATTAAAAATGGTTTCGTTTATAACCATACTATTTCAAAAATTAATTGCTGCAAAATGTACAAATTCTACCCTTCGTGTAAAGTAATCCGTGTAGGACTGGGTAGAATTAACTATTTACTTTATTAGGGCTAATAAATAAAGTTAAGGGCCATTGCTGTTATAAGCACACTGCTTTCATTGCGTCAGTTACACAAGCTTTACGGCAGCCCACATAAAATGCCGGCGGATGTCCGTACTTACTCGGCCATGTAATTTTTTTTTTCTCCCACCCTTTTTTTTCAGCCTGTTTCTGAACCCCTTTTGTTTTACGTGTTCAACGCCCCTCCTCATTTTCCCCTTATTTATGAATCTATCCTTCTCATCTTCATTACCGCCCCGGGCTAAATTAAATGAGAAGGAAAAAGGCTAAAAATGTCCATTTAGCCAAACTGAACAAATATTCGGTGAGTAGAAGTTAGCTGAAATGAAAGGTCCTCTTTATTTTCGACCTGAAGAAAATTGAATTCAGCCCCTACAACGGGTTCAGTTCTCTGTTTTACCAGCTAGAACGCAGGCCTGAGGGAATTCGGGGTGCTTTTGTTAAGGTTTCACTGAAGAAATAATAAAAAAAAATCCTTATTCAGATTCGTTTTTTCACTTCTCTTCTTTCCCCTTTATGCCTGGTTATTGTTCCAAAGTCTTGTTTAATAAAGCACTTATAAAACGACGGAAAAGCAAGTTTCCGCTTCTGAACTTTGTTAGAAGTCATAAGGCGAAAACTTGATTGCGGTCGCTAGCATATTCAATTAATTCATTCAGTGAATAGATGTTCAGGCTTCAATCTCCGAATGTCCGATAGCAAATTTATATTAAAACTTAAATGATATTTTTATTTCAATAATTAATTTAACAATTTATTGAGTGTATTTCGCTATATTTAGGTGGACATTTCACACTTACTTTCATTAAACAATGCACGTACGCCCAGTTAGTAATCCCTAATAAAGATAAGCAATGTGAAAACGCTGATATCTAATCCATGTAGGTTGGTATGTGATAGTTGTGTGCTGGGCGCATCGTACCGATTTTTTACGGTAACATTAAAATCACATCATATGTAATTAACATGAGTACAGCCATGGTTTGCCAAGCATCTAACTGCTCTCTATAAATTTAATTATAAGACGAACTGTTTAAAATATGTAATCTGCTTTATTAATAAAACTTAATAATTTATAACCTACATTTTCATGCACATGCTATTAATTTAACATTTGAATATGATTGCAAAAAATCGAATAAAACAAAGGTATAATCTCAATTTATTTTCTAAACATTTTTTCCGAAATCCAGTTTAAACAAAGTTACAACAAAATAAACATAAACGGAAATGATACGGAAGTAATTGAAGCTCTAATTTCTTTATATAAAAATAAAACATCAAAAATATGAATTGTAATCCACTAAAACCAGCAATTAGTAAAAAAAACCATATTTGATTAATTAGAATACCTACTTTTTGACTGATAACGATTTTTCTTAATATAATTATTTTCATCATCTATTATTATTTATTATTCACCGGTCATGTCCAAGATTAATTAATCAATAATTAAAAAAATATATTAATTAATTCTATTCTGGAAAGCCATACTTACGATAAGGTTGATCTAATGAAGATTAACATGATGCACAAAGTACAAATAATCATTAAAACGTTCTTACTTCGTTGTTTAGTTAAAATTATTTCAAAAACAGGTACGTATACCGGATGTTTATTGTTGTAAACCACAAACCTAGCGGGAGGATCCCACAGCAATAATAAAACAAAGAGAAAACACAGAGGAGAAAAAAAAAACTACAAGAAACCCATACATGGGCGAAGGAGAACCGCGTTCACGCTCCAGCGACCACCCCATCACCCTACACCCGCCTTATCGTCTTCTTTAACCAACTCTTTTTCACCCCGAGCGGGGAGGTTAGCAACATTGGAAGGGTGTATGTGGTTATGTGCGGTCCAGCTGTCAAGAATTTTCCCTCAACAACCGGAATATTTTGCAAGCGCGATGAATCGCTGAGTCATCCTCAAATTTAATTATTCGAAAGAGGCTGACATGAGGCACAGATGTTGAGGAAAAACGGAAGACATTAAATTTATGAATGAAACTAACGTATTCTTTTGTAAGAGAGCACAATAAATTTAACATAAACAAGATTAAAATTATATACTAGAAAAGTTATATATACGCATAAAAAAAAATGTAGGATTCTGCTAAAAACCATACAATTATTCTTAAGAAAATAAAAACGTTGATGGGGTATAAGAAACAAACCTTTTCTCTACGATGGTAGTACCGTATAAATATGCGGACAACAGTACAAACTCATAATTTGTAGAAGACAGACTAAAAGATCACATTGGAAAAAATATCCTTTTCATGAAAGATTCTTACAGGTTCGATCTCGCAAAATGGTGTGAATTTGCGTTAAAGTATACATTTGAATAGTATAAATGAGCACGTGATGTTACAACAATTTTATTGTCAAAATTGAGTAACTAGAAACGAATAATTATTCTGTCAAATATTTCAGATGTTTAAGCTTTTCTCAAAAATGGCTCAGACGATTATGATTAAATTCGTCATGTTTATTGAGACTCAAGTATTCCTTATTATCCAGCGAAGGAAAAATTTCTTCCGATAAATTACCATTGATTTTGTTAATGTGGAGTAAATAATAGTCTCCCAATAATCCCTAGGAATAAGAATGAATTTGACAATCAAGTAAAGATGAAAAAAAAAAAATGTTTTCCCAGGTTGAAAATTTCAACTTTCGGTAAATATGAGTGATAGATGACTATGTATTCTTTGAAGGAAGTCCCTATACAAATAGAGCCTGGCTGGGCTACATAATGATGAATTTTAGTAAGTTTTATATGGTATCAAATGTATCTCATAAATATAGTTTACGTACAAAATATATACATACAAGATTTTTCCTCTAATCGATGTAAAATAAAGTTAAAACAAGATAATAAACAAATAAAGAATAAATAAAGACTATGCAAAAAAGGAAAAAAAAAAGCAGTATCTCAAAATTTAGGAACAACGAGCTAGTAAACAAGCTATGCTGGAAAAAAGTTTTGAGGCAAGAGGAAGAAATAAATAGTCTCAGAAAAGAATTATTAAGAAACAACGTTATTCTATATAAAGTTCTTGAGTTGGAAGAGAATCAGCCGGAAGATGTTTACAAAACAACAGAAACCATATTTTTTATGGTATATAAGAATACATATAAAAAGGTGTATGAAAATAGCCTATATCCAAAAGGATTTTTCTACAACGAAAAGATGAATTAATTAGAAAGGCATAACCGACTCATGGATATTTCCTGCCAGTATGGTCCGGGGACCGTTGAGACGAAGCACCCATAAGGTGACCTTTCAAGTGCCCAGAGGACACACAATAGACCCCACGGCTTGATGGGGCCCCCTGTTAATTACAGTAGCAGTTCCCTTTGTCTCGATCCCTCATCGCCGTTCAAAGCTCCGTCGATTCCTCCTCCTTCATAATTATTGTTTAGGGCCCACAGTCGGCTCAGTCCTCGGTCAAAGCGAAACGTAGAAGCAAAAAGAACGCTCAAGATCATAATGCCTCGAACAATTATACATCAAACGGTTCAATGAACTTGTGAGTTTCTCGATATTCTTCACTCGCAATCATTTACAACTTTCACAAGAAATCAAATCCATTCCAAGATAATATTTGTATGAATGAAGATCGCCACAAACTCAACAAAGTGACAAAAGGTATGCTATTTAATTAGTTTTGAAATTATTACGAACTCGTATTATGGATATGAATATTGATGGATCAAATTTTGAATCCAGGTCTACTTGACGAATGTAGTTGATTATCATTATTTGGTATATATATGATTGTATATATATATGATAATTATTTAGTATATGATTATCATTATCATGGTACATCCGAGAATGTTATCCAAGCCACCCGCAAACATCACTGTTTTAGTCGACGCAATTATTTGTGTTTTCATTAATTAATGCCAGAAACGAATTCACTAAAAAAAAAAAAAATTGTTCAGGAGGTGGTAATAAGATGGAATTCCACAGAAGATATCATGAAAAAAAAAACAATATCCATATTTTTACCGTACATAGAGTTTATTTATTCTTTTGAGGATACTGATTACATCTTGTCGCATCCATCATTGAAAACTGACACTTGTTTATTACCTTTAATTTTACCGAAGAATCTATCGTACAACGTTTTGGGTGTCCGTCCCTGTATGGGGCATTGTGAAACAAATTACTGGATCCCCTAACCCTGAAGTTAGATATGCTCATTCAAATAATCCTGACAAATGATGGATAGATTATGAGGATTTAACGAAGGATTAGAATTAAATGTCGGCCTTTATTGTGGTAACTAATATGCCATTGTGACTTTCACTAACAAATCTTTTTGACACAGATGTCCCATATCGATCTGTTGACTTATCAGGTAAGAACCTTTTTCATTTCATATCAATCATCTCATTTCAAATATGAAACCTCTAAAATTTTCCATCACTTTTATTAATAGCTGCATTAGGAAATAGGGGTCGAGATCAAGATTCATCAAATATTAGCTAAATATAGAGACTAATATAAAGAATATAAATATAAAAATTGTTCATCCATAAGATTAAATTGTATATATTTTATAAGATTAAACTAAGCAGCAGCTGATATTGCTCAGAACCTACTTGAGATCTAAGTCTGAGCAATATATTACGTGCTGAATTAAAACAGTTAATTTTTTCATCAAACAAATTTAGGTAGAATAAAATACGTTTGATCCTTTATATACTAATGCCAAAAAATAATTTTATCCATGCGCAGTGGAGCAGTTTTATTTTATTCCAACTTCCAAAACAGCAGATGAAAATAACTAAGGCAGATGTGTACGTTCCGGTTAGTGTAGATGCTGAAATTTCGGCCTGAGATAATATAACGGTTCTTTATGTCATTTCACATACACATTATACAGCTGGCTGTATATTTGGATTGAGAAATATATACAGTTACAAGACTTATATAACATAGCCTTGATTTTGGATGAGTAAAAGAATGAGTTTGATAAAACAATATTCAGGAAAATTATTAGTCTTTATGCTGGAATGTTTAAATCTTAAGAAACATAAAATTTCTTACTGGTTTGCTATTTTCTTACCTTCAGATTAAGGGAGGGGATAAATTTTAAATAAATAATTTTGCACCTGATAAATAAAAAACATTTTTTTTTTTTTTTTTTACCAACTTTAGAGGAATCTGCAAAATTCTGTTAATCATGGCAAACTTGTGTGACGCTTTCAGTTATTTTATGTGTATTATTAATCATCATACAAATATATATTATTTCTCAAAGCATTTTTTCGGTAGAACTTAACTTGTTTAATACTTCATCAAATTTCATGAATGAGGCATCATTTTAAAGCTTTCCTTAACCGCTACACCGGAAAAATATTCAAATCACTCATTTCGATTATGTTCTAAATTTCTAGGTTTCTAAATTATGTTAATCTTTTCAGGTTATGAAGGAGAACATTTTCGGTCACATACATTCCTTCGTTTGCGAGTGGAAGCGAAAAATTGCAATTCTCAGCGAACATATTCGCAGGGCTTTTTCGAAGGTGTCATTTTTTTCAGTTTGTCAAGACGAACATTTTTGGTTATATACACTTTTCCGGTCAGTTGTATGTGGTGCTTTCCAGGGTGCAATCTTTCGGAGACATCTATGTCTGTGTTAAACAAACCCACCCACAATCACAGATGACCATATCGTAACTTAAAAAACAGTGTTCAAAGAGGCCCAGTAAACACGTATTTACTGTATGTAAATATCTTAAACTTAATTTTCAAAAAATAAATAATCTACAATTAAAACACATCTATTCCTAACTCAACCCTCACCTATGCCCATGAAGCTAGCACTACACTAAATACGCACAATTTGAAACTAAATATTTGGTGTGTTCTTTAATTAAGTGGGATTTAAATAGATTAGAGTGTGAATGCTTCCCACAGGACAGCTAGTTTTTTCTTTACGATAGTATCATGAAGTTGAAGGAAATGAAGAACACAGTTGTTTGTAAAAATTGATTTCCCGATCATTAACACCGCTAGAATTACAATCGAAGTAGCCCGCGAACGAGAGACGGAGGAGTAATATTGCCTTTCGCGGTTATGTATGTAGATTAGAGAAACAATATTCGGGGATGGATCTGCATACTGATAGAGCCAGGAGAAATTCAATGAATAAGATAGCGCCTAATATTGTTGCTACAAGTCCAATCTTGATTTAACGTCGCCACCTGGACGGCTGTCACCCCCTACTCCTCCAAGCCCTCAACCTCCTCCGATCAATGGTTAATAGTATTCGCTTTATGCAAATTCCAAGTCTTGCATAATCATGCGACTGTTAGTTTGTGCTGCTTAAGCAAACTCCCCAAGTCCTTGCCATTTTGCTTAATAACTCCGCCAACTGCATCCCTCCCTGATTCCTTCATTAAGAAGTCATTACGTCTTCCAAGTTTCGTCCTCGTCAATCAGCGAGTGATGAATCGCCGAAGAAGATATTACACCCGAGTATTAACAGAAGTAATAAATAGTTTATGCTGAGCGGACACTATTAGTTAGTTTCAGTTACATGTATAATTAAATACGAAACAAAAACATTAGAGCAGAATTTTATTCATAAAACAAGATAAAATAATAACCATTTAATCCAACCTGATGACAGCATCAAGAATGGGCATGTAAAATTCACAATGTAATTTTTTCACAAGTAAAAAAACATACCTATTATGTTTGAAAATTAAACCACAACTTAAGCTGTTTTTTACAAGTTTTTGTAAAAGCCTGACATACCATTGGTATAAAGTTCAATAAAAACTAATTATAGCATTGAAAAATTAAATAAGGTCAACTTACCTAAATAAATTTTCTAATATTAAAAATAATAATAATAAATGGTATAATAAAATAAGTCTACTTTATTTTGCAAAAAATAATGGTAAATCATTCTCCTTTTGTTACTAGTAAGTACATAGGTATACAGTGCATTTCTAAATTAGATTTAATAATATTTATTAATTAAAAAATATGGAATATTTTTACGAAAATTTTTATATTTCATATACTTAACTAATACTTAATACTAGCTGTATATCCCGGTTTCACCCGCGGGGAATTTCGACTCGTCTCCAATGTAAAGCGAGATCATAACGATTTTTATAACAATAAAGAATTTACCCGGAGATTGGCTGAAGTTATGCAATATTAATATGGACAGGTGTTCGCACCTGGTATGAAAGAACCACTGAGCGAAATTTGGAGAATTTAGGACAAACGGTATATATTTCTATAAAGAATAAGAAAACAGAATTTCATATTTATTTATATAGATTATTTTTAGTGTAAAAATATTTAAATTTAAAAAAATAAACCTATTGAATATTTTAAAGGAAGTTTTGATATATCCATTACTACTATTTTAAGGAAATCTATTTTATCATATTGAAATCTAATATTTTACATGATATCCAATATTTATTTCTGAAATATCCATTTTAATAAAATTTTAGGTATTATTTTTTTATGTATTATTCCTTTTCGTTACATATTTGTTTAAATAAATACAAAAATACTTATACAGACAAAGAAATTTTTGATATTTCCATTACTATAATTTTAAGTACCTAAGTCTATTTCATCCCAAAAACTGTTTACCCCTAAACCAAAGAATCAAAGCCATCCCGAAAAGACTGCAAAAGCCGAACGTAAAACCTACTGCTAATTTGTTTCGAATGAGAAGTTGAGGCACGGCATATAGAATATTAAAGGATAACTTGCTGTGCAAACATAACTTGACGGCATATGCAAATTCCCGTTGGAGTGCTAATGTCTTTTGTTGTGTCCCATGTAACAAGTAGAGTTTGGCAAAGAAAGTTCGCTATATCTCGGTTCAAGAGGGAGCTTCGGTCTTTCGGGATGAGAATTAATATTTCTTGCTTTAAGGATCTGTTAAAGATTCACATCTGTGCGTTTGCGGAAAACGAAATTTGTAAACTCCATATTATAAGGTGGGTCAAGTGTTGGTGAGGGATTCGGTTGTTCATAAGGGTTCTTGGGCATAAAATAAGCAACGAAAGATTTATTCGAAATGACGCTTAGCTACCACGTTTTTATGATTGATTAATTGTTGAATCAAGACTACTCAGTTTATAGAGCCTGTGTGTGCCCCAGAATTTGTCTCCCGTAAGTTTAAAAAAAAAAAAAAAATTAATATCTTCAATGTCCTTTGCTGTTGCTGGTGAAGTTTAATTATTCATACTCCTTTATTAATATTAATGAAAATGTATGCTTTATAAAGAAAGTAAATTGAACCATAACTTGTTACTTATTTTACATTAATGACTTATTCGATTAAAGATAAAATAAAAAATTCTTTATTAAAACATAGACTGTCCTAGTTTACTCAAGATTTGTTTTCTATTATTTAATTTCGATTTAATTACTGTTCAATAGAGCAGAGTCGAATCCTACTCGCACCTAAATATGTCAAAAAACAATTAAAACCTAAAATTGTAACAATCTAAATTAAAACTAAAATTTGAACCTAAAATTGTAACAATCTACAAGTTTCAATCATAACCGTTGCTAAATTATTGAAATGATTCAATTGAGTAGTGACTTGACAAAACAGGTTTTGTCCACTTTTTAAATGTGTTCAGTATGGCCTAAAAACTATTTTTTTTAGCTTTCCGTGGCTACTCATAACTGATTGTTCTTCTTAGACAATGTCCAGCCAGATTCAGTTGTAAACAATGAAACCAATAATGAATTTAATTTAAGAGATGGCAAAAATAGAGTGTAGCCAGGAAATTGATTATTGAAGAAGAAAGGCCTAAAAACATAGCAAGTTTTGATTTTTCAACGCCTTGAATGCACAAGTAAAATTGAATTTGAAGCGAGTTTTGATTTAAAAAGTTATTACATTATAAAAGAGAGCGTAAAATACTGTAGGGATCCACTGTTAACAAATTTCGACCTCGTATATAGAAGACGGTTGTGATGGTTTAATTTTATCACTATAATGATCACCTAATAGCGACTGATTATATAGTTTGGTGCCGAAATAGGACTTCCGGTGTCGCCTTAAAACCAAAATACCAACCAAAGAAAAAAAATATATATATATTTTGTTATAGTCAATTTTCTGGGTACAACGCCTATTACTAAAGGCCGGATTTCGTGCAGTAAAAATTTTAAAAACGTGCAATAAAAATTAGCCAAACGTGCAAAAACGTGCAATAAAAATAAAAAACATTGACAAACGTGCAATTCAACCTTCTGCTGTGTGAAGAGGTAGTGTATAATTAAGAAAATTAAATATTAATTTAACATATTTATATAATTATTGCTATATACATATGTGCTTACAAAAACTACAAAAAAATTGTTTGCTAGGAATCATAATTAAACAAAACTTCTAATATATATATATAGTAAAACATAAATTTTCGTAATTTTCTACTAACTATATTAATTTATCAAATAGAAATTTCTAAAATTTTATCGTATTAAAATTTACAATAATGTACATTTCCAGATTATGCGTCTACGTCATCTTCAAGAGTAGAAACAAACTCTTTAAAATTATTAAAATGATCTGAATAAAATAGGGCTGCTTCGATCTATGTTCCCATCTAGTTATCACAGGTTCTGGGGGAAGGGGGCAGTCCATACTATTTCTATAAGCTGTCACGCGGTGAGGGGCTTTTAAAAATATTTTTTCCCATTATTAACAAGTTTGTTGATATTTCGGAAAATTTCCCTCACTTTTTCAGTAACACGGTTTAAATCATGCGCTACACAAGTTACATGTACCATATTTGAATAAAAAACTTTTAATGCTTCTCCAGCTTTTACCATATACGGAGCGGCATCGCAAACATATAAAAGGATTTTATCTTGGTAGGATGTTGGACAGAAAAAAATTGCTAAACTGTCGTTCACAAATCGAGAGACAGTCTCGTAGGTCGTTTTTGGAAGCTGCTTACATGAAATGAGGTATGGTTTGGGTTCAATCTCCGGGTGTTGGATTCCAACAAATAAACTGCAAATATTAAGTCCCCGTGGGTCTGTTGTTTCATCTACCATGATGTAAATATAATTATTTTCAACTATTTTTCGTATCTCTTCAACAGAATGTTTAAAACAGTTTTTGAGGTAATTTTTTTCTTAGGGTGTTCTCGTCAGGAATGTTTTGTTTTGTGTATTTTTGCAAAAAACACTTAAAGGGCTTGGACTGCAGTTTATTGAATGGAATATTGGAAGCGACCATGGCGTAACATAAATCGATAAAAACTGTTTGTTTATTGTCTAACGACGAGCAGCTTTGTTTGTTGTTATTGTTGAATTGGAGCTCGCTTGGATTTTTGTACTGCAGTTAACTGTGTGTGCCGACCTATAAAAATAAAAAGATATTGGGAATAGTCAAATGCTATCGTGTGCTACTTATGAAAAGATAGAATGTACTTACTTGAGTTGCAATGAGCATCCACTTTTTTCCGATCGGAACCAATTGATTTATTGCAAGAAGAAAAAAAATTGTTTTCCCGTCTTATTTCAATTCTGGGTATGGTTTTATCCATTTGATTTTGGAAGATTGGCTTGCTGTCACTTTAGGCCATAGGTCAGTAGTGAAAATTATTGTAGTTGTTTACCGAATTAAACTAAACTTCAGAATGATATGGAAATAAAGTAGGTGGGAAGGTTGAGTCAAATCAAGTTAGAACTTCTAAGAAAGTTAATACAAAGGAACGTTGTTCGACATAATACCATTTCCGTAACGAGTTCGAAGAAATATTTTGAAATCATGAATAATTTTTTCTTTCTTAAAAAATTAGGTAGAAAAATAAATTATAAATACATACATATATCGGTATTATTGTTGGTGATTTTAAAATAAATCATAATCTATTCTCTATAATAAAAATTAAAAAAAAAAAAATCAATATTTTTAATGAAATATCAAAAAGTGCACTTTCGTGCACTGAAAACCTAAAATGTGCAAATTTGTGCAGTAACCCTCAAAATGTGCAATTTCGTGCAAAATAAAACTTACATATGTTAATCCGGATGCCTTAATTCGTGTAAATAACTTGTCCCCGATCGATTTCAAGCAACCGAAAAAAAAGTGCAATTGCACGAGAATCCGGTCTCTACCTATTACAATGCGCAAACAATTACATATGTACTTATAATTGGGATAAGAAAAACAGCATTTAAAAAAAAAAAAAAAAATCAGTTTCTCATTACGATAAAAATAATAACCATTAAAACTTAATTCATGAATTTTCATAAATCTTGCTATGCATTATTGATACATCTTATTGATATATCTTTGATGCGCGGTCATAAGGGCTTAAGTCACAATTTGAACATTTGGAGATTATGTCCTAATATTATAGCACGAAATCAGAGCTACCGGTTAAGTCATACTATTTGGTTTTATAAAAATAACAATTACAAATAATGTCAATAATTACATTTTACATAATGATTTTAACTTTGCTGTTGCTCTCCTGAAAAATTCAAATTTTGACTTAAGCCCTTATGACCGCGCATCAAAGATATAATCACAAGTAACCATTCACGATCGGCTAACAAGAACGAAACAAACGGTCAGTTAAAATAAAGAACTACTTAGAGGAAAAAATGCGAAAAAAATTCAACTTTTTTATAAAAAGAATAAGAAACTGTATTTATTTGACAAGAGAAGCTTCGTATAGTAAAGTTATGTCCACCTACAAAATAATGTTAATATGTGAATAATTTTCTAAAATGGTTAAGCTGTAGTTTTGCATTGTGCCTGAAGTTTATAAGTGGAAGGAAATTCAAGAAGTGGAGCGCAATAAATAAACTCCTTGCCATGGTTCAAGAGTTGTGAATAAAGAGTCGGCTGTTGCCAAGGGAAGCCAGAACAGCTGTTCCTTATCTGATAACAGAACCAGAGAGGTGAAAGGCAGCTAGCGCGATCTACCGTCAACGGTCTACCTCTAACTCTGAAAAGTACCACGAGATGTCACTGATTGCAACCGCTAAATTCAAATGACAGATTATTTAAGTTTGTTTCATTTTCTTTATTATTATTTTTTTCTTTTTGTCAATTCTATTATTTATGATAATTTATAACGAAACAAATGGCTAGATAAAGTAGGATATTAGTTATAATCGTTTTCTCAACGAACTGAGCAAGATAAAGTATTTCTGTTTTCACGGCGATTTAAAGATGTCAAAGGAGATCCATTCGAAGTCCTAATTATTTGTTGATATTTGTTTATATAATCTCTAGAAGTCATTGAAAAAAATAAATAAAAACTTGATCTTGAAATTAAAATTCAACGTTTCGGTAAAATCTTCAATTTTAAGGGCTTATTTTACAATTAAAGTCCTTTTTTTTCCATTATTCAATATTTCTATACCTAACCCAAATTACACGATCTAACAGGAAACCTTTACATTAACTAACATATTACACAAAAAATAATCTCAGCTTCGTATTCGGTATCCTCAAAAACACTGATAAAAGTATATACTTTCAATAGATGTAATTCAATATATTTGGAGTCGCTGATATGTGCCTGAAATTATTTTGTGTTAAAAAATATATTAGGGCAGTTTGCTTGAATATCTGATAATTTTTTGTTTTCATTTTCTATTCAAAATCTAGACTCAAAAATAAAAATAATTGTCGCAATCATATCGATATCATTTTTTAAACTCGAAATTTCGAAAAAAGTATTTGTATTTTTTTTTCTCGGTTTTAAAAAAGTGTCTAATATTTGCTGACCAGGAACCTTAAGAAAATTAATTAGTATTATTAAAAAGTAAAAAAGTATTATTCTTTTATGGTTGTGATGAGTGCTGAGGGGAGAGAATACATAAAAGTATCCATTTAAGTACTTTGGTGATACCTACTTTTTATAGGTATATAAATATATACTATACCTAACCTACGCGTTGCTGTGGCTCAGCGCTAAATTAGTTGTATCCTATTCTTATTTATAGTCAAATCAAAATTCACTGATAAAGAAAAAAACAACGGGATTTAAAATAGAACCTTACGCCAAATTTCAAATTGTTTGGTAAAGAATTTAGATGGGTTAAAGTTTTTTTTTTTTTTATCTTATATTTGACCATAGCGTGTTAATGAATGACACATATAAAAGGAACTAATTTAGAATAAAATTGGAACAGGGTTTAGTACAATCACAATAGAAATTAAGCAAAACTGTACTAAATTAATCTTTTGCCATAATTCATATTAATTAAATTCAGAATATAATACATAATGATATGAGATATCGCATCAAGAGGTTATACTAATAAATGCGCAATGATTTTGGTTAACCTGTCTTTTGCTAAAAGATTCGATGTTTCCTCCACGCGTGAAAAGGCAACACATAATCTGACATGGGAAAAACACGGATCTTCCTAGTCCAAGCCGGAAAAAATAGATTTATGCTTACCTACCCTAAATATCGAAAGAAAATAAAGTGTTTTGTCAAAAAATCAACTTACACCGCCATCTGTTGGAAATTTATAAAGCTTACAAATAATCACACTCAATTGTAGAATAATAAGCATTTAATTTGCAAAAAAAGAAATACTGAGGCCAATAATCGAGATAAAAACTATCCTACCTCTTAAGTTTGACAAAAATACACGCAATGAGCTAAATTTCATTAAAATCGGTTCAGTAGTTTGTGATTTTACCTCCGACAAACTTCGGGGCACGTGATATATATATATATCATATCATTAAATATAAATTTATATATGAAATTGGAACTTAAATCAGTACCAAAGCCAGAAGATAAGAGGAGTGGAGACGCTAACGGTGAGATGGCGTGCACTAGCAACAAGTCCGGGCACTTCATTATTGAGCCGCAACAACCGGCTACTCAAGTCGGCTCCTACTTCATTCCTTCCATTTATTAATGTCTCATCATATCGCTCTTTAAATTATTTATGCCTGCCATTAGCCATCCACTTAGAAGTATATAATATTATGATGACCTATTAGGGGTATAATAAAGCGTGTCAAGTCCTGCACTAAAATGACAGAGTGAAATTTACGTTTCCAGAATATTCAGTGACCATTAACTGTCCCTGAAGTAATTTTGAGCGTCACTGCCTGAGATCCTTGATTCACCAGTCATTCTTACAGAGTACTAGTAATACATAGTTAACCTTATTATTAGTGACAAATTAAAAGCTTGATTGAAAAATAAATAAATAAAATATACATTTAAAATTAAAATATGTAAATTGGTCAAAGATAAATTGTCACTTCACAAGGTACTTCAAACGTTTGAATCTATAACCGGCGAATACGATTTTTTTTTTTTTCCTCTGTTGCCACTTGCTTACGGTTATCCTCCACCCCCCCCCCCCCCCATCAGTCCATACATTTTCATGAAAATTAAATATTAATAAAAAAAAAAAAAAAAATTAAAATTAAATTTAAATGGAATCACCAGACAAAAAATATTTTGTGGTTGGCTCCTATTGTCAGACCATATATTCATTGTAATTCTAAAAGGTGAATCATAATATTAGTAACGATATCAAGAAACAACCCCTTTTTTCAATAGTTTTACTTTTATGAAAGTGATTGATTGGCCTTATAATTAAAGGTTTATAATAATACAAACCATCGTTATAATATTAGTATGAAGTTTACATAACAAAAAATAATAATAAAAAAAATTTCTCTTTTATAGAAATATATTTAGACATTCCCCTACGGATATGGACCTGTCATAAGTCGTGGTATATCGTACCTTCACTGGGAATAGGTCACCACTTTTTTTTTCTATTTTATAATGGTACCAAATATAACTATTATAACGATTTATTTCTTTTTTCAAAAACTATCATAAGTTTAAAAGTTTCGTTAAATATAGAAAACAAATAGACATAAAGCCATATTAAATTATGATGTTAAGTTACAAAAATTAGGTATCTTATTTTTACTTTACATGAATAAGAAAGTAAACATAAATGTTTTTGAAATTTTGGTAGTAAAAAAGTCAATCTAAGAAAGCCGTCCTACACTGCCCCCACCTGAGGAAGTCCATGACTTAGAGTAACTTAAAAAGAATAGTTGGAACGAAACAAACCTTTTCTCAATCTGGGTGGCCAGAGTGCGAAATAAATTTATCATTTGTTAGTCAGACAGTCATGTACAGGGCTTTTTCTAGACATTGAGAGGGGAAGAAATTTCTAGCCCTTATATATGCAATATCACGCCGTTGAGGAAAAATCGGGAACATTCTTCTTAGATGAAAGAGAGAGAACTACCGAACCATTTAAAACCCTCTTACCGGTATTCGTTTTCGAGTTAAGGCGGCACGCACAATGTACACTGTACTCTATTATGGCTTTTGATTATAACTTTTTTCGCAACTCGTTTCAATTGCATGCTTTTGGATCGATTACTAAATAAAGCGTTCTCTAACTCTAATAACAAACAAATTAATCCAAGCATGGTATTAAAAATTACAGCTTGCAACATTTTTCTCTTGAACGATTAAAAATTTTAATAACAGTAAGGTTTCCTAAAAATTTAAATATTTTAAAAACATATGGAGGTAAAGAGTCGAATAAGAAAGATGATCATCATCGGAAAGGAAAGGGAAGACGAGCCGACGGTAGCTGCAGTAATGAATACAGAGAGGCCCGGGGGCGGGGCAATGACTGATGGCTGTGATTGACGACTGAGGCATAAGTCATGACTGATGGACCATCAGGACTTGACGTTCATCTTGGGGTTAGTTCTCGAGGAGTACAGAGGATGACGAGGCCCATTGTTAAGGGAAGCCTCTTCAGAATCTTACAGTCTCCAGGGAGCGAAAGAAGGCCTTATTATAATAATTCGGACCTTACTAGTTAAAAAACGAAACCTTTGGGTAGGTGGATGGACTTGGGGTCGTGAGCCTAGTTCGCTTCAACTTATTCGGTTTACTTTGCCGGACCCACGGAGTAAATCTTGAACTTCTCACCCTGGTTGGGAAATAGGTTACACATCTAAAATAATCCACCTTTTTATAGAACTAACTTGGAATGACACCCATGACTTGATTGGAGAACCAAAAAAAAAAAAAAATTCACATTACTCATTAAAACCATTTTTTCTCAGTAAAGCAAAACCAATAAACTTCTGAAATTCAGACATTATCAGAGCTCAAAAAACGATATCACCTGGGAACAAATTACAATCATTTACAAACTTGAGTACCTATATAATTATATATACATATGTTTTACCTTTGGCTTTCCACATAATCTTCACAATATATTTGTCCCATAATAATAAAAGCTTTTTTTTTTTTTTAATTTTCTATTGTAGAGAATAGTTTTCTGTTTATAGTATAAATAAACTGTGATAATTTAAAAAAGGATCCTACTCGTATGGTTTCTTGGGCCCATAACGAAAAAGTAATCGAAATGTGGTAAAGTGTCCCAAGACCTCGATTGCGCTTATGACCAGTTGAAAATAACCTAAATCGATAACTAAATTTTAATAGTAGGAGACAAGATTACGTATTAATTTTATTTTACGTAGCAATATTTACTCTCTTCTTTTTTTTAAAGCAATAATAACTAGCAATATTACCAATAACTAGCCAACATGTTTTAAGATATATCTCGCTCCATTAGGATTGTCGTATCGAATATTTTTTTTTATTCTTTCAAAGACTTAAAGTTTAGAAAAAATCTCCGAAATTGATGTTATCGCTGAATAACATTCGACTCTTCCCAGCACCAAGCTGACGGTCGAAGACCAAGCCGGTTTAGAAGTTGACCAATCATCCTCTCCTACAGAAGCTGCTCTCACATTAGTGTACCTTCTTAATTACAGAGATGACCTTTATCAGGTGACATCCGACACTCGGGGCTAAGAGAAACTCCTCAACACTCTCTCTCTCATCCTCAAAGGAATCACACATATGTAAGATAACACCGTCACACCTACCAGCTACGATAAGTAGAAACGGATAAAAAAAAATATAGAGGTTAATTGGCCATACGAAAAAAAAAATTATTAAATAAATTTTATGAAAGAAACTACAGAATCGAAAAGAATTTCACCGTAAATTTTACCAACAAATCTAGTAAAAAATAAATTAAAATAATCATAGTAATGATTTAAAAAAAAAAAATTATCTCTCATTCCAAGGTTTAGCGACTATATATTTTTTTCATCTCGGGCCATGGGTGGAGGAGGGGGAATTGTGGAAAGTCTCGGCACTCGGAATTTCGAACTCACGAATCTCCCGCTGTCGTAGTTTATCAGTTTTAATGCGATAACTCTCTTGACCTACAAGAATAAATTTTATGCAGTACTTAGGCGGTCCTCATTCCTGTTGCAGCATGGTATATTTTTCAATAATCTTTTAACGCGAAATTTCGATTTCTTGTGGAATCCTAACTTAGAAATGGCTCTCTTATAAATTCAATAGTCGGCTCACTTTATACTATACTTATTCACTTATTCACAATTGTAACATACGAGTATATACCAGGTAGAAATGGTATTGGTGTCAGAGGGGACAGTTTTCTCGAGAATGTACTGGTAAACAAAAACATCGGTAAATTAGTGACGATTAATAATTGTTATGAATGACAGCTTTAGGTACTAGAAAGGTCTAAAGTAATGTTTTATGAGAAAAAGAGAATTGATGTTAGCAAGAAAAGAAAAGACATCAAGCTAGCCTCTGGACGATTTGATGTAACTCCCGACATTTTTTTTTTTCCCCGGGCCGTCTTCCTTTCTTCAGCGGCCATTACCTGGCCCTGTAAAAAAGGCCACTGGGAACATTGATGGTCGGATCCCGTGATTCGGCCTCGCCAACAGCCTTCGGGGGGAACGGCGTTATTTTATGTCGGAGGCCCAAGCTGATTGTGCCCCGAGTAGAATGGGGATTTAAGGACTCTCTTAGGGCAGCTATGAATTTTTTCTAGAGTCGTCATGTTTTTATACCGACCGATCTGGCTGACAATAAAACACGAAGTCGGGACACGAAAAATCTTCGGAAACAATGCGGGGATATATTTTTATACAACAATGAACAGAGCCAACGTTCCATTCGAAACGAAATCCACAAGGTAACATTGGACTTATAATTTTCTGGTACGATCATTTAGATTTCTGTCAAAGTATAACACAAACAAAGATTCATTCATTAGTCAACGCATTCCCTTATAAACACTTTATCGATCGCTAAGAAGCAAAGAACCAATGAGTCCAATCGATATAGACTTATTTCTGATCGACCGAATACTTAACTCACTGCACAACAGTAGCGCTCTGGTTTGAACTTTTATAAACAGTTTTCCGATTTTGCCACAATCTGCCTATACTCATTTAAATGAGATTTTACCACGCGTGAACACTGAACTCAAGAGTGAATTAGGTTATTTAGAACATCTTCTTAGCATATTTGGGTTTTCATCAACTCATAATACTTAAATTAATATATTTCGACCCAACTGCAACAATTTATTCACCAAATTTCTATTTCCAATAGAATAGCTTTGAGTATTTAAACAAATTGTTAATTTTTTTAATATTTTATATTTGTACTGCGCTATAATAATTAGTAAGTTAAAAGAGTACACTATACACGAAATATGGTTAACAAAAATATTTCACTGTCCTTAATTTACATTAAATTATAAATAGACAGTAGTTGCTTGGTTAAAGTAGGTAGTTTGGAATTGACTAAAGTTATAATCTTGTTTGCCTTTTTTTAAAGTCCTGTCAAACAAAATCAAACGTAATTATTATACGACTTTTGTGCTGCTGACATCATAAATATGAAAAGAAACAATGAAATTTTTCTTTTCTTCAAAAGAATAAGATAGATTTGATTGATATGACCTGGCTTCGGAATAAGGATCAAGAAACAAATCAGAAACATTTTTGGGATTATAGAGAGCAGCATTCCAGAAAAACGTCAAGAATCGATAGTTTGCAATCAACTCCGATCCCATTTCATTCTCAATTTAATAGTATTGTGAAAAGTAAAATGTCCCAGGAAGCAAGAAGCTAGCTCATAAGACAGCTAGCTCATGAAGCTAATGAATAATTTCATAATTTAAAAAAAGGTCTGCTAAGGATCTTTTTCCTCACTTAGAGGGGAAGAGTGCTGTAAATTGTAGTATTTTCTTTAATGAAGGAGCTCTTCCGTATTTAATAATTATTTATTTATTATTATTTTCTTCCCGACGTTTCGAGCTTGTGGCTCATCTTCTGGGGTTATCTTATCTTAAGTTGTTACATTTCATTCAAGCCATTTGTCAAAACTTCTCTTTTTTTAAACAGTATAAAAATACTTTTGTCTTTTTTTATTTTGTCATACATTTTATGGCCTGTTACACTGTCTTATATTTCCATTGTCACATTATAGTTATTAATACGGAAGAGCTCCTTCATTAAAGAAAATACTAAAAAAAGGTATATTACATTAAATTTGTTGTAATTATCTATTTATTATTGTTACAACATACTAGTGTAAACGTAATTGCTATACATTTTAATATAAAATTGTTAACACATTTTGAATTTATACTAATATATTTTATAATTATAATGTTCGTACGATATATACATATATACAGGGTGTTTCGGAATTGCACGGCACTATTTTAGGTACGTGTTCTCTAACACAAAATAAACAAAAAAGTTCATATTAACATATATCTCAAACTCATTTATTAAACAGATATCAAAGGTTAAAGATTTATTATTTATTTACTGCATTAAGACTGACTGTACAACGTTTAACGTGTTTAATACTAAATAAAAGGTTTTAATCACCTGATAAACAAATGAACGATAAGCAATGACAGTAGTTGCTCATCTGTTTGTCTAGTTCTGTGTGTTTTAGTGTGAGTGAATCTTGTGACACAGTTCAATTTATGATTATCATGGGAGATACCACAAATTTATTCACTTTTGATGAACAAACAGACATGCTTTTAACTTATGGCGAGGTACATACAAACGGTGCTGCTGCTGTTCGAAGATATCGTGAAAAATTTCCTAACCGAAGAATACCAAATCGTAAAACGTTTGAGGCCATTGAAAGACGTCTTAGGGATAATGGTACGCTAAAACCTATACGAGTGAACGCCGGTCGACAACGATTTCGACGAACTGCAAACGTAGAAGAAGAAATACTCGATGCTGTTCAGTTATCTCCTACTACTAGTACCAGAAGATTGTCACGTCGTTTCGATGTTTCCTCTACCAGCGTATGGCGAACTTTACGCGAACAACAATTATATCCATTTCACGTATCAAGTAGGCAAGATTTGTTACCACATGATTATAACAAGCGCAGAAATTTCTCCCAGTGGTTAATTCGACAATGCACACGAGATCCCAACTTCCTGAACTGCATTTTGGTTACTGATGAATCTTGCTTTACAAGAAACGGGATTCTTAATTTTCGAAATACCCATACTTGGGCCGAAGAAAACCCTCATACCACTGCTGTTGGACATTACCAACATACATTCTCTTTAAATGTCTGGTGTGGTCTTCTAAGCGACAAAATCATCGGCCCCTTCTTTTTGCCACCTAGGCTGTCAGGTATATCTTACTTGCATTTTTTGCAAAATAATCTGCATGATATTCTAGAAGATATTCCGCTAGGCATTAGGCAAAGGCTGTGGTTTATGCATGACGGTGCTCCAGAGCTCACTTTTCTCATAGTGTCACTGATTATTTAAATGCAACTTATGGAGACCGATGGGTTGGTCGAAACGGACCTGTTAAATAGCCACCACGATCTCCGGATTTAACGCCATTAGATTATTTTGTGTGGGGCTGGATGAAGTCTATGGTTTATTCGGCGGCAGTTGACAGGCAAGAAGAGCTAAGAAATCGGATCGTGGAAGCCGCAGTAACTATCAACCACCATCCTGATTCTATACGAAGAGCCAGAGAAGCATGGATTCGTCGTGCTGAATGTTGCATTCAACAAAACGGAGGCGCCTTTGAACATTTACTCTAAATGTTGTAATAATAATAAATAAATAGTAATAATAAATCTTTAACCTTTGATATCTGTTTAATAAATGAGTTTGAGATACATGTTAATATGAACTTTTTTGTTTATTTTGTGTTAGAGAACACGTACCTAAAATAGTGCCGTGCAATTCCGAAACACCCTGTATATGTATGTGTATATATATATATATATATATATATATATATATATATATATATATATATATATGAAATGATTATGAATGAAATGACAATAATTAAGATTCTGCATTCTCAAAAACATATACTGACAAAATTTGTCAGTCCAGCGAAATTTCTTTGAGAGTTATAGCCGACGTCCGATGGGAGTGTGGACTCGTCTCACTGTGCGCCCCCTTGAAAATATGAAATACAAAAGTTGCAAATTAAATAAATTCGTAAGTTGTTTAACGTCAGAATGTTCAGTTATACATTTTTTTTTTTTATATTTTGAAAAGCCAACATTTCGATCCCAACATGTGGATTTTCATCAGGGCCAGTTGAATCAGGAGTAATACGGGGACTTCAACAAGTCCTGATTAAGATCCACATGTTGGGATCGGAACGTTGGCTTTTCAAAATATAAAAATATGTAACTGAAAATCCTGGCTATTAATCATACTATTATAAAAGTTTTATGAGTTTTATTATAAAACTCACCCTATTATAAAAGTTTTATATATCAAAAAGTTTTATTTGAATAATTAACTGACCCCCCCAGTCATAGGAAATTTGCCAACCTGCCCTCCCTCGCCCTGAAGAGGCGAAGAAAGAATAGGACGGAAATCTGTCAGAAAATGCATTTCAAGATGTTTTTAGAAAGGATGGTAATCTGAATTCCTTGAAAAGCGACATAATGGAGGCAATGTACTAAAAAAACCCGAATTAAATAACAAAATAAAAAGTTCCTAGTTATATTTTATTTTTGTTTGAACACAAATGTTTTTTTATTAAATACTTAATTTTTAAAAACAACAGGTAAGTAATATAAGTTAAAAAAAATGATACATCATTCAAACTAGGCAAAACTACTTTCTTACGAAAAATGTTATAAAGCCTACGTCTATGGAACAATGGCCATGGTATAACTAGGTAAGCAGGAAAATATTATTCATGAGTTAAGTAAAGGGGGTTCTGAGGTAAAGGAGGATTTTAGAGGCGTTCTGCACACAATTATTACTGCTGAGTTATCAACTTCTTTATCGTGTGCTTTTTCTGAAATGATCCCAAAATATAAAACTCAGGTTTAGCATTAGATAAAAATACGTACTATTCTAAAGATGACTATTGCGTTTAGTTTCTAATACTCTTTTTAACATATAATTATTATAAAATTATTTAAATTTTTCCCTGGATAATGTAGGGATATTATATTCCAGTACAGATGTATGGTATAAAAAGATTAAAAAGTTCTGCATACAAAATAATAAAAACATAATATTTCCATTATTTTTAGAGCCTGGATGTGGCTCAAGAGTGTATTCCGACACCGAAATCTGTGTATCGATACTGCGATACTAGAAAAATATTTATATGTCACAGCCGGAAACGAACCCGCGCTAAGGAAATAATAGCGCAGTGTATTGCATATGTTTTGTATTGTGTATGTATATACTAACTGAGCTTTCTTGCGCCCCTAATCTGAATGAGGAATATTCAGAAGGAAATTATATTTCCAGTAAGGTTTTAAAATTATTTTCAATAATATTACTCGTATAAGATACCTATTATGAAACTTGACTAAAAACAACGCACGTACGTTATCTCTGATTGTTACTCAAACACCTGCATCGGCAATTACTATGCTCATAAGGTAGAGGAAGATGTACGTGGAGCCCTCATGTGCACTTCTCCAGGTGACGCCCGCATTCCGCCGGTTATCGTTATGACGGCTTTATGCTCATTGAATAACAAGTTCATTCAGAGGCAAGAGAATGGCGATCAGCTGATGAATATTTAACATACGAGGGTTCATTCAGCCTAGCCTTATAGTACAGGGTTATTAAAACAGTCTCTGACATAAGTATTAGGTCGTTAGATTTAGACACACTCGTCAACAGTATAGTTAAGATAACTTGATCCATACTGAAATGATATCTCTTAGCTCATGCAAACGTGTAACATTAAATAATTGTCGGACATCAATCTATCGTTGATTATCCTGACCAAGGGCGGTCCCAGGAGGGGATTGATTGCCGCCCCCCCCCTGAAATTTCGAAAAAAAAAAATGTATTGGAATAAATTTATGCATTGATTTTCATTATTATTATTAATTTGATTGTATTTAATTTTTAATTTTCAAGTATTCACGTATATGCATTCAATAAAGTTCTTCGCCTTCCGATTTAGATATTAGTCCTCCTGCATATCATCTCATCATTGGTATTTGCGACATTAATATTTACTAATTTTACCAGTTGTATATGGTCAATGATAAAATAACAAAAGCGTGTAAGGTCTAAAAAAGATAAAAGGATCTGGAGTTGTTTCAATTCTATCCTACGACTGGTTATAATATAATAATAAGGCACAATAATTATTTAGCTTGGATAAGATATAATAATTATTAATGAGATATAGTAATTAAAACAATGATTATTATTATAATATAATAATTGTAATATAATTATAATAATTAATTAATTAATTAATTAATTAATTACCTTGTACCTCGGTTCGATGCGAATATTAGCCAAGGGCTACCAAACGCGAGAGATACAGCAAAATATATCGTTTTAAAAATAATTTATCTATTCTGTCGGAAATTTTTTTGTTCATACACATGTGGATAAGACTCATCTCTCATGAGTCTTATCTCTTCGATTCTTACTTATATTTCAAACAGTCATAGCTTAATATCATTTAATTACAATCATTTCTTTTAACAATATTGGGTAAAATTTTTAGTTTTTATTTCAGCCCCATTTAGAGGTATCCACATTACATGTTATCTAATAACGATAATTAAATAGGATATATGGGTGATTTTAAAATTTTGTTTGTATTTGGCTCATAAATTTTACGGAATTTCAAAGTAATCTTTTCTTATGTTTCTGGTTGCAGATGACATAGTCACATGACTCATAACAACGAAGTGAAGTGTGCATACACTTATATTTTTAGTTTTTCGAGATAATAATTTTTCGAGAAAGAAATGTTCCAAAGAATTTAAAAAAACCTTTTCTTATGTTTCTGGTTGCAGATGGCATGGTCACATGACCCTTAACAATAAAGTGAAGTGTGCACACACTTATATTTTTAGTTTTTCGAGATAATAATTTTCCGAGAAAGAAATGTTCCAGGGATTGACAATATGAAAAGTAGAACATCAATATAGTACTTAAATATTTTAAAAAATAAATTCCCCAAATTATACAGTCACGTAAAGTCAGTATAATTCTCATATATATATAATGCTTAGTTCACTCATCGTTCGTGCAAAACAAAGTTTCTACAGTATGACTCCGATTAGGTAATTTTATTTACTGACTTTTGAAAAAGTTCCTTTAAAAAACATCAATTGTTTTAAATGCAAATTACATGTCTCTCCCCGATCGGCATTGTCTCTCCCTACCTATTTACTAATTTCGTTTTTAGCTAGTGTTAGGGAGTGACAGATTAGGGAGGGAAAAATCAGCCATTTTTCATCAATTTGGGCATAACAGGTACAAAAATAAGCTAAAGGAAGGTGTGAAGAGATTCGAGAGTTCTAGAGAACTTTAATAAAATAAAAACGTATTATTTACTAGTTTTATGTTGATGAGGTATAGGGATAAAGGTACTACAAATAAATACTACACAGCTTGACCTTCCTCTAAGCCCAGAAAGCAAATGAAGTAACCTAGAGAAAAATTAAATTGTTCGACGTATTGTCGGATGAATAACAACAGTGTTACCCCAAATGTTCTCAGCACGAAATTTCCTTTTCTGAGGGGATATTTTTTAATACTGAATTTCTCCCTTAATAATTTCAAATTATTTAATTAAGCACCTGTTTACAGAAAACGATATTGTCTTCTATCCTCCCAGACGACTACCCTCCCGAAGCTACTTTATACAGAACGATAGGGATATGAAGCTAGTAGATATCGCCCTCATAACAGCCATATATACCCCCATCGACAATAAAAAGGTTTCCTCTACAACATCGGATCTTCGTCCTAAATAAACAACTTTAACCCACTTACTAAGCGGAGATGTTTACCCCCATATTCCGAAAGAACACTAGCAATTCTAAAATAGGACAACAGTGTTTGAATACAGTTCCATATTTTTATATCCAGTCCTCCTTCTCATATTTCCCAAACTACATCCATTGGTTAAGAAATGGTCTCCCGTTTATTCAAAACAACTTCTTTTACAATAGGGGCAATAAAATGCTTTAACGGTTTAAAGCCATTTAAATCCGATGTTGTTTGAAATTTGTTTGCTCTCTGTTAATACTAATAAGAATTATTATTACATAACCAGAATATTTAACTAATCCTATAGCAATGTAAAATATTATCGTTGAATTTAGGAGTTACACGAAGCAATCAGATTCCTTGGGGTCACCTGAGGTATAGTGTTTAGCATGGCAACCTACAATACTAAAGGTCGCAGGTTAGCGCCCAGCGGTGGCCCTAGGATCTTTTAATTGGAGTAAAAAATCCTTAGCCATGCCGTCCCTCGTATAGGACGTAAAATGGAGGTCCCAAGCCTGTATGATGTCAGGTACTCGTTAAAGATCCCTATCCTAATTATACCTGGATAGGCAAAATTTAGGACTCCCACTGTAGCATCGTCCGATTAGCCTTAGTGGCATAAAAGAACGTTAAACAAACAAACAAGCAATCTGATTCCTCTCGCATCTAATAATTACACTTCGAAATCATTTGTAAAATCTTCAATTCTCCTCATTAACCACAATTATCAATAATAAACTAAAAAGATCTTAATGGAACATATTTCGCTGATTTAGCCGATCCGCATATTTTCTCTTTATAATCAACTAAAAACTAATCAGAAATAAATTATGTTCCCAATCTTGGTTTTTCCTATTTACTGATAAGTCGTCTAAAAATAAAAATGGTCACCTTCTGATATTGAAATTTCATAGGATACCTACCAATTCTTGGGATTATAATTTTTCTAAAATATAATATATTTAAGTAATGTAAAACTATCTATAGTACTACCTAAATATTTGTTTTTAATAGGGGAATAGTGATACCCTGTGCCTTTAAGCACCCTTCTACTATATAATTCAATGAAATGGAAAATAAGAATAATATAAGAGTTTAATTTTACTTATTTTCCTAACAAAATATGCTTTACCATTCTATACAAAAAAATATTAACTTCACTTAAAATAATATAAACTCAAATTGACTTATCAGAGTCATCAATACACCATTCTGTTCTGGATTGAATTTCAAAGGTATACAGCGCTAAACGAATCTTAATTAAACAATAAAAAATTATGAAACCTTTTTGTAGGCTAACAACATGAGGTATTTGACTGAAAAAACGAATGGTATCATAATATATGTCTTTCAACTTGTTGGAATAAAAAATAAAAAAGAACAACTGATTCCCAGCCAGTTTCTTCATTTGAAAATCACTCGTTTAATGACAAAGAACAAATATAAAAGAAAAGAAATAAGTGCAATTGAAAACGAGCATTATAGCTCCCATCGTACCAAATGAAAAATTCTACTATTCTACCACTGCTCCCCCCCCCCCCTGGTCACCACCTCATACTATCGATAATATCGATAGTTTTATGTGATCGAATCTATCGAGAGCGGAGACTATCGATAGTTTTACATCACTAATATATTTGTAATGCAATGTTTTCAATTTCTACATTTACATATTTATCTATCATTAATTTTTTTGTTTAATCACAAAAATTTCGAAATAAACAATTAATTAATTTGGATATCCTCACTCGTTTGGCTCAACACTATGGTACTTGGCAAATAAAAAAATAAAAGAATTTAAATATTTTATTTCCATAAAGAAAAAATAAATGCTAGTAGTCAATTAATAACCACCTATCAAAGCATTTGGGTATTAACTGCACAAATTAGTTTTAAAATTAATCGAGAATGCTTAAGCTCATAGTTCTAGATTCTTCAGCTAATTACATATTTTAACTAACTATAGTAGAACATTGATTGATGTCCAAGCAGTTTGTAATCTATATTCGGCCTGTGTCAACTACGTACGGTCTATCTGTTAAATGAACCATTAGTCCCGCACGTTACCAAGCCCTCCCTACAGCAGCCATTCAAATAGGCTTTTGAAAAAAAAAATAGTTAAAAAAGAAAGGCTTGCTCGAGAGGAGCCTATCGTGCTATTTATAGTCAGCTTTAAAGGGGAGTGGCCTGTTTAACAAAATGATCCCCTCCCGTTTGTGAGTTTTCTCAGTTTTTATGACTTTTAACCCCAGCCATCGGGCCGGGGCCACACAGGGCTCGGTATAAATAAATATATGAGCCTCGTCCAGAAATAGTGGTTTCATTGTCTCCATGAGGCAGGGGAAGCCGTCTAACTAGTACAGTAAATATGCGATCTAGGAATTGCATGAATCGCTATAACGAAATGGATTAAGATATTGAGTTAATATAGGGAATAAGTTGAATCAAAATGTGTAATTTTATAGATCTAAAGCCTCTCAAAAAGACCAGGCAGGACAAACACGATAAAGGAAAGAACACTGCAACGATGCAAAATCTGCCCTTTATAAGCTTCGAATTTGAACCAAAAAAAAACAAATATTTTCCATTATATGTTGAAATTTAATCATTTATTATTTTAGATAATTAATTTATAATTTTTAAACAGTATTTTTCATTTATCTTGATTATTACTGTGGTACCTGTACCTGAGGTGTACTAGTTAGAATGAAAATCTACTAAACGCAAGATACTTGTTTATGCCGTCCTTTAGAGAAGAAATACTATGGCGGTCCTGAGCCAGGGCAATGTCAGTTACTCGTCAAAGATCCGTATCCTATTTATATCTGGATAGGCAAAATTTAGGGATTCCCATGGGATAATTATCCCATTTATGATAATTTAGGGATTATCATAAACTTATTTTAAATAATTAAATAACTCCGTTAAATTAAATATTTGTCTTGGCAATAAGGACCGGGGTTACCGCGCAGCCAATAATGTTAATTAAAATCTTTACAGCCTGTTTTGAGAAATCTCAAAGAGGAATAAAGTCGTTGGTATATTGGTTGCCATCCTCTGTTTACTCATTTCTTACGAAACAAATGCTGAGACATCACGGGACATATAACCTCAAATAACTAATGCCAGTTTCTTAACGTTTATCGTTTTTGAACGAATGCAGTGACACAAGGAGATATAAATACACATAGACTATTCTGCGGGTTTTAGTGTTGTTTAGTGGACTCAGGGGGACCCAAAACCTGTATTTCCTTTGAAAACCAGATGTCGACATTTTTCACAATTGCGATACTTCCCATTATTATATCTTTCATACATAGGAAAGTGGAAGTCAAAATTTATTTTAAAGACACCGCTTTCCAAACTTTTATTTTTAGCCCTTCAATTTGGTTTAGAAGTAATCCACAGCCTTCTTAGACGTATATAACTATAACATGTTCAGTTTAATTGTTATTCTGATTAAAGTTACCTTATTTTCCATAATTAAGTTTTGCGTTTCCCAAACCCTGCCTTTATGATCATAGAGCTTGCGCCACCCAATTTGAGAACCAATGAATCAAGAGATTATACAGGAAACACATACATATCAAGTTATAAACATAACAATTATAACATATATTTGCAGGTGCCTTATTTCAGTTAAACTTGCCTTGTTAATTTTTAAAATTAAATCATATATTAGTCAACACTTGTCAAAAAATTATTCAGTCTCTTCAAATGTATTTTATTTTATATAAAAGAGAAAAGAAGAGAGATTATTAAAGATTGGTTTGCAAAAGATTATTAAAGTTGGAAATTATTAAAGATGCAAAATAGAGAGTTAAGAAGACAAGCGATGGGCTGAAGGTGAGGACAGGACTTAAGTCTTCCGAAGAGGGTTGAAAATGTCGGAAAATGGAAGGAAAACTGGCGGGGTGGAAGTTATCAAGAGGCGGAGAGTGTTCCAGGATCTGGAGGAGTACAATGGAGGAGTCTTTTTTCTTCGGAAAGACACGGACAGCTGGATATGAAAAGTCTCTCCTGTCTTAAATTCAGCCACCCTCCCCCTCCCCCTCCCCAACCGCTGAATATTTACACTTTCACTAACTTCCCTCGTAACTTCATGAATTTTTCATTCAAGAGTAAGTCGGCTTACCGTAAACTTGGTGGATAATGTCTAACATTCATACTACTGCTAACTCACAAAGGAGGGAATTATTAAAAACAGAAGCAGGGAGACGTCAGATCCACGGCAAACTGAAAGCCTTTTCTCAAAAAATACGGCTGCGTTGGGATGCTTGTTTAAGTGCGTTGCCAGTCCTATTGCTGTTTCCCTGTCGCTTCTAACATGAGCATTTTGGAATAAAATTTATTCTATTTTGAACCTTGAAGGTCCTGTATATAAATAGAATTTAAAGCTTTCCTTAACCGCTACACCGAAAAAATATACAAATCAGTCATTTCGCCTTACATTGCAAGTTATAAGCGTTTTGGTTGTATACACTTTTCCGATTGCCGCCGTCGTTTGTGAGTTACAGGCAAAATCATGCGATTTCAGTCAATAGAATGAGCGCACTCGCTTTCCGCGAAACCTATTTGTGTATTTACATAAGTATGTAGCGTTTTCCAGGGTGCGCTCTTTCAGTGACATCTATGTGTGTAAAACAAACCCACCAACAAACACAGATGACCATATCGTAACTTCAAACATAGTGTTCAAAGAGCTCCTGTAAACACGTAAATACTATGTAAAAACCTTAAACTTAAAAAAAAATAAAATTAATATCTACAATTAAAACACATCTATTCTTTACTTCAACCCACACCTATGCCCATGACGCACCACACGCACTATGCGATACTAAATATACGGAGTGTAATTAAGTGGGATTTAGTAGGTAAGAGTGCGAATGCTTTTCACGGGTCAGCTAGTACTTCTTGTTCTTCTGTTCATATGTCTGGATGCCTCCAATCACATCTCGGTCCTTTGCTAAATCTTCCTTTTCTAAATCTCAGTAAGTTCGTCTTTTTTTTTTTTTAATAACCTTTTCCTTGTCGTTTACCGTTATATACAAATAGTATTTTCTTGGCCTGACTACGTGCCGGTCTGGAGTCTAGCTTTCGATACTTCCTTCCTTCCCGATTCTACATGTTGGTATTAACGAATATTTTTTTTTTAAAATCTTTAAATATGGGATATCAGGGAAACAAGGCTATTTATGCAAGGAATATTTCATTTTTACAGTAATAATATCAAGCTGTAGTTAAAGTTACATTCGATAAGAGGAATTCCAAATGCGTAGACAGAGAAATATTAGAGTAGAAGAGGGTACAAGGACAGGGACAAGACTGAACAAGAGGAGAAGATGCGAGCAGTAACGGTTTAGGAGCTGCGAGGATTGGAGCTTAGAGGCACTTTGCCGGGAGGCGGACTCCCAATGGCTCTATTCATAGTGCCCCCCATCCTCACTTTAGGGAAACCCTAAACGAAGGCCCATCACCTCAAGAAGGGAGGAGATTCACCATCCGCATACGGAATAGCTAATGGATCATTAGTACCGAGCCTTACCTAAAAGCTAATCAACTTTTATGTGCTATAAACTTCACCCATCTCAAAATGGTACGATTCTCGCAATAACTATTAATTATTAAGATTGTGAATGATGAAAAATGGATCATTGGCATGGATTATGGTCATTCTCATATCTAGTGGCAACATCAAAATCTGGCCTCTTAGAAAATCATTAAATTAAAATAACGCTTGCCCATAGCTGTATCTTTCCTACCAGTGTCAGCTCTTTCGGCTACAAAGACAGTGACAAACTGGTCTAGCTCCATGGAGTATGGGCTGCTCAGAGTTAGCGAGCCCCAAGTAACTATGTTACTTTTCCTGAAAAATAAGACAGTTGTATCTTATATTGCTCCAATACTCCCCCTTTCAAGGTTAATATCAATAATGCTTTATGTGATTCAGTATGACAAGGCCTATAAGATTGTTAGTTTTTCTTGGAACAGCCGAAAACTGCCAGGACAACGAGATTTCCGTACCCATAAGTCACTAAATAAACAAGATTATCTCTCGGCCACTCGGTCTGCCGAGTGCATAGCAATGAGAAGGAAAGCAAAGAGATGGATGGATTCGGGTGATTTAGGAAGATGAAAAGTGATATTAGTGATGATTAGTGTATGATTTAGTGTGTTTGTTTTAATGTTGGATTTTTCTTTTCGTAGGGGTACAGTGCTATTTTAAAGATGACCCTGGTATATTGACCATTGTGAAGTGTTTCTGATTGAGCGGTCAGAATTTTGTTTATTTGTATACATATGTGTTTCGCTGGTCACAAAGATAATAATCGTAGGCCCAAATAGGCCTCTGAGTAGTGTTACAGAATACTCTTCTGTTTTGACAGTTAAGTTGGGATCTATATTCGACAAGATAACAGAAATTGTATTAACAATTTCAAAGAAATTTTGCATATTTTATTTAACCCGTACGTCACCCATATGTCTATTTAGACTTAACTATACCTATATAGTAAAGGAAAATATTGTGATCCTGAAAATAATAGAATTTGATTCCTCAATAAAAATATAACTTTTAAGGTTTCCCTTGTTGGAATAAGAGGTCCGGTAAAATGTTATATGTGAAGGGGCTAAAAGTCTTATGATCCCAAAATAAGAATTAAATGGATGTTCTTTTTATATATGTAAATAAATATGTATATATATATATATATATATATATATATATATATATATATATATATATATATATATATATATATATATATATATATATATAAACAGTCACCTTCGTTTGGTAAAAGAACAAAACCTTGCTTGCCTTCTTTCTTGACTACTTCTAAAGAATCCAACCCTGAAAGGAATGTTCCATGAAATCCTGTTTGAGAATTGGACACACTAAACTAACACACATCCACCTGCTCTTAGACTATATTTCTGTTCTGATTATTCTGAAATTAAAACCAAAACTTTTTATAAAGGGATCAAATTGAAACTGCCCCTAGCTCCTCTTCATCTATCCTTATAAAGACTCAAGAGGTTTTTTTGGGTCAGAAGTTCAATAGTTTTACCATATGGCAATATTTATTGTAAAAAGTGCAAAAACTAGCTACTGAAACCCTTTGGATTTAATTTTGAAATCTTCCCTATGGTTATAGTTTGACTAAACACTGACTTCAAAGATGGCTTAGAGGACCCTTCAAACATTAGATTCATGTATATCTTGAAATAAAATTAGGACTTGTTTACTCATTTCTTCAAATTAAAGTTGTGGTGTCAATAACTGTACTGAGTGTCAATGACTGTCTGGTTCACCCTACTCAGTATAAATAAAATAATGGATCATATTTAAGAAGACATATCCTAGTAAATGGTCTTAGTTTATGGACTCTTAATTACTAAACTTTATTTATATTTAATTAATCAATGGCTTCCTTCTCATTTGAAGAGCTAGAGGAATGAAAAACTCTAATACCCCGACTATTATAGCTTGAATCCATTGAATCCATTGCCGATGTGGAAAGGTGAATAGGATCCGACGAGGAACTGAAATATGGAGGCAAGAGAAGGCAATAGCGGGCACGGCATTTATCATAACCTGCTCCGGAAAATGAAAGCAATACATCCCTGTACGGCTGTGGGGGGGGGGGGCGCTTTATATGTAGATTTATCTTTATTATTTCTCTCTCTGCCAATAAGGCCCTGCTCCTTACCGTCCATCTCTCACTCTCTCTCTACCTCAGCCTCCTAAATATATGTTTTTGGTGGCTCTTGACGAAGTAGGTACTGATTGATTAACAATTATAATAATAATAAACGAAAAAAATTATTTTTCGGCCCAATTGCAAGAATAAATTATGTTCACCGAATAAGCTCTATTCTGCCAAGAATTCATGCTAAAACCATGTCATTTTAACAATAACGTATAGTGCGGACTGTAGTAGAGTTGCGAGCCATTATTCCTCCAACCAAAGTATAGTGAATTTAAAAAAATAATGAATAACTGAAATGGTTTTAAAAAATCTATACATATTTTAAATATTATTTTATATATAATTCCAATACGGTGTATAGACATTGATTTCTTGCAAACATTTAGATAGATTCCAAGTATATTTACCAATAGCCAACACACAAACAAGAATGGAACAGAGGAGTACATCCACTGCCGCACAAGGGGGGCAAGCCAGGAAAAAACCTCAAAATGCAGTGTTTATTTCTGGAGTTAATTTTTATTGTTTTTTATTCTTTAATAAACTAATAAATTAACAAATAAAAAACGATTTAACAATATAATGTTTTAACAAATAAAAAACGATTTGTTTCTTCCGTACCAAAAAATTGTTTTAAGCTGAAATAATAATTTTTGATGTTGTCGTAAGATTGCTATTTTTATTTACAAAAATATCTTGAGCTTGTTGAGGGACATTTTATTGATAGATGTTTTACAGCCTTTATGTGCATAAATAAGACGAACCACTTTAAAACAGTAACTTTGAATAAAACCATTTAATAAACGACAATATTTCACACAAAATAGAAGTGATTGATCTAGGACCGAGATGTATCAGATATATTCCTCTGATTTCATTTCCCTTTTTTGCCTTTTTGGTAGTTATTGTCATTTATGCGATAAATATCGCGTCACGCAGTAGGAGTTTACTGTCTCCAATTTATTAAAAAAACATTGCATCACATCCCCAAATACCTAAACAATCATGATTTTAAATTTAAATATAATGCGATTACTGTAATACTACATGAAACGACAGCTGCTTCAGCCTCCTACCAAAGAAAAATAAGGAAAGTAGCCCTTTTTATCGTGTCAAAACGTTTTGAATATCAGTATGAGATGATCAGAAAGGCGATTAAAGCCAGGTTTTTGAGTATTTGGCCATAAAAAAATTACAAGAAATTTGCTGACAAAAAAGAAATGCTATCTTATAATTGATTCTAAGATATAGAATGCAAGGCCTCAAAGTCTCGTATAATTTCAATAATTCACTTAATCATGCAGGTTACATGCCAAATTTTCGCCTATTCAGGCATCTTCAGGGCTACAACAGTTTCACATGCAAGCTAGAAACAGACTGAAACCTTCCCATATGGAAGGAGGGCTAACAGGGAAATATACAGTGTTGCCAACATTCAAACAAATTTAGATAACAGAGATAATAACTGAATGAGGTCTATAGAAAATTAAACACAATATTAAAGTTGAAGAAGGTACAAATAACGTAATTTTAATTTTACATCTACACATATATACATACACACTCACACCCATTACCCATGCACTAGAATTATAAATATATATAAAAACCATATGAAAAGCAAAGGCAAATCTAGAATAAATAATTCACTGTTGGTTTAAAATGTTAATAGTTTCAGCAAAAAAGTTGTTAAGATTTCTTGCATCAGTTTTAAAATTGACAACCTTATTAATGTTTGCAGCTATATATAGTGCTTCAAGATATTTCAATTTTTGCTCAGAATTTTCTTTATGCAAAATTATAGTTTTGTCATAATCGAAGCTATGCTTATGCTCGGATGTGTGTTTAGCTAGTACAGTTTTAGGTTCTTTTATTCCTTTATTTTTATTTTTGTAAATTTATATTTCAGTGAAAAATCCAGTCTTCCTTTTTTGATAATATATATTTTTTAAATGTTATAACATCACTACGTTTCGAGGCTCATTGCCTCATCTTCAGGTGACTGCAACAATATTATACATGATATTTACAACTTTTTTTTTTTTTTTTTTTTTTTTTTTTTTTTTTATTAAAATTTAATTTACAATAATTATACTTTTGGAACATAACATTTATGACTTAAAATCCTATATTACAATATACTCATTATATACATACCTATATTATAATTATAAAACACATCAATTCTTTAAAATATCGTCAAATATTAAAGTCAAATTATCACACTGTACTTCTTATTTTGGCCACCTCACTGTTACTAGAATAATTAGAATAATAAAAGACCGAAAGGGTTTTTTTACAAAAGTCTTCCATTATAGGATAAACTATCAATTTTATTTTTGTATTCTGTGCATGAATTTTTATGCTGATAGATTCTATTGCAGAGATTTTGAGTAGTCATGCCAATATATGCATTTTGGCAATCCAGGCAATTAATTTTGTAAATTAGGTTAGAATTAAGACCAGTTGCAATTTTATCTTTGAGCGGGGTAAGTATTTGATCAAGCCTATTGCATGGTTTGTAAGTGATTTTTATTTCATTGATGTCATATTCTTTGAAGCTTTGTTTAAGGAATTCAGATAAATGCTTTATATAGGTTAGCGTACTGTACCGAGCCAGGGGGGGACCATCATTATTATTGTTAGTAGGCATCTTTGGTTTATTTATTTCATTCATGATTTTGTACCATGTGCACGAAACTAATTTCTTAGGATACAGGTTTTTATTCAGAATATCAAAAATTCGATCCTTTACCTCTTTCAGATATATACTGTCAGTTAGTTTTATGGCTTTGTTCATCACATTACTCATTACATTTAATTTTTGGTTTAGTGGATGGCAGGACAAGTAATTCAAAATTCTGTTGCTGCATTCTTCTTTCATAGTCCATTTAAATGTTAGTCGGTCGTTGCTTTTTATTATCAACATATCTAGAAACCTAATGCATTTATTTTGCTCTATTTCACATGTAAATTGCAAATTTTCATTAAAATTATTGAATGCTTGGTGAATAGTATTAATTTGGCTTTTGTTTATAATCATCAAAATATCATCTACATATTTAATAAGTAGTTTGGGTTTTAAATTCAGTTCTTTACATGCCCATTTCAACAGCCTGTTCATCACAATGCCACTCACGTTTATGTTCAAAACGCCTCCCATAGGTAGACCTCGCAATTGCATATAGAGCTTACCATCATAGGTGAACATTCCGTTATTACACACTAATTTTAAACCTTCCATGTAAATTGCTTTGTTATTTATAGGTGTGTGACTTTTAATAGTTTCCCATTCATCGTTAATTATATCGTATGCTATCTTCATAGGGACTTGCGTGAACAGAGATTTAACGTCAAAACTAACTAATACTTCATCTTTATCCAAATGCAGTTCGCTAAGTTTCTGTTTTACTTCCATAGAATTTTTAACGTCAAATTCATTCGAATTATTTAAGAAATCTAATGAAGACTTATAGAACTTTGCTAATTTCTCAGTAGGACCTTTTATGCTGTTAACTATTGGTCTTAATGGCTTTTCAGGCTTGTGCAATTTAACAAGACCGTAAATTCGAGGATGGTTCACAGAATATGTCATTAGTGCTTTCTTTTCAGTGTCATTAATATAGTTCTTTTTATTCAATTTCTCAACGAATTTGTTGCATTTGTTAGTCAGCTCTTTGAGTCGCTCTCCTTTATTATCATTCCCCAATACTTGATTCTCCATTATTGATTCTAAGTAAAATACGCTCAATTAAGTTCAATTAATTTTTTTTATTATTTATAATATCTGTTTATCTGTTTTTAAGTTGCCTTTATAAATATCTATAATTTAATTATTATGATATATCATTTAAATTTTTAATCCTTAGTCCAATGAAACAATTTGCATCTCCACAAGACACACCTTTATCGAGATATTGAGTTTTCCCTCGCTTTTTTGCCTTTTTGTCCCACTGTGTTCGTTGCGAAATAAGGTAAATCAGATGCAGTAAGATCCTAAATCACTAGCTAAAATTATTCCATTCCCCAAAAGCACTTAGTACCGTTTCCAGTTTCTGAACGATTCCCCCTCATAATATTTTGTTGACAATTGTTCAACTGTATTTGGAATCTTTCGGATCATGATTACATTTGTTTAAAAAATATCTCTACAGTAATTTTATGTTTTACAAAGGGTCGTCTTTTAAACATGTTAAATATTTTATTTTTTTAAATATTTATATGCTTTTATCATCAACGTAAGTTCAGTTCTGATGATTCATTCCGAAAAAAGGGCTTACGATGTATCTATTTCTTGTTATTGTCGATTGAAAAGCCATTTTACTTAAGCCATTTTCAGACCTACTTTCATTATCCTTATAAATAACTTGGTTATTAATATTTTAATTTAAATGGTGATTTTTCCATTAGCTAAAACTATATTTGGCTTAATGGCGAGAGGAGGAATGATTATTAAACGGAATGGTTTCGCCAATTTATAAATGAACATTTATAAATCTTAACGTTCTCTAATAACAGCGAAGCTAGGTCCTTTATAAATACATATGTGTGTGTGTTTTTGTGTGTAAATTATAACATTATTCTTATGTTTAAAGCATAAGGAGAGGATTAGTTAGGGGCGTCATCTACCATATTGGGACTAATAAATTGTATTCTGTTGGTAATAAGACTGGTTGTGGAGGTACATTATGATGGCGCTTGAAATCCTCTTCTTTCGGGGGTATAAACTATTACTTTCACTTACCTATATATGAAATCTATAGTAAGGAAAGGTATTGCTATTGCGAAAAAATTCAATTTCCGGTTTTGGGGTCCCCTGAGTCTAAATAACCAAGTCCCGCGTGTGTGTGTTTGAGTGAACAGACTAGCTCAAAAACTATAAACCGTACGAATCTCAAATTGAATATTTGGTATATGTATATGCCCGCGATGTGACAGCAAAATTTCCATCAAAATTTGTCAAACGGAGGGGCTACTTTATTTCCTAACTTTTTGTCCATTTTTATGTTTTTTTCTATTTTCTCAAAAACGGCTCTAACGATTTTGATAAAACTGGGTATTTGTGTACGAGTTTTTTACTGAAATGCCTCCCGGTTTTGCCAAGCCCATCTTCTGCAATATGGATTTAATTTGGAAGTTCTTCATGAGCCACAGCTGTTTGGCATGTACGATTTCTGCCTCCACCCCACGCATCCTTATTGTTGACAATGCTCCCTTACCCGCTGACTAAGAACTCATAAGCGACGGTTGACCAATTGTCGTAATCGTAAAGCGGCGATATGAGCCGAAGCGTGAAGCGTAGGAATCCCTAATTTATGGCTGCTCCAAAATTAAACTATCTCCAGGCATCAACTGGCGTTCCCACACCCCTGCCGGATTTTACGACTAGGTAGGGGAGGATTTTATGGCAGCCTTTTATGGCACCGAATCCTCCCCACTCCATGATAACTTTTACCCTCCTAAAGGCCCGATCGTAAAGATTATTATGAGTTATAACGTCGGAACCGGTATCATCAGATGCTACACAAAAGTGCTCCGGACGTTTCAGTGTAAACAAAGGTGGTCGTAAAGCGAAAAGTTTACTGCGTCCGAGGTAGGAAATTTGTTTGTTCTGCTTTGAAAAGTTGCTCCTTAACTTTAACCTGTACGACTGTTTAATATCTAGCTGCGGTAGCCCTCGGCAGTTTAGAACAACTTTACGATTCAGATGTAAGCTGCAATAGTACTAACGTGCTTCTGAAAATTATATTTGCTACACTTTACGTTTTGCTCCTGCCAAGATGAAAACACTAAATATACCGCTTATTATTATAAGTGGTTTCTCCTTTTGTTTGCCTTTATTTCTAATACTTAATATTGTAATTAATTTATATTGTAGGTAAATAATAATTTGCTCTTTTTTTTAATAATTTCACATTATTAAATATGCAATAGGATTCTATTGCATTTTTAATAAAATGCAATAGAAATTATCCTAAAATGCAAAATTTTATAATTATCCTATTATAAAATGAAAAAAAGGCTTTTGCAATAACTGAGATGAAAAATATTCTTCTGTTGCTCTCAATTTAAAAGATGTAATAAAAGATTCAAGGAAAAACGCATAAATATTTTTTAATTAAACGAACAAAAGAAAAAATCCTATTACCCATTCATTTCATGATTTTTTTCTTTTTGTAGAGGTGAGGAAAATTAGAAAACGTGGAGAATTCTTGATATTCCGGACAAGGTTCGTTTATTTTTCCTTCTTGCAGAATTACAAGGAAAGGGTAGAGGTTAGAGGGGTGCCTGCAGTGTTTCGAAGCGGGCTGATGACTTTACGGTTAATGCTTCGACAATACGGGAGGGAAGTTGTGAGGAGAGTGAATTGCTGAGGAAGTTTGAACCGAGGAAGTCGAAGGAAGTACTACCGGAGCATGGAGAAAGGGGATGAATAACCATTTGATGAAGTGACGTAGAAGAAGAGCTCCAGGAAATTGTCCTTTAATCCCTAGTACCGGAGTTCGTCGGGGTTGATTATTAAGAACTATAAAGGGCAATCAAATAATCAATAAATAAAAAGTACCTGGAATCAATCGCCACGAGTCCGACTTCGCAGCAGCAATGGTCGTTTTTATATCCTTCAGAAAAAATCTTGATTTCTTATAAAAGTTTCTATGTGAAAAGATGGGTCAGACATTTTTTACGCTCTTGATTGCTAGATATTTCTTCTTGCACATTTTCTTCATGCCGGATTATATATGTGCTCAGTTATCGGTCTCTTTCTGAAGAGCTGTTTTTGCGAGGTTGACCCTATGAGGCTATTTTCTAATGGATTAAATAAATCTTCTTGACCGAGATTCAAAACGTAATTTAACTTCTTGATCTATTGCAAATTAATAAATTCTTTATATTCTGCATGGAGCAGATGACTGGTTTTATTCCCAAAATAATTCTTTTAACAGTGGATGAAGGCATTGAAAAAATAATGAGAGCGGTTTGAATATTTTTAATTATAAATCACTTGAAGAATCCTATCATTATATCAAAATTTGTTATACTCTTTATTATGTAAAATAATTCCGTATTTCATGTATTCGACACCCTCAGGATAGCTTTCAAAAATCCTTCTAGATATTATGTTAAGGTATTAGGGAATAATCGTTAACTGACACAAATTAAATGAATATAAAAGCAAAATGCATGAAAGAAAAAATAAAGTAACTTACAGTTTACACTGTTGATTATGGTGTGGGTACTTACCTGAAAATAATATAAAAATTAGTACAAGACTATTTTGAAAAATAAAATAAATATATATATATATATATATATATATATATATATATATATATATATATATATCATGTATCATGTACAAAGTAAAAAATAAATATATTTCACAGGTATAATATTATATATAGTATTTAGGGAGGAGCATAATTTAACGCTAATCAATATATATTATAAAGCAAAGTGTACAATGTGCGTGCCGAAAAGGCTCAGAAACGACTCCACATACGATTAAGAGATTTATGTCAGCGTGTAACTGTATGTCCCCTAACGGAGAAGAAGGTTTCCATTTTTCTCTTAAGGGTGTAAAATTGAAGACAAAAGTACTGGAATTTTAAGCCTCTCGCAACATGTAATTAGCCGACCTGAGAATGACATACGAGTTTATGAATGAAAAATTTAGTTCGAGCTGCAGACCACCAGGAAGCGCTAGGGTCTGTTTCACTCAATGTTTATTGTTCATTCATTCCGTTATTATGTAAAGGTTATATATTTTGTCAGCTGTTCTTTTTAAATTACTTAAAAATCAAGCGAAAATAATTAGTTTCACCTTTTCTTTTAAAATAAATTAATGATTTTACATATCTGCAATCAATTGGAAAACCGACTGGATACTTTACAAAATTAATTTTCTCATAAGAAGATTAATTGATAAACACATTACATTTAATCAATATCTAACATATACTTAAGTAAATTTAATGCAATATGAGTGAGCGAATAAAAACAGACATAAAACAAAAAAGAAGAGCTGAATAGACTGATTATAAACCGAAAATAACAAGTTTGAAGTGTTCTTATTGTATGTAGTTATGAAAAATGGTTTTATTACTATGTATGATAAGCATTCCAGTTGACAAAATGATGAATTGACTCCAATAATACAATTTTTTCAATAAGATTTTATCACCGCTCATAGTTCAGGATAAAAAGAAATATGATGAAAAAATTGTGCCCTCATGATATTTTGGTTTTCACTTACAAGGGGAGGGCACACCTATGGGGTCGTCGATCGGGCCCATTCTTTTTCTGGTGATTCTACATCGAAAAATAGTCGACACGTGTCCGAGCGTTCCGTCCAATGGGCCTTAGGTGCTGAGAAATAAAATAAAATACCTTGAAAATCCTTTATTTTTTATCTTGAGTTTGGAAAATGATATCGCCATGATTCTTTCACTAATTCATTTATTTTAGAGGGTAGATTAAAGGAAAAATATAATCGTTAAAGAATTATTCATATTTCTTCAATTTAATTTAGACTAGGCGTGAATATAGAAATGTAGTTAAAAAATTTAAAAAAAGCTTCAAGTTTTCAAGTAAACTAGCTTTATAAATTTTTTCACATAAAAAAGAATAGCAGAATTGAGTTCAGCACCTCAAGAAACCCTGATGTCTTAAATATCATCCAAAACAAAAAATAACAAAAATTTCCTGTCAGGAGCAGCTAAAAAATGTTTCAGTAAAATTGTATGTGTAGTTTCAAATTCTGTATCTCGTGTTGAGCTGATCCGATTTTTACGTTCTTGAGCTCGTTGCATAGAAGAAAGCTTCCTTTTTCTAACGATATAGATAACTATTGTATTATCTCGGGAAGCTCTTGTAAAAAATGGTCCTCAAAATAAAAATTAAATTCAATCTTTTCTTTATATTATGTTGATTCCTGAACACTTAAAAATATCTCGATTAGGTAAAAATGTGTAACTCTAAAGCCTTTATTTACCCTATAAATTTGATGAGATCGGTAGAATTTTCTCCGAAATATGGTCGGATTTTTAGATGTTTAACGAAATTGTAAGGGTCTAGCCTTAGCGAAACTTTTAATGCAATTTTTAATTTTTTTTTTTTTTTTAATCTTCCCAAAATTTACTTATAGGTTTTTTTGATTGTCCTCAAAACGAATCTGAAAACTGTTATGAAACAAATGAGCCGAGTAACAACCAAAAACAATACTAATAATTTTAAAAAAATCCAAGAATGAATGAAAATAAAAAGTTAGTCGATCACTTTGAGAGAGAGGTTTGTAAGAGTTTTCAATAACAAATAACAATTAGGAATGATTCACATCGTATCAGTTTTAAAATCCCCCACCTACCCTCACCAGTAAGTAAACAAAGAGTGTATGCGGACGAGTACAAAGTACGTTTTTCTATTTTAGTTCGCACTTGTTTCATTATACCACCTTCACATTGGAAGTATATCCATAAGAAAAAAGTACTACTTGATGATGGCGACGGCATAGAAAAAACACATTGCATATAGATCATTGAGAAAAAGTAGTTTTAAATTTTAGTTCGTTTGAAGTTCAAAATCATTTTTTGTAAGGCGAACGTGAAACAATCGGGATGAACCCATTTTCTCCTAGCCGACCAAGAAAAACAAAATAGGCTCCGTAAAATGAATTTACTAGTAATAAAAAAATCGTGAAAAGGATGGAAATAATTACTTTTTAGAGTTATGTTGATGGAATATTCTGGCAAAATACTGACATTAAAAAATCATTTTGTGCAAAACTGTTTTTGTTTCATAACAGTTTTCAGATTCGTTTTGAGGACAATAAAAAAAAAACTATAAGTAAATTTTGGGAAGATTAAAAAAAAAAAAAAAAATTAAAAATTGCATTAAAAGTTTCGCTAAGGCTAGACCCTTACAATTTCGTTAAACATCCAAAAATCCGACCATATTTCGGAGAAAATTCTACCGATACTCATCTAATTTATAGGGTAAATAAAGGCTCTAGAGTTACACATTTTTACCTAATCGAGATATTTTTACGTGTACAGGAATCAACATAATATAAAGAAAAGTTTGAATTTAATTTTTATTTTGAGGACAATTTTTTACAAGAGCTTCCCGAAATAATGCAATAGTTATTTATATGGTTAGAAAAAGGAAGCTTTCTTCTATGCAACGAGCTCAAGAACGTAAAAATCGGATCAGCTCAACACGAGATGCAGAATTTGAAACTACACATACAATTTTACTGAAACATTTTTTAGCTGCTCCTGACAGGAAATTTTTTTTATTTTTTGTTTTGGATGATATTTAAGACATCGGGGTTTCTTGAGGTGCTGAACTCAATTCTGCTATTCTTTTTTATGTGAAAAAAATTTATAAAGCTAGTTTACTTGAAAACTTGAAGCTTTTTTTAAATTAAATTGAAGAAATATGAATAATTCTGTAACGATTGTATTTTTCCTTTAATCTACTCTCTAAAATAAATGAATTAGTGAAAGAATCATGGCGATATCATTTTCCAAACTCAAGATAAAAAATAAAGGATTTTCAAGGTATTTTATTTTATTTCTCAGCACCTAAGGCCCATTGGACGGAACGCTCGGACACATGTCGACTATTTTTCGATGTAGAATCAGCAGAAAAAAAATGGGCCCGATCGACGACCCCATAGCTGAGCCCTCCCCTTGTTAGTAACAGTAGTAAGATTGGAGAAGTGCAGAGTTCGGCCAAATTAGCGTGGGGGGGGGGGGGGGGTGGATATATTAAGGGAGGTTGAACTGGAAGAAAGGTCTTACAAAAAAAGTTTCTATGAATCTTCGGTATTTTCTAAACTTCTGGATCTAATGATACCATCACAGCATTCGGCGCTTAAGTTGTACTCCAAATATAGTTTTTTAAACTAATAATCTAATAACTTATTATCTGCTGACTGCTTGGAATGGGCTTATAGGATTCATAATCACAGAAACCATCAAAGACGATGCATGACTCGACAAAGTTGCAGCAAAATTAATTGTTCACCCACCATTTTCAACACCCTATAAAGTATATAGGGTTCCCTATTTGGGCGGACACTGCCGATCTCGAATCTTAATATTGATACAATGTTAAAATTTTCAAGAAAGTGCTAATTTTGTTCAATATTTCCTTTAATTTTAAAGTTTTTCTGTTATTAAAACTGCCACACAACTACCGGAGCGAAGCCGGGCACCCTAGCTAGTATTATATATAATTAACAGACAATTAAATGTTTATTACAATAAATTTGTACGGTACAAATGTAGGAAAAACAGAAGCACAAATTTGAAATTATATTTAGTTACGGTCTACATTAAAATGTCAAGTTTTCATATATGTAGTCATTTTAGGAAGGCTATTGAAGAAATGTATTATTAAATTTATAAAAGGAGAGAAAAATTAATTTTGTAGAAATTTTTATTTATTTATTTATATTTTAAGTAATTTGCGCCTGTATTATAATTGCTGTAGCGCAGGCGCAAGTTTATCTTCGATTTGCTTGATTTAAATGATGTGCTCGACCATATCTCTCGGCCATTGTCTTTTTAATCTTCTTTGGACGGGAAACTGGGAAGAAACAAGAGGATTTGTCGTGAATGTATAATTTTACTGTTGGAATGTCCATGTCTTTGTGCATTGTGTTGTTAGAAATGTACCATGGAGCGTTTACAATTTTTCGAAGAATTTTTGATTGTGCGGTTTCAATTTTGTTTATGTCTACTTTTTTTGCGAAACCCCAAAGTTCTGCTCCGTAGGTCCAAATAGGTTTTAATATCGTGTTTGTATTAGTCTTTTGTTACACAAGTTAAGTGTAATGCGCAACAGCCCTCTCCCTTCCTGATAATTGATAAAGACCAAGAACTCTCCAAATCATCCCGAAATTCATGAGAGGAAAATTCTTCATCAGAGATGGTTGATAATCCAGAGACAAAGGTAACTGGGAGTTACTCTTTCTACTTGCTCTTGCTATTCCTCACCCTCTTCCTCTTTATCTTAGGATATCTCATCTCTAAGATCATCTCTTTATCCTTTTTTGGCTGAACTTAAATATTTTTTATCTCCTATCCAGAGTTGGGCAGTAGTTAACTACATTTGTAATTAACTACACAGACAACTACATGTAGTTTGTAGTTGGAAGCGCGCAACTACTATTTTTCAACTACCAGTTAAGTAGTTGTAATTTAAAACTACAACTACAGTAGTTGGGAGAAAGTAGTTGGGAATGGCAAATACAACAAGTAGTTGTAAATGTAGTTTAGAGCGGCAACTACATTCGCTAAGCAACGTCTAGTTAAATCACATGTTTTTGCTATTTTTATTTTGTGTTTAGGTAAATACTCCATAGATAAATGGGCTCCATTATGGTTGATAATCTGTTTTAAAAATAGTACAATACATATACGTAATACAAATTTTTTTCCATGATTTTTGGCAGTCAATTATTTTTTTAACGTTAGGTTCTCGATCAATCCCATGTTTTATATATTAGCTGAATTGCATTTGATATACTCCTTATCGATAATACAAGATATCGATAATTACTCGTTATCAATAAAAGTAGTTGTAGTTTAAGGCCCATAATTACAGTTGCAACTACTAGTTGTAGTTGTAAAAATGCAACTACTTTTTTGAAACTACAGTAGTTGTAGTTGTGGTCCATCAACTAGAAATTATAAAAGTAGTTGTAGTTTCAACAACTTCCCAACTACTGTGTCAGTAGTTTTGTAATTTGTAGTTCAACTTCTTTTTGCCCAACTCTGCTCCTATCCCTGTAGAAATTAGATTTAAGATTTTGTATTATTTCATATTTGCAATATCTGCAACCACGGGGATAAACAACACTATGCTAATTTTTTTTAATGAATTAAATTTTTTCGCTATGGATTTAAATACATTGATACTTCTAATATCATGATGCTTAAACACTTCCAAATAACTTTTAACGTCAATAGCTTTGTGATAATTGTCCATAACGCTGTATTTATAAGCTGGGGCGGTTTTAGCACGAAATTTAAACGGGAGCCATAATCCCCGGCCTCCTAATCAAGTGACTAACAGCACCATTTTTTAAATGAAATTATCACCTTGTATTAATAAGGACTGCGATATAAACAACCAAAAGTGTTATGTTTAGGACAAAGTAACTATCTAATTGCATTATTCAGTTAAAAAACAAAAAACTTGAAATAGCCTAAATATTTGAAGGAGGCATGGCCCCTGAACCCCCCATGGATCCGAGATCCATCAGTAACGAAAAATGAAATTTAACAAAGTATTTATCATGGTATTTAAATCCAAAGTGTTGAAATTAGTTTGATAAAAAAATGAGTTGTTTACCTCCAGAGAATGGATATAATTTTTTTTTTCACTTTTATTATTTAATCCGCACCTGTTAATTATACCCATTAATAATTGGTAGATGTGCTGGCATACAAATATAATCGATATGATTTTTTTTTATAAACTTTTTTTTTAATGCCCCGAGGTTATGTCCATTTTCTATTCAATTCAATTTTACAATTTTGATTTAAATACAATAATAAATCATGGATTATATATTGAGACAGCTTAATGTAGAAAAAAACAACAGTCATTGGACAATTTGCAGATTGTTATCGACGTTGGTAATTTTAAGTATTTATCATGGTATGAAAAGTGTTAAATTAAATTCAATTAAAAATGGGCATAGTGTGTTTTACCTCCTGGGTTATGGTATTAAATGAAATAATGAATACACTCCAAGCATTTTTGCTTGCGGATTTCTTTAGGAATTCACGTAATGGAACTTAACTTTTCAGCTAAAAACAGACTTTCAAAACTGACAAACAGCGTCAGGATTTAACAACAGACAACCGTCATGAAGCATATTTAAGCCGATGTTACTTCACTTGATGCTGAGAAAAGCTGCTTTGAAACTAAGTTAGAAGGAAGTTATCGCCAAGTTGAAGGGGATTAAGTTGTTCTACAAGGACCCGCCCATAATACACACTCAAGGAGGAACAAGTTTTAATGAATTTTGGAGTACTCTGGGAGAGTTTAAGCTTTATTCTTTTAGCTGGGGGACTCTCATTCAATCATCTTCACTAACTAACCTAACGGGAGTTTCCTTTTAAACTTTAATATTTTATATTAACTTAGGACAGGCCTCCCCTCCCCGTGATACGTATCAATTAGAACCATGCCAACTCGCACCGCCATCTTGGCAAAATATGTAATTGCCACATAGCCATCCATTATTTTAGCTTAGACGACATTTCGTATAACATCATGCTATTTTTAAGAGAAAATTCTGATCTTAAAAGAAAAGTTTTTTAATATTAATTACAATAAAAAGTAGGAGAAATGGTACAAAATGAAGAATCACTTTCAAAATGGGACAAATCTGAATCGTAAAAAATTGCAAACAAATAATTCGGAACTCCTGTACTTATAAAAAATATTGCCATAGGTATTAGGAGCAAATATAAGGGGACGGTTCTCCCCTCCCCCCCGAAATCTGTAGTAAAATGAAAAAATCTGTTGCAATGCGCGCAACAGATTTTAAACTTTCACTTAACAATCTACTTGAAATAAAAATCGACGTGTTTTGATAAATATTTAAACTAAATTTAGAAAATTCATACAAAATAGCATTTATTTACTTATTTTTGTTTTTTATTGACCATAAGATATAAAATATTATAGTTATTGGAAAATTTGAAAGTCTTCAGTTTTTTCGATTCATATTTTTTTTTTTTTTTTTCTTCATTCTTCATTCATTCAGCGCCCAATCAATTTGATAAAATTTTTATTTTTCATTTTTTTTTTTATAAATCTTAATGTTTGAATAATATATAAAACAAAGTGAAATATATTGTACTTCAAAAGCAATAAAAGTAAATTCAACCCTTTTTCACAACATTTAACTTTCAGTTTTCACAAAATATGTGTTTGACGCTTACTTCACTTTGGCGTTACACCTTGTTATGAAAACCTGATTTAGTTACCATGAAAACAAATGGTTTCCTATAAAAAGGTATGTTCCGACATGCACTTAAAACACGTTGGCAACTCTTTCGCATGCGCATTACGCCTTACTTGTTAACGCGTTTTCAGTGCTTGCTGGAACATAACCAGTATTTTTTATATATAAAATGTATTATGTCAAAATTGGCATATATATACATCTTATGACTTTATAAACTAAATATTATTTTCCTGAGAATCTCGGCTTTCCATCGATATATCGTATGTATATAATACTGCACTTATTGACAAAAATTGAAATTTCCATCTTGTGGTAACACTTTCTTTATTTCTCCTGTACATGTTTATCAAATTCATTCATATATCATATTCAGCCATTTCCAATTACTAGGCGAAATGGGGGTACAGTTAAATTTTCCATAATAACAAAATCAAAGTTACTTTATAGAAAGTAAATTTTCCTTCACTATTTAAGCACCATTAAAACATTTAAATGATAATAAAATCTACCTGATATTAAAGAATACTTAACATGTATTATATTAAACATGAGAAGTTTAACAAAAGTAGGTAGAGCCGTTTTTGAGGAAATCGTAAAAAAAATGATAAAATTTTGAAAATAATGTCGCCCATACGTTCCGTATATACCTAACTCAGAGTTGGGCAAAAAGAAGTTGAACTACAAATTACAAAACTACTGACACAGTAGTTGGGAAGGTGTTGAAACTACAACTACTTTTATAATTTGTAGTTGATGGACCACAACTACAACTACTGTAGTTTCAAAAAAGTAGTTGCATTTTTACAACTACAACTAGTAGTTGCAACTATAATTATGGGCCTGAAACTACAACTACTTTTATTGATAACGAGTAATTATCGATATCTAGTATTATCGATAAGGAGTATATCAAATGCAATTCAGCTAATATATAAAACATGGGATTGATCGAGGAACTAAGGTTAAAAAAAATAATTGACTGCCGGAAATCATGGAAAAATTTTGTATTACGTATATGTATTGTACTATTTTTAAAACAGATTATCAACCATAATGGAGCCCATTTATCTATGGAATATTTATCTAAACACAAAATAAAAATAGCAAAAAAAACATGTGATTTAATTAGACGTTGCTTAGCAAATGTAGTTGCCGCTCTAAACTACATTTACAACTACTTGTTGTACTTGCAATTCCCAACTACTTTTCCCCAACTACTGTAGTTGTAGTTTTAAATTACAACTACTTAACTGGTAGTTGACAAATAGTAGTTGGGCGCTTCAAACTACAAACTACATGTAGTTGTCTGTGTAGTTAATTACAAATGTAGTTAACTACTGCCCAACTCTGACCTAACTCAAATGCCTAATTTCAGTTTCGTAGGCTTCATCGTTTTTGAGCTAGTCTGTTCATCCAAACAGACTCAGTGGCCTCCAAAACGGACATTTCCGTTGAAAAGTCGAAATTTTTCTCGATCGCAACACTTTCCCTTACTATATCCAGCCAGATGTACAGGGGACTGCAATCCCAATTTTTTTTTACTATGACTTACTATGACCTATATGTGAAATATATAGTAAGGGAAAGTATTGCGATCGTGAAAAATTTCGACTTCCGGTTTTCAAAGGAATTACACGTTATGGGGTCCCCTTAGTCCAAATAACCAAGTCCTGCGAAATGGTCCGTGTGTGTAAACAGACTAGCTCGAAAACTATAAACCGTAGGAACCTAAAATTGGGTATGTATTTTGTATATGTATATGCCATACAACCCGTGATGTGACATGGAAATTAAATCAAAATTGTGTAAACTTAGTACTTTCTTTTATAAAAATTTTATGTTTTTTTATTAGGTTTTCCCAAATTGGCTTTAACGATTTTGATAAAACTGGGAATTTGATATATGCATATGCCCGAAATATAACTGCAAAAATTTCATCAAAATTGATCAATCGGAGGGGGCACTTTATTTCAAAACTCTTCTCCATTTTTTTTTTCTATTATCTCAAAAATAGCGTCAACGATTTTCATTAAATTCGTGTTTAATGAGAATCAAGTGTTCTTTAATATCAGTTAAGCTTTATCATTAATAAAATGTTTTAAGGGGGCATAAATGTGGAAGGGGTCTTTTTTGTTTTCCTATACAGTACCTTTGTTTTTGTTTATATGGAGAAATTATCTGTCTCTCGTGAAATATGAAAAAAATCAAGTAAACTATATAATAAGTATATAAATATAAATAAAAAGGAGAGAAAAGAAGAATATTCCGTCAATTAATAAAACACGTTGAGCTCACGCATGCGCAGTACGCCTCTAATGCCACATCAATGCTTTATAATTAAAGATGTTCCGTTCATTTAATGGATATTATTTGTTTCGTGGTAACTATATGAAGTTTTCAACAACTACATAGAGAATTAAAAAATCAGACGACTTGCATTGCCGAATCATCGCAAGTAAAAACTTTTATTTAATAATAAAAAAAATTAGTGTACTTTAGAAAGCAAATACAAACAAAAATAAATAAATGAATGTGGAAAATTATGTGACTTTGAGAAATGGCATTTAAGAAAACACGTCAATTACTAATCAAAGTAAGATGATAAGTGAAAGTTGTGTGTTGCCCACATCGCAGTTTTTTTATCTTTATATTCCTTTCCCATAACTAAAATCCTACTTCTTGTGCATATTTTTTGTTCTTTACCTAACTTCCTGACTTTTAGTAAAGTTTAATTCTGTATTTAAATTACATAAAGTTTTCCAAAGGGTGACTGCAGCCCACATACCTCTCCCCTTGGATCCGCCAATGCTACATATATTTCTTATACAGGGAAGTGAAAATAAAAAATTAAGTATTTTTATGTTAATTATGTTAATGAATTATTGGAAACCGATTTCAATAGCTTATAGCGTTTTTTTTTTCTACTGTCCAACATCGTTTTAGACGCCATATTCGAGTATACCTCATAAAATATTTCGTCAAGCGCATTACTAAGTAACAGGCTCCGCAGAGGCAATCCATACACCAGCCGCTTTATTGATCGTAAAATAGAATATTCCACCTAGCATTGGCGGAGGCTATACAATCCCCTCACAACAATATCAGTCGGTAAACACGTCTTGTACAACAGTTCCCGTTCCCGCAATGGCCACAATCTTTAGAAAGCTGTATTTGATGGCTCCGTTCTGAGAAAGGAGGAGGTCTTGGTGGAAGGAGGTTTTTAAAAAATCATCGTAGCGTTACAACACAAAGCCTTCCACCCAGGACAAAGATCTCCGGCAACCTCTTCCTGCCTCGGAGTGCCTCTGTTCTCCCTCTCACTCTCTCTCTCTCTCTCTCTCTCTCTCTCTCTCTCTCTCTCTCTCTCTCTCTCTCTCTCTCTCTCTCTCTCTCTCTCTCTCTCTCTCTCTCTCTCTCTCTCTCTCTCTCTCTCTCTCTCTCTCTCTCTCTCTCTCTCTCTCTCTCTCTCTCTCTCTCTCTCTCTCTCTCTCTCTCTCTCTCTCTCTCTCTCTCTCTCTCTCTCTCTCTCTCTCACTCTCTCTCTCTCTCGAAACCTTTTCAACTGGTCCTAGCAGCTTAAAAGTATTACTCCCGATTCCCCCGAAAACCCACTTCAATCAAATCCTTTCTCGAGGTTCTTTACAGTAATCAAACCATCCATTGAAACTTTAAAGGTTTCTCTTGTACTTTTTAAGTTTCGCGCTTTTTAGGAAAATCATAAAAATGTTCATGAGTATGGATTAAAGCAGCTTTTGGCAAATTATTCCTATTGATCAACGTAGGATTTTCAATTCTAAACAGTTAAAAACATTTCTATTATTTTTTTTTTATGTGCATTGTTCTTCATTCTTCGTCTTTCTTTCTTCATCGTCTAAATTCCATTGAAATAATTAACGCTATTCCAAATCATCAGTTCGGCTTTAGAAAAAATCATTCCACCATACAGCAATGTCATCGTTTGGTGGACTACATTTCCAACGCGTTAGAACCGAAAAATTATTGTCCAGGTGTTTTTCTAGATGTTAGTCAATACTTTGATAAGGCATGGCACGAAGGTTTGCTTTCCAAGCTCAAAATTTTGCTCCCTCCTACCTACTACCTAATATTACTTTCTTACCTTACAGACAGACATTTTACTGTAAAAGTACACGACGAATTATCAAGCATAAAATTAGAACGTATTAGAGCAGGAGTTCCACAGGGCAGCGTACTTGGTCCCTTCCTTTTCAATGTGTATACTGCAGACTTACCCGAACACGAAAACACTTTACTAGCTACATTTGCAGACGACACAGCACTCCTCACATCCCACAAAAACCCATACGATGCGTGTTCGACTCTCCAAAATCATTTAGACGATATTTCTGCATGGGCAAAAAGATGGAGAGTAAAAATGAACGAATTAAAAAACGTATTTATAGTTTTTACTCTTAATCAGGGGTTGTGTCCTCAGGTGTATTTCAATGATGTTCCCATTCCTACTTCCTGGACAAAAGACTGACCTGGAAAACCCACATCACACTAATCAGAAAGCAACTAAACAAACGATATGGACTGTTATCAAGATTACTTGACAGACGCTCTAAATTATCCCTAACTAACGGACTTACAATATACAACATGCTCATTAGACCCATTTGGACATACGGGATAGAGTTATGGGGCACTGCAAAGCCCTCAAATATCCAAAGGATCCAATCCTTTCAATCAAAAGTGTTAAGGAGGATAGTAGATGAACCGTTCTACGTGACTAATGACTTAATACACAAGGACCTTAACATCCAAACAGTAATCGATACAGCCACACTATACTACAATAACTTCCATCAAAGACTAACTCTCAACATGAACCCACTAGCAGAAATACTTAAATCCACCACAAATCCACACAATCCACCCCGACGATTGTTGAGGCGGTGGCCTAGGGACTTATTGGTATAAATAACGCCAATGTATCTATCACACATACGTGTAGATCACAGATTTGCTCATTGCAAAAAAAAAATTTGGTGCGATGCGCGCAACACACAACTTTCACTTACCAACTTACATTAGAAATTGACATGTTTTTTTAATTGCCATTTATATAAATAATATTTAAAAAATGACTATTTTGATTAAAAATGATTAATTTAATCAAAATTATAAAAGCCGTTTTTGAGATATTCCGAAAAAATGTAAAAGTTGGAAAAAAATTTATAAAATAAAGAGCCCCCTGCGTTTGACCAATTTTGATGAAATTTTGTCTGTCACATTGCGAGCATATACATACACCAAATATCCAGTCTTATCAAAATCATTACAGCCGTTGTTGAGTAAATAAAAAAAAACCTAAACATTAGATAAAATTCTTTAAGTAAAGTACTCCCTCTGTTTCACTAATTTTGATGAAATTTCGGCTGTCGCATTGCGGGTATATACATACATCAAATACCCAGTTTGATCAAAATCGTAAAAGCCGTTTTTGATTAAATAAAAAAAAACACGTGAACATAAGTCAAAATTTATTAAGTAAAGTACCCCCTCAAATTAATCAATTTTGATGAAATTTTGACTGTCATATCGCAGGCACATACATGCATCAAATATCAAGTTTAATCAAAATCGTTAGAGCAGTTTTTGAGAAAATCGAAAAAAACGTAAAAATTAGATAAAATTCTTTAAGTAAAGTACCCCCTCCGATTCACCAATTTTGATGAAATTTCTGCTGTCACAATTCGGGGATATACCCATACAACAAATACCCAATTTCAGGTTCGTATGGTTGATAGTTTTTGAGCAAGTCTGTTCACATACACACACACACACACACACACCATTTCGCGGGACTTGGTTAATTGGACTCAGGGGACCCCAAAACGTGTATTTCCGTTGAAAACCGGAAGTCGAAATTTTTCACGATCGCAATACTTTCCTTACTATATACTTCATACATAAGTAAGTGAAAGTACAAAAAAAAATTTGCAGAGAGCATATTTAAAACATGTGACATAAATAAATAAATTTTTAAAAAAATGTGCATTGATTACATTGAAGTTTTAAATTTTCTTTTCGAATATAACTCTGAAAAGTATATTATTTCTTAGTAATACAACACCATTAATAAAGTAGGATATTTAAATTACAATATAAATAATTAATACTATAAACTACAATACTATAAGACAATAAATACTAAAAGATGCAATAAACTGAATACTGATATCTGATACAGAAACACTATACCGTTTAAACGTAATTTAGCTGAAATAGAGTGCACTAACCCCCCTTACCCCCAGTTCACCCCCGACCGCAGAGGTGACAACAGTGATAATTAGAAACCCGAGCGAACGGCAAACAGAATACCAAACCAGCCATTAGAGATAGAGTGCAATGGTGAAACTGAATATTCGGCCTGGGCACTGTTAGTAATTATTTCTCCACAGGACACCCAGAGGGAGGTAGCGCCGAGGCTAAATTGTTGATGCATTCAGGGGATAAAGTCCAAGGACTTAGTTAAAGTTAGTATCGCTCGATCATTGTGTAGCTGTGATTGTGGTTCAGGTTCATCTAACTTAATCAACCGGATTGCTTCCCTATAGGACCCCTCCATTAGGTAGCTCGAGGGTGTTAGAACAATCAACACTGCCCTGCGGGAAGGTGTAATTCCACACAGTAATTTCCATGCTACTCAAACATATCATTATCCACCTCATGATGGACGTTTAAAGCCGTTTGGCACCCGAGGTGTTAATTTTTATCCTTTATTTTTCTTTATCCTTTTCCTTGCCATTCCTGGCATAAATGGGGTTATTCTTCAGGTGTGGTTATCCTGGAGTGTGTCAGAGGGTCCAGCTTTTTTCCATGGATCTGCCACGAAATTAAAGTCCAGCTGTAGAGGGATGACCGAAAGGGCAGACGAGTTTGCAATGCATGTTGCCTGCCAATTGATAACCGGAAGGATACAAGTCCCCGTTCCAGCAGCATTAATGCTCTGCCTTCCCCCCTGATTCTGGGGATCACTTCGTACAGCTAAAGATGAGGTAGGGTACAAAAAAAAAGATTATGCCGGGTTTAACCGAATGATGGCAAGGCAATAACACTCTAGGTCATCACAGCTCCAGACTATAAGTAATTGAAATAATGGCGTTCGAGCCCGAATCCTGAAGACTTCGCCTTCGTATTAATTATTCAGAGCAAAGGAGACATAAATAAGATAAGTAATAATTATCTCAGTGATATAGATTAGTTCGGTTATTCATCTGAAAATATTTGATTAGATCTTTGATTATGATATGGTTGACTATGGTAATGATATATTTAGAGGTGCGTAATGGTCAAATGTTTTCTTTAAGATTAGATTGATTGATAATAAGGATTTTTAGTCAAATTTTCTTTACTATAATACTTTTCTTGAAGAGACTACGTTTCGATCCAAAAACATTAATATAACTCAGATTTCATAGGCACCCATGTCACGTAAATATACCATCAGCTTGACTTTGTTACTATTATTTTGTTACTTTTTATTGTTACTATCTGTAGTTAATCTCATCTCCTAACATCCACATGTTAATCTCATCCACATGTTTGGATCGAAACGTAGGCTCTCCACGTAAAGGAAATTTGACTATTAATCCTAATTATCAATCAACCTATGGTACATCTGATAGTTATGATATTAATTTCAGTGAGTAAATATAAATAATTTTACCTCCTCGAAGCGTAAATTAAATTTAAAAAAAAATAAACACAATTTGTTCTTGTACAGTTACCTTAATTTTACGTCTTAATGCAACATAAGTGCAGCATGTCTTGATAAACCCGATGTTGTCAGCTATAGTTCTATTATAAAAACTTTATGAATAAATGCTTACAAACAAAAACAATAATTTAAATAGACAAAACCCCCTATTATTCGAAGCTGAAATTACTGCGTTAAACTATGAATCGAGTACTTGGTTTTACTTTTTCTGATTTTTATTAATCATTAACAGCTAAGAACTAGCCACTTAGCATCTAAATAATACACATAAATATAATGATATATCATTTAAAAAGAATATTAGGAATGAATTCCGTAATTACCTTATCATAATTGCCAGAATTTTTTATCCATAAAAGATAAAAAAGGTTTTTCAATATTTACTAAACATAAATTATAGGTAAAATAAGATATGAAGTAATTCATCATACAACCAAACGATTGATTCCTCTTCAAGAACCATATATCCTGTAAAAAAGTCTACGTTTGAAGGCTGTACCATAAATCATTGCATTTCCTATAGCGAAAGAACATGTTTGGCTCTGGGATCATGGAGAAAATTGTACGTCGTTACAGCTTAGAACGAAGGCAATTTGTTTCAATAATTTGACATGTTGCCAGGTGAAGTTGGACAGGTAACAAATTGCCTATCTTAAGATTTAACAACAGCTTCACTTCACTCCCAGAAGCTGGAAACTATTTCCCACAAAATATACTTCCATAACAAGACAAAAAGACGAATGATAGAATATCACAGAGGATGAAGTATATATTTTAAATGTGTAATTTAACGAAGAGATTTTTTTAGGTATTTTCGTTGATATAAAGAAATCGTTGGGTCATTAAGTGAATCAATCTTAAGAATTGCCGCTAAAATTTATAGCAATATACCTTTTAAATAATTTACGATTATTTAAATATTTATCTAGGTATAAGACTTTAATAATTATATTTTTGATTTTCATAGCATGGAAATATCTCTTCTATAGTTTAAATTATAACATCAGCTTTTGCAAAATTCCATTAATCCATACTTTTTAGAAACATTAAAAGTCAAAAACTTAATTAAAGTATACATCGTATATTTGGTATTTTATAGAGCGCATTTATGTCATAGGCATGGGGTAAAGAATAGGTGTGTTTAAATTGTAGATTATTTATTTTTGAAACATGAGTTTAAGGTATTTACATGTTTGCATAGTATTTACGTTTTTACAGGACCTCTTTGAACACTATGTTTGAAGTTACGATATGGTCATGTGTGAGTGTTTGTTGGTGGGTTTGTTTTACAAAGGTATAATAGATGTCTCTGAAAGAGTATATAAGACTTTGGAAAAGAGTATATAACAAAAATGTTCGTCTCAACAAACTGAAAAAAAATGGCACCTTCGACAAACCCCTGCGACCATTTTGAAATTTTCGCTGAGAATCTCTAAAGAAGGGGTTACTCGAAAAAATGTATATGAACGAAAATGTTCTCCGTAAAAACCTGAAAAGATTGAAACCATTTAGAAACCTCTACTGCCAAACCTGTCTTACCGAAACCGCGGTTTGGCGCTTATAACTTGCAATCGAAGTAGGTGATTTGTATATTTTTCCGGTGTAGCGGTTAAGGAATGATACCTCATTCATGAAATTTGATGAAGTATTAAGGAAGTTATGGTGTACCAACAAAAAAAAGGCTTTGAGAAATAATATATTATATGATTAGTAAAACTATCGAGGTTCGGCTTATCTTTAAATTATGTGCCAAAATTTCATAATCACCGCCTATGCGGAATGAGAATGGTTGACTATTGACAGCATTAGAATCGCTTTTTTCGACCAGCGAATTGCTATCGGGTTCTATTCAGTTGAAATTAGCTTTATTTGATCGCAGACTCTTAGCGTTGTCAAAAGGGGTAAACATTCTCCCGACGGATCCTTTTTGTTGAAATCGGGGCGCAGCGAAAAGCTGGATCGTTTGCGTCTAGTGCCAATCAATGAGAAGTGGCACTTCGGTAGTAATATCTTATTTTCAAGAATATAAATTATAATGATATATTCGTAAAGATACCGAACATTAATGAGTGAGGGAAAGCTTTGAAATAAACTTAAATTTAAGCTATGATGCATAAGGTTCGTAGTATCCGAAAAATAACTTACTAAACGTTATACCTACAGCAACAAATGAGGAACCGTTGCGGTAGAACTTGTAAATCTCATCTCATTTTCGAACCTCAGTACTATTTATTTTTACTTAAATGCATACATTTCAAATCCTTTTGAAATAGATTATTATTTATTGCTATTTATTAATCCACAAAAATTAACTAAGCCGACTTTGATTATCATTGTCTCTCTCTACTACTCAAGATAACAAGAAGAAGACAACCGTTGACGGAGCCGAGGTAATATAACACAGAGCCATAAACATAAACTGCTATCACCGGAGCCATAAAGAGCTAAGCTAAGGAGGGCCACAACCGGTCCTCGCTGGGGCCTAACGGTACTCCACTCCCCTTCGTAGATCGGCCGGTCCGCGGGTCATCCTGGGCCACTTCTTCTTGCCCGCGATTTAGGAGGATACGGGGATTACATTACCTTCCCTGACACTGATGACTTCCTCTTCTACTCTTAGTGCAGGCAGGAAATCAAATAATTGAGGAACAGTAATCTTAACTGATTAGAGTAGGTAGTTATTTACACTATCAATCATAAGACAAATAAAAAATTATTATTTTTAATTAGATTTTTTAAAAAGGAAGAACCTCTTCCAATTTTTTTTTTTTTTAATAATTTATGTTCTCAAACGTTTCGGGCTTCTGGCACATTTAGAGTTGCATGTTCTAAAACATGTGCGTCCGCAGGGAATTTGGGGGGATAGCTGCCCCCTTAGAATATATGTGAAACAAAAACTACTACTTAAATAAAATCTTATACATTAAATCATTTCATTTATTATATAAATAAATATTTTAATTTATAAATATCAATAAATTTTATTTGAAGCGATAATGGAACCTTGCATAATAAAAATAGTACCTCTACTCCCTCCCCTGATTAGATCAGCTTGCTCACCCCATGTGAAATCCTGAGGACTCTCTTTTTCTACAACTATCTACTTTTTAAACACTATTTATTTAATAAACATATGTCAATGATTAAAATTAATAAAATTTAAAAACATTTTTTGCCTATCGTAGAACTACTTCATATTATTTTTAAAGATTCGTTGCTAAGTATTAATTCTTATCTTGGAGCCAATTTATTTTTTTGGGGATTTTAATATTATATGTGCAACACATATTAAACTCATAATTGCTTTTTTGATAATTATCATAATTGCCGTTGATAGACTGGGATTTTAGTATGCGACGGTTATCAAAAGTAAGGGGAATAAAGAAGCTTTAATAGGCTAGCCAGAAAACATTATTTTTTGACTTATAAAACATTCAGTTTTGAGACTATATTGTTCAACAGGATACCAAGAAGGGGACCAAATTAGTCTCAACAATACATTTTTTTATTTATAAGACGTTTCGGCCATCTTCAGTTCAGCAAAACAGGTAGACAAATCATTTGAAGTCACACAGGGCAGATACCAATCTCAACCAATGTCCCCCATCCCATGACACCCTAAAACTTTGATTTAGAGCAGTCTTGTCATGGTTTTGAGATTGATTGTCTTTTACAAAATGGTTTTAAAAGTTTATTATTATTTTCTACATTTAATAAAAGCCAATTACTCAGCCAGACAAAAGCTGTTTAAAATGTACATTAACGTTATTCTCTTGGGAATGAAATTCCACCCATAATAAAGATAAACTTATGATTCCATCTTGCTTTCTCTAAGTTGAAGCGTTGTTAGGTTTCTTGTGTATGATTACGTAAAGGTTTTTCATTGGTTACTAGTAGGTATGTAGAAGAGTTTCATTTAGCAATAAAATTTGCATTTTGTTAACTTTCTTCTCAGCTTTTTTTTTTTTTCATTTTAATTTGCTCCTTTTGTTTGTTTTTTTTTTGTTTTCTTATATAGTACTCTAAGGCACTGAAGCCTATTATGTGTATCTGTATAGTTTGTTCCTAAGGGACTAATTCCCGGGACAATCAATAAAGTGTTTATTATTATTATTTGTTCTGATTTAGTTTATTACTAAGCGCTTCATTGTAGTTATTTTCATCACAAGTACCAAAAATGGTTGTTTTCAGTGCGCGGTCGAGTTTAAAAATTAGACCTAGCACCGAAAACGCACTTTTGCTACGAGTTATGAACAATACTTTTTATCATACTGCTCATACTTGAGTATATTAAACAACTTTTATATTTCATTAATAACTTACAGATACAATATAAGAAATTAAATTGAAACCTTTTATTTAAAAAAAAAAACATTTGTTGGTTTGTTTAACGTCACTTTATGCCACTTAGGCTAATCGGACGATGCTACCATGGGAGTCCCATTAGCTAAATTTTGCCTATCCAGGTTTAATTATGATACGGATCTTTAACGAGTAGCTGATATCGTACAGACTCAGGACCTCCATTTTACGTCCTATCCGAGAGACGGCATAGCTAAGGATTTTTTCATCCTATTAAAAAATCCTGTGGCCACGACGGGGCGCGAACCTTTAGTATTGTAGGTTGCCATGCTAACCACTACACAACTGGTGACCCCAAACATCTGTTTAATTATCTATAATAGAAGAAAAGTACTTCTATATTTACATTAATATTTATAGTATGATTCTGAGTATTCATTAAATTAAAATCTTGTTGGACATCGCCTTTTCGAACCGATAACCTTTGATTAAAGGAATTATTTTCAAGTTCTGGCTCATCTCTAAAAAGGTCGTAATCTGTTGTATACGCTTTCATATAAAGCGCGGGATTTAGCTGGAAGTAGCTCGTTTAAAGCTTCTTGGGCTTCTAAAATAAAATTGTGAAAATTGAAGTACATAGTAAGAAATCTACTAGACCTAGTTTGGGACTGTTTACCCAAGGATATCAACTTCTAGCCAAGCCAGCTCATACACTGTTTAAACAAAGTCCTTTCTATCAGATATCCAGCATCGTAGCTGAGTAAACAGAAAACCATGAACTGGGGGCCGGGAGGTTGTCGGGCTGTAAGGCCAGTTGTGTAGGAAGTAAAGGTTACACAAACTAATGAGCGCTATAACTCACGCTGCAGAAACTGCCATAAGCTAACTTATCTATTAGGATATCCAATACGTGAGCTCATGAGCATGCTCTGTTTTGTTTAAAAAATTATTTAAAATATTTAATATTAGCACGTACGCTTTAGGTCATTACCAGTTCTTTGGATCTCTGATAGTTGTAATGATAAAAGTAACGGAATGTTTTATTTATAGAAAGCTGCAAGTACAACTAGAAAGGGTGAAGCAACATTTATAAATAAATTGAAATAGGGTTTATCTCTAGGAGGGTTGGATGTAGCATTTAAATAATAAACTCTTTAAAAACTGAAAGTAAGAAAACCAAAATGTCCAAACTTGGAGAAATAAAACATGCATGTAGCATATTTTAACATGCATCGGTCCTCAGGAAGGTCCTGAAACCATATTGTTTAGCAGATGATTTTACATACGGATACCTACTCAGAGGTATTGAAGCACCAACCTATGAAAAGTGTAAATGTAACCAAAGCTGGGTAGAGATAAATAAACAAGAATCAACCCTGTTCGAATATCTAAGCAAACTAAAATATTGTAATAGAATTTAAAATGAATATAATGCCAATGACTCTATTGAATAAATGCAATACATAACTCAATAATAACACATTAAATAAATATTTATGTGACGAGACATCAACTTCGATGAAAGCAATATATTTACAATATTTTGGTAAAATAGACAAAAAAAAGGTAATTAACAAACCAGTTAGGTACAAAAAGTCAAGCAGTCGAGGCAGGGCAGGGTGCACGAAAAAAAGGTTGCGTCGCATTTGTGTCTATATGTTATATTTCTTGGATTTAAATTCAGAGTCCGATTTGTATTCAATAACTTTGCTTTACCAAAATTCTAGGTAAAAACAATTGTATATGAAGAAAAGACCAGCTCACGAAGATTCGTATACGACTTATCGAGTGTTATGAACACCATCAAAGTGTCCAAGAAGTTCTTCTCAATGTGGATTGTTTCTTTTTGAACACGTTTCACAACTGCACAGCTCTGCGTCGCCGGTGTCTCAATCTACGCTCGACCTCAAGATTGAAATTGAATATTCTTCACAATTGAAACAACGGGTTGACTCTTCATCTTATTTTAGTGGTTCCCTTAGATAAATCGAGAAGTACATTTTCTTCCTATTATTTTCATATTTAGGACATTCTAGCACAAAGTGTTTTAAGGTTTTCTGGAGTGTTTCACACGTGGGCAAGATGGGAAATAAACGTATCCGAAAGGTTTTCCAAAATATACACTTCAGTTATATAATAAATTTCATTGGAAACATGGATATATAGAAAAAAAAATGAATGTCAATTGAGCTAGAACTGACTAGTTATAAAAGTCTCCATAGTAATTCACTTTAAAGTTATTCTTCCTCAGAAGCGGTAAGAGACAGGCAGAATCGGTTCTGACACTATCCAGAGCAGTGATGTGAAAGCCCAGAACCATGAAAAACAGGGCCACAAAAGAACTACGGGACCAGACTATTATATTCCAGACGAAAGTTTTACAGTAACCTTAAGGTTTTTTTTTTTACGTTGCACTCCACTTATTTTCACTATTATTATGACGTTGTAATGACAGCAGGAAACACGACAAATTGTTTCGTCAACTTTAATGAAAGCACAGCACAAATCAAAACTTTAATGTTTCTTGAACATTGAATGCTTTAATTTTCAGACAGATATTAGACGAAATAAGTTTTTATTAAAACCTAAAATCTTCATTGCTATAATAACTAACTTGCTATAAACCACATAAATTATATACCTTAGTGAAATTCCAAAATAATTTTACTTACTAATCATGAATCAATTTGTAGATAGACATTTCCTATTTATTTGCAATAATAAGACCTAATTTAAGCATCGTAGCTATATTTTTTTGGTAGAATAAATAAACATAGGTATTTTATTTTAGGTTTTCATATGGTCGAGGTTTGTTAGTTATTATAAAAAAGAAGATTTTAGGTTTTAATAAAAACTTTCATCTAATATCCTATAATTTATGCCTTAGTGAAGATGATTTTTTTTTAAGTCAGGTATGATTAAAGGTGATTCAGAAAAATATGAAGATGAATTTAATTATAATTTCATTAAATTAATTATAATTATTAATTATTATTTAATTCAATTGTAATTACTTTCCTCCTCTCCCCCTATACTTTAATATCAGTTTATACTATATTTACGATCGGATACATAGAACATAGTTTAACGATATCCTAGTTGATTTTTTTTATTTTGTTATTTATTATTTATTTTTTTTTTTTTGTGAAGTATTCTTACTTTTTAATCAACATCACTTCTATCCATGTCCATTTATAATTTTCCTCAGTTTCTGGTAAGAGGGTTAAGTTAAAATAACTTCTTTTTTTTTATAAAAAAATCAATATATAATCGAATTATTCTAACGTTAATATAACATTAATAGGAACGTTTTTTAAAGTCAGGTATCATGAAAAAATATTCCCGGGGATTTAGAATTATTTTCCTCCTCTCCCACTATACTTTAATATCTAATATCTCATATCCCTTTATAAGATATCCCTTAATATTAGTTTCTCATTAATCGTCAGAACTAACGTGTTATTGATGAAAATGTATGTTTTTTTACGGTTTCATACAAACTTACAAGGTATCTAGTCCTCATGACTAAACTATTCTTAGTTAGGGATCCTCAACCAACTTCTTTTCAGTCATAAAATAGAGATATCTAACATAGGTGGTAGGTACATAAGCGACTGTTAGATAAAGCGTAATATACACATTTAAGTGCTCGTTAAGTATGGATTTATAGAAGAGAAGTAGTAATTTAAGATATGATGTTATGCTGTTATACAAATTTTCTTTCAGGAATCAATATGAACCTAATAAATTGAAATTGAAAATTGAAAAGAATGACAGATTGGCAAATTTTAAATTTCTATAATTTTAGTAACTAAGGATAAGAAAGTTAATGAAGCCTGAGATCCAATAAAAAAGATAAATTTAACAAAATCTTTTAGGTATAAATTATTAATGAAACTAGTCAACAATATTATGAAAATAGTCTCAACATTGTAACGGAATAAACAAAATAGTTCCATTAGGTGACATTCTGAAAAATACTATGGAGTGGGATAGTGATAATTTATTTATTTATAACAAAATGGGCTTTTCAACCACTTGGGTCACGATAGTGATAATTAAAGACAAAGATGCCAGCGATTTTTTTTAAGTCAGGTATGATTAAAGGTGATTCAGAAAAATATGAAGATGAATTTAATTATAATTTCATTAAATTAATTATAATTATTAATTATTATTTAATTCAATTGTAATTACTTTCCTCCTCTCCCCCTATACTTTAATATCAGTTTATACTATATTTACGATCGGATACATAGAACATAGTTTAACGATATCCTAGTTGATTTTTTTTATTTTTTTATTTATTATTATTTTTTTTTTTTTTGTGAAGTATTCTTACTTTTTAATCAACATCACTTCTATCCATGTTCATTTATAATTTTCCTCAGTTTCTGGTAAGAGGGTTAAGTTAAAATAACTTCTTTTTTTTATAAAAAAATCAATATATAATCGAATTATTCTAACGTTAATATAACATTAATAGGAACGTTTTTTAAAGTCAGGTATCATGAAAAAATATTCCCGGGGATTTAGAATTATTTTCCTCCTCTCCCACTATACTTTAATATCTAATATCTCATATCCCTCAACGCCAGTGTGACCCAGTTTACACTATATTTATGATCGTATACATAGAACATAGTTTAAGAATGTCCTAGTTGATTTTTTTTTTTTTTGTACAGTATTCTTATTTTTTTCCGAACTAATGATAAGAAAGTTAATGAAGCCTGAGATCCAATAAAACAGATAAATTTAACAAAATCTTTACTTCTCTTGACTTGGGTCACGATAGTGATAATTAAAGACAAAGATGCCAGCGATTATATATCAAATTATTACCAGAAAGTTGTGATTAAAGCACAATTGGTACCTATACTGTTATGTCACTCCTGGACGTGGACTATTCTAAGCGGTTTAGTGTCGCCATGGTATCAACTGAAAAGAAAGCATTTGGTGCGAACGAAAGTCATAATCTGTTATCTAATAAAACTGAAAAAGTCCCTTTTTAAATGAAAAGGACGCGAGGGGAGTTCGCTAGTACCGCGACCAAAAGTGGTTGCGCCCAGAATCTCTTAGAAGTTAAATAAGTAAATATAAAAAATTTATGGTTTCACTTGGAAGACGACTAATCAATTAAATGGCCTACTGATCAATTTTAGTTGGCAAAACTGAATATAAGAGAAAAAGAGGCAAAAACATTCCTGCGTATTCAAGACTTTAGTTCTCACTCCGCATGTTGTATGTAATTTTTTTTTCTCATATAGATGAGCCTATGGTCGGAAAAACATTTTCCTAGCAAAAGATTTCTTTGTAGATTTCTCTATAGGAAATAGTTCTGGCATGACTTCCTATAGTTTTCTAGATTGATTGAGATTTAGTCCCTATTTATGTTTCATACCCTGATATTTTCAAAGTTCTCTCTATTTAAAGCTAGTTGTACATCAACTAAACCTAAGTTTACATCTTCTGCTCCTTTCAAACTTCGAAACAACTTTGTAAGTTTATAGCGGACACATACGATGCTGTTTAGGCATAAACACCTAAATTTATACAGGACTAAGAGGGAAGCTCCTCAAGACGGCTGTCATTAAAGGAGGAGCCATGACAGGCGAAACAAGTTGAGGTAACCGGATCGCAGATGCTGAGGGCTACGTGGGTGTTGATAACGGTTGGACAGGTTGTGTCAGTCAGCTACAGCTCTAACAGCTTGGGTTACCATCCATCATATCTGCCTGGTTGTTAACGCAAGGAATATTACAGCATTTCGCTTCTGAACTAAAGGATAATGTCTTAACGATTCCATAAATAAAATTATTGAGGCAGAGAGTTAGAGAAACTTACGGAGCTTTTAAAATAATATGGAAATCAGGAACTACATGGAACCTGTTCTCCTTTTGATCCAGGAATACTAAAAATAAAAAAAATAATCCTTTTTGGCAATCATTATTAACAGCATTGATTACCCTCATTGATATGACTGCTACTGGGATATAAAATAAATTCACAGGGAATGTAAAATGAATCACACAGTTTTGAAGAATAAATTAAAAAATAGAGATGAGAGATGGTCAACTGTTCTTCAATTAAGATAGGTTAAATGGTGGTCAGGATTTTCAGTTTACAATGATTTTATTATGGTAAGCCAAAGTTTCGATCCAACTTGTGGATCCAAAATTGATGAAGATCCAAAAAGTGATGTTTGCTCCCATCTTAATAAAGCTCTTCTTTAAATATAGTGTAAGTAAAGTGAAAGTAAAATTTAAAAAAGTATACCTTATATATTATTACATCTGCTCTGTTGTTTCGTTATTTCCTCTTATCCTTTGATTCAAATCCTGCTTCAAATCGAAAGCTTACAAACAAATGCCGACCACAAAAATTCGTAACCATCCAAAAGTTCTTATTGAAAAACTTCCTTCCCGCCCTCTCATGTCACTTAACAAACATTTCTAAAGATATTCAATATCGTCCCATTTCCTATATTGAACTAATTATGTGCTTATTGCTTAATTTTTTTTATTGTTCCTGTTATCGAGATTTGGTGCTTTACTTTATAACTTTATGCTAATTTATTTTATTGGTGACGTTTCGGCCGCTCTGTGCCGTTATTAAAACATTTTACTGTAATAAATGCTTAACATCTCATTTTATTTTACATATTTCAAAGTATTACGTTTAATAGCATACAAATTAAATATATCCTTTCATTGACTTTTTTTTATATCCATTTCAGAGACTCTAGCCAAACATACTTTATATTTTTTTCCCATTTTATATCAATAATTATTGAAATATATATTTTAAATTAAGTAAAGCTCTTACTTTATTCACAGTAGAGCCAAGATTTATATTATTTCAATAAACCATTGCGTGGATTTTATTTGTACAACACAAAAAAACCCATAGACAAATAACTAAATCGTGAAATTCTTACTTCATAGATCACTTGCGGAAGTTACAAAGTTCGTTCTGATTCCCACGATTTTTTTCTACCTTTCCAACTCCCATTAACATGAAATGAAAAAGGGCCAAAAAAAAAATAAAAAAAGTCTCCTTATAAAACAATAGCGGGTACACGAGCAGAGGAGCTACGTCACGACTTCCAATTACTTCAACTCATAATTTACTGGTTGGTACCCGGTCAACAAAATAGAAGAGCCAAGCCACGCTTTGCCCTAGGGCTGCCTTTAAAAGCCTCACAAACGCTTCTCCTCATCAGCTAAACGCCTTTTTTAAGGCTTGGTTCTTTGATGGTAAGCTTCTCCTAGGTGTCCTTTCGTGACATCCTATTCACTTTTCAAAGAGGGATGATTACCTTCCATCTATAAAAATGTCTAGACCATTCATTGAATAAAATTACAGTTATAATATGCTAGTTTTATAGTTATAGTTTTGTTTTATAGTTTATTCAATATAAATTACGAGCATAAAAACTTCCGCATCAACTAATTTATAGTGTAACAGGAATGCTGATTCAGCGTGTGTTTTCTAAAATCGGATTGAACAATACCTCAACAATAGTATACTTATTGTAGGAATGATTTAGGGATATTGTTACATGTTGATATGTTGAGCGCTTTGAGACCCTTAAAACATGCAAATGTACAACAATACAGTATACAGTGAATCTTCGTTGACGTTCCATTGAGCGATCCACTTTTTGCAAATTACAAACTATTTAAAAACAAAACATGAGAATATAGCTAAACAGTGCAATCGATTTTTAAATTACATCGAATTTTTTAAGGTATTGTGCAGAGGTTGCTATTATTTCCCTCGTTTCCCACATTATTATTAATTATTCTGCTTCTAGCACCAAGTGGTATTAGACTATTACATAACTCAATGATTATACTATGTGGTAGAATTTTGTTTGATTTTCTGATTATTAAGTAGTTCGTCTACATTTTTTTATTTATACTTTCACCTACCTATACAGTGGAATCCCGATATTCGTATTGTCAAGGGACTGAGAGTAAAATACGAATCATCGTGATTTCCATTATTAGGAGATAAAAATACGAAATATCAAAACCAATTCAGTTATGACTGTGTCTGTACAAAGGTTATAGGTAGAACAATCAAATATTACAATTTAACTTTGCCATTTTCGGAGTAATTGAGGTCTTGTTTATCATTATAAAAGATTTTATGTTTTGAAAGCATCTCTGTTTGCAGAATTATCTATCATGGACGGTCTTAAATTTTCAGCCCCATCTATGTTGCTGGCTATCAAATTGGTTACTTCTTTCATAAAAAACATAACAAGATCGGAAAGTCATTTGAAACATAAACCTTCTAACCTTTCTGAGTTAATAAGGAGCGATCACCTTCTACGCATGTTTAAAGTCACAACAAACTTCACTGGTATGACCATCTCCCGTAATTTAGTTAAATTTTTATCGTTCCCTATTTTGAAAAAATAATACCAACCATCAATTTTTTGAAAAACTTTGATTGATTCCAATTTATACTGCAAAAAAATTCGATTTAACCTATAAAACGTAACCTTTGATCAGCACTTTAGAATCACGTGCTTCTGTCAAGTAATTTTAAACTATCTAGTTCTGCGTATTCGCCCATCTTGAAGTTCTTTAATTTACTGCTCGTAGCCAGAGCGCATATTATGTCTTTGTTTAAGGTTTATGACCCAATTTTATATGAATTGTTTTTATATGAATTTGAGAAAGAATATCAAGGGAACGTGCGTGAGTATTTTTTATAGATTTTTTTTATAATGAAATATTTCTGCCTGATCATTTTTGTATAAAATATGTAGCCACACTATAAAAAGATGAAAAAATATAATGAAACACTCCGATGCACTTATACTTCAGGAAGAGATAAGCCTAGGGAGAGGGACGACTATAGAGGACCTAAATCCCCACGGGACATCCCCGACCGACACAGCTGACTCACCGCTAGCAGGAGGTTTTGGCACGGGGACTGAATAGCACGGGCCCCTCTCAGCGCTATCAGTATATTTATTGTTAGCTCTTGGCCAGGGACTGTTCGTGCAGTCAGGGGTCACCTCTATCACTTTTCGGCAAACTGATAGGGTTCACCTACCCATGATAATGTTCATTTAGTCCGCTGATTGCTATCCAAGTACGGGAAATTTTCGCGAAATAACACTAGCGCATTCGTTTTCGAAAAATGTCGTTAATAATGAGTTTTCACTTTAATTTACATTAAACTTTAGCACAAAAATATTTTGAGATAGGAAATATTGGTTTGTCCGGAATTTTATGGAGATCATGGTTTTCAAAAATAAATGATCTAAAAGATTTTTTATAAATCAAAATACTCTCAATAAATTTCTACCAAAGAGTTAATAATATTTTTTTTTTTATAAATATTTTATTCACTCACGTGTGACTACCTTTTTTGGATACCTGGACTACTTTTCGGGTGATAACAATTTCATTATCAAGGTTTTAAAAGAAAATTTATGTTCTATATGATTATTTATTTTCTTTATGCTTATTTAAATCTTGCTGTCCGGAAATTAATGGAGGTTTATGATTTTAAAATATAAAAAATAAAATAAATGATCTAAAACATTTTTTATCAATCAAAATACTCTCCTTTATTCCGGGTTAATAACTTCTTTACTTAAATGACAATTTCATTTTAACTATTTTACTAATCTTAAATCTCACTTATGACTAATTTTTTCAGACACCTGGACCACTTATCAAGAGATGAAAATTTCATAATCTAATTTCGAAAAAATATATATTTTCTATATATGTACTTATAAGGATTTTTTAACATAAAATATTTCAATTTTTATTCACAGGGCATAAAAAAAGTTTTTAAATCTTAGAAAATTTATTATGGGTCAAGGAGAGAGCATTTTAATTTATAAAAATAAAGAAAATGAATAAATACATTTTTCTTAAATCAAAGTAGTTATTACTCTCACATACAACTATTATACGCCCCGTGAATTGAATTTAGAGTTCTAAATAAGAATTTTTTATGGAATTTTTAATAAGAAATTTCAATATCTTTTAAAGTGGTCGAGGTGTCTAAAAAGATACCATAAGCGAGGCATGGGTCCAAGCGTTATCACAGAATATGACCTTTGTCATATTCTGCGACACATTCTGAGAGTTTGACCCAAGATGGCTCCATTAACCCTAATTTTTGGTGCTTGCGCCAATTTTAAAACAACACCTTTACGGCATTAATTGTTTCGAAGGTAACCAATACCTTCTTTTCATGATTTGAGGGCTTTCGAAAATTTTGTTCTGCAGTGTTCTGCACAGAACGTTTGGATTGGTTGAAGTGTGCATAAGTGACTATTCTGTCTAGGAAAAGGTTCGTTCAGTGCAAACTTTCATGACGGTGATCAGATTGACTTGCATTGATTGAGTGGCGATTGATTTGCAGGCTGAAAGATACTCTTCAATTCTTGTTTTGGAGCCTTCTTCGTCAAAAGTTTTTTGAGCATATTCATCAAGGGAAGGAATCATTCTGAAATTAAGAGAAAACCAAGCTTTGACATGTAAGTACAAATTGGATTTCATCCAAGCGGTGTCTTTTAGAAGATTTGAGGCAACGAAGATTTGAATTGAATTCAGTAGAGATGAGATCTTGGACTGATAATTTCCAAAGTACCGAAATAAACGAATGATGGTCAGTTCTGAATATTCCATTACAGAAACACTTGGATAAAGATAGCTCAAAAGGAATTAATGTATTAATGTAGAATAAAGCACACAAGATGTATTGAACTATTACGAGATCGGGGTATACATTCATGGAGTGCTGAGGGACGGATTCATATTACCATTCGTTGAGAGCACAAAGAGGGTACGAGGGTACCGTAACCTTCCTCAGCACACATCAGATATAGCAAACGGTTATGCCCCTCCTTCTGAATGCAAACTCCTTTGCCCCGCAATCAGTACTAATTCAAACGGAATGGCCCATTGTTTTTAGGAGTGGTGCGGTCATTGTCGGCACCCTGAGGGGATAAATTCGCCCAACGGGAGCCTGCGATTAGGGGCTATTAATGTTAATGTGGGCCACTGGGAGGGGAGATGCTGTGGTCAGCTAATGGCCAGGGATGTAGGCTACCAACAGATTTCTAACTCGATTCTTAAGGTATAAACATTTCGCAAAATGGCTACAAATTTACATAAAGATGTGTTCTCATCAACAACACATTCAACCTCTTCAATATGAAAAATCAAGATAAGAAATCGAAAATCGCACCTATGAAGTACTTCAAAAATGCCTTCGTTTACTATTTCGTGAAGATTGGGTTCTTTGGGGTCTATCTTCCAGAGCAAAAATTGTTACAATTTAGCCTAATTTTTAGGTTCCAACGAATATGAGCCAACAAAAAACGTTCTATTGTAGGGAAAGATTCAAACAACATGCTAGGCGAATCGTTCATTCGGGAAAACTATCATTAGATGTATATTATTTTACACAGTTTTCTCGCTACTCCATCATCATAAATATTTTATCTAATCTAATGGCTGAGTGTTCATTTCAAAGATTTACTCATATTTCGGCGTCGAAAAGTCGAAAACCTCTTTCGATAAAATTATAAAATGTAGATTTTATTTCAGCTCAAAAAGAACACTATTAATGTTTTTTTTACAAGCGCAAAGGTCTGTTTACACGTTAAGTGATTGGAATGAAGTTTGAACAAAATGCGATTTTTTGAAGTTTGTCCAGAGGCGTTTGCAATGAGCCAAGCAGACTTGCTTACACGGTAAAGTTTTTTGGTCAATTTTGGGAGGAAAATATTGTAGTTGACATATCGTCCGGTAATTAACTGAAACAACATTTTTATCCCAAGATTAATGAAAATACTTAACCATGTAAACATGTCTAATTGATTCATTGTAATCGCCCACGGTGGTCAAAAGGCGAAACTATTTATACCAAACTTCGTTCAAAAACAGGTCTTAATGATTTAAAATTTTCTAAAAATAGATCTTCGAAATAGGTCTGTCACATACATATTAGCAAAGTTGCTGTTAATATGTTAATATTGTATCGTTAAATCGTTAAATAAAAAAAACAGCGTCAGACCAAGTGTTTGTGACTAGATTGTTCGAGTTCAAGGCCTGGATGATTCGAAGCAAGTCTGGAACCTTCTAGGCCTGTCCTTTTACGACTGTATATAAGGAGCGAGTGACTGGACCAGTTAGTCTTATTCTTTGTCTTCACTGTGAAGCTCAAGCCATATGATTTTTGTTACAAAGTAGTAATTTTTTGTACCCTGCTTTGATATCTATGTTTTTATAATTCGTGTGGCATTGATATTGTTATATTTTCGTTGAATAAACATTGTTAACCCACAGGAGTGTTACAATATACATTTATTCGCTAAATCATCATTTATTTACATAAACAACAAAATTATCTTAACTCTCATGACAAATAGGAAGATACTCATCTTTTTTGTGTTATTGATCTGTTTTTAAGAAATTTGAATTGGATTCATCTCTCTCGTGTTAAGTAATAGAGGATTTAAGTAGATAAAGATTAACTATTACTAAAGGATACTATCCTTTTAAAAATATATATAACCAGTTAGTATGAAAATCAATATAACGCACATTGGCGCTCGGAAAATAGTCAATGAAACGTTTAAAATAGAATTTTCTTTTTTTAAAACTTAAAAAAACCGTTCAACAATAGATAGAGGATCGTAAATATTGACCAACGGGAAATTCTGGTCTTAAAAGATATAAATCTAAATATAAACATAAAAACAAACGTGTTTGAATCGGCGTTGCGTGTGCAAGTCGTTTTGGGATGCGAGACCTTCGGGCCTCCATTTAGAACAACGTATTTAAATGAACTACGCCCACCAGGATTAATTAATCCATTAAGTAATCCATTTGAACGATTGCATCCGAGGTAATCAATATTTAAATTCAAACTACAGTTCATGCAGGAATTGAACAGCTTAAGACTAAATGTTTATTGTACCTACATAAAAGTATCGATAAAATAAAAAAAATAGAAGGCAGCTGGAATATAAATTACATATCCTTATATATATAAAAATCTCGTGTCCCGATGTTTGTCATTCTATTACTCAGAAACTACTCAACCGATTTTAATGAAATTTGGCTCAATGTTTATAGTTTTGGCCAACTTAATAGACATGGTAGTTTTTAACTTGATTAGTTACCAAAATAATTCTTATATAGTGAATTATTGCAAATACAGTAGGTCGGGTTTCGATTTATTAACATGGCGTCATATGTCGATTTCATGCTATTGTAATACAGGTTATCGTTATTATAATTTACAGGGTATCTACAGGGTACATATACAGGAGTATTTACAGGGTACATATACAGGATATCATTATTATAATTTTGTATTGTTTTATGTGAGTGAAGTTATTGGTTCCTATATTATTATTTTCCACAGACAAATAGTAATACAAATCTTTGTATTTATTGTTAATTTTCATTAAAGAATAAATAAATCAAGAAAAGGTTACAATAAATTCTCAAAAGTGTAGGTAATTCCTTCCTTTTCATTTTTTATTTGTATTTAAATTAATTACTAGCTAAGCGCTAAAACGCTTTGCTGTGGCCCACCCTGATATCAACTTTTAGTAAAGTAAATACATTTTAATAATTTAAATTAGGCTATTATTTGAAATAATATACATGTCTGTAATAGCACCTACTGTCACAGGGGTAACCTAATAGAAACCTGACTTGGGGAGTCATTGTTGCCAAAAAGTTGTGAAAATTAGTGGCTACACTGCCGGTAACCATACATGCAACCTCCCTGAGTGTGTTTTGATTAGGTGTTGTGGGATACTTTGTGATTTGCTAAAGAACTGCATAATTAAGACTTTAATATTATATTTTCAGTTGATTTATTTAACAGAAGTTTCTTTATTTTCATTATTCGTTTTGTTATTATTATTTAAATACAGTGTTTTTTTATTTTACCAAACCTTTTTATCCCGAGATCTAAAATGTAAAATTTAAAAAATGTCAGTGAAGATTTGTAATTCCTCCTTTATCAACAATAATTTAAAGTTGAGAAAATTTAATCCCAATCGAATAGAGGCTGTTACTTCCTGTTCAGCAGAGTTGTAATTATCTTTAAATGTAAAATTTAAGAAATCTTAGCGAAGATTTTAATCCTTTCTTTAATTTAAAGTGGGCTATTATTGGGAATGATATTTCGTTGTTAATTTCACCAGAATACAATTTTTTACTTATCTTTAAATGATTGTTGATTAAGAAAGGATTACAAATCGCGGCATTTTTTAAATTTTACATTTAATGATTATTACACCTCTACTGAACAGGAATAATTGTTATTTGGGTAACCTCAAGTTTCAGATTTATCCGCCATAAATATGAGAGTACTACTGCAAAATGATCGATCGGCAGATATATTTCCTAAACAATTGTTCTATATTGGAAACGGTGAAATAGAGCTGCATCGAAATTCAAAATTTATCAAATTACCAGAAAATTTCTCCACTGTTGTAGAGACGAAAAATGAACTAATATAAAGTGTCTTTCCTGATATTTTGAACAATTATTTGGACTATAATGGGCTGGGTAGTCGTGCTATTTTGGCAGCAAAAAATGTTTATTTCGATGAAATAAACTTCCAAAATCAATTGACAATGTTCTAGATGTAAACGAAGCTGTAAATTTCCCATCTGAATTTTTGAATTCCCTGGATATACCTGGGGTATGCACCCAAACAATCTCCAGTTGAAGATTGGCTGACCGATTATTCTTCGTAACTTAAATCCACCTCAATTGTGCAACGGTACACGTTTGGTCATTAAAAGGATCACAGGAAATGTTATTGAAGCAAAAATGTGCCCTGAAGGTTTATAGGAGATATATATTCCCCTGGAACCGTGAGAATTTTCAATAAAATTTAAAATGCTTCAATATCCTATTCGTTTGGTTTTTGCCATGACCATAAACAAATCCCAAGGGCAAACAATGTCCACTTGGACTTTGAAAATCCGTGTTTTTCCCATGGGAAATGGCATACCTCACGTGGGCATCGCCTGCTCACGTGTATGGAAACCATCAAATCTTTGGTTTGTGTTAAAAAAAAAAAAAAACAGGTTATCCCAAAACATTTTGAACAAATTAGTACTTGAATAAATAAAAATTCTTAATTGTATTATGTAAAAACCTCTTTAAGAAGAGATTTCTTATCACTCAAATATATTGCTAAATTAAAAGCTTCGACACACCACCCTCCTACCGAACACTTATTTTCCGAAGGGTCGGGAAATCGAGGTCTCAAAGAAATTGAGAAAAACGCCAATCAAAAGGACATATATGACGCGTTAACCAAGATTGGCATGACGCTGAGAAATATTAAACCCGTTGCTAAACTAACAATACCAAGTTGAGGTAGTGTTAGGCCAATAATCAATAGATCAATGGCTGAGGTACCAAAACTTAATAGGTAGTAAGTAGGAAGTTCAGTCATCCTTTTTAAAATTAATAGAAAAATATAGCAATTTCGAGTTAGTTTATACCGATGCATCAAAAAAGGGCGATAATGTAGGCAGCGCTGTGAGTCGTAAACACAATCAGCTCTTTTTTAATCAAACTAAATTGAAATATGAGATGAAAAAAATAAAAACTTTAACTTTCCTCTATTCCTTACCAAATACTTTGAAATGGTGTAATGCTCTATTCTCAATCACGTTGGATTTTGATTAGCTGAAAGGTTTTCATCTTTATTAATGAATATTGGTACGACTGTATTTGTTTAAAAATATTAGGATATAACTACTGAGCCACAGCAACGCGTGGCCGGGTCTGCTAGTTGATTATTAAGTTTGAAGTATTTTATATTATGAGTGGATTAAAACCTTAATAAAAGCTTAAAGCAACAACATTTTTTTAAGGTAATTTATTAGTAATAATAATGATTTAAAAAAAAAAAAAATTCAAGCCTAATAGCAATATACAAGCTGGTTGGATGTGATGGAAGATAGTGTCGCGTTTCCAATAAGAATATAAAATCACCAGGTGCTACTCCGAGGACTTAATTTTTATTAATTGAAGACCCCACATTAAGAAAGGGTTCAGTCACATTTTGCAAATTTTACAGGAGAGCAAGAAGAGTGTTTAAATCTTGTGTAGAACACAAGCTAGTAACTCTAAGTCAATAAAAAAACCAAAAAAAACACCTGTACCACTACAACCCATAAAGGGTCTTGGGTTCAGCACTATGTAAGGAAGAGTACTGTTTCATGGTCAGCGGTCGTGCAAGGAGGTGATTTGACCGTGATCACGCTCAAACGCCAGGTTTTCCCCCTTAATTTTTCAATTAAAAAAACAAAAAAAAAACACCTGTACCACTACAACCCATAAAGGGTCTTGGGTTCAGCACTATGTAAGGAAGAGTACTGTTTCATGGTCAGCGGTCGTGCAAGGAGGTGATTTGACCGTGATCACGCTCAACCGCCAGGTTTTCCCCCTTAATTTTTCAATTAAGGGTACCCACTTTATAGAGGCTGGGTTTGCCCCAGGAGGGTCTCTCGGCCCACGAGACGAACTGTGGCGAATAATAAAGATATCATAAGCCATGTCAGATTCGAACTCGGGACCTTAAGCACAGCAGTCCACTGCCTTACCAGTGGGCTACCCCGCTCCCCAACTCTAAGTCAATTGAAAAAAAAAAAAATAGTGCATGCCCAATATAGTTTCAAATAACGGTAATGTTTTTAAAAATACAATACATTATTTGTTAGTCCAAAAAGAATCAATGATCAAAAAAGAATTGTAATTGCGTGTGCCCCGAAAAAGAATTGTAAATATCTGAATGACTGAACCCGCTGTTTTCGTGTAAACTACACAGATTTGTAGTACTCGAAACGGTTTACTATAATGTGCTATAAAACAACATTCACAAAAAATGGACGGAACACATTCTTAGCGTGGGGTCTTCAATTATAGTTATAATTATAAATCATAGTTATACTGTTTTATATTGCATATTTATGGGTCTTTTTTTTATATAAAAGTTTCAATAGAAATTATCTTTTATTATTAATTTTTTATTGACGGAAGTTTTTATGAATTTCTACCTAACAACATATCTCAATATAAACCTAATCATCATCTAACATAAGAAATATCGTTTCTTAGAGAGTAATATGACGGAAATCAAGTTCAATCATCAGGCGTTCCCTCCAATTAATTGTTTAATAAGAGTCTCTACTTTATAGAGGTAATAAATGGCCTTCCATCCCTCCCCAACTTGAATGATATTTCATTTTTTGCCAGTTGTAAATCGATCTGTGGGTATTGAAGAGTGATACATCTCTCCTGGGATTCAATGCTTATGGATATTTTCGTATAAGTATAAGACGATCTCTAAAGACAATGTCGTGTGCCATTAGAGAACACATCTATCTACTCAAGTGTCGATCCAGGGTTGTTAAAACAAAATACGAGTAGAATAGGAAGTAGCACGGGCGGACATCAACCCAGGAGCTCATAGTGCCTTTGTACTACACCTCCTGCCTCCCACAACAATCTTATGTAATATCAAAACATTTTATAGTTGAATAAAATTTATCATAAAAACTGAATATATTTTTTGGGGGGAAATTACAACCAAAGAGGTAAGAGTTCAGGTTCAGTAAAGTAGTGTGAAAGGATATTTTGGAAACATATCTCGCTTAGGCGGAAATAATAAATAATTTCGTGACAATTTGAAGCTTTTAACAAAATTATTGACTTTAGAGATCGTCTTATACTTATACGAAAATATCCATAAGCATCTTAAATCCCAGGAGAGATGTATCGCTCTTCAATCGATTTACAACTGGCAAAAAATGAAATATCATTCAAGTTGGGGAGGGATGGAAGGCCATTTATTACCATTTCCCGAACAATAAATCCCTTGTCTGAGGAAATCTGAAGTTTAAATTGCCTGCAGGGATCTGGTTTTCTCCTGGGAAGGAGGGGGAGGGGGTAATGGCTCTCAACAATGCTCTTTTTCTTTGATTGAACTCTTGGAAACGGTTTCTTTGTTCAGTCCCTGCCCGTGCGTTTAATATCTTTGCTCAGCCTATTCAATGTTTAGCTTCCCAATTCACCCCTTCCAGATATTCATTTCGATCCCCTTTGTACTAAAGTATCAAATACCGAAGCCACGAACTTAAAAAAAAAAATCTTCATTCATATAAGGTTAATAATAATATATTTCAGATATGCTAGTTGTATTTGATTTCTCCGTCTTTGAAGATATTATTATCCAGCCCAAAATATGGATCCAATGTGGAAGCAACATCAGACATCAGACAATGAGAGACATCATCGGACTCAATTGATGTAGCTAAATTGTACTTATTTCTGGCACTTTTAACGAAGCATTTTACTTAATAAGTAATTTTCTTTCCACAAAAGAACGTTTAGTTAAAAAGTTAAGCTATATGTTTAGCTATTTGAACTATTTGGGTTAGTACTAAAACTAACCATTTAGTTTTGCGTTGACGCAGAAGACAAGAATTCTTGGTTTGAAGTCCCACCTCCACTTCGGCCTACCCCTTGGACGTTTCCCATTCTTCACCGCGATTATTAATCTTTTCGAAATTCGTTCATTACTAAGTCTCGCTATTTTTTACGCCCATTTAATTCGTCTCGCTGCTATCACATCAATTATATTTACCGAGTACGCTTTTGTGCAAGCATCGAAATTCTCCAGTTAGTTGATCCATCTTCGATCCAAATAATATACTACATAGTACTTTATTTTAAAAAATCCTAAAACGTATGAAATATTTAAAACATAATTAATAACTATAAACTCCAGCTCAAATCTTCACAGTCCTGTTTTTCACCTTCCAACGGACACCGGTTGGATGAAATCTAGTTTGTACTAACACGTCGAAGCGTTATTTTCGCCTAATGGGGAATTACTCCTTCACTTGCTGAAAGATTTTGTAGAAGAAGATTCAAAAGCAAGTCTTGAAGAGTATTTTCAGAAATGATCATTGAACTACCCAGTGTCCAGTGAGGGGTCACTTTTTTTTAAAAATATATCTTAATCCAGAAAGTAATCTTTAGCGTCAGCAATATACAATAGTTAACCCTTTGCACTCGAGGTTTCACATTTTAGGAGCTTTTCTGATTGGATTAGGTTTTTTGTGTTTATGGACACACAACGTCTTAGGTTATTAATGTACTCTTTCATTTGGTTTTCTGATTGGATATTTGAGAAAACTTCAACTAAAAGGATCTCGTACTTTTTTAACTTTTTTTACTCCTCCAATTAGATTTTTTATGCTTTTATGTATAAGGAACGGCGAAACCTTTGTGAAATATAAGGGAATTCCATCCTTAATTATCAAAAATTTTACACTATAAATAGATATTATAAAAAAATATATAAAATGTAAAAAAAAATGAAATTAATATAAAAAAAATATAAAATTTAAAAAAATATTTTTTTTTTTTGTAACTATGTGTTCTTGAAGCTTTACAAATACAAATAACCTAAATTTCATTACAATTCCTTACTTGTTTCTAAAATTTTACTGTATAATTTTATGTTTTCAGGGTGTACGTTTTCGCGAATAAAATGCATCGAGTTGCTGGTAGGTAACGTCTGAAACGGTGCCGAGTGCAAGGGTTTTCAAGGAAAATTTGAACACGCTGTAATAAAAACATTTTTTAAGCTGCAATTAATGTACCTTTAATAGCAGTTACATGATAATCCATGCTCAATGTTTTTAGGCATACATATCTAATTCATTGCTCTTAACGAGAACGATAAACGTAGAGAGATAGAATCTTTCAACGGAGCAAAAACCTATTCTACATCGAAGGGAGCCTAAATGAATGGCCTTAAACGTTGCAGAACCCGGAGGGAAATCTAAATGGGCCTAATATAAACACGGTAGATCCCTGAAGAAGTTGATGAGATAGAAGAAAGATCCATTTGCATAGCTGTGTCTCCATCACAGCAACAGAGCTAGCTGCTCCAACCGGTCAATAGCCAACGCTCGCTGTAACCGCCTAGTTACCGGGAACGCTGTTACCGGGTCGGTCGGATCTTTGTTATTTCAGATCCCATTCAAGGTATAACGCGCCCTTTTACAACAAAATATGATATTATTTAAGACGGGGAGTCTTTCCATATATCTCTCATTATAACAGCAGTTTATTTATTTTTCTTATCGATAAAAAAAATATTATACTCCTATGCTCATAAAATTAAAACTAGAAATTTATTCCATCATAACAATATGGATTTTACTAACGTTATTTTTGTCTAATGAAACTATTAGTAATCTGTTACTAAGTCTACATACAAGGAACGCGGGATCACTGATTTCGATGAACCTTTTTCTTGTGATATTAAATAAAAAAGTATTCCACATGTGTTCCAGAGTACTTGCCAATACCCCAATTGTTTTCTGAATTTCCTATAAATGAATTTAAGAGATATTATACTTGTACGGCAATTTCATGCTACAGCAGATTCATTGTATCTTTATTGCATTCAATATTATTTGTAAAATAGTGCCATATAAAATGTAGGCCAAATAAATATAAAAATTATGGAAATCAAATGAGTGAAAATTTACATATTCAATTTTTTCATTTCTCCCCGAAAACATATAATAATAATAGAACTAATGCAGCCAACACATTACAACATAGGTGAATAACCCGGCGATTTAAACAAAGAGACGTTCAATAAACTGTTTCCAAAACAAATAATATGATAATTAAAGAGCAAGTTTTCATGACTCTCCTAACTGACCAAAAAAGCATTTATGATTGGGTCGGTTATGCAAATCCGTTCTCATGAATAAACATTCTAGCGAAATAAACAATTTTCCGCTAGACCGGCTACCGCTTGTATAAATCTTATTTAACATATCAATGCTACTAAAAAAAAAGTTTGTTCAGATAAGGATGCGCTCACCATTTGCTTTTTTAGGAATTACTTCAATTTCTTTTACAGGCGTAAATCTTTATTTAATTAGTAAATATTTTAGTGTTTACTTTTAAAGTTTGAAATAAATTACGTATGATAAAAACACGGTATTTTCATTCGGAATTTCAATTCTTTAATTTCATGCACTACATACAAAATTAATAAATATCCAATTTGATCTCAGTTCTACCTTACTAAAACCAAAAAAATCAAATAAATAACACTAAATGTTTTTAAAAAGTATAAGGCAGATTTATAGTTTAATCAACATCATTTTGAGCATAGTTCAAACTAGCTGATATTAGTTAGTAGCTACTTTATAAGAGACCGAGATGTCGAATAAATCGTCTGCGAACTGGTATTTCTTCGCGAACATCAGCTTATGTACAGATTATGTATAAATAAAGTTTTTTATACTGAATTATGTATACTATAAATAATATGTCAAGTAGTATATACAGATTATATATTATATATATACATATATATATATAAGTATATATATATATATATATATATATATGTATATATATATACATATTAAATATATATAGATTAGTATATATTATATAGTCAAGTATATAATATAGATTTCTTTCCGGGATATTCGGAGCTATGAATTTTGACTAAAGATACGTCGGGAACAGGGAATTTTATTGAGAAGTGAATAATGCTAATATATCTACTTAAAATTGTATCATTAATTGGAGTATCATTAAAACACAGGATCTTGTGCCAGTAGTCCGAAATTTTCTGAGCGGGGCACACTGATATATTTTTTGTGTCATGAAAGACCTAATTAAAATAATAGTGCATACTTGCGTTGCAAATTTCTATTAAATGTTTAAATAAAATCCACTTTTCATTTAAGGAGTTCAAAAATTCCTTAAAATAGTCCTTTTTAAACATTAATAGTAATAGATAATAAGTGTCCTTACCTCTCAGGGCAGTGGGGCGCTGCGTTAAATATCTGGTGTTAGATTTACTGCAGGGTTAAATTTACTTGTAAAATCAATCACAACTAAATAGTGAAATATCTAGGCAATCTCTTTCCATCTCAATAATAAGGCATGAGACCTGGAACATGTGTTCATAGAACAAGTATTTTAAATCGGAATGCAAAGAAGACAACAGGGAAATGGTGACCTAACGAAGGGATAACATTATGCAGAAAGTAAATTGAGGAGGGCACGTGGATACAATGACCAGCTGTGACTAAAACAAACACAAAGAGAACAATGCCCTCACAATAATTAGAGGTACTGCCGAACGCATTAAATAACTGTGGTTAGCTGACAATAGTCACCTCCATTAGCTTGGATAGCCAACGACCTTTCCTACAAGCTCGCGTTTCACTCAATTCCAACTCTCTAAGGCGTGTCTGGTCGATCTTAACTCTCCTCTATTGTATTCAAAAAATTATTTAGCCCAAAGGTTAGTTCTAAGCAGAACAATCTGTAATTTGTATGAAGAGGGTTTATTCCATTCCAAGCCATTAGAGCCAAGATTGAAATTTTGATCTAATCATAGCACCGTTAAAATGTGATAAAGCCATTAATCTTCAAATAAAATGTAAATGAATATCAAATATTGGAATGAAGTAGGCGAAAAAGATTTTTAAAAGTTCATATCTGTACCACGGAGATATATAACACCATGTTTTATTTTTATGTATTACTTTCACTTACCTATATATGAAATATATAGTAAGTGGAAGTATTGCGATCGTGAAAAATTTCGACTTCCGGTTTTCAACGGAAATACACGTTTTGGGGTCCCCTGAGTCCAATTAACCAAGTCTCGCGAAATGGTCTGTGTGTGTGTGTGTGTGTGTGTGTCTGTGTGTGTCTGTGTCTGTGTGTGTGTGTGTCTGTGTGTGTGTGTGTGTGTGTGTGTGTGTGTGTGTGTGTGTGTGTGTAAACAGACTAGCTCAAAAACTATAAACCGTGGGAACCTGAAATTGGGTATTTAGTGTAGGTATATGCCCGCGATGTGACAGCAAAAATTTCATCAAAATTGCTCAAAGGTAGGGGGTACTTTATTTAATAACTTTTTACGTTTTTTTCGATTTTCTCAAAAACGGCTCTAACGATTATGATTAAACTGAGTATTTGATCTATTTATATGCCCGAGATATGACTGAAAAAATTTCATCAAAATTGATTAACCTGAGGGGGGACTTTACTAACTAAATTTGGTATCATTTTCACGTGGTTTTTTATTTACTCAAAAACGGCTTTACCGATTTTGATCAAACTGGGTATATGATGTATGTATATGCCAAAGATGTGACAGCCAACATTTCATCAAAATTGATGAACCGGAGAGGGGACTTTACTTACTAAATTTTGTACCAATTTCACGTGTACATATTTTTTATTTACTCAAAAACGGCTTTAACGATTTTGAAATAACTGGGTATGTATGTATATACCAAATATGTAAAAGCTAACATTTAATGAAAATTGGTCCAACTGAGGGGGTACTTTATTTCAAGACTTTTTTCCAATTTTTACCTTTTTTTCGATTATCTCAAAAACGGCTTTAACGATTTTTATCAAATTCGTCATGTTTAATGAAAATTAGGTTTTCTTTAATATCAGGTAAGCTTTATCATTATTAAAATGCTCTGGAGGGCTTTTTTTTTGGGGGGGGGAGCCTTTTTTGTTTGTTGGTTTCTTTCTTGTAAAGAACCTTTGTTTTTGTTTATATGGAGAAATTAACTTTCTCTCGTTACTCCTTAAAATAAGAAATGGCTACATATGAGATATGATAAAAATAAAGAAAACATAAAGAGGAGAAAAAAAGAAAAATATTAGTACGCCTTTAATGACAGACCATTGTTCATAATTAAAGCCGTCCTGTTCGTTTGAGAAGTGGCAATTAACAAAACGCATTAATTTCTAATCTAAGTAAGGTGGTAAGTGAAAGTTGTGTGTTGCGAGCACGCACCAGATTTTTTTTAATATATATATTTTTTTTATATATTTTTATATATATTATTTTTTTATATATTAAATATCCCACCATGGATTTAAATACATCCAATCGCTTTTCACCTTAAAAAAAATTGTCTTTGATTTTTGTCATTTTTTAATTAATTAAAAATCATCATAATATCAAAGATTTTAAATTTAAACGATCCATGGGAACTTGAAGAAGTTTTAAATACTGCTTTAAAAAACCTCTGTTAAGCTAGCAGGACCAAATCAGCAGAATCAAACGGGACCAATTAAAGGATTTTGTGCTAATTTGTGGTGCAAGAAAAAAATTTGTACCTTGTGCCCGTTTGAAGAAATTCGTGGCGCTGCTAGCTTTATATCAAGCTAGCAGGACCACAAAAAAAATTATTTAAAAAAAGAGAAATTTCACCTGGAATCATTAGTTCAGATTTTGTGCTAATTTGTGCTACAAGAAAAAATAATCCAAGTCGTGTCATTTCATAAAAATTCGATGTCATTAATAATTACTGTGCGCGTAAAAATCGAAAAAAAAGACAAAAAAAAACATCGCTATTCGGAACATGCGAAAATTCAAAAAACTATTTATTCTAAAGGTGCGATAACGAGCACACATAATAGTGTACGATTCATTCTTATATTTTAATATGTTTTATAATAACTTTTAAACTTATACTGGGTACCGCAACGGATAACAAATTGAAAAATCACTGCCACCTTCCAGGACGAGCACAAATTCTAAAACCTATTCTACAGCCTACTATGCTATATATCTATTGTAACAGTATACGATTTATTGAGTTCTACTGGCTGTAACTCAAGAAAATAAATTTTGAACTAGTAAATAGCGGGTACCGCAAAGTATAAATAATTGAAAAATCACAGTCCCCTTCCGGAACGAGCACAAATTCTAAAACCTATTCTACAACCTACTATGATATCGATCTATTGTAACAGTATATGATTTATTGAGTTCTGCTGGCTGTAACTCGAAAAAACAAATTTTGAACTTGTAAATAGCGGGCACAACAAAGTATAAATAAGTGAAAAATCACAGTCACCTTCCGGAACGAGCACAAATTTATTTTCTTGAGTTACAGCCAGCAGATACTCAATAAATCGTATACTGTTACAATAGATAGATATCATAGTAGGATGTAAAATAGGTTTCAGAAATTGTGCTCGTTCCGGGAGTCGACAGTGTTTTTTCAATTATTCATACTTTGCGATACTCGCTATTTATGAGTTCAAAATTTATTTTCTTAAGTTACATCCAGCAGAACTCAATAAATCGTATACTGTTACAATGGATAGATATCATAGTAGGATGTAGAATAGGTTTCAGAATTTGTGCTCGTTCCGGGAGTCGACAGTGTTTTTTCAATTATTCATACTTTGCGGTACGTGCTATTTACGAGTTCAAAATTTATTTTCTTGAGTTACAGCCAGTAGAACTCAATAAATCGTATTCTGTTACAATAGATAGATAGCATAGTAGGCTGTAGAATAGGTTTCAGAATTTGTGCTCGTCCTGGGAGGTGGCAGTGATTTTTCAATTTGTTATCCTTTGCGGTACCCAGTATAAGTTTAAAAGTTATTATAAAACATATTAAAATATAAGTATGAATCGTACACTATTATGTTTGCTCGATATCACACCTTTAGAATAAATAGTTTTTTGAATTTTCGCATGTTCCGAATAGCGATGTTTTTTTTTTGTCTTCTTTTTCGATTATTACGCGCACAGTAATTATTAATGACATCGAATTTTTATGAAATGACACGACTTGGATTATTTTTTCTTGTAGCACAAAATCTGCACTAATGATTCCAGGTGAAATTTCTCTTTTTTTAAATAATTTTTTTGTGGTCCTGCTAGCTTGATATAAAGGTAGCAGCGCCACGAATTTCTTCAAAGGGGCACAAGGTACAAATTTTTTTCTTGCAGCACAAATTAGCACAAAATCCTTTAATTGGTCCCGTTTGATTCTGCTGATTTGGTCCTGCTAGCTTAACAGAGGCCTTTAAAAAGGGTTATCAATACTCAGCCTCTCTTGGAATTCCATGAATTTTGTGATTTTATGATTAAGGTGTCCATCCGTCGATAAGATATTAGTAGGAAGTTATACCTTTATCAGTGTTGAATAATTATTTGTTCATTTATTATTGTATGGTATCATAGCATAAAATAAAATTTTATTATTTTCCATTTAAAAATATTTCATTCTTGGATATTCTTGAAACATCCAAGCAAAAATAAAATAACCTTCAGTCACAATAAAATTAATGCGAGATAAGTTGAAGAAGAACGTTACTCGGCGATTACCCTAGCGGACCAGTAGCAGGATGTGAAACTGTTATGCAAAAGTTAAATAAATAAAAATGTCCTTTAGCCGTAAGCAAACATGGCCTCAAGGGTAGCTCGAAGGACTACAATGTGGTCCCCGACTTGACGATTTAAAGCCCATAAACAAGGAGGAGAGAAAGGAAAATCTGTACAACTATTGTAGGACTCGTTGGGCATTGTGAGCTGGTTATTACTAGCATTTAGTAGTAACATTGAGTTAGGTGATTCCTTTGTCGGGGACCCCAGGAGCTGAGGAGTGGCTTTCAGTAGTCACTCAGGGGGCGGTGACAACCCTACACCGTGAGAACTAGCGGCATAATTTGTAACGGTGGAGCGGGAGAGGATGATAGCTGTCCTAGTTCATCAAGGGCTACATCTGCTTAAAATTTGTGTGTTGGGGAAGGAGAGCTCTACTGGCAGTGCCGAGGAGTTAAATGTCTGCCACCTCTCTTAAACCATACGTTAGGTGGAATTAAAAAAAAAAAGAGAAAAAAAAGGAGATAATATAAAGGCTATTGGTAAAAATCTAACTGCAGAATGGACATATCACCATATGTAAATAACATTAATTAAAAATTTCCATTCAGAACAATTTTCTCAAGAGTAGTTTAGTTACTGGTTGAAAAACCACACAAAAACTCATTTATAGTGATCTTATCTTTAAAGTAGTCGAACGGTTGACAGTTGTCACACAGTTCAGATTAATCCTCATACTATAAGGAAGAAAATCACCGCTAATTAATTTGTTAATTGGAACATCCGTCACACACGCGACATTTTAAGCCATCATACTGGAAAATAAATAGTTGGTTCATTATTTTATAAGATCGATTTTATAAGATTATTGGAACAATATCAATTAGCAATTTGCTTCTTTTATGTCTGTTATGAGGTAAGAGTTTTTCTTAAACTTCTTCGGGTTCCCGCGCCATGTCAAATCTTAGGACAAAAGTTATACTACTAATAGTTATTTATTTTAGAGTTCTTCATACGCAATAATGTATCAATAACTCTTATGTTTCCAATTTGATTTAACAATATGTATTTATAACAATTTAAAATACATTTGAGTTGCCCCAGCGATATACGTATTGTGACTAGACAGCAACAGGTGTCTATGTTCCAAGGACTATCCGTGTGTTTGAATTTATGTAATACTGGAAAGACACACAATTAAACTGCATATTCGATGTATTTTGGTTATTTTAAAAATAAATTAAAAACACATTCGAAATTCACAAATAATATATTGTATGGACATTAATATTATTAATCGAACGGGTGCGCTTGTCGTTCTCTACTCATTTTATAAAGTAACGAGCAGACCCTAAAAAAATTGTACAGTCTCAAGCCGCGTGTTCGCGCGTGGTTAACTCCGACAAACATCAGGACACGAGATTTTTATATATTTAAGGATAAAGATAATGTAATTAATATAATATTTTGTATAAAGACTGTTTCATGGTGGAACGATTCAAACATCTCAAACGCGTAAAAGATTTATATAATGAACTAGCTAGGGTGCCCGGCTTCGCTCCGGTAGTTGTTTGGTAGTTTCAATAACAGAAAGACTTTACAATTAAAGGAAATATAGAACAAAATTAGCAGTTTCTTGAAACTTTTAACATAATATCAATATTAAAATTCGAGATCTGCAGAGTCCGCCCAAATAAGGAACCCTATATACTTTAAAGGGTGTTGAAAATGGCGAATAAACAATTAATTTGGCTGCAACTTTGTCGAGTCATGCATCGTTTTTTATGGTTTCTGTGATTCTGAATCCTATATTTCTATATTTCCTATATTTCTTTTTATCCTGAACTATGAGGGGTGATAAAATCTTATTGAAAAAATGCTGTAATTGGAGTTAGTCATTTTATCGACTGGAATGCTCATCATACATAGTAATAAAACCATTTTTCATAATTGCATACAATAAGAACACTTCAAACTTTTTATTTTCGATTTATAATCAGTCAATTCAGCTCTTCTTTTTTGCTTTATGTCTGTTTATTTCGCTCACTGTACTACTAAAAAATGTTCAGTCATATTTCCTTAAATTTACTTAAGTAGATGTTATATATTGATTAAATATAATGTGTAAATCAATTAACCTTCTTATGAGAAAATTAATTTTGTAAGGTATCCAGTCGGTTTTCTAATTGATTGCAGATATGTAAAATCATAATTTTATTTAGAAAGAAATGGTGAAACAATTTTAAAAGTAATTTAAAAAGAACAGCTGAAAAAATATTTAACCTTTACAAACTGAACGGAACGAATATACAATAAGCATTGAGTGAAACGCACCCTAGCGCTTCCTGGTAGCCTGGAGCTCGAACTACATTTTTCATTCATAACCTCGTATCTCAATCTCAGAGAGGCTAATTAAATGGTGCGAGAGTCTTAAAATTCCAGTCCTTTTCTCTTCAATTTTACACCCTTAAGAGAAAAACAGAAACCTTCTTCTCCGTTATGGGTGTTATAGCAACACGCTGACATAACTCTCTTAAACGTGCGTTGAGTCGTTTTTGAGCCTTTTCGGCACGCACATTGTACACTTTGCTTTATAATATATATTGATTATATTGAAACCACTAAAAGATCGTTTGTGAAAACAGATCCCATGATGCAAACAGATACTATTACTTTTAAAATCGAGAGTATTGCAGAAATACGACAAGGGTTGCATAACCACGCCTCCCCCCCCACCTGGTTACCGGTGGATCCCATTGTGAGCCGCAGGCAGGTCACTTGATGGGCAGATATCGGCTTACACCGGTTACAAAAGCTATAGATCAAATTACCAATTAACTTTCGTCATTATTAGAACCTCTTGTCAAACATGGATTAACGAGGTATGATTATCTTGATAACCTGAGTCCCTCATTTATCTCTGTATATAAATAAAATTTATAAAATCGTTTTGGAGGTAGAAATATCTTTATGAATAAAATATTTATTTCATATATTTATTTTTCATTTATATAAAATATTTAAAATTAAAAAAGCTATTCAACTTTAAAACTAGTTTATAGTTTTAATCTCTTTATCTTCTGTGCTTAGATGGAAACATTTTAACACTTTATAACAATTTTGAGATGGCCTTTTGCAAGCTTTTCAGTAGTTTTTACGGCTATAGAATAATCATAATTTTCTATCGCAGTTTCCTCAAAAACTTATAGGTAGTTACAAGACCTATAAGTTTTTGAGGAAACTTATAAGCCACCTTCTAAAAAATAATGAATAATGAATGAGACTCTAGAATATGGAAAAACTTTTTAGCTTTTTTAGTAAAAGTGGTCATATGCCATTTTTCCATCACAGATTTACCGTCCAATAGCGATTCAAATAAAATACAATACAATCAATTTTAAAAAACCTTGTTTCTGGTTCAAATTTTTATATTGATTTTCTACTATAGTGGGAAAGCCTCATGGATCATTTCATCCGAACGTTTTATTTGGATATTACATATGGATCATTTTAAATTTGTTTACAATTTTCATATAGTAAATAAGATGATACTAAAAAAATAAAATTATTTTACTGATTTTCGAAATATTTATAATCTCAAAACATCTAATTATCCATAATCTTTATATACATATAACATATACTATTCCGACATATGTGTCCAGTGGAAAAAATGAGACTCCGTTTATTTTATAAAATGGATTTTCTTGGGGGTCTGGTGATTAGTCACATAAAATAACTATACACCAAAAGTCACCGAAATGAACCCATTTCTTCTCGAAAAAAATGGACATAGAAAATATTTTGCAGATATGAGTCTAAAAACTCATATCCCGAGGAAAAATGGATTCCATTACGTTAGTGAAGTATAAAGACTTTTGGATACTAACAAAGATATGCAGCCGAAAATTACAATGTATTATTATATTTATAAACAGGAAGACAGTGAGTAAATATCATGGAGAATCAGTGTACATTGGTAGTCTACAATACTAATTTCAATATTCCTGTATTCATGAAGCTATTCAGTCTCCATCACTTGTAATCTTAATTTTTTAAGAATGATTATAATTATAAAATTTTTATTAAAACTAATTATATATTAAAATTTGTTTGCCAATATGATATGTATTTTCATTCCTTCTTTGTTTAAATTGGGTATTAAAACTCGGTGAAGGTTTCAATCATAAAAAATTAAGAGCCAAAAACTGAAGTAATTGAGCTTAAGATCAAGTTTTTCTTAAAATCGTAATAAGTGGAGTCTAACAGTTTTTCACCAGACCCTTCACATGTATTCTACATATTAATTTGATTCTAAATATAAAGATGAAGAAATGATGGGATCATCGAAAAGAAGTGTTGTAATGGTTTAAAAGAATTTAATGTTCAGAATAAAATTTGCATATTTATTCACCTATACGACTTGTTTTATCTGCTTGTTTTTTAATACTACTTACCTACTTCATGCACTTAAAAAATAATACAACTTAATCATTCTTTTAAGAACCCCGATAAGCCCAAGAAAAATCGTTTTTGTGTCTAATTATTTTTTATTTTCTTTAGTGCCAAGACTATAGCATTGAAGAATATAGAACAAACAACATATAACATGGAACAAAAAGAACTATAAATCTAATTCGGGACTATTAAATTATGCTTAGGATAAAATAATTATGAAGTTGAGAGAACCTCTTTAAAGTAGGAACACTTTAAAGTGTAGACATTAAGAGTTTCTCTAAAAACTTTTTTTATGTGTTGTGGTTGACTGATTTTTAGTTTGTCTGGAATGATAGATTATCAGGTTTTCTGTCTTATTGTCATTTCTTTATTTGAATCTCGGGTTCGTAAAATTATTAAAAATTCACATTAAAAATTATTAAAAATAATAAGGTTAAAGTGATATACTGTATATCTCTATCGGTAATGTGAAGCTAAATCATAACTGATTTGAAAATTAATTACTATCATCATTCAAGTATATATATTTAAAAATTTAATTATTTTTTCCTCTCATGTTCCCATCATCTCCACCCTCGGACCCTCCACCCTATGTAATCCATCAGCACCTGGAATCAAGAGGCGAGGGCCCATGGCAGGAATCAATATGAAGAGGGAAGGGGGCCCAATTGAATGTTTTATCGGATATAAAGCGGGCCCCCCTAACCTAGGGCTTTGTCCATCTTAGGGGTAGTCGAGGGGGCGAGGTCCTAACGCACTTAGGGGATCGATAGTTTTGCCCATGATTTCATTGCGAAAGAAATATTTAAAAAATATCGAACTATCTTAGCTTGTTGAAATACACTGCCATTTGTTCAAATGAGTAGCCAGAGTTATTAATACGTTCACGCCGCACAGTGGATTATTTACCATCAAATCATGGCCAAAAGTAAAAAAAAAAAAAAAAAATATACTTCAGAGCATACGTACATACAATACAACATAACATACATAAAAACATACAATACGTATTTCCTTGTAGCTTAGGAATGTTTGCATCGATATATATTTATTTCGTTCATTGTTAGCCACTTCCTGCCCGAAGGAACAAGTCTGAATCCAGAGTCGAGGAAGCTGCATTTACACAGTTGCTTTTTCCCGAGTTGTAAGATGTTTAAAGATCTTGTGATTTCTCTGGAATCCATTTAACAAGTGATCTAAAATGTTTCTACACAGTTTCGAAAGGTATGTATTTATCGGTGATAAGTAGTTTTTCGCAAGTTTTAATATCAAACAGTTAACTTATAGTTCTTTTGATTACGATTTTTAAACGAAAAAAAAAATAGACTTGTTTAAAAGAATAAAACAGATTATGTTGTATTGTCGGGCTTTGTCGGGCAGATTCTTTCGCATTTATGTAAAGTTGAATCCTTCTACATGCCATACCGCAAAAAAAAACTCACCCCAAAACCCCCCCTATTTTAATAAATGTATGAAAATACCTCTTAAAGTGATTTTTTTTTATAAAAATATGCACGCTAAGCACGAGTCGGTGCTTAGCGTGCAATAAATAATTTCAAATTCTTATAAGACGTGTATTGGATAGAATAAAGCCGTAATTGGTTGAAGAAACGTTTTAGATTATAAACATTTAAATCCTTATAATTTTTATAGTGAAAATAATTTTCTTAAAAACGATTATCTTTGTATTTTAGCTATGCAAGTAATTAGTGACTTACCAAAGTTGTTCACCCTTTTAATTAACTTTATTATGGTGCTGTAGCAAGCTTAAATTTAAAATCAACCGCGCGAAGATTCATACAGGAACTAAAACTGGAAACTAGTAGAACAGTCTAGAAGCTAATCAGGAAGTCGGCTGCACTTGGAGAACGCGCATAAATAGACGATCACAATTATAATTTATTGCGCAAGTAATCTATTAGGCATTTGCAAAAGCTAGATATTAAATTGCAATATAACTATCAAATGTCTTATGTCTTGAACATTTTCCCGATGTTTTTCAAATTCCCTTATTTTTCCAGATATTCCCCAAATTTTTGTCAAAACTTGAAACTTTTCATATTTTATTAGTTTGATATATTTTTAGATTGTTAATAAAAAGTTTTAAATATTCCACGGTTACAAAAAATAGGTAAATAGTTTTGGCCAGGATTTCATGGCCAATACTCCACTGTGCGCCGGTGCTGTAAATCATGCTCCTCCCCCATTGGCGGCTTTCCTTACTGATTCCGCTCTATCGGATGGGAGTTATCCAAGGGCATTATGCAGTATTGACAATCCAACATTAATAAAATAAACAATACAATCCTACCTCGTTATACATCGTCGTGGAAAGTTTTGTTATTGACTTAAGTGTCCGATGTGGCAGTCTAGTGAGAGCAACCGGTGGTACACGCCGGCGTGAATGTTTTAATAACATTATTATATGAAACTAGTCCAAAAAAGGTCATCAGATCCAAATAGAAATCAGTAGATAATTCCTATAACAATAGTCCAAAATAATTCAAAATTAATTTTATATTAAAATTAAAGTGGCAATATTACAAAAAGTTAAAATGAGCCAACTTCACACTTTAAATACAAAACCCGATGCAAACAGTACGTTAACAATCATTTAAAAAAAAATCTTTAGCATTTAGAGGAACAGACGAACGGCTCGGAATATATTAACAACCACTGAGGAGCAATAGGTATTTACTTTGAATTATGCCCTTTTTTTAAAGAATTCAGAAAAGATTGCATAGGCAAGAGGAAACTAACACTAGAGAGTTATCCTCGACGATCCGAATCTGGTGAAACTTTCAATTTAATTAAGTAAAACAATACAATACAGAAAGTTTCTAATGGTTTTTGTTATATAAAAAGATATTATTTTTTACCTATAAAATGTACAGTTATCAAAAGCCTAAAAAGAGTAGAAATGAATAATAAAAAAAAAAAGTGCTCTAGCATAAGCAACTCGACAACAAGGCTTCCGTCCACTATAATTTTATGTTTTTCTAAGAAATACTTTATCAATTTTTTAAAAAATATTTGTTATTGTGCAAATATAGGCATTTAAGTATTAATTTATTCGATTTTTTTGATTTATTTAGGTTTTTAGGCGTAAAACTCCTAGATCATAAAGGCCTTAAATCTAAATGTATTCTAGAAAATTAGTAGCACGTTGAAAAGCAAATATACTTTTTCTACTATAAAAATACTTTTTATAATATAAAAATACTTTTTATACTATGAGCATAGGTGATCATTTAAAGGATCGTGAATGTGTTATTGCCTGACGAATGAGGAATGCACTGAAATGTTAAATACAATTCGATTGAGCAGCACACATCTTCCATATCATCGTTGATACTACAAAAGATCGTATGTCTGAAATTTTAGATTTCCCCAAATTAAGGTCATGATTTCCAAAATAAATATCGCAGAATGTATCAGTTTGAATCTATCTTAAACAAAAGAAGAGAGACCGTTGACAGTTTGCTGAAAACATTGATGGACATTTCGTCCATCAGAATAACGTTTCGCTGTCAGAGGGAAGTCAGATACCGGTACATATTTGATATATGTATATACAACATACATATTTAATGTTGATAGATTTTCTAGTGGAAATTCCAATGTTAACAATGAAAATGTGAGTAAAAGAATTAAATCATAAATAAATCTAATACAATATAATACCAATACTTAAATGAGAAAATAATTTTAAAACGTGAAATGTAGAAGATAAAAAAAATTCGAAATCATTACAATTATTATATTCCAAAATATTGCTTTACTACCCACTAGCATATAAAATATTAGTAACTTTAATTCTTTTGTCAACTGAATATTTTTATTTTTATGTCTTAGAGACAATGGTAGCAAGGAAGTAGTTGTGGACCACAGAGGAAAAGGGTTTCAAGTGACATTTTTAGAAAAATCGAGTTAGACGAGGGATATGGTAGGAAACATCACAGTGATATAACCAAAATTCGATGAAATTGGATTAAAGGGTATACAATTAATATTTCTACCTCCCTTCCATCCAAAATCTATCCATGATAATATTGATGTATGATACGACATTTGTCTCAAATTTCTTCAAAATGGGACAAACTGGTAATAAATTAATAATTACCCCTTATATTTCAATATCCGGGAAGGAGGCAAATCTAATAAAACAAATATCATAAAAGATTAAGCGTTCTTGATTTATAAATGGTTTAACTATTCAGGGATTTAAATTTCTCCAATAGACTATAACCTGACTAAAACCAAAAATACTACTAGAAGTCAAAACTAATATTGGAAATCAGAGACCTAATTGAGAGTTAGAAAAAAACATTAATCATTCAAAGTTTAAGATTGACTTAAAATGGTAGAAATGTCACTAAAACTCACAAATGTCACACTAAATAAACCACGAAAATAAGTACAAAAAATATGAAATTATTTTAGGCCACCTTCTCAACACCATAAACACCCCCCCCCAAAAAAAAAAAAAATAATAATAAAGAAAATTTTAATTAAATTTTTATTTCGTTATCATTGTATTCACTTTCAAAATCAAGCACTGAAATCATGTCAATAGCCTGTTTGATGGCAGCGACGTTCGAGCACGTTAAAGTCATCAACAAAACAAGACCCCTGTTCCGAATATATCATGCAAAACCATATATGAATGTATATTAATGCGATGTACAAGCATATTGGTCCTTATATCATCGATGAATAATTAATTTTCAACAGATACAAAATGGATTATTGAAATACCCGGAAGCTAAAGCTAGATCAATACGCGTTCTGTATCTTCATGTTAAACTAAATCCTATTAATGGTTCCATTAAATTAAAATACAAAAATGAAAAAAAAAAACAACGCAATAAATCAAACTTGAAACATAAAACTCAGCAAACGTCTTTGAATAAAACAATAATTTTAATAAAGTAATAATTCCGTATAAAAAATATTTATCGCACACTTGAAATGATTTACGAGGAGCGCCGTTGGTTCCCTCCGACCTAAGAAAACATACGCAACGCTTATCTCTCTTCGACACTCGCAGGATGCGTAACAAAGCAATCTTTCTTACCTTCTCACATAAAAGAAAACATATTTCAAGAATATTCCACATCATTAAGTGTTGTTCCTTGGGTGTTTTTTTGCAAAAATCAACTAGGCCTCTGTACTGGTAAAGTAAAAAATCATACATACTTTTTATTCAAATTTTTTGCTATAACCATGGCACAATATTTGATTAATAGGACAAAAAAAACAAAAAAATAATAGAAATTGAAATTTATAAACTTAGACCTCAATCCGTTCAATTATATCATATCGAAAAAAAAAATCTAGAAGAGTGAATTAAATGTTTAAAAGTAGTATAAAGTATTTTCAGAATAGGGACCTAATAAGCCGCCGATTTCTTTTTTTTTTTTGTTATTCATCAGATAGTTATCTCAGGATCACCAGAACGAATTTTAAGAATCCGAATAAAAGTGGTTTAAGAAAAAATGTCAATATGAACTACTATTAATGAATGAAACTAGAAAATTTTTGCTATGAAAATAAATTACTTTAGCTCAGTCTAAAATATTTCTAGAAAACTGGAGTTAAAGTGTAATTTTGTGAAATATGATTGTGTTTAAATCTATTTCTTTTGAATTATATATTTATATATTTTACATTGTCTTTTATATTATAAATATAATTTTTAAAAATAACAATAGGTACTTTAAAAGAAACATTTATTTAATTGGTTTGACGCATAGCTCAATATGGTTTTATAATGACCAATTATAAAAATGAAATTGTAAAAACGTGCCAATTTTTTATTTTATACATCATTAACATATTGTATGATACTGTAAAGTTAAAACGTTAAATAAAAAAATAAAATAAGAAAAACATATGTTTTAAAATCATAGATCGTTTGTTGAAACAAACTTGCAGTTGGAGCAAACTGTTTGGATCTAGATTGTTCGAGCTCCTTCCACCAGCTTCCGCGAAGAACTCGAACCTTCTAGAATGTTTCTTCTACGACTATATATAAGGAGTGAGTGACTGGGCCAGTTAGTCTTAGTGTTTGTCTTGACTGTGAAGCTATGAATCGCGTGCTATATAGTTATAATTTGTGTAACCTGCTCGAATGTTTATGTTGTGATAATTCATTTGGCATTGATATTGTCATATTTTCGTTAAATAAACATTTGTTAACCACATAAGTGTTACAATACAAAAGAATTCCAATGTTAGAATTTCTAGTATGTGAGAACGAAAATACAATTATTCGTAAAAAAGTTTGCATAATATGATTTATTTCTTTTATTCGATTGGAATACATTTTCACAAAATGTTTAAATGATAAATACTCATTGGACTCTTTCTTATTTTCCAGAGGGGGTAATTATTATTCAATATTAAAGCCAATAATCTCTGACAATACAGATTCAGTCTTTAAGAGGATTTTCTACAATATCCCTTCTCTTCAGATCATTCAACGGATAGGAGGCAAAAACAAAGGAGGAAATAACCGGGAGGAGAATGAATAATTAGAGGAAATTCAGTTAATACCGGGATACTTTATTCAAAGGGAACAAGGGGACCGGAATTTCGGAAAGGGGCTGGCATTAAGGGTTTGAAAGGGACCAAGATAAGACAACAATGAGGGGACGTGTAGCGAATTCGGTAGCCATCGTAATGGCTCGTTTGTTATCTGCCGGGAGACCCTCATTCCACGATGGGAATATCAATCAACCGTATAGGTAGCCAATAAGAAGAAGAAGAAGTAGGAAGAGGAGAAGGAAAGAAAAGAAGAACAGGAGGAGGGATGAGTAAGGAGGGGAAAAATAGAAGTGAATCAAAGGGGCGAGGCAAGGGCTATAATTAAATGTTAAAATGCATTAGCATTTACAAATAGAAGAGGGCACTAAATATCAACTGCCTTATATATTATTCGTGATCAATGGCCGCTATCACGTTTATTTTATATGGAGCTATATAAGACCGGGAGCTAAATGTAAATGTAAATATTATCTGAACCAATAATTCAATAAAAATATGTTTTTTCTACCAACTCGTCCTTCCAGATGTTCAAATAATTATAGCTTATTGATCGAAGATGATTGATCGGTAAAATTAATATAAAAAGTATTCTAAAGTATGTGTGGTTTCCTCACTATTTCTTTTCAAATCGCAAAAAAAAAAAAAAAAAAAAAAAAAAATTATAAGAGTACAACTACTAGTTATACTTCAAATATTTATAAATCACGTATTTAAATCTAAGAAAATAAATTTTGTACATAAATTAGATGAAGCAGGAGATGGATTTTTAACTGGATTCCAAACCGATCCGAATTTCTAAAAAATTCATAAAAATCGGATAAAGGGCAGATAGTGAACTGAAATTAAAATTAGTAATCTAAAATAAATCAAAATCCGTTTGACCAATTTTGATGTAATTTCGGCTGTCGCATCGCGGGCATATAAATACATCAAATACCCAGTTTGATCAAAATCGTTAAAACTGTTTTTGAGTAGATAAAAACAAGTGATAATGATAAACATTTATTAAGTAAAGTGCCCCCTCCGTTTGACCAATTTTGATGAAATTTTTAATGTCACATCGCGGGCATATACATGCACCAAATACCAAGTTTGATCAGAATCGTTAAAGCCGTTTTTGAGTAAATAAAAAAAACAAGTAAAAATGGACATCTATAAAGTAAAGTACCCCCTCCTATTGATCAATGTTAATGAAATTTTGACTGTCACATCGCGGGCATATACATACACCAAATACCGAGTTTAATTAAAATCGTTAGAGCTGTTTTTGAGAAAAACGTAAAAAATAGACAAAATTTTTTAAATAAAGTACTCCCTCCGTTTGACCAATTTTGATGAAATTTTTGCTGTCACATCGCGGGCACATACATATACCAAATACCCAATTTCAGTTTCGTGCGGTATATAGTTTTTGAGCAAGTCTGCTCACACACACACACCATTTCGCGGTACTTGGTTATTTGGACTCAGGGGACCCCAAAACATGTATTACCGTTGAAAACCGGAAGTCGAAATTTTTCACGATGGCAATACTTTCCCTTACGATATATTTCATATATAGGTAAGTGAAAGTAAAAATAATGCTTAATCTTGAAACATTGGTCATAATCATTCATTGTTTAGGTCATGACGAAGCAGTCACTTCTTCAATGCATAAATTCGACATGCTGCAACAAGAATATGAAAAAAATTCTATGAGCAAAATTCTGCTGTTTCTATGAGCAACGAAGAAACGAATTTTTATTTTTTAAAGATATGGAAAATTTGCACTTCTGCACAAATATAAAAATGTGAAAAGGTGTTCCTCACTAACGGGGGCGAATTAAGCACAAAATATAGAGATGGGGGTCATCCATCGTTCTCAAATTCATGTGTTGCCTGACACCGCTTTGTTTTTCAAACTTATTCATGAGATTGTTTCCTTTCATCAGTAAGGACTGCAATCTTAACAACCAAAAATGTTACTTTTACAGTTTAGTAGCAACTACGAAACACAAAGTGTCACTTGAAATAATGACAGCAAAACTAATATCCAAACCACCCATCCAGATTTAATATCGGCACACTTAATATATTTCTATTACTTCTACTTGTAAGAAGTAATACGTGTTTCTTGAATGGATATTTTTCTTATGCTCATCTTCCTTAGAAAAGTTAATCCATTTTACAGAACTATTAATGGGGTGCATTTCCGTGAATTTTACGTTTAGTATGAATGAATAACGTGTATCGCCTTTTTTAGTTAGACTGAAATAATAATAAGGATTTACATAACATTCAGGTGATAATATTCAAAATTAGTGAGGAATATTAAAATAAAAGGAAGCTGGTGCATAGAATAACAAATTTCCTCACATCCCATACAGGCGGTTCCTTTGAAATGAATTATAAACTTTATATTGTCAGTTAAGAATGATAATAGGCAATAATAAATTTCTATGATCGGGAGAGCCTTGAGATCCTAGGAAGGATTTGTTATTCATATCGCCTTCTTTGTTCTTCTGCCTTCCATTGTTCTCGTAGTTTTTATTCTCTTTTTCTAGGCCCATTAAGATTCTTCTTTTTAAACCAGGACCTTTTCCGAAATCGAATGTATTTTTCTAGCCTTTAATTTTATTTTTTCTCATTTATTATGAGCTTCAAATTTATTTCATTTTAAATAATAAATAAATAATTAAAATTAATAACAGGAGTTCATAAAAATATTCCTCAATCTTGACAGGCAACCACTGCGTATAAATAATGCAAAAAACGTAATATTAATCTTAATTCCATTCATTCATTATAAAATTTGGGTGAAGTAAGAAATATAGCAAGATGGGAATAAAATAAATGTAAAAAAAAATTATAACTGTGGATAAGGGCGACCAATAAAGTCTCAACACTATTTTTTTTTAGAGCTTTATTTATGCAAACGTTTCGGCCAGTTCGGCCATCTTCAGTGCTAAATTTGATTGATAAATCACGATGGAGGTAGAACAAAAAGGCAAAATCAGGTTTCTAGATATAAACATAGTCAGGATCAATAATAAAATTTACACCGAGTGGAGTAAGAAACAAACCACCAGTAACATCATCCTAAATTATCTATCATTACATTCACACCACATGAAAATAAATGTGATGAATAACATTATTAACAAGGCCATAAAAGTAACAGACGAAATATTTTTAAGTAATATAAAAACCAAAATATTTCAATTATTCATGGATAATTTTTATCCCAAAAATATAATAGAAAAGGCATGGGCGAAAAATATTAATCTAATAATTAATAAAAGCGTGAAAAAGAAAAGTACCCAAATAGAGAAAAGAAAAATAATAATAACATTAACATACATTAAAGGATTGGCGGAAAATATTCAAAAAACCTTCAAGGAATATGATTTAGAGGATTACAACTTTGCATTCAGACCCACAATGAAAATATTAAACAGGTAGTTGGACAAGGGTAACAGATACCTATTTATTTTAATTATTAATTGACAAACCACTGATGGTGGATTTTTAGAAGACAACTTTTATCAATCAAATTTAGCACTGAAGAAGGCCGAACTGGCCGAAACGTTTGCATAAATAAAGCTCTAAAGAAAAATAGTGTTGAGTCTTAATTGGTCGCCCTTATCCACAGTTATAAATTGGATAGTCTCAAGAAGTAGGGAGAAAAATTAATAACTAATCATTAAAAAAAATTATGTTAATTCTTCACAGCTGAACGTTAATTTTCATTTATTGGTGCTCTTAAAAAGCAGATCGATACTTAAAAAGTAAACGGTTGCATCTAAAAAATTCTCGATTTTGCCATTATTGTCGACGTCTATAATTGTAAGTGGAAAGTAGTCGTATCGAGTTAGAATGAGAATTATTTTTTATTTATTTTTTACTCTAATAAATAGGGAAACTAGAAATTCCAAGATCTCCCTTGTAAAGTTTTGAAAATGTCAGGACAGTCAACTTCTTTCGTCGATCATATAATTATTGGGCTCTTTTCAATGTGATTTCAATATTTAAGAGAAAAAAATTCCTTCAACCTAATGATCATCTAGTTGAAAGCGGAATAAAAAAAAAATAGAAATTGAGCTTGGCTGGTTTTGGAACTTTAGGGCTCATATAATATATTGCGAACACACTGGACAACAATATATCATTTTTTTTGTTTTACTTAATACTGAAAAAAAAAAAATAAAGTAAGCATTAATACTAAACGCATTTACCACAGCTGTTCTAGTAAAAATAATAGCGTAAATCCGATTTATACAAAATACGTAGCGTCGAAAATGTATATAATCTATAAATGCATAAAACTGGAATTTAGAACAGTCGCAGTTAAACTAAATCGAATCTTAAACTAAGATGAAATGCGTTTTTCTTGTCGTTTGGATTAAAAATATTGTTTGAATGCAATACAAATTTTCGATTTTATTGAAAATCCAAAAAAAAAAATTGATAAAAATAATGTGTTAATAATTGTAAAACGTCGAATATATGCAAAAATAACCGAGCCCAATAAGAAATTGTTCTTATAATGAAGATTTGTAATTGAGGATTTTAAAAGACGCTAAAAACGAATCCGTCTGCCATTTTTCTACAATAAGCCAAACAAACCTCTTTTTTAGTTTTATTTTACTATGCAGAACAACGGTAAAAAAAAAAAAAATTGTTGCATTTAAAATGAAAATGGTAGCTCCGGAAATGGCAGTTCACATGCCTAACCAAGTATTCTCCACCTCACCTAAAGAGAAGTTTTATCGATACCGTTGAGCCCATGTTCACAGAGCCTCGCTTTGTGAGAAGCGGATCATTGGATGAGCCTTCAACGACAATATAATAAAAAACTATATTGGTATTATGGTTCATAACTTTAAAACGTATTCTCTTTGGAGATTGTATAATTACACCCTTACACAGTCATAGAAATAGTACAGTTACCATATTTCAATAACAATAATGAGAACTGAAATAAAGTATTCATAAGAAATAAGTAAATTTTATCGGAAAATCGGATGGACGGTAAAGGTTAAGATGAATGCCAAAAACCGTCAAAGAGAAATAAACAGTGTCCTTTAACCACATATCTCTGAAGAGGTTAAAAGCTGTCCTGAATAATGAAAAATAAAAAAAGATTCATTGAACAAAAGGAAAAAGTTCTACACAGAAAAAACAGACCGCTTTGGCAATGACAAATGAATACCCCATCACTGACGTGGAAAAATCACATTTGTCACAAATGAAGTGACTTGAAAGGCTATTCAGAAAACTGAGTGTTGTTTCTGTTCGGGTCTAATGGCCATGAAGCAAGGGTACGAGCAATGCATGGGTTGACAATAATTTAAACATGGATGTTATTTTTAAATGGAAATCAAAAACATGGTTTTATTTTATAAAATCAGATTATATATTAGTAGCCAAGATACTTGGGCCGGGATGGCCGAGTGGACAAGGGCGCTTGCAATAGATAATCGAAGTTAAGCAACGTCCATCGTGGTCAGTACTTGGATGGGTGACCGCTCCATTCGGGTGACCGCCCACCAATAAAAGCCACGCAGTCCAAGTCTACCCCCACCCCCGGGTATGTGAGGCCCGTCAGCCTACTGGAGGCGACTCACACCGACCGGGCGTAGGAGTGATGAACCTTCCCCGTGTATCTCATCAAGAATCGTGATGTGGTTTTCCAGGATGTCAGTAGCCGCCCGGAGGTTTGGTTCAGGGACGGTATGCTTCAGGGAAAGAAATATAGGTCCTCGGGGCCTGCTGACTCTGAGCTACCATAATCCTTGGACCTAGACCAGTTTGTCACTGTCCTTGAACCCGAGAGAGCTGACGCCATCGGTGGGAAGGACACTGCCAAATTGGCCCCAATGGGATTGGTTATGGAGCTATGGGCAGTCTGCCGCTGTACCATGGTGACCATGGCTTGCAGCAACGTGAGGTTTGGGCTACCCCCTCCAGGCTGTCTGTACTCCCGCAAGCAAAACAAATGTCTGTAAAAAGACCACACTGCGCGGCCAAAGGTCTCATTAGGCCTAATGCGCCAACCGAAAAAAAAAAAAAAAAAAAAAAAAAAAAAAAAAAAAAAAAAAAAAAGCCAAGATACTTATCTATTATATGTTAGTTACACCATTTATAACTCAATATCAATACCATTTATAATCAGACCGGTTTTTATAATCTTAGATTTTTTGGATTCATTAGCAGAGTAGGTATTAAAACATCGAAAAAATTAATTCAAAGCAAATAAAACACTTTTTAATGATGCTCTTTGTACGTTTAGTGAACTTAATTAATTTTGAGTATTCATTTCATCTTAAGTATAAAATTATGTTAATTCAACACAAATTGTATCGGTATGGCAATATGGCACTACCATGTGCATTGTTATCTAAAAATGGATGTAATGCCCGTCAGATGGTGTAATCTATTAAGAAAATATCGTATTAAAAAATGGCGATGAATCCTAAGAAGGGCATACTTGTGAAGTGGACCTATTGCATCCTTACTCCAAAATAATCTTATCATATATCCTGGCCCAGAACAAGACAGCTTTAAAAGGGCATTTTTCAGGAGAGCCGATTAAAGATTCCTGGTTTTGCTTTTTATGATGTCCGTTGTATGCTCTATCGATTTTTTTTTTAATTATCAGAATCGCGGTTTATAGGCGGTCTTCCACAAAAATGAGATGATAGAGGGAAAAAAACTCAAAATCGATTTTTTTTATAATTTAATTAGACCAGTATAACTTCAACCATATTACTACTCATTTCTATAAAATATCTTCTAAAAATATATCTATAAGAATTTTTAGCTGCATGAAATTCGTCTTCCATGACAAAGAAAAAATGAAGCTAGACTCATGACTTAAAAAAAAAAAAAAAATACTTATCATTATGAAAAATTATTCAACTCTCAATGCTAGAAATACAATTTATTAAAAATCAATACCTAAGGAGAAATTTAATGTGACATATAGGAAGGGCATTTTAACTAAACAAAAATAGTTAGCCGTTTTTAGTGTAATGGAGGTAAATTTTTAGTTTAAAAGAAGACGGCCTCGGGACCTTTTAACAGAGAATTATTATAAAAGAGCTACCGATGGGTAGTTTCTCTAAAAGTTCATTCATATCATTGTTTTATCTTTGTATTCACATTTACCAGATGTATTATTTTATATAGTTGTAACTATATATAAATGCTTTAAAAAAAGATGTCAGTTTCCTAATAATACAGTTGTTATTTAATACAAAAAAAAAAAACACATTCAGAATTCCAAAGAACCCCCCGCAGTTACAGATAACATTAGGAACGAATTGAGAGGAAGGGCAAGCAAGATCTGTTTGGCTGTGTTACATCAATAACCTACAAAACCTATTTACATTAATGTTTCTCCCTGCTTGTCCTATACCGGAAATACCATCAACACAAATTGACGAATCAATATTGATGGTCACCGAACACTGGAGCTGTAGAGGATTAGGCTGCATCTGCTGGGGGTGGTCCGCTTCCCATAGGGCTCGTGTCTTCGTGATATGTAACAATGGCAGGGTTATGTTGGTAGCACTACGAGAGAATAAAATATGGAGATGAATAAATGCGAGCAAAAAATGTGTCGGTTATCCTCGACTAAGAACTCAGGTGGTAAACGGACTTGGTTCAAAGCAACATATCTTTATACATATAAAAATCTCGTGTCACGATGTTTGTCGGGGTTAAAATCAGAAACTAAACAACCGAGCTTTATAAAATTTGGCTCATGAATATCATCATGTGCTATATTCTGAATTTAATTAATATGTACTTCGGCAAAAGATTAATTTGGCACATTTTTGCTGTCTGTAGTGATTGTACTAAACCCTATTCCAGTTATATTCTTTAATAGTTCCTAATACATTTGCGTTATATTTATTTATTCACGCCTCTGCTGAATTCACCAACTAAGTGCTAAATGAATGGATCATTAAATCTTACTATAGTCAAATGTGAGATGTATAAAATAAAAAGTTTAACCCATCTAAATTCTTTACCAAACAATCTTAAATTTGACCTAAAGTTCTATTTTAAATCCCGTTGGTTTTTAGATGAACTCTGATTACGACTGCATGAATTCTGGTCAGTGAGTTTTGATTTGACTCTATTAAAAAGAATAGGTTGTAATTAATTCAACGCATTATAGCTACTCAGCCGCAGCAACGCGTGGCCGGGTCTGCTCGTGTAGGTATATATTGTAGTCAAGATCTGATATGATTCTTTAACATACTGATCATGTATAAATATATATGAAAAACATTAAATTATGAATAAACATTAAATTATAATGTGAATGAAACGCAAAATAAGAAGTTGAATATTGCAGATGTGCTGGGATAAAGAACCTGTGCGACGATAAAGACTCAGTGCGACAGTACAGATGTAGCAATTATTCGTTTTATAAAAATTAACCTCAAAAAAGGTCTTAGTACTTCTAAAGCACTACTGTCAGAGAGGGCGCACTGATGTTTTTGTATGCATAGTTAAACAAACAAAAATCACACGCATAACATCAAAAATACCTGTTTGTCTGAAATGGATTCAGAAATACTGTATAAGTAACATCTTAATTTCTTAGCTTCAAAAGCAGTAAATGATATTTCTTCAAAAATTCCATTAATTCTTTTAATACGATGTTTTATAATGATTCCATACCTAGTTCCTCCTAGGTTTTAGTAAGACCTGCATCAAAAAGGAGATTTTGACTCATATCAGAGCTGACATGACGTGCCTGTGAAAATGCTATCCTTATAAGTTTAAACAAGTAAGGACAACAAAATGGATTGCTCCTGAAGAAGGGGCATTAGACCGGAGGATGAGACACATTGGACCCGATCGGGGCTGGACCCTTCGCCTGATGGATGGCCTCCTTACCCTAATAGCCCCGCCCGACCGTTAGCTCCCCAGTCATCGCCTCTGCAATTACCGCCGATGCTCAATGTTTTATCGTCTCATTGGCTCGCGAAATCCACTCGGTACTTTGCGCCTCTGTCAACTGTTGCCCTCGCTGCTATTACCATCAAATGGTCTGAGTTTATTGAGCATTATTCGTACTCCAAAAGGCACGGTCCATTGCCTCACCGACTTTTATGAGATAAGTTCTTAGGTTGTTATTACGAATACTGCAGATTGAACTTTATGAATATACCTAAATGTTAAAATTTAGATGCCTATAGGTAATATGTTTGTTTCCAATATTCATTATTAAGTTTTCATGCTTTAAATAATTTATTTCGCTTTTAACTAATAAGTTTTAAGGATAGCTGAAATTATTTAAACATTATTTTTTTTTCAAATTGATTTATTTTATAACGATGTACATTGGAATACTTTACCTAAAAACTTGGCCAAAATTTAAAAATAGTTTTCTTGAAAACTGTGCCTAATTTGTTTTTTTAATTAGTCAGATACATGTACATCTATGGCACCCACTCAAAGATGGGATTTGTCCAATCTCGGATTAACACCTTCACCCCGGCGCACAGTGGGCGAAAATCAGATTTTAGGTGGACAAAATTCATATAAAAGATTTTATAAATTGCCCACTAAATATTGTTTAGTATGAGTTGGAAGAAGGGAAAATGTAAATATTTACTTTCTTGGATTGTCAACAAGCGCCGGAGAAGATTATTAATCCGTCTATACCAACGGGCACATTTTTCACAGTGTTCATTGCAGTGCTGTTCTCGTAATAACCTTGCCATTCTTTGACCAGAAACTTCACTTGATTTTTTAAATTTCATGAGATATGGATACCACAGAAACCAGTAAGTATTAATATTTCACTAATCGGGGTTGCTACATGGATATAGTTTTACCTATAATAAATAATATCATTAGATAGAACATTTCCATATTTCAATGGAGAATTACTTGCAGAGGGCCAAGGAGTGCCAAGCTAATTATTTCATCAATATTTCACTCAAACCATATATTTTTCATATTCACATAGTTTTTTTTTGCGATATTTTGCGTTTTGAAGAATATTTACTAATTTAGGATGGATTTCAGGTTTCGTGTTCACCGTTCCACGAAAAGAATTTGTAACTGAATGGTTGAAATATGAGTCAAAAGATAGACATAAATGTCTCTTAATCTACATTTTAAAACTTGGAAATAACGATGAAGATAAAATAACAAATATACAAAGAATTAAAGACGCCATAAAAGATTATTCTTTTATGCTGATGGGATAAATGTCATCGGAGAGCTCATGTTTTTTTTAAGGACTTTTCTAAGGAGAGAAGAAGCACAAGAGGCCCGTAGCAAATATTCCCGTCGATTTAGAGAGCATACATAATACAAGGAAATGTTCTAGAGAGGCCGCTAACAAAGACCTTCTTATGATGCTCTTAGTTTCATCGGACCCAATTTCGGAAAACTTTGCGTAAAAAATCAACCAAACCGTTTGATGTTGATGTAATTAGCCTATTGAAGTGTAGTTTACCGTATGATGAACTTCAAGAACTGTCATTAGAAAATGATGCTGACGATACTGACTCGTCAGAAGAAAATGCTGAAGGATGTAGCAGTATTGATTCAGACGATGATTGATGAATAATTCATTTTTATAATTATATATACAGAAAAAAAAACAGATCAATAAAATGACTTTTTTCTTTAAGTTGTTAGTCTATTTTTGTTCATTATTTTCGTAATATAGTCTATGTTTTCCTATGCTTATTATTTTTTATGAATATATGTATTGTTTTTATGTAAATAATAAATGAATAAACTTACTACTGAAATGTTCCATAGATTTACAAAAAATTTTCCCAATTCTTATCCATTATGTCCAAATTTATGTGTGTGTACAACTTTAGTTTGTTTGAAATACTAAAAAATATGGGTCACAGAATTTTTAAAGATTTTTTCCTTACTTAGTGACCTCCAAAACATGAAACAACATAAAAAAATAATTTTGTCCACCTAAAAATGGATATTTGCCCACTGTGCGGCGTGTACCACCGGTGGCTCACACTTGACTGCCTCGTCGGGTGGCGTGTTGCACTAGAATGCCACCTCCGCCAAATAATTAGACCTTTAACACTTTGACTGCCGAAAAAGAATAACTGAGAGTCACGCTCTTGTTTCGGCATAATTTTAATATTTAATTCTCTGACAAGAGAAAAGTTACTCAATTTCAGGTGACATAGCAGCTAAAGTGTTAAGAAAGTAGAAATAATTTCTATATTGCTGAAAATTTAACGTAAATTTATTTATTTTTATATCTATTTGTATTTATTTATATTTATATTCATATACTTATAAACGTATAAACATTTATTTTTTAATAACAATTATAATTAATACCGTATTATAAACATAATTAGTAGGATAGTATATTTCATAGTTTATTTTATTATTGTTGGATTGCCAGTACTGCATAATGCCCTGGAATAGCTCCCGCCCGTTAGAGCGAAAAGCATTAAACAGTCCCGGCGTGAACGTGTTAAATTACATGCAGTTCAGTCAGTCCTGTTTCTCTTGCTCACCACCAGTCTCAAGCCAAATTATTTCACCTTTTTAACAATTGGCGGTTTTAATAAAGGCGATTACCAAATCTTACCAAATTTTACACAAAAGTGTAAAATAATTTTCCCATTATTTACAAATTTACAAAAAAAAAAAGGAAAAAATCGGTTGAAAATTAAAAAACATAAGTAGTCTTAATTTAGAAAAAAAAGACAATTTAGTTTATGATCGCAGCCTTCTCCAGTATTTTTTATGAAACGAAACCATGCTCGTTTTTTCCCCTTTTTCGCAAATATTTCTTTTTTTTTTAAAGTATATCAGATGTTTCTATTAATGCTGGGGGAAATATGCCTGTGAAATGTGGTCGCTTGCAAAAGGTAGGACATAATATTTATATGTGTTTATTACTTGTTTATAACCAAGACCAGCTTTGAAAAACCTAGTTTTTGAGCTAAATTTCATTCCGGAGATTCTTCTGTGCCCAAAAAAAAATCAGATTTCTTGCACTTTTCTCGTGTCTTTGTTTATAATTCAAAAACGACGAGTCGCACAGAAAGTAGTTATCCCAAGTGTACAGAAGAGCACACATTTTATCACACATAATATAATATTAAAGAAAAATGGATAATTGTTTTTTGAATTTTGACACTGCTTTTAGGTGAAATACTACACTGTGCGACTTGAGAAATAATTTATAAAGCTATGTTATTAGTTAAACATAGTTTTTAGAACTTAATCGCCTTCAGCATGTTTTGTGCATTTTTTAACCAGGATAAATTTGAAGGTCTTGAACATTCCGATAAAAGAATTGCTCCTCAATAATCATAAAATCGCTCAGTTAATGCCTAATGTCTGTTTCTAGGGTTATAACACTGAGAAATAAACCATGTTCTAATCAGGGGTGAAAGAGCGAGAGTTATTCTGTAGGTCCGCCACGAGTTAAAAGTCACCTCACCCAATCCAAAGGGATTAAAAAATTCAATTTTCTTTTGACACTATTACAACTTTTTGTATAGAAATTTGTATTCCTAGTCATTCTAAGTCATATATTTACAATACAATATCCAGACCACAATACAATAGTCTTAAACCTACCTAAATATCTGATTTATATTTGCTTGAATTATTTTGTTAAATTTTATTTTTTAATTTTCATATTTACAACGTTTTGAGAGCGATAATGAATTTGAGTAGTATTTTTACGTAATGGCTTCCAGTGGTATTTTATTGATTTATACTGAAAAACCTTTATTTTAGAAACGATAAATTAAATTTAAATAGACACCGGTCGTTATTAATATTTATTGATATTTAAATTTAAATATGTTGATGTCACGCACCATAAATCCAAGAGGGAATAATAACTATATAGACCTATTCCGCACTTTTATTCCTTGATTTATAATACGGCTCCCAAAAGACGGTCACCAACAAGGAGACAATAAATTCACTTGATATATTAAAGCAGGGAAATTCTGAATTTCTGAATAATGTTATGATTTATCACGGCCTCCAAACAATACGGTACAGTAAACACAGTGTATGCAGAGACTGGATTGAGCTTATAAAGAATGAAAGCAATTAAGTTTAAATGAAATACCGATTCAATTAAATAAATATCACTCGAAAAGGTTTTTACTTGAAAATGACCCCGGTATAGAAGTATTCAAAAACAATGTTTTGTTGCGGAACAATGCACGAGACTAACAATGATGGGTTTAGGAATAATTCATTTCTGGAATTAATATTTGATATTGTTAATCACATGGAGGACTGAGTGGTAGCTTGGCTTTTGATTATTTTCAATTAATTTTACGTTTGATTCATTCGAACATTCTGCACATCTTAATAACACGCTTCATAAAATAGTCAACATCTATATAAATGAAGTTGAAATTCTGTTTGTTTGTTTGTTTATTTGTTCTTTATAGAAATCCGTTTGTCCTAAATTTTCCAAATTTCGCTCAGTGGTTCTTTCAGACCAGGCGCGAGCACCTGCCCATATTAAAATTGCATAACTTCAGCCGATCTTCAGCTGATATTCTTTATTCTCCAAATTTCGCTCAGTGGTTCTTTCAGATCAGGTGCGAAAACCTGTTCATATTAAAATTGCATAACTTCAGCCGATCTTCAGCTGATATTCTTTATTGTTATAAAAATCATAATGCTCTCACTATACACTGTTTTTTTTTACGAATTCGACCGTTTCTTTAGAAAAAAGAATAAATTCCCCGTGATAAACCGGGATATACAGCTATAATCTATGTGTATAAAGATGAAATTCTGTTTGTTATTTATAGAAATCCATACCGTTTGTCCTGAATTCTCCAAATTTCGCACAGTGGTTCTTTCTGACCAGGTGATCTGTCCATATTAAACTTGCATAACTTCAGCTGATCTCTGGGTATATTCTTTATTGTTATAATAATCGTTTTGATCTCGCTTTACATTGGTTTTTACAAAATCGACCGTTTGAGTCTCAGTTTATAGATTTTATAGATTTAAAAAATGAAATTCTCCGGGTGAAACCGGGATATACAGCTGGTTATAAATAAACTTATCTAGTTTAAATTTATTTAATAATTATTGATTATTGAGCGTTTTGAGATCACCTAGCATAAACGTATAAGGAACAGAATTTTGCGAAGAAATAGAAAATATTTCCTAGAAGTTTAACGGCGTATATATATGAAATATACTCATATTTGCAACAAGAGTAGGTATATACGAATACTTATAGAACGTTCATTAGAAATTAAAATAAAAACGAAATTAATCGTCGAATATTCATTGTAAGGTAAAAGGATTTGGTACAAGTATTTCTTTAAAGCAGCTAGTTTTTGGAAAAGCTACAAAGCATGGTGTAAACTATTTTAGTGCTCTCAGGAATCCTTCATCACCATACAGATAAATATTTATACTAGCGTCCGCTTATTCGGTACTGTTAATAGAAATTAAAAAAATATTACCATTTAATATTTTTATAATGGCACCACTTAACTCATTCTTCTGATATTGTTCTTCATTATGTTTATCAGAATGCAGAGTACGATATATGGAATAGCAGCATGACACAATTAATCATACGTATCGAAAAAAATAACCGTATGGATATCAAAAGTTATGGATGGGTCCAAGTTCAATAAAAGTGAATCACTAAATTGTTCAGCTGCACTATACACTTTTAATTTAGTCTAGCACAAATTAACATCAGCTGACCAAGATTGAGCAAAACTTTAAAATGTTTCTTTCTTTTTTTTTAAATTAATTTATTGGCATTAGATTTATTTATACAAAGAGGAAATGATACCGATAACATTAAACAGAGAATAAATGGTGTGAGATGAAGAGAGGGTACATAACACCGGCCCCTGCGACGGGGTTTTCTGTTGGGGTGTTGACATATGACAAAGGAAGCAAAGTCCTTGGATGTTGGAGACAGCACGTCTGATGTGCAAATGAAAATGGCGAAGGTACCTAGTGATCTAAGGTCGCCATGATTAATATTCATGAGGCCGTGAATCCAGTGACGTCATGTGCGGGAGGGACCAGCGAGGTAGAAAGTTCTCAACTTCAGCTGTTACATTTCCCCTGTATCTAGTAGAGAAAACTTGTTCCGGCATTTTCCAGCCTACAAGAGGTTACGTATAAATGAACACATATGCCATGGAAAATGGCCTGTCAATTTGTTATTCATTGCTGGTAAATACAATGGTGCGGCCCATCAATGTCTTCCTCGATTTGGTTGTCCCCGAGGAGGCAAGATTTCCCGAGGCGAAGTTCTGTCTACGGGGAACTTCCTATTCGGGAAAAATACGGGAGCTTTAATTACATCCGTTCCTAAGCTTCAACGGCCTCATTATGTAAATCACAAAGAATCAACTAGCAGCTATATCATTTTTTTACAGTTACTTTTATAAGGTTCTATCCATTATCAAACCATTATATATAATTATTTTATACCACAAGTATTATTTGAATATTTTGTTAAGGAGTATTTAACGGATTTTGATATTCTTACTAAGAAGATGAAGACTAAATTATCAGTATTCTTTTTGAAGACTTAAATTTTTTTAATAAATTTTTTCTTTGATCGTGTTGCTGCATAAAAATCTGACATAATTCGTATCAATATGGATATACATTCAACCATTACTACAGTAACTGCAGATTTTTTTTTCTTCATTCATGTAACTTATTTATATAGTAAAATTTACTCTATTTATTCTTTAATGTTTCAAATATTTATGTCCATATACATTTAAATGTTTTCATTTATTTAACGTCGTTTTATCATAGTTTACTTATTGATTCAAACGATGTTAGCTAAAAATGTACGAAAACAGTAAAACAGGGAGAAGCATATTGCAGCCTCAATTCCCGTTTAATTAACTTTCTTCTCACGTAATCGGGGCAGTAGTGGGTATCCTTTCTTTTAATATTACTCCCACTACATTTCAATAATGTAAAGAGTTAAGCACTTTAAGGGTTAAAACAGTTCCCAGTTCAGAATAAACGACTTTTGAGGAAGCTTTAATAGTTGATGTCAACCAATCATTAGGTAGATATATATTATTTTTTTTTTAAGATATATTTTCTAAGTTGAGGGAACTAAATACTGTAAATAAATAATCAGCGTGAATCATTTCTAAGAACTTTGTATAATATTACATTATTTTAGAGTTATAGTTAACATTTATGATAGGTTATGATTAAAAGTTTAGACAATTCAGTAAAAAATAAGTTGTGAAAAAAAGATTCTGTTATGGAATATTGCTATAGAATATTATAAACTATTGGCTATAGAAAATGAAGAGTAACAGCTAAATCACTATTGCAGCTAAAAAAAAGGTAAAAACCATATTGGCAGACTCTGTAATTAAGTGATTGTTTTGGTAATGCTATGTGATGTATATGCCACCCTAAATGAGATGTCAGGATAAAGAAACAAAATTTAATTCCTTGAGTAGTCCGTCAATAATTTTTTTTTGAAAAGGAACATGATTAGCTAGTAGTTCCAATATAAATTAATTACAGTTAATTATAAATAAAGAAATTGAAAAAGCAGATATTGCACTATTACCATAGAATCAACATCAAACAGAGAAAATCGAAAGATATTTTGCAGAAAGATTTAGAGGCAAAAGAGGAAATTGGATGTAGGTAATTTGATATGAATGATAATACGATTTTGGCAGCATGCGATTGAAGTGTCTGCAGGGGTTGAAAACGCTTTCTTGAAAATTAGTCCCGCCAAAATCCATAGACACATTTCAAAATTCCTTTGGTGGGAGTTTTGGTCATAGAAGAGTTTTTGGAATGAAATTTAGAGCATTTATAAAAGAAGACAGTTATTCGAAAACATTTAAAAGAATTACCAGTTCATCAGAAAAACATTGCAGGGAAATTAGGAAATAGATTTTATGTATATAACCTAATTTGGAGTGTGAAGTGTGGAGATGAGGAAAGAGGCGATGGAAGCAAATAATTCATATCAACTGGAGATTCCAACCATAGGTAATGGAATTTTAGAGTGCGCAGAAGGACAAGGAAAATTTTTCATATTCACATAATGTATTAAGAAGTATCCATGTTTCTCAACAGTTATCAAAATATGCTGTAGAAAAAATTAATTTGCATGGGACATGGCTCTAAAGGATACGTTTGTTTTAGCATTAATAATGTTATTAGGGGGGAAACTCTGGATTATATAAGCAGATTAAGATATAAAAGAAGATTAAGAAAACGCATTAAGTGAAATTAAGAATAAAATAGATAGTTATACCACACAGATAACACCCAAACTGCCAAGAAGAGTAATGAAGTCTGACACACATCAGACAAGTTTCAAAAGATTAGACTTTGCCAGATGAATATGACTAATCAGAAGATACTACGGTAGGAGCCCGGAATTTTTCAACTAAAGTATTGGGACCTTTAATGAGAACCTGTAAATGAACATCGAATAGGCTCGGGAACACCTGTTTACGTCTTCTCATATGGGCGGCATAGCCAAGGAATATTTAATCCATATAAAAAATCTTAGGGTTCCCTGCCGGGCGACGAACCCGCCAAAAGTAGGTTTTCATGCATCATATATAACCCCTAAATGGTTGTACCAGGTCCCTAGGTTTAGATGGTTAAAAATTAAAATATCGTAGTAATCGTTTTCAGTGAATGAAAATTTGCAGAAATATTGAAAAATCAAACAAGGAGATTAAATAACCTAGTGACAGATGTCTTGGGCAAGTAATGGGATATCGAATGCCTAATATCGATATTGTCATTGATTGTAATATTGGCCGATGTCTATGGATACCCTCAAAGTATCGGTACATAAAATATTGTCAGTCGAATCTTCATCGATATAATAAACATTTTTGAAAAACCTATAATTTTTAAATAGGTTAATTTCATATGGAATCAACCAGTCTAAAAGCAATTTTGGTATTATTTATGATCTTTTTTCATTCTTTTTGGCTTTAAGATAAGTTCTTGTTATTAGTTATTGATCTTACGCTTATTAAATGTTTATGAAACACATCTGTGTTTGTAGAGTGATGAATGAGAGGTATCAACATATCTATGGTAAAGCGTGTAGGTAGCATTTAAAAAATATCTAAGGCGCTACTCTGACACGTGTTTAAAGTAATCTTTTTAATTGTATCAGTATAAAAATAGAGTAAGACTCTACATTAGACAGGCAAGGTAGATTAGAATGATTTATAATCACTAGCCCACGCCCACATTAACTCTCAACGCAACACCACTTGTTCTGACAATGAATCCAATTCTTTTTCATAATGACATCACTAAACCTTCGGGCTATATTAATCTCTGATGTCAGGATACTTGTTTACTAGACATATAATGAAATAAATAATTATTATGGCACAGAAGTACATTTATTTATTATATATTGTTTATGTAGTGGTTTTTATTGGGGGGTGAAATGAAAAGATGGACACATTTTTAACAGTATCGACGCAATAAGGATATTTTATTATTTTAGTTAAAAACCAACAAACGTTGCAAAGTATCGGAATTAGGAATTTACTAATTCCTTTGCAAAGAGAAAATTTTGAGTACTGCTTTGACTGCATGACTGAATATATGCATTCAGCAAAAGGTGTAAAAAATGTACCTTTATCCAACGAAGTTATCGACCAACGTTATTTTATGTCCCGATACTTTAAGGGTATCAATTGACATCGACCAATAGTTCTATCAATGACAATATCGATATTGGGCATTCGAAATCCCCTTCCTTGTCCAAGACATCTAGATTATTTAATTTTCTTGTTTGATTTTTCATTATTTCTGCAAATTTTCATTCTGAAACTGAAAACGATTACTACGATATTATAATTTATAACCATCTCAACCTAGGGACCAGGTACAACCATGGTATAATACTGATAATATACTTAAAAATTATACTTTAATTTTTGTTTGCATTCACTCTCTAAAGTACACTCAATTGTTTTATTGTTAAATAAAAGTTTTTACAAGTGATAATTCGGCAAAGCAGGCATAAAACTCCATCGCGACTGATTTTATAATTCTCTATGAAGTTATTAAAATTTCATTTAGTTACCATAGAAAAATATAATTTCCATTGAATATCTACGTTCCTAAACACCTTAACAATTCTTTCGCATGAACAGAACGTTCTCCTGTATAGGTTTTCTCGATTTTTTTCAAATTTCACATTTAGCCATTACTTATTTTTAGGCATAACATGAGAGTTGATTTCTCCACAAAGGTACTTTATAGGAAAAAAAAACGTCCCCTTCCCCATTTAAGCCCCCTCAAAACATTTTAATGATGATAAAACTTACCTGATATTAACACGTTCACGTCGGGACTGTAATTCATGCTCCTCGCACATTGGCGGCTAACCTTAATTATTTTCTGTCTATCGGACGGGAGTTATTCCTGGGCATTATGCAATATTGACAATCCAACATTAATAAAATAAACAATACAGTCCTACCTCGTTATACATCGTCGTGGAAAGTTTAGTGATTGACTAAAGTGTCCGATGCACTAGTCTAGTGCGGGCCACCGGTGGCCCACGCCGGCCTGAACGTGTTAAACAATACTTGATTCTCATTAAACATGACGAGTTTGATCAAAATCGTTAGAGCCGTTTTTGAGAAATCAAAAAAAAACAACCTAAAAATGAGACAAATTTTATTAAATACAGTGCCCCCTCCATTTGACCAATTTTGATGAACTTTCGCAGCATATTCATACACCAAATTTCCTATTTCTTGTTCGTTTTTGAGCTAGTCTGTTCACAAACACACACACAGACCGTTTCGCGGGACTTGGTTATTTGGACTCCGGGTACCCCAAAACGTGTATGTCCGTTGAAAACTGGAAGTCGAAATTTTTCACGATCGCAATACTTTCCCTTATTTTATAATTCATAAATAGGTAAATTAAATTAAAAATGGGCACCTTTTCTCTCTTAATAATCACGATTATGTATAAACGCTCACAACTCGAAACGAGCTACTACAAATGAAAAATGTTACATATATATATATATATAATATAAAAAAATTATAAAGCATCGAATCCTGTGAAAAAAAGAGCTTATTAATTGTAATATACCTCACACTGTATGTAATAATACCACTGAATACAATATAAAATTTATAAGCCCTAGTTTATAAAACTCCTCTCCGATTTCTTATTTAAAACTCGCTTTAAATAAGCGATAAGGGTATTAGAATAAGCCGTCTTATAAATATTTGAACAGAAGTCTATGAGGGGAACAAGTGAGGAAAGGTATTGGAAGTACAGGGGCAGGGCATTTCCTCAACCCAGAGATGGAATGCCTTATGATCTGCGGAGCTGAAGTAATTCAGTCAACAAGTCCCTAGCATAGCTTTGTGGCGGCTAGGGCCCTCGGCTCAACCTATTCCCGTCCTAACAGCCCTTGGGGGGATTGTTTCAATCTAATTAAAATCCCTTAAAGTAAAATTTAGGGGGTATTTAATTAAATAAACTTTATGAGGTACTAAGCGCAAAGCGCCAGGAGCTCTTCACGGAAACAAACATCAAGGAACCAACTTATTCATTTCAACAACAAAGTGAGGATTAGTGGAATAGTGTATTTTACAATAAAATTACTATTTCTACTAATATTTAAGTACTATAAGTAAAACAATTGTGAATCTTGGTATATAAAATTCAACATTCAACCAGCATCTTTAACTTTAACAGCACTTTTCCACATCATACAGCGTGACTAACGAAACTTCTATATATGGTTTAAACTATATTTTAACTATGTACTCAAAATATTTATTCGAGAGATGCCTTCATTAAGTCGTCAAGCCCAATCGAGCTCGAAACACATAAGGAACGTAATCAATAAGTTATCGATTACATGGATACCATCATGTAAGGGTATTAAATCAAATAGGCAGCGTCATCGTCATTAGAAGTAAAAAGTATCTACAGCAGATGTATGTAGCTATATAACACCGCAAGCTATGATAACTTGGAACATTTTTTGGCAATATAGCGAGCGAACCATTAAAAGCTAAACGAGTTTTATCGAAGAATCGAAGAAGAGGTAGTTATTACCAGACTGAGAATTAGCCACAGCCGACTGACGCACGGTTTCCTCAACAAAGAGTAAATATTAATCAAAAAAGAGGGATGTGACATATAACAGCGTAAGATCCTCTCTCTTATGAAAATCAGGGTTAAGCCATTCCAACATAGCTCAACTGCAGAGAACGACTGGAAAACCCAAAAGTGATTCCACAACTAAATGGAAAAATTCAAAATTCCCATCAATCCCATCTCTTGCCCGATGGTTAGCAATGTGTACACCAAACTATCAAAGCCTAATTCTGGATATATTAAGAGCTACATATTGTAGTTTCAAGACGGTTATGGTTTTGCGTGAGTCTGGGTAATATGGTTTATCCATAAAATGCTCCTCAAAGGTAACTCCGAGATTTTCGTTACAAATTATGGTTAAATGAGCAACTGCAGGATACTAAAACCATTGTATCTTAGATGAATGAGGGGTATTGGCGATTTCAAATAAGCAAGAATTGGATGAGTGAGAATGTCGATTGGATGGGGTAGGACATTTTACCGTCCTGATTATGGCACTGACTATGAGTGGAAAATCGGAATAATGTAGGATTTGTCGACTAAATATGGTTAGCAGCTTGTTGTTGTTCCTTATGGACTATGGTTTTATCTTTTATATTTATATATATTTACTAACGAAAAATCATATTATGTCATAGTAAACATTGAAATCGGATAACATCTCGAGTCAAAGCAACAAGAATAAGAAGAGAAACAGAGAGGAGAGAACAAACAATAGCAGGTGAGGGAGGGAGTAGGAATAGCTTTGGGAACCGCAACTAAGCGAAGCAGCCCCAGCTATTAATCTTGTTGGCATGGCTTTCCTCGCTATCAGTCAACTAATGATCTGGCTTATCCCCTCGCCCCAACATAGCACACTTGACAAATTTCGGTTATTTGTAAACCGTTTAATAGTTAGGCAACGTCTACAATGACAATATCAACACAAAACACGAATCTCTTGTGTCTTTTCGCAATTCTCGGCTATGAAGTTGAATTCTAAGAAACGATCGACCAAGAGGTAATAAAATGAATACCTAGATATTTTCATTTTACACAAAATTCTTTCTAGTTACAAACACGGTCCTTCCTTACCACACACAATTAGTTACACACATTTTACTCCAGGTGTTTTCACAAAACTCCATTCATATAAAAATTAATGAGAATATACCTATATTAAGCCTCTGATTTAACTTTTTACTATGCAGCTCATCCTAGAATTTAATAGCAATAATTCGGGTCACGGTGGAGCAAAATATAACATGCTAAAATGTTAAACAGTGCCATTCAATCTTTCATTGATTTAAGTATTTAATATGTTTTTAATTATTTAATAATATTGACAGATGGGATTTGGATTGAGTTTAAAAAATTGATGATCCGCAAGAGTAAATAACTCTTTCAGCGCATTCAGAAAACAATTGTACCTCAAAATAGCCGATTTTTGAGAAATGATTTAGGTTGTTTTTTTAATGACTACCGATATGATGATAAGCATAGAAGGGACTCAGCGATGTGTCTTGATTTTTGCAGTTTTATAAGTCTTTCCGTACGGACCCATTATGTACGAAAATTCATTTTAACTTTTATTTAATTTTCAAAGATAGTATAAGAAGGTAATATCCTCAAATTTTTGTTTGTTTTGTATGTTCGGTTTTTTTAGTATTTAATTTAAAAACAAAAATAATATAGCGATTAAAAGTTGAAATTGTATTATTGAATCATGGAAAAACGTTTAAGAGCAAATCCGTCGAGCGAATAAAATAAATTATAAAACCAATAAATGAGAAAAACGATAAGTGGGCTTATTCATAACGGTACATGGTAGAATCTCATGGTAGAAAAATGATTCAATTTTTACAGTATCCTTAGGGCGTCGGACTGAATTAATTATTTCAGAAGGATTTACAGGATATTTATGGACTTAAGGTTGTCATTTTAAAATAATTCCTGTGTATTTATTGTCTAGAACGCAGAGGAAGGGGGGGGGGTGCAGGGGGTGGAGGGGGCGATATTGATTTGATTTTCAAATCCCCTCTTAATTAAGAGGCAGTCCCTTCCACTAATCCCTAAACTTAACATTGACCAAGGCAAGACTATTAAATTATTATTCAAAATCGCTAAGTTATTGCCATTGCGCATTCACTTTAATCCTACAACACACGGCAAAGTAATAATTGTTCTCAATATGCGTGATATTCCTAGGCCCTTTTTATATCATCAACATGAAAATTATTATAAAAAAATACGAAAATTTTTGTTTGTTTCCTAATACAGTATTTTTTAAACAAATCAAACTTGCACAAAGCCATGCAATGCTCACTTAACCAGCACAGATATATCCCTCTCACATAATTCGTTTTGAATTAAAATTTGGATTAAAAGAAAAGAAATTTTTTATTTTCTTGATAATTCAATATAGCATATTATAAACTGAATATTATTTTTTTTTAAATTCTAAGCTTTCCAACGGTCTATTATTCATGTATATCACTACTCACATTACCGGAGGTAGAAATTTTTGTTTTGAGAAATCATATGTATTTTTTCTCTTTTATTTCATTACGAAATCCTTTCGTATTTTACCTTTAGCCATTTATTGTCACTAGGGATTACAAGGGACAGTTATTTACTCGAAATAATTAAAGTTACTTTAATGGAACATCATTTATCGCATATACACTACATATCTGAGTAACCAAACAGAGCAATATAAAAAATTTATAATCCCAAAAATATTAAAAACCATCACAGACCAATATCTATACTCCACAAACATAAACAGACTCATTACCAATTGATTTCAAACTAATGCACACATAAAAAATGATTTAAATAATAGCTTCATTTGTTTAGTTAAGTAAATCTCTTACAAGGATAACATAATAAGTAGGCATTGAAGTGAATGAAATCCATACATTAGCTATTAAGTCTACTTTCATACTAATACTGCAAAATATAAATATATAAGATGAAAATATATAAAAGATAAATATAAAAAAAAATATTAAAGATAAAATCAACCAAATGAAAGTAGATCCTATATAATGTACACCGTTTAAAGATACTGATAAGTCGAACCTCTTAATGATAATAATATATTTTATTATCCACAATATCTATACGGAGACATGGCTCTATTTTGGCTGATCAGAAGTCAGGAATTGCACATGGTATTTTTCTGGATATTTATTCAGCGTTACGCAGAGAAGTAGCTGTGAAATAGGCTCTTGGGAAACAATTGTTTATAGATCTAATTCGGCCTAAGTGATACAATTTTCTTTTTTTCAATGTTGAGTTTGGTGTTTTTTTGGATCTAAGAAAAAGTAGTTCATACGAGATAGAGGAATAACCAGGTAAGTTGAATGACATTTTACAGTTATAAAAGTGAGTTACATATATTGGAATCATTTCAGACTTCTACTCATTATGGAAAAGTTGATTACTTATTAGATTCGCAACTTCCGAGCGCATAAGTATATGGCGAATAAAGCGACCCACTTTAGCTTTCTCGAGCCCACGGAATAAATCTCAACCTCCTTAGGTTAGAATATGTAGGTTATAGTTATAGTTTAAAAAATCGATAATTCACAGCTCTAAATGTTTAGTTTATCTTCATTATTACAGCGGAGTTGTCAACATCTTCTTGGTGTGCAGAAGGTTTCTGAAATGATCTCAATATACATAACTCAAGTGGAGTGATTTCCAATTTACTTAGTTATTATACAGCGATATAAGGTCGCTGGTTTGTAGCTCGCCAGGTGACTCGAGAATTCTTTAAAATGAGAAACAATTCCTTGGCTATGCATTGTTTCGGATGGGACTTACAATGGAGGTTCCGAGGTAGTGAGATGTCAAGTACTCGCTAAAGATCACGAACCTAATTATTCCTGTACAGGCAAATTTAGAGCTCCAACTGTATATAACATATAACATCGTCCGATAAACAATAGTAACAAAAAGTTACGTTATACAAACGAACGAACCTAGTTAATTCAATATGGCATAAATCTCTGGAGATAAAGAGGTGCTGGATCAGAGATCGCCTTGCAGAACACCGCAGGATAAGTGAATAAAGGCTAATAGGAGGTACTGCTGAAATGCCTTTGTATTGACTATTTCTACCAGCTGATGGTCAAATAATCAATATATATTATAAAGCAAAGTGTACAATGTGCGTGCCGAAAAGGCTCAGAAACGACTCCACATACGATTAAGAGATTTATGTCAGCGTGTAACTGTATGTCCCCTAACGGAGAAGAAGGTTTCCGTTTTTCTCTTAAGGGAGTAAAATTGAAGATAAAAGGACTGGAATTTTAAGCCTCTCGCAACATGTAATTAGCCTACCTGAGAATGACATACGAGTTTATGAATGAAAAATTTAGTTCGAGCCTTCAGACCACCAGGAAGCGCTAGGATGTGTTTCACTCAATGTTTATTGTTCATTCATTCCGTTATATTTGTAAAGGTTATATATTTTGTCAGCTGTTCTTTTTAAATTACTAAAAAATCAAGCGAAAATAATTAGTTTCACCTTTTCTTTTAAAATAAATTAATGATTTTACATATCTGCAATCAATGAGAAAACCGACTGGATACTTTACAAAATTAATTTTCTCATAAGAAGGTTAATTGATTAACACATTACATTTACTCAATATCTAAGATATACTTAAGTAAATTTAATGCAATATGAGTGAGCGAAAAAAACAGACATAAAACAAAAAAGAAGAGCTGAATAGACTGATTATAAAACGAAAATAACAAGTTTGAAGTGTTCTTATTGTATGTAGTTATGAAAAATGGTTTTATTACTATGTATGATGAGCATTCCAGTTGACAAAATGATGAATTGACTCCAATAATACAATTTTTTCAATAAGATTTTATCACCGCTCATAGTTCAGGATAAAAAGAAATATGATGAAAAAAATTGTGCCCTCATGGTATTTTGGTTTTCACTTAGTAACAGTAGTAAGATTGGAGAAGTGCAGAGTTCGGCCAAATTAGGGTGAGGGGGGATATATTAAGGGATGTTAAACTGGAAGAAAGGTCTTACAAAAAAAGTTTCTATGAATCTTCGGTATTTTCTAAACTTCTGGATCTAATGGGACCATCGCAGTATTCGGCGCTTAAGTTGTACTCCAAATATAGTTTTTTTAACTAATAATCTAATAAATTATTATCTGCTGACTGCTTGGAATGTGCTTATAGGATTCATAATCACAGAAACCATCAAAAACGATGCATGGCTCGACAAAGTTGCAGCCAAATTAATTGTTCATTCACCATTTTCAACACTCTATAAAGTATATAGGGTTCCTTATTTGGGCGGACACTGCAGATCTCGAATCTTAATATTGATACAATGTTAAAATTTTAAAGAAAGTGCTAATTTTGTTCTATATTTCCTTTAATTTTAAAGTTTTTCTGTTATTGAAACTGCCACACAAGTACCGGAGCGAAGCCGGGCACACTAGCTAGTAGGATACAAACGTAATGGATTGCATTAAATAGAAATGTAATCCGAATATCTTGAAATCTTACCACGGAAGTAAAAACTTTATATCAATCTTCCGTAATTCTTTATAATTATTGATCTCTATACAGCAAACCACCCTTGAAGCCTTTATGGTCCTTTTTTACGCTGATGTAACAAAAAATAGCAACCCTGAAATATAGAGTCGGACAAACAAAACATGTTATACACATTAGCACTCTTATATCCAATATGAGGGAAGTAATATTATCGCTTGAGGAATTATGTTTTCAGAGCGGTTGATATAGCGCTGAAAGTGAGAGGCCAGCTGAGCGCAGGAATCAATACAGGTTGCCCTAGGTCCGGGCCTGCCTCAAGGGCACCCACCACCTATCTATTCCCCACTCTCTTATCATATATAAACTACTAAAATTAGTACATACATAATATATATATATATTATTTTTTTCATTTGACCGTATATTTTTTAAATATAAGAATAGTCAGGGGTGGCGGTCAAAAAATCTACAAATAGTATTAAACTATTTTAATAGTTTATAATAAATTGCTGATACCGTATCCCGATAATTCTTGATCTCAAGGAACCGAGAGTAAAATAAGAATTATCGACAAATTCGAATTATCGGGATTTCCATTAATAGTGGATGAAATACGTATTATCAAAACTAATTCAGTTATTGCTGTATGTATATGTGCAAAGATTATAGGGAAAACACGGGAAAAAGTCTAAATGAACATCTGATTTTGCTAGAAAGTGTGCACGCAGCTCGTAATTAATGGCTAATTTATCATTAGAAAAGATTTTTTGAAAACATCTACGTTTGCAGACTTTTCTGCCATGGACGGTCTTAATTTTTCAGACCTATCTATGTTTGAGTCTAAAAAAATGGTTACTTGCTCATTACGTTTCCACTTGGCACATATTGGAAACATGTTTGTTTCATGTTATGGAACATAAAAAAAAACATAAAACAATTTGGAAGTCATTTGAAACATAAACCCTGTTTCTTTTTCTGAGAAAAGAGGGAGCTATCATATCTTTCAACACATCTTTCAAGTCACAACTAACTTAAATGGAACATGGAACACAACTAACTCGCACTTTCTCCCATGATTTTGTACACTCACTTATTTTGAAAAGATATAACCTACCATCACTTGTTTGAAAAATGCAATTTGTATTGCAAAAACATTCGCTTTATCCTTTAAAACGATCAGAAAGTTAAAATTACGTGCTTCTTTCAAGTAGTCTCAAATGATCTAGGTCTGCGTGTTGACCCATCTTGAAGTGCTTTAGTTGATTGCTCATATCCAAAGTGTATATTTGGTCTTTGTTTGAGGTTTATTAAGACCGAAATTAAGTTATTTTCAATATCATGTATTACAATATTTAAAAAAATTGCATACGAATTATAGGGTTATACGAATCATACTGTCTAGTGTAACATAGTCAGTGCAGAATAACACAGTTTCGTAATGTGGAAAATTATTTTATTTATTATGTCGAGGATTATATACCACTAATCACATTTTAAATACCTAGAAAAAATAAGTGAAAGTAAAAACACTGATTTCTTTTTCATATTTCTATTACATTTATTCATTATTTTAATCTTTAGGATAAATCAGTAGGTTCATAGGTTATTTAAACTAAAGTTACCCATCTAAAATAATTTTATTAGTAAACATGTACAAATAATTCATATAGTAAAAATAAGAAATCTTTTTTTTTTCAGAACTCTTAATCGTTTTCTTAAAGTTTTTTAAGACTGGATCCTTAAAATGGTGCGTTACCCCTATTTTAAAATGCCCAAAAACCTGCGTACTTATAATTGAGCAGAGTTGAGTACGGTAACGAAGAATACAGACAAATCGCCTTACCTCCTGCCCTATAAATCTTGAAGGGATTATTTCATTGTATATGACAACTACTCTATGCAAACCAGACTAGTTATTTTTTATTTTATTTTTTGTGGACGAGTGTTTATTAGATAATTTAAATTTACAAGTTAAACAAGTCGCTTGACTTAGAAAAAACAATATCATTCACGAAAATAATTTGAAAATTTTTTAGGTTTAACGGGGAAAATCTTTATTATATTGTATTCCGTAATACTTTAGCTGAAATTTCAAATCCCTTACTTTGTGGATGCTTCACTTTAAAATAACCACGGTTTATAAGTGACCTATATTGTTATGATTACTTTTTTTTTTTTTACCATCACTACACAAGATTGCATTATAATTTTAAATTAAAACAATTGTTAATAACAATATAATGCATTAGCACATTGATAAAGAAGAGGAAAATATTAGGCTGTAGTTCATCTCAAGTGATTAGTGATCAGTTATAATCTTGCTGATACACATTTCGTATGACGTTAATTATCCTGCTAAAAAGAGGGGAAAAAACTAATTTCAAAATTATAAATCAGACAAAAGAAAACTATTTTTCCATACTAAAATATCAACTTATATTCCTTTGAGGATTAATATTATGAAAGAATTGAATAAAATACGATATTTCATCAAACGCCCAACCAGACTTACTTAGTAGGCAGGATTGAGTAAGGTCTGACCTTGATGATATGGATTTCCTAATGTTTGGAGGGGGACAAGTAAAGGTATATTGTTAGCTTTATCCAAAATGAAAATGAAAAAAAGACAACCATAAATGTTATACAACCAATATTAGTACGTAACCAGTATTTTTGGACAAGCTGTAGAAATTTATTTACCACGAGCATTCAACTCAATAAGGAGCTGTTTATAAATTAATTTTCAATCAAAATTATTAATAAGCAATGTTAATATTTAATGCATCAATAAAAATATATATAAAGAGCTGAGGGAGTGCGCATATCCTCCTTTAACGATTTCCAAGCCAGGTTAGGCTGAATTGAGGAAAATGTGCTCATAATTCTGTACTACAAGGCTCCAGGGATATTGAGCGTCTAAATATATCGTCCCTTGATCGAGGGGCTTTATCGGCATTATCTATATCGTATAAATTTGAGGGCTTTATTTCGTTAGTCCTGGAAAAGCGAGGTGGCTGAGTGCTTTGAGTTAAGTCAAACCTCATCACTATTAAAGTAGGAAATTCATTCTAATTATCAAAGGAAATTAAATAATATATGCGGTGATAATAAATAACTAACAACTTTTAATTTTAGACTTTTTTTGTTTCCGCCTCTATACCTTAGTGGTATACCCTCTCAGTGATGTCTGAAATGTAGGCTCGCAACTTAAGGGTAGAAACTATATAAAATCAAGGGGTTAAGCAAAATTTAAATCTAATCAGCTCTTCACACTATTTCTTATTTTGTACAGAAAAGAATCACCTTCTGGTTTAAGTAACTTCAGAGGAAAATCGAGAATTTAGAAAACGACCTCACTATTTAATTTAACACCGAAACAAAAAACACTCGATAATATGCTTGAGGTTTATGAATCGATCAATTATTAGCAAAATGTTAGGGTGGTTGAAATATGATGTGGTTTAGAAAAGGAAATATAATATTTGATAAGTAGATTATTAGATTTTTTATCTAAATGGTCAGTAAACATGCGCAAGAGACCAATAATTTAATTTGATCAGTTTCAATTTTGTTGACACTTATTGACCCCCGCCCAAAACTCTTTCTAAACCAAGACCCTACTTAGTGGTACAGATTTTTCTTTAAACTATAAGCAGTTAAATAACTTATTAACACACTTAATCTATAAGAGATCATTCTTCATGTCAAGCAACACTGAGAGGTAGGACGTTGATAAAATAAATCGTACCCATATCCGAATCATACCATACTTCTCACATAAAACATACTACACATTACATTTTACCATACAATAATTATTTGGAAATGAAAGAGTCGAAGAGAAGAGAAATAACTCCGCTTTTAAAGAATTCAAATGTAATTATAGGTCATGCTACCCGCTACCGCTTTGAATAAAAGAACAAGCCTTTGTTCCCGGAGTAACAGGAGAGGCGATGTACAAAGAGCTAAGTGGATGAAAAGGAAAAACCGAAAATAAAAGGGATGGCTAATGTCCCAGGCGGGGCAGAATGTACGCTAAAAGGGGAACGGGAATTGTACATGTTACTGATTTACCCTGCCTCGCCGAATACCAAATGTGAATCCACTTTTTTGTTTGTATGTTTTATCAGAAAAGCACTCCTACTGGGGTTACAAAAGTTGTCTGACGTTTTCTTTTGAGAATATTTTTCCCCATTTTCAGAAGGGGAATCTGGTTTCAAAGTCAAACTTGATTGAAAACATAGATCGAACCGTTATGTCGTTTTAAAGATTTTTTTTTTTATTGATGGCCGGTTGTTTAAAAATAATTTTTTTAAAAATAAAAACAACGTAAATTTATTTGCGTGATACATAATTCTTATTTGGTTGCTCCTACAATCATAAATTCCGCTGTTATTTTTAAAAAAAAAGCTATTGTTGATTTTAAAAGACAAGAAATGTCTAAATATTTAATGCCTGTTTTTCAGATTATTGAGGAAATAATGTGAAACTGTTTAAACAAACAGCTAAATTTCTTGTCTTGCGCATGTTAACTTATCATTTCGAAAATGAACGGTCTTGAAAAATTATCTAATATTCAGATTGGTTATTTCCTTTTACCCCATGTAATTTAATTTATCTTGTCGTAATGACCAAATGTAATTTATTCAAAACAAGTGTGTCAACCTCCCAAAACTTTTGCTATAACATTTATCAATTTACATACATATATCATAAAGCAAGTGTACAATTTGCGTGCCGATAAAATTTTGTAGCCCTATACCCATGAAGAAGGTTCCCGTTTTTGAGTGTGGTATTGAAGAGACGAGGACTGACATTTTATCCCACTCGCAACATGTAAATGGCCTTTCTGAGCATGATGGACGGGTTAATAATAGTGATGTAAATCTATAGATAGCAGAGCTATCGATAGTTTCGATAGTATCGGACATAAAACTATCGATACTATATTATGAGGTGATAATGGGGGCGGGGGGGGGGGGGGGGGGTGTTAAAATATTAGAACTGAGGCTCTTTTAGGAATGGTAGGAGGTATTATTTCTTTTCATTTATATTTGGTCTCTCTCATTAACAGAGTGATTTTCAAGTGAACAAACTGACAAGGAAGCGTTTGTTTTGTTTGTATTTTATTCTATCAAGTTAGAAGACATATATGAGCAAATCATTCGATTTTTCAGTCAAATACCTCATATTTTTAGTCTAGAGAAATTTATATGTATTTAGTCTACAAATGGGTGTCCTTTCATAAATTTTAATTATTTAATTAAGAATCCTATAGCGCGATAAACCTTTGAAATTTAATCAGAATGGTGTAATGATGACTCTGATCAATTGATTTGAGATTTTTTTTTTTTTTTGTGTCCATATGTTCTGGATCGAGTAATAAAGCATTTTTGTTAGAAAAATAAATGAAGTTACAATGTTAAATTTCTTTTATTTTCCATTTAGGTGATTATATAGCAGAAGGGTGCGTATAAGCATAGGGTATCACTATTCCCCATTAACAACAAATTTTTCGATGTACTATCGATAGTTAAAACTATCGATAGTCTATACATCACTAGTTGATAAATAAAAAAAATTCATTCAACAAAGGGAAGCCAGGTAGCGAGAGCTATGGTATATTCATAACATTATCATTCATTAATTCGAATTGTTATGGTTTTAGTTTCAGCTGTTCTCTTTAAATTACATAAGATTGTGTTTAAATAATAATAATACAATAAGAATAACAATGATTACTAACCAAGATAAAAAACAACAACTTGGTAAACAGAACTATTAGGTCTATTCTAATCGCACCTAGCGGTCAAAATGCGAAGCAAGTCTGGTTACAAAAATGTAACCGTGGAAACAGGCCTTAATGATTTAAAAAATAGCTGTCAAAATCTTCATTACGTAATGTCGATTTTTTTTTTCTTACGAACCCTCGGTCTAACCAGATCGTTATTCATTTCTGTTCAAAATAAAAAGTAATGATTCCACTCAAAACCATATGTTACCAATTATGCCTGCTTTTTCGTTGATGTTTTTCTTTTATTTAATTTTTTTTTGCAAATAACTAATAATAGGTATAAAGTTTAAAAAATCAATCACTTTTAAACAAAAGAGGATAAGAATAAAAATTATGATAAATGTTTTTTGTTGTCGTTCATGCATCTGGAAGACCATAATTCTTAAAAATATTATTCTACCATAGATCTCTTGGAAAAGATCTGCAACTGCCAAATTGAATGGGTGTATAAAGGAGGTAGATGTACCAGCCACAAGCGGTTTCTAGAAAACGTAATTATTGGATTTTCCAAGACATCCTATTTCGGTACCATACCGGTACCAGAAAGAACACTTGTGGGTTTCAATGCTTCCATTCTTCAATAAAGTTATTTGGTTCCTAGGGGCATACTAATGGAGAGTTGGTATGCAACCACTAAGCCCCATAAGAAGTTCCATAAAAGATAATTTTACTTCAAAAACTCAAAATGTATATTAACTCATAAAATTCTTTAGAGATTTATTATTCTGTAGTAGCATTTATGTTTCTGTAAACTCTTATCTCCTTGTAAGGTCACAATCATTAAACTTTGGTAAATAACTGACTTTTAATAAGGTTTATCTTCATTAAAACTTTTATAGAGAACCGAATATGTTTACTCAATAAAAAATCAACTCTGATGACACCCAGTACGTTTTAGTAACACAAAATGTGAATAAAGTTAATGGTATCCCGAATCGAAGAGGCTCAGTCGGGAAATAGTAGTCCCCTCCCCAAGGAGAAGACAGAGAAACGGCGGAACAGAGACAGATGCCCCGGCTGACTTGAAGGATAACCGAGGTTTGAACCTTTATGTCGGAGCATAAGTCTCGTTTTCAGGCTCCTTTATATAGCCAACGAGATAGGGCGCCCCTTCAACAGCATACATCTTTCATAAGGACTCCCTCCACCAATTTTTCTCTTCCTTCAAATAATTTATATTTAGTCCCCTTATATCACTGTATCTAGCCCAACGGGAAAAACATCTGATGGGATATATTCATATCTAGGATATATCGAGAGAGTACTTTCTCCAGTTTGTCTCAGACGGAGTCCTAATTAATCATACAGTTGTTGGGAGGCGGGAAGGCCGAGTAGGCATACGCGTCAGACAATTAGCGTTGCCCATGGCAACATATGATTGAGAACCGAAACATAGCAAGTTCAAAACCCAGAGCCAGGGGAAATTTAATAATACTGGGCATCAATCCACCCACTCCCCTGGCCCGGGAAACCCCGTATAGCCTACCATGCCAGGAAGGGGAGGACAAATAAAAAAAAAATAATAATAAAAAAAAAAAAATAATAAAAAAAAACCTACATTACAATTATTAAATTCCAAAACCTATTTCATAAAAGTATGTCACTAAGACCTATGGAGAATAAAACCTGGACCATACCCGATGTAACGTTTTTAGGATAAAAATAAAGTGAGATAACAAAAAATTAAAAATAAGTGCAAAAAATTATTGAATAAGTGCAACCTCTAGATTTTTTAGCAAAATCCAATTAATAAACTTTAGTCCGTTTTAGAAGAGTACATTCCTTCAAACACTGCCCCCTACCATTGCTTTACCGCTCATCACGCTTCCCTCAGTGGTGTGGATAAGTGTATTAGGAGGAGCGGCCCCTGGTGAAGGAAGCAGTTACCCCAAGATCGACCGGATTATGAGGAAGGCCTCCTGCGGTCCTCAGAGGGGGCTCATTACCCAGCCTGATCGTTCAATCTCCTGGGTCCCCTCCGCCAGATTGGGTCGGGGCGTCCCCTCCCAATATGTTATCGCCCCGTCTCCTTCTGAGGCAACGTCATAAATAGCGGGTTACGTCAACGTAATAACTTCCTACAACATCAGGGTATAATAGAATCATTACCTACTTCGGGGAAATACCATTATTCGTAATCTCCCCTATACCACCAAGTATATAACAATAATAAAAAAAAGTTGTGGACCATAAAAAAATTAATGGCTTAGTTTGAAAAGGTTCTAACGGATCTAACTAAAAAATATTATTGTCAGGTTACTAAAATGTTTATGAGTCCAGATTAGGTTCATACGGAAAATGAGATATATGGTACAGCATATGTCACATTTAGCTGGTGTATATTTGCGCATAACTCAAAATCTTAAAGAAAATGAATTATAGATAGAACTTGGAAAATTCAAAAATAGAGGGTTCGGTGAGGCGCCCTATTTTGAGAGGAATCACATTTCGAAGGATTATACTAGAACATAAACAATCAAAAATAGAGGGGGAGGTGTGGTGACGCTTATTTTAAAGCAGGATAAGCAGTGAATGTAGTTCCTGTGACGGATGAAGATTATTATGATCTTATTAATGGATATTAAGATTACATTGAAATGTAATCTAAAACGGTAACAAAATAACAAAACCTGACTATTAACTACTTTTTCGTTTAAAGAAGGAAAACTCATTTATGTAAAAAAAGTCTTATTAAAGTAAGTATATATTGAAAACTTTTAACTTTTGGATAACACATTTTTTACAATTATTTCGGTTTCTATCTACTTTTTTGCAATCAAACTGCTCAACTGATTTTTTCTTAAAGGATAAATGTTGGGTCTCTCGCATAGATTTCTGTCGACCAAAAAATCTTAACGAACAATTAGATTAGTATTTATAGTTAATATTTATATTTATATCATGCCTTAAAATTATTAAGGCTAAAGTGTGTTGAAATTATTAACAATGGAAAATCTCAAGTTATTCAATGAGATAAATTTAGAGAGTCAACCATGGATTTGTAAGACAAGAAGATACATTAAAGAGACTCATAGAATAAATTCAGTACGATTAGTTTATATCGAGAACTCCTTAAATGTTCTAAAATTTGATGCCGAAGTTGAGCTGTGGTGAGCAACATACTATAGAAGAATTACTAGTGACAGGCAGGAACGAAGTAGGACGAATGAGCAGGCGGCCCTAATAAGTTTGTTCCAGTGTTTTTTGTTCTTCCGAACGGGGGTGGCTCCCCTTCCTATCGCAACCAGCTGTTCCTCAAGTTCACACACTTCGCAAGTTCATTTTTCCGCCATCATTCTCCTGCCTCTTTCACGAGGAACTGGAGAAGTTCTTATTCACCGTGATACAAGTTCTCAGAAGTATTGTGCTAAAGCTGCGTGAAAAGTGTATACTTTTTTTTTTACCATAACAAACCTCATCTTTCCAAATGACTTTCATCATGGCGATATGTGTATAGAATGGTTAACCAGAGAATGCTAGTAGGTGAAATCTGGTGTGGTCAATGATGAAATAAACAAATGAAGATCTTAGAAGAAAAAGGAATAAGCATAAGCAAGCAATTAAAATGGTGAAATAATTGCTTAATTATAAAAAATGAAGTATTTTTTCCAAGTAGGTCATTATACCATCCAAATCATTTACATTAATTTAAAAAAAAAAATAATTTACTTCGCATTATTACTCTCAAATGTTGTTCGCGTCAACGTTTAACCTAGGTCGTTTCAAGTAAAGTCATTAATAAATACGCACGAAAACTTAAATAAATTATATGCACATAGGTGCGTACATAGGTATTTTAAGATTCTGAAAGAAATAATATAGAGACTTATTAATTAACTTAAACGGAATCACTAAGGACCGCTTTCTCCAAGTTAGTTTAAACCGAGTTTATATTTAATCCGGATTATCTCTTGGTTTAAACCAGATGTGAGTTTCTTCAAGTCGGTTTAACCTCTAAACTTGGTATAAACTTAGATTAAGTTAATCCTTCATTTTTCCCGGTTTAAACTCTCAATTAGGTTTAAACTGCAAAATATAAACAAACATTTTGTGTGATAACATATTCGCTCTTGTTACTCAAGAATTATTGTTTTGCACTTGACTGAATACAAAAATGGAAAATATACATTATTATAAATTGAAATTTTAAATGACATGGAAGAAGAAGATTGTGATGTGTTTTTGTTGCCAAAGAGACGCACCAATAGACGCAATCAGTTAATCCAAGAATATTTTCAGAATATGTTAAATCAATGAAGTAGAATTGAGATGAGAAAAAAATGTTTCTTAACGTGCATTATTTTTATTGTAATTGGTTCATAATTAATATCGAGGTTATGTTGTAAATTATGTTTCACTTGAATATCTCATAATGATGTAATTTTATTATTATTAAAGTATAATAATTATATATCGCTCAACTTAGATCATTTATTATTTAAACAAAATTATAATAATAATAAAAAGGGTTCAACATTATTTGAAAAAAATTTATGAAATTTAATAGAGGTTATTATTATTCTTGGCATAATAATATCATATTATAAAGAACATTTCATTAACGTACAAATTAAATATCTGAAAACATCACCGCTCATTTCATTGAATTTATTCGCCACTTTTTTCCATTCATCCTCCTCTTTGACAGTGACGAAATCTGTTTTTTTGGCTTCAAAAATGTCTCTCTTCTCTTCCACAAGGGCCAGAAGAACATTAGCTTCACACTGGGAAAAGTTTTTACTTCTTTTTGATTGTTTTTGCTCCATTTTTACAGAAAACTTTCACCTTATTTACTTTTTTGGTAAAACAAAATAATATGTACCTATAAATAATCTTTCCATAACCCTTACATTACCTTCTCTATCCATAGAAGTTTCAACAAGGAACTGTAAACAAATATGTATGAACCTTTTAAAAAATATAATAACCTTCACATGATTAGGTTTAAACCGAGCTTAAACTAAACTAAGACTGTAGAAAGTGAATCAGAGTTTAAACCTCGGATTAAAGATAATACGGTTTAAGTTAATCTAAGTTTAAACTATATTGGAGAAAGCGGGCCTAAGAGTAAATCTATATTCTAAACTAAATAATTGTTTAATTTAATAATAGTTTTCCCCCTACTTGATATGATCAATGTAAAAGCTATGAAAATATGAATTTTTAAGCTTGAAGTAATAGCTAATTTAATTCCAAGACTTAATAAAAAACCTCGGAGTCACCTTCGATCAAAACCTTACCTGGATCACCAAGTTTCCCAAAGTACCCGAAAATCCATCACAGTCCTTAAACAACTTCTAAGATTCCGAGACTTTTTCCCCCGTCATGATGAAGTACCTGTCATCTCCTTGTTTCCTCTCATATCCCACCCTGTGATTACGGATGCTTAGTGTATGGGAGAGCTTTCTGGTGAAATAGATTGAAAAGATTAATAAACAATTTTATATGGCTTATTCTCAGACTTCATAGACACTCTAAAATTTCCCACTGGTATTCCCAGTAAAGTATCCTTTTCCCGGATTTCCTACGAAGAAAACCTCCCTTAAGAACAAAAACACACACCCACCACACACCATATTTTCGACCACCTTACACCACTTTCGTCCATCCACCTATTAAACACAAGATCTCAACCTATATATTTGTATATCTCTTCCCATAGAACAGCTTCCTTTGAAAGGTCAATTATTGTCCCTGCTTCTTTGAAGTCCTTACCGCCATTCGTTAAGTTTCTTCGGCATTATTAACACATTTTATTTCTTCACCTCCCCGATAATCTTCCTTACAAATATAAGGATCACCAATACTCCAGTTTGTACAAATATTAAAGCATCAGTTATATTTTATAAATTATTATAATGCATTATAAAGCATTATAAATTATAACATGTTTCTTGTTTATTTTACTATTTTATTAATACAGCCAGACAAATGCGACATTCATTAAAAGTCTCAGAATAATTTTATAATTCCCATTCATTCAATGATTGGGGAAGGAGGAAAAGTTCACTGATATGCATCTGATCGGTCACCCGCGCAATTCATGACAGCAAATGTCATATTAGCATACACTCAAGATAACTTCTACTGTAGATACGAAACTTGAAATAGAGAATCGGTAATTCTGTATATAAATAAAAGAAAAGAAAAATAATTTATTTTCTTTGAAGAAATGAAGAAAAAAAAATAATTGAAGAAACACGATATTTAAAGCTGTTTTGGTGTGAAAAATATTATATAGATCAAGTTAATTGGAGTATTTGGAGTATTTGTTAATTGGAGGGTCAAATGGATGAAGGAGATAAATGATATTTTTCGAACGCTGAGAATTGAATTGAATTACCTCTATTCACAAGTAGACAAACGTAAATCGTTATTGGGCACCTAGGGCACCTACCTCTATCGATTAACTTATAACCAAATTATTATATTATTCAAAAATTCTATACTATAATGGAGGGAAAAAATGAAAATATATCCATTGTAATGTGGAACAATATTTCCTTTACAATTTTTAATTCAATTCTTAACAAAATCGTAATTATCATCACCTTCATTCATTTGACTCTTCAATTATGTTTTAGTTACAAAATGTAGTCCCCGAATATATTTCAACAATGAATAATATCTGGCCCTTCTTGAGCAGTAATTACTGCACTCGAAAACAGACTGCTGATTAAGATAAAATTAAGAACTAGTAGCAAGGTTGAAAGCTAGTTGGGTTCAAGAAAACGATTTATTTTTAAGAACACTTTAATAAATAATAATTCAATCAGGAGCTAATCGTACTGAAGAATTACGTTTTGTAATAATTGTGATACTCAATATCTTTAAGAAAATAAAATTCAAAAAGAAGATCTGACAGTGAAGTAAGGTGCTTCCAGTGAATTTAGTTAATATCTCTTAGACATTTAAAAAAATAAACAAATTTCTACTTCAAGTAGGTTGGTAAGAGACAGTTTCAAGTGCCGCTCATCGCACCAGATATTAATCTTCATATTTTTCTTTAAATAGCCTAAATATAAAAACAAAATGGGTGTAGAACTATATAAAAGGCTTATTGATTATTGGAGAACTTTACAGTTCACTTTTTTATAAATAGCATCTTAAACCTTCTCCAAAATGAAGAATTAATTCTATAAACGGTATCATTTTCTGCGAGGAGCGAGAGGTCTACGACTGTAGGATTGCGACAGGCCGGGACCCTCAACAGCTGAGTATTGACTTGCATCAGCTGGTGAACAGCTGGGCTGCCATGGGAACCAGCGGTCGCCATGGAGACGGAGGTATTCGCCTCTTTTAGATCCCGGGGAGGAAATGGGGGGGGGGGTTAGCTGGCCGGCCGATGAACCGGGATATCGCCAACTATCTCGGCTCTCTTTAGTTAATAGTTAGTTAGGTACTTATCCCATAAATAGTAACTAACCTACAGGTGATTTACTCTACAGACATTCACCATAAATTAAACAAATACTTTTTTTTTGTTATGTGAATAAAAATTTAAATATTTGCCGTTCCCAAAAAATATAAATATCTGTTCATTTTCAAATCGGAGGGCCTTAAACATTCATCCACTGTGTACATTGACAAGTGTTTGTAGTTAAAATTCATCTATAACTTCAAAACATCTGGTGCGTGCGCGCAACACACAACTTTCACTTACCAACTTACTTAGTTTAGAAATTAATGTTTTTTGTTATTTGCCACTTCTCAAAGTTATACATTTTTCCACATTCATTTCTTATTTTTGTTTTCATTTGCTCAAAAAAAAAAAAAAAAAACTAATTTCTTTTATTATTAAATAAAAGTTTTTATTTGTGGTAATTCGGCAATGCAAGCATAATACTCCAAGTCGTCTGATCTTATAATTCTCTATGTACTTGTTGAATATTTCATTTAGTTCCGATGAAACAAATAATTTTCATTAAATGAACAGAACATCTTTAATTATAACGCATTGGTTTGTCATTAAAGGCGTACGGCGCACAGTGGTCCAAAAAAGCTGAAAATGGGAAAAAACCTTATTGTTGTTGCATCTATTATAATTACTTTGCTAGCGGCTTGGAACCACTCGTGTACTGATTTTTTGAGGTGCCGAATCTAATGAAATCAAAATCAGTGCAATGGGACCACCAGATCAAGTCCAAATTTGAGGTCAAAAAGTCAAAAATATAAAAAATTCGTGTTTGATATAGTCTTATATGTTTTTTAAGGAGCCGAATCTAATGAAATCAATATCACCGAAATCAGAGTATCAGATCAAGTTAAAATTCGACGTGGAAAATAAAAATGTAAATAGATTTTTTTTTATTTAAGATTTTTATGTACAATAATACAAATAGGATATAATTATTTAATCTTGTTTAAATAAATTGTATGCTTCCTCGGTTAGGTCTGTTTTCTTTTTATACGTGTATACCGGTCTAAAATCCGTAATGTATGGGACGCATGTAACAAATAATTGGTGGAAAATATCTTCATTTGTTGCGACTCGAGATATCTTCCTGGCATGATGTCTCTTGTACTGCTTATAATATTTGTTCCTACTCTCCATGAGCCTCTTCTGACGGGGAACCGATACTAAGAGCTGCGTGCTCAATCATGTCTGCTACATGGAAGAGAATTTTGTGGACGGTCGATGGGAGATAGTACCAGGGGTACCGAGTCACTGCCATCTCAGCCATTTCCGCTATATACTTGCGAAATGCTGCAGTATCAATCGGATACAGAGAGCAAATCACATCTAGTACAGTTTTTAATCTCATAATGAACTCTTCATTTATCCGTTTAATTTGCGCGGTTAATGAAGGATTTTCAAAAAACTTGCAACAATAACAGCATCAAACTGAAATAAATGTACCACCTCAATTTTCAGGAGTGAGAGCTCTAGTGCAAAGCTATAGCTAACTGTGCAACTTCAAACAACCTACTTGTACTATTGATATTATTTAAACATGTTTAGTCCATAACAGTGCACATATAGATGACACATTCCTGATGTATTTGGGAATATTTTATTGTTAATCTTATACAATGTAGAAAAAAAATTTTATGTTGGTAGAAAAGTTCGATTTTTTCAATTTCATTTTACTGGTACACACACATTTTAATTTAGAACTAGTTAAAAAAATATATTCTTTCCATTGTTCTATAAGTATCTGGGTACTCGAAAATCAAGAAAAAATTAGATTTGGGCTACTTTCATTTATGAGGTTTTTTCCCAGGTTGGACCACTGTGCGGCGCATGCCTGAGCTCAAGGTGTTCTATGAGTTGACGGAATTTTTGTTTTTTTCTCCTGTATATGTTTTTTCTTCATATATCATATTTAGCCATTTCTTATTTTTAGGCGTGATGAGAGACAGTTAATTTCTCAATATAAACTAAAACAAAGGTACTTTATAGGAAAACAAAAAAGGCCCCTTCCCCATTTAAGCCCCCTCAGAAAATTTTAATACTGATAAAACTTACCTGATATTATTGGACACCTAATTTTTATTAAACATTAAACATGACAATAACAGCATCAAACTGAAATAAATGTACCACCTCAATTTTCAGGAGTGAGAGCTCTAGTGCAAAGCTATAGCTAACTTTGCAACTTCAAACAACCTACTTGTAGGTAGTTTTAGTTTATTTGATTATTTAAAATACAAAATAAAACAATTTTTTTATTAGTATAATAGAATTAAAATTAAAATTATTTTATTTTATTTTAGTATTTTAGAATTAAAATGAAAATATTTTATTTTAATTCTAAGCCAGTCCCCCTCCCTTAGAGACCTATTGGAGGATTTTTCTTAACTAATAGTTCCTCCCCAAGGTCATCCGCCTTCGCCACTCGCACCGTAGCGAAAGGTTTAAATCCTTATAAATCCCAAAGTTGGCCGAAGTTGGCGCTGAAAATTTTACCACAGTTCCTCGACTATCTACAGTTACATATTAAACCATTACGACCGTAACGCAACGTAACGCAAACTTTTTATAAACCAACAAAGTCAAAAAATCATACCAATTTCAGCAACGATTTCGAAAATTAATTTCTTCTCTAACTATTGATATTATTTAAACATGTTTAGTCCATAACAGTGCACATATAGATGACACATTCCTGATGTATTTGGGAATATTTTATTGTTAATCTTATACAATGTAGAAAAAAAATTTTATGTTGGTAGAAAAGTTCGATTTTTTCAATTTCATTTTACTGGTACACACACATTTTAATTTAGAACTAGTTAAAAAAATATATTCTTTCCATTGTTCTATAAGTATCTGGGTACTCGAAAATCAAGAAAAAATTAGATTTGGGCTACTTTCATTTATGAGGTTTTTTCCCAGGTTGGACCACTGTGCGGCGCATGCCTGAGCTCAAGGTGTTCTATGAGTTGACGGAATTTTTGTTTTTTTCTCCTGTATATGTTTTTTCTTCATATATCATATTTAGCCATTTCTTATTTTTAGGCGTGATGAGAGACAGTTAATTTCTCAATATAAACTAAAACAAAGGTACTTTATAGGAAAACAAAAAAGGCCCCTTCCCCATTTAAGCCCCCTCAGAAAATTTTAATACTGATAAAACTTACCTGATATTATTGGACACCTAATTTTTATTAAACATTAAACATGACAATAACAGCATCAAACTGAAATAAATGTACCACCTCAATTTTCAGGAGTGAGAGCTCTAGTGCAAAGCTATAGCTAACTTTGCAACTTCAAACAACCTACTTGTAGGTAGTTTTAGTTTATTTGATTATTTAAAATACAAAATAAAACAATTTTTTTATTAGTATAATAGAATTAAAATTAAAATTATTTTATTTTATTTTAGTATTTTAGAATTAAAATGAAAATATTTTATTTTAATTCTAAGCCAGTCCCCCTCCCTTAGAGACCTATTGGAGGATTTTTCTTAACTAATAGTTCCTCCCCAAGGTCATCCGCCTTCGCCACTCGCACCGTAGCGAAAGGTTTAAATCCTTATAAATCCCAAAGTTGGCCGAAGTTGGCGCTGAAAATTTTACCACAGTTCCTCGACTATCTACAGTTACATATTAAACCATTACGACCGTAACGCAACGTAACGCAAACTTTTTATAAACCAACAAAGTCAAAAAATCATACCAATTTCAGCAACGATTTCGAAAATTAATTTCTTCTCTAACTATTGATATTATTTAAACATGTTTAGTCCATAACAGTGCACATATAGATGACACATTCCTGATGTATTTGGGAATATTTTATTGTTAATCTTATACAATGTAGAAAAAAAATTTTATGTTGGTAGAAAAGTTCGATTTTTTCAATTTCATTTTACTGGTACACACACATTTTAATTTAGAACTAGTTAAAAAAATATATTCTTTCCATTGTTCTATAAGTATCTGGGTACTCGAAAATCAAGAAAAAATTAGATTTGGGCTACTTTCATTTATGAGGTTTTTTCCCAGGTTGGACCACTGTGCGGCGCATGCCTGAGCTCAAGGTGTTCTATGAGTTGACGGAATTTTTGTTTTTTTCTCCTGTATATGTTTTTTCTTCATATATCATATTTAGCCATTTCTTATTTTTAGGCGTGATGAGAGACAGTTAATTCCTCAATATAAACTAAAACAAAGGTACTTTATAGGAAAACAAAAAAGGCCCCTTCCCCATTTAAGCCCCCTCAGAAAATTTTAATACTGATAAAACTTACCTGATATTATTGGACACCTAATTTTTATTAAACATGACGAATTTGATCAAAATCATTAAAGCCGTTTTATGAGATAATCGAAAAAAAGGTAAAAATTGGAAAAAAATTATGAAATAAAGTGTCGAACCGGAAGTCGAAATTTTTCATGATCGCAATACTTCCACTTACTATATATTTCATATATATGTAAGTGAAAGTAAAAATGTTTCACGATCGCAATACTTCCACTTTCTATATATTTCATATATAGGAAAGTGAAAGTAAAAATTGTTAATTATCCTCAATGATGTTATGAATCAGAATGCTAAAATTCAATTCAAAAGTACCGGGGCGTTTCTTTATAAGTTAATGTATTACTATAACTTTATTTTAAATATAGAGACTGTTGTATAAATCTCAACTATAGTCTCAGTGTACAATCGTACTTATTTTTTAAAATAAATTTATCCAGTTTTTTATTAGTGGACATAACTTGTTGCAATAATATTAAAATTAGAATCGCTCATTATTAAAACTTTCAACTTCTTTGCCATTCACCTAACAGATATATTAAGTTATGCATGGGAACATATATTTCGAAAAAGATTGTTTCATATTTCGAGAGAAAAACATTATCAGACTATAAATTTAATCTAAACACCGAGAGGGGGAAAAACCAGTAGATTTTATAAGAGGATAAACTCCTCCAAATGACTAATTGATTTTATCTGAGCTTGGCAGAATAAATGCACCTTTTATTCGATAAGATATTTATGGTCAGTTAATATAAATAAACTTAAATGCTGGCTGTATATACCTATATGCTTTCAATAAACCATATATAAACAGAGATTACATACATTAAAAAAATATAAAATGTGTAGTTAACTATAATTATTTTTTAATTTATATTTTAAAAATAGATTATAACGCCAACGTAAGATTAAAAATTTTTATTTATTTATTTTATTTATAACAAAATGGGCTTTTCAACCACTTGGGTCATTTTAGCCCCCATACAACATTTGCAAAAGAAAAGAGAAGTACAATTATAAATACAATAGTAACAAAAATAATTATGGGTGACACTAAGGAATGAAAACAATAAAGAAGGTAGTATCGCTATAGGAAAAAAAAAAAATTTTTTATTGAAATAAATTTTTTTTTTTTAAGTCATTTGCGCCTGCGCTGTAGCGCACCTAGCAAATTTGTGGATAGTGTGAAATTTATCTTCGTTTTGCTTGATTTAAATTACTTGCTCGAGCATATCTCTCGGCCATTGTCTTTTTAATCTTCGTTGGACTGGTAACTGGGAAGAAAGAGAAGAAACAAGTGGGTTTGGATGGTTGTGAGTTGAACTGTGAAAGGTAGAGTATTTGTCGTGAGTGTATGATTTTACTGTTGGAATGTCCATGTCTGTGTGTATTGTGTTGTTAGAAATGTACCATGGAGCGTTTACAATTTTTCGAAGAATTTTTGATTCTGCGGTTTGAATTTTGTTTATGTGTACTTTTTTTGCGGAACCCCAAAGTTCTACTCCGTAGGCCCAAATAGGTTTTAATATCGTGTTGTATATTAGTCTTTTGTTTCGTAAGTTAAGTGTTGACCTGTAGTCCAGGAGGTGTGACAGTTGTTTATATCGTCTGGTCAGTTCATGTCTTTTTAGTTTTGTATGTATGTTCCAAGTGAGTCTTTTGTCCAAGTGCAGTCCAAGGTAACGTACATAGTTTTTAGAAGGCACAGAAGTATCATTAATTTTTATTGGAGGACATGTTCCCTTCCTCAGTGAGAAACTTATATGGTTCGACTTAGGACAGTTCATTTTTTCGTTGGAGCAGACCATTGGAGTTCCAAAGGAGTATTCTAAGAGGAGGAGATGTAGATTTAGCCATTGGAAGGATTAGAAATGAGTGATGAAACTAATTTAGTTAGTAGCTCAAGGATGGGAGATAATAGATATTTAAGTTCAGCCAAAAAAAGGATCAAGAGATGATTTTATAGTCGATGAGATATCGTAAGATGAAGGGGAAGAGGAAGAGGGAGAGGAAGAAATAAATTTTAATAAATAAAATTTTAAAACAAAAATATCAAACAAACAATTAAAGTTCAAATTAGTAACAACTTCACAAACAGTAACTACCGGTGACAGAACAGGACTCAAAATTCGCTGTACAACGCAAGACCGATTCTAGGCAATCGCTTCTCATAATAGTCAGATATGGGCACACCCGGAAATTTCAAAAGAGGTGATCACTTACAAACACATTACTAACCGTTCCACGCAATTCCAGAAACTTGCATGGAACAAGATGCAAAAGAATTTCTTATTTTCCGTTAATCTCGTTTTTGCCGAATACAAAAAAATGATAAAGCCTAGATATATCCAAATACTGTGCTGTAAAACCTTACTGTACTTAAAGATTGTTCTCATCTTTAGGTAACGCTTAATTTTTATTTCTTTTTTAAAATATAAAAAATAAACTACGATTTATTTCACTCCTGTATAGGTATACACATGCTTTTCACATTAAATTATATGCCATAAACATGACAGGTAGGATACACGAAGTGCCGTGAGTAAAAGGAGCCCTGACACATCACGCAACAGCATTACGAGAAAATATAGGGATAAGAATATACGGTCCGAGAAGGGCGGGGACTGCATGGTGGAAGGATAAATAAATATTTTGCGGGGAAAGTAGTAGCGATCATTGGCTCTTGTTCAGGCTAACTGAGCCATGGATCAAACGACTTGGAACAGAGCCAGCTCTCGAGGGTATCCCCTGTCGGCAAGATATTGTCCTCTTTAATGTTTGTTCTGGGCTACCCTATCGGAACGGGGATAAGCTATGGGAGGATATACCCTATTGGCAACATACAAGCAGAGACTTCCCGTCTGAATCAACATCTCTTCAAAAATTAAATCAAAAGTAGTTCAACATAGGAGTAGGTAGAACAGAAAAGTTCACGCTCCTATCGGGTCAATATGATATAACGAAAATTTCTTGAAAAGCTCTGCTCACAATGATCTCGAAGATTCAAGTGAGACAACCTGTCATTATGTCATTCTCGAAAAGTTCCAATTAGAATACAATAAATTTTACATTAAATTTATAATAATTATCATTGATCATTTTCTGTTATATTTCTCAACAACTACTTACCTTATATACATAATACATATGCAACACACATAGGTACAAAAATCAAATCGTGAACAGAAAAAAAATTATAAAAAAGATGTTGATAATTACACCGAATATACTTTTTTCCTACTGAATTTACTCGAGGACGTGAATTCTTACCTAAAACATGAATTGGATCATTTTTGAGCAGTATTTCACTTGGAATATTTTTTATATAACAGATGTCTTCAAAATATAAACGGTTTTAGGTAAAGCAATCGGTATGTTACTTCAGGACTTGGCCTATTTCGGGAGGTAATCTGAACGAAATACGTGTAAGAGTACTCCAGTCGCATATTTTTCAGTTAAAAAGGGATTTGATCAGTTTCGTTAGATCGCAGCTTTCGACTCCCGCTCGCTATGCTCGCTCTTCAGAGTAAACGGCATCCTATTTGCCAGGCCTAGAAGGAATATATCGATACTATCACCCAGTTTTGAGTAAAAAAGGGAAAGATGAAAAAAAAAAAATACTGTGAAATCAGGGGCAAAAACGGGGGACGTATATATAATACATATTTATATATGTTTTTAGTTCCATCTGAATGAATGGATACCTACAGGCTTTACACTTAGTGTCCTTGAGTGTGGCTGTTTCTTTATTATTCAATAAATAAACCAATTGTTGGTATAGCATACATGATATACTATAAAAACATCCCTGTCTGTTATGTATAACCAATAACAACCACTATGTCCTAAATTGTAACATGATGTACACAATATTTTTTGTCTAAAAATAAATAAATTTGTTAATGCTTTTAGAATAAGTGGTTCACTTATACTGGCATATTAGCAGTCGCTTACTGCAGCCAGTAGGACAATACCCATCTACATTTAAAAAAGCGGTTATGGAAACCACATGTAGGAGACGTTTGGAAATCTGCCAGGCAGATCTAACTGCACAAATGAGCATTCATGTAACGAAGCCAGGGAAAACATCTTATCTGTTTAATATCGCATGAGAGAAAGAAAACCATTATTTTGCCTTTCAGGTCCAAAAAGAAAAAGGCTAAAAACTTATTTAAAAAAAAGAAAAAAAAAGTTGTGACCTATGGTACATGACAGGTAATTTCGACTGTGTCTTTTTAGGCTGTTATAATGGCAATGAATAACGTTGGATTAGACCTATAACTTTATTTTTAATCTATAAACCAGTTTAATAAAAAATATTGACCAAAAATAAAAACCTCTACCACAACGACAAGTGAAGGATCAGTTTTGTTACTACCTAAGGAAATACTGATACTAAGTGATGTCGAATAAAGTTTGAACACATCAATGAAGGTAATTGAACAGTTTACAGATAGGTAGTGAGAACCTACTGAAGTGTATTTGGTACTGTCTGTGAGTAGTTATACATACTCGTACGTGTATATTTATACATACGTATAATATTAATTATACTTTTGCGGTTTACCAATATCTATGGCCAATTATCAATAAAAGTAATAATAAAAATATATCCAATCCCCTTCTCTTTTTATATAAAACAAATACTTTCCCCGACAGTGGAGTGTAAATTGACGGCGGGGTCAGTGAGACACAATAGGCACCCTAACAGCAGTACAGGGAACTCTTTTACATTTTTTTTCTTTTATTTTATGTGGGCAGTTCACCTATTAGCTGGGGTTGATGACCTCTGGCTGGATCAGTTTACGGCATCCGAATCATGAAATAGAAATGGTGGATAACAAATGGTTCGCGCAAAGCTCTCCCGACACGTTTTCACCGTCACAATATTTCCTTAGTTTACTTGAATGAAACTAATCTAATTATAATATAATATTCACAATGTATAAGCGTTAATCATGTTTAATTCGGGGACTAAGAGCCTAAAAGAATATGATAAATGAATTTCCCCTTTAGTAATATCACTGGGTTTTACCATATATATATAAAAGTGTACATAATAAATCATATATTCGGCTTTCACCTTAAACCAATGAACAAGAATTGAAGAGAGAGGCCATAAGGATTAGGAAGGGTTCTTCCCTATTTTCATGATTGTCAGCGCAAGTTGGTGCAGCGCAGGGCTCAATACTTGCTCGATTGTTTTACACAATATAAATCTCAAACTTGCCCATGATAACACATATACCAACGACAACATACTCAGACGACAATCGCTAAGACCCAATTGAGACCCTCTGTTTTTTGCGAAATCAACTTGCCCAGCTACAAAAACGGTTTGATAAATAGGGAACTGGTTGTACGTTTTAATTCATTACAAACAAAATTTAGGCGCCGTCAAATGTTTTATCAAGGCTTTATGATTTATATGACCAGAAATTTTAAAAACATACATAAAAATCACGTTTTAGCAACGACTAAGATCAACTGATTTCAAGATAAACTTTCTATCATTCATCCAAAATCAGTAGAGCATTTTTCAAATCAAACGCCATTATTTCCAATCGCCATTAATTCCAATCAACTCAATGTACAAAGCAAAAATTAGAATTCAATCTAAAAAATACGATGGCTGGCTAATAAAAAATAAATAAAATTTCTTATAAACCACTAAAATCTGATGTTTTTTGTAAGAATTGAGGTGCAGAATTAGCCTATAATTACATAGAATCATTAATTCTCCAAAAACTTTCCAATGGATCCGCCCCTGTATTTGATGAGCTCAACCTTCACGTCACCGTAACTTTATGTTATTTAATTATTTTCACAATATTGTATATTATTAAGTTTCAAAAAGGTATAAAGCAACGTTATAAAATTCAAATCTGATATATGATTTTTATTTATATTAAATCCAATAGATGATGGATATTCGTCAATATGTGGTTTATTGACAAGGGTTAGGATTGTAGGGGGTGACCAAAACGCACTAACAGACAGAACGTTGGCTGCGCAGATTTACGACGGGAGGTGAAGTCCCGTAGCGGATTAAGGGATTTATGCTAAAGCGGGCTTAGCGCTCCCTCATCTATCCGGATAGCCGTCCTCTAAGTGGGCCCTTGTCTCTGAAATGTGAGCGACAATAAAATTTAAATTAATTAACGGCCGGCCCCCGTAGCGAATATATATTTGGGGATTTGGGAAGAGGGGGGGGTGCATTTGTTTAAATCAAAGGGAGCTCTCTGCAAAATGGGAAGAGCTTTATCTTGGAATTTATTTTCCCTACTCTCTTATTCTCCATACCCCGAGAGAAATATTATAAGCTCTAACTATTATCTCTAAACATTATATTATAAAATATATGTAAACCGACTTAAATGATTTCAGCATAATGCTCTCATATCTTTATCTTTATATCTATAAAAATCTCGTGTCACGATATTTGTCCGTGGTAAAATCCGAAACTACTCAACCGACCTTGAAAATTGATAAAATTTGGCTCATTGTGTGTAGTTTCGTTACCTCAATATTTCTTTTACTGCACATTAATTCTTTATTATACTACAGTTGTGTGTAATTATTTATAAGTTCTATAAATTTTCAGCAGATGGCGGTGTAAGTTGATTTATTGTACAGTGGCTTGATAGAGACAGTGTGGTCAATGAAGGTGTGTTTTCCTATTGGCTATTGCTTTCGCGGCCATATTGTTTTCAACTGTACTGTTTACCTAATGCTAATCAGTCTATATTGTGTCTACTTTTGGACGATTACAACCGTTTTTTGTTATTGTTTTTAGCAGTATCTTGTGTTTTTCATAGTTTATAGTTTTAACTATAAGTTTATAAAATAGTTTAGTCGTAATACCTACGTATTTTTTTTTAGTGTAAATCGAGAAGTAAGTTGTTCCTGAGGCTTAAATATCCCTTAAATTTTTTTTTCTGAATTCCTATTTTATTTGTAATTTATTTATTGTATTCCCTAATTTATTTTTATGACCTTTGTCATTTATTTGACTAAACCTTGTTGTAAATAAATGATTTTTTTTTTCTGAATACCTATTTTATTTATTTTATGTGGTCTATAACCAATATTTGATTCCTTTTTTTAATATTTATTACATAAGTAACTACCACTCATCTCCAATGATATCAAAACAATGCTAAATAATTATATTTATGTACTGGAAATAGAATTTAAAAACACATAATTAAGAATAGAGGCGAGAGGTAGTCAAGTGTAATTATTATCGTGAATTAAATGTTGGCTTTTAAAAATAAATAAGTTTTAACTGAAAATCCTGACAATCATTCAACCCGTCATAATTAAGAATATTTCATAAATATTATTTATGTGTTAACAATAACAGCAAGAGATCATTAAGACTTTATGCACAAAATATGGTTTTTAATTTTTTTTTTTTTTTTTTATGTGTTGTAAAATGTAAAATAAAAATTCTTGTGTTTCTCTTTTATTTGATTTCTCAAATTTTTATTTATTATTTTTGAAAAGAAAAATATATATGTCATAATTTGTTTTTGGGTTAATGAAACATAAGGTCTGGTAATTTAATAAAATTACTAAATGGGGAGCTTCTGAATGAAAATTGGTGTTAAAATAATCACATCATTTATTGGGCCTTATCATCATGGAAAATATATAAATATTATTAGTAAACTAAAATATTCATCACATGGAAAAATATATAAATATTATCAATAAAACAGGGTCTTGAATATTATCTGTTTACTTATCACAAAAATTTGTGGACTAATTTAACTATTCAGACCCCATTAGTGGATTAATTTAGACAAAAAAAAAGTCTTTTTGCATTTTTAGGAATCAATTGAATAGATCCAAATAAAGAAGACAATTTTGAGTCAAAAATGTTAGTTAAAATGTAGAAATTCTTTGTTAGGCTGATAGAAACCTTTATTCATTTGAAAACAAGATGGCGGACACAGGAGGTTGACCACACTGTCTCTATCAAGCCACTGTAATTTATTGACAAGACAGCACTTCACGTCCTTTCGACATTTAGGATGGGTATGCATGTAGTAGCCAATTCTATCAATTTTCCGGCTTGGACTAGGACTAACAATACATACTTACATTATTATTATAAAAAGTTATAAATTAAAGTTATCTATCTCATTCATAAAATTAAATTTTTATATGTTTTGATAAATAGTATCGTAAAAATATAGCATGGGTAGAGGTTCTCCCGTTCTGTGCTCGCTCTTGATAACCTGTTTCAGAGAGAATCTACTGATACGATATCTATCATGTTAGATGTATGTTATACTCTGAATTTAATTAATATTTATTATTGCAAAAGATTAATTTGGCACATTTTTGCTGACTCTCTATTGTGATTGCACTAAACCTTATTCCAATTATATTTTTTATTATTTCCTTTTACATGTATATTATTTATATTTAATCTCGCCTTTGCTGAAATAATGTCGTAAGTTACAAATGAATGGATCATTAGTACATTTATAGTCATAGTCAAATACGAGATGTAAATAATGAAAAACTTAACTCTTCTAAATTATTTACCAAACACTTATGAATTTGGCTTAACTTTCTATGCTCAATCCTTCATGTTTTTAGATTAGCTAAAACGTTTTTATCTTCATCATTGAACTTTTATTTTACTGTATTAAAAGAATAGGATATAATTAATTCAACGCATTATATCTATTAAGCCCCAGCAACCCCTGGCCATGGCTTTGAAATATATGTTGTACCCTGGAGCTGGTGGGACTTATATTTTCGTACAACAGAGGTATTAGTCATAGATACATGTATCTATGATTATATATATATATATATATATATATATATATATATATATATATATATATATAAATAATAATAAAAACAACAAATATTTCAGGACGTCTGTATACGTCCCGCCCGGTTAATATAACCTTATGATAAAATTTAAACATTATTTTAAAATTTCATGATAAAATTAATATTTGCAAATCGGGATAAAGTAATTACGTTTGGGGTTAAAGTAAGCAATAAATTAATTAGGTTCGGGATTCTTATCGGAAGAAGTTAAAGAAGTCTAAAATATATCTTTGTCATAGTATCAATTCATAAATAGTTCAAACTCTCCTGAATTAATTGGAAATATCTAGTGCCTATGGAATAACAAGATTATTAAATTATTTAGTATTTACCTCTTAAATTATTAAAGGAGAAAATTTTCGGCAAGATAGAAATAAAAATCAGCTGAAATGTATAAATGAGTGAATTTCTGAGGTTTAGAAATCAAACTAAATGATATATATATATATATATATATATATATATATATATATATATATATATATATATATATATATATATCAAATACCCAAAATCGTACTAATACGGCATTATTTTATTATTATAGCACGATCTGAAAATATTCATCATTATTTGATTATAGTATTCAAAACTGAAAATTATGAAGCTAAGCAATTGCTATAAAATTACTAAGCATAAATTCATTATTAAGATATGCTATTCTCAAATTTTATTTTTCCTAATATAGATGATCAGATATTTCGTCGCCGATATAAATATATATTACAAAGTGTATATTGATCGGTGCCCATTTAAATAACTTTCCAACAGAAGTCTATCATTTTTCAATTGGTTGATTGCCTTGATATCAACCAAAGAGGGGACACAGGCAATTAATTAGCAAGAGCTAAGTAGGCAGGACGCTGCCAGCAGTCCCTAGGGTCCTCACCACGCTCAAGGGACCCGCTTTCAAGACTCTCCCTCAGGAAATTAATACCATCCAGTTATTGAGGAGCTTGCTGGTACCCCCACCCCCCTGCAATAATCTCTTCAGCTTATTTCAATCTTTATTACTGATATTTAATGAGTAAAAAAAACAATTGGCAAGAAGGGTCAATATTTGAGGAGGAAGGCCGATAGGGCTAACATGTTTACAATAATATATTGATTTCATATAGATTTAGTAATAGTTAAATGTCGTTTTCGTTATTATGTGATGCATTTTCCTAAAGAAATAATATTAATATATATTTAGGAATAGACACAAGGATGATTATCGATAATTCTAATTGAAAACCAAATAGAATATTGTCAGCGAAAATGCCTCTAACACATTGTGCTTGGTTAAAAAGTTATATAACTCCCATTACAGAATTGATCATATGTATTTTTTAGTTATTTTTATAATTTTAGTCCTGCAATGTGTAAGTAGAGATTGCACTACTATTAAGCACGGTCCGTAATTAAATGAGTGAATCAGTTCTGTAATGGGTGTTCAAATACGAAGGATAGATAGTAACGGGTCGGGTGACCCGGTGTTGGGGATGTGTGACCGGTTACTATCTGTGTATACTGCGTAAAATGAATCAGATCCAATACACGCCCGTGCTGCGGTGCCGTTATTTGTGACCAGACCTTTATCGTTACGCATTGGTGTTAGTTACGGAAACCAGTGCATTCATCGACTTTACCATCGACACTATGAGCTTGTGCTTTGTAAGGTTTCATTAACACAACGGATTGACCGAGCCCCTCGGCGATTGTGCCAAATTGAAAGAAAGAAAGCTGGAGGAGAGAGGCCTCAGCTGATAGCCACTGATATAGAGGTCACAGCAGGAGGGGACCGGTTCTGGAAGAGTTGGATGGCGAGATAACTGGCGGCGCTGTTTGCTTCCTTCGTCTCATCTCTTCCGTATTCGTGGGAGTTGAGGGGAGAGGATCGTAGTAGTAATCCTTCAATAAAAAAGAACCTAATATATCCTATATGTCAAAGTAAGAGTGAACATATCATATAAGGTAATCCACTTAAACAAGAAAGCTGATTAAATATGGTACACAGCCTTCATTTTATTTGTCGTTGAATGTTTCCCGTCTGTTGGATGCGGTACAAAAGGTGTCAGGTCATTGTGGGAAAAGAAATGAGTAGAGTATTTACAAGCACTAATTAATTTCTTTTGTAACTGATCAGAATTAGCATTTACTAGCTGAATATCTCCCACAATTGATATGGGAGGACATTACCTCGTATAGACAGTCCTGGTTGGTCCTTCAGGAATAACCAACCTATAATTGCCAGAGTAGGAATATCGGAAAAATAATATTCTACTCAAGCTAGACTCAAGATGCTTAAGGTTTTTACCACTCTCGGCCTTTTACCAGCCTGACGTTTTTTAAATTTCTTTATTTTTTTTTTTATCTTTTGAACAGTCAATACGTAACTGATTGAATTAAGATTTTTTTTTTTCTCAAGCCTAGAGTAAACTTAGTTTCATAAGGATTTACCAGCTTGTTATCATTAGATCGGAAGAAGTGTAACCTCCTTCAAGGACGTAGCCATTATCGGGATTAAGGCTGAGGATATAATGAGCAAGAGCGAATAAAGGATTCTTTTTCCGACTCTTCTGGAGCGCTTTAAGAAAGGCGTCTCCAGCACCCTCCTCAGTTAATGTCAACTCCTTTCTTCAACTCCGTTATGATTCTAAAAAAAGAAACGGAGAGAAAGAAAAAAAAATGATGAAAAAGAAAAGAAAAGAAAGCCTTTTATGAATAGTAGATGCATTGAGAGTTCTGTGTAGCCGAGACTGAAAGCAGCCCTGTTTGCTCTAGGAGGGTTGGTGAGGGATGTACGCAAACAATGTCTTTCAAACCAGGAGTTTATTCCAACATCACCGACAAAAAATATATCATTTGCTCCGGAAAAGAAATATATCCATCAATGTCAATATAATCTCCAGCCAGAATCCATCCCATATTCATTAGAAAGGGCCAACCCATCGAATGATCGAAATAGCTCAGTGGAATCAACGCGAGTCCAATCAATTCACATTAAAATTAAATTAATGTTCTTTTTCTAATTGAAACTTTATTATTAATCATAGATTGCATAAGCCCACTAATACCATAAAACATATACCAAATTCTTATTTTATGAAAATAAAAACTCTAAAATAAATTTTGGGTAAAAACAGCAATTACGGCCTCTGATTTTTGGGCCATTTTTAAGCCGTTACTGATATATTCATAATATTACCCTCGAAAGTAATTTTAACAGATCAATATAAAATTAATCAATACCAATATAACAAAATCTATTACGATTTGTTCAAATTTTAAAATTGTAAAAAAAACCTAATTAAAACTGTAAAATTGCTTAGTTTTTTCTTTCTTTTTTTTTCATAGCAACAAAGTACAAACTTAGATATCAAGTTATTGATTTATGTAAGCGTCTTTTTTTATATACCTGACTTATTTTTTATTCTGAAGTATTAGAATATTTATTTGTCCTTATCCAATTACTAACCATTGCAAGCGTCTTAGACCTCTGCAAGCGTCTCTTATCCGGGCCCATGCTAGAATCCTACACATGGATCCTAGTTCCTACATTGGGCATAGCAACAACGGTTAAGTAGAAGAGGAAAAGGCCATAATCGCGACAAAATTTAAAAAAGCTTCTTTCTTTCAACACTTATGTTTGATCTAAAACTAACAACAATTAATATGCCTACAATGACATTTAATCCAACAGAGGATACAAAAGAAATTAGCAACTACTGATAATTATAAGTCTCTAAGCAGGGGGTGAGAGTGTGTGTGAGAGAGAGCGTGTGAGTTTGAGTGTGTTAGTGAGAGAGAGAGAGAGAGAGGGAGAGAGATAGAGGGAGAGAGAGAGAGAGAGAGAGAGAGAGAGAGAGTGAGAGAGAGAGAGATGTAGCTAGGCCAAACACTAGCGAGCTGATGGCAGTAATCCCGGCAGGGGGCGCTCTCCTCCGCCTAGCAACAGCCCCCTGGCAACAGCTCTATCTCACGCTTATTTATAGCTAAGCTACTTAATCTATTCTCTATAATTACAACTCCCTGTGCCAGCAATCGCTCTTTACATATGTATAGTATATTGCAACAGCCACCAATATATATATATTTAACATAACAACGGCGGCGATCTTCCTATCCCAAGTTAAAAAAAAAATTGAAGAAGTAGCAGTATTTCGAAAGAAACTTCTTTTCACGTTATACATTAATCAAATAACTGGTTTTATATTCATACTGATATCATACAGTACTATCTAGGAACCGCATACATGAATGGATGCTTAACCTCAGAAACTCTTTGACTTACAACAAACTTCTAATTTACGAAACCTAATACTAAAATTTCATTTAATATCGATATCCAAATAATTTTCACATACAATGGATGCATATATAATTGTATCCACAGTTTTAATCACTCTTCTATCCCCACGACCTTAATTAAATGCCTTATCAGTAATTTGTAGATGGTAAGTCTATTGCTATAAAGTTGATCGTCTATGCAGCAATCGGCATTATAGCCCAGAAGGTATAATACTTGAGTATCTTAGCGGAGCTACGCAACCTTACCTGTTACTCTTGGTACTTTGTTTTACCCAATTTACTTAATACAAGCATATTTGGCTGTATTTATTCTTCCATTTTATGTTTTATAAACTGTTTTTACTTTTAGTAAAAATATGATGACGATTTGAGTATTGTCCTTATCGGAATAAGATGCTTTCAACATTATAAAAAAAAATCTCTTAGCTTTAGTGCCATTCGGCGTCTGCCTTTGTTTTCTATTTTTTTTTTTTTTTTTTTTTTTTTTTTTTTTTTTTTTTTTTTTTTTTTTTTTTTTTTTTTAGGAACACATAAGATTTACTAAAATGTACAAACATTTTATCATTCAAACTTCCTAATAGCCGTTGTAAATGACATATGACATCTTAGATAACCATATGAATATTACCATCGTAAACTACCTCCGTACAGACTGAATTCAATCAAAAACCGTTCCAATAGCATTATATGACTGGTTCTGGAAATGAAGGTATGACCACATATCTTCTTCAATACTTCCAATAATACGAAAACAATGGCCCCCGAGACCGGATTATACCTCGCTTCTTCACTGATTGTCTTATCCGAAAACTGCAAAATTGGTAATGAAAGGAAAACATTTTGGTAATAGTTAAATATCATGATACTACCATCATTATATAATCTTAAGTCCAACATATCCTTCATATATCGCTTTAGGTAATAAAGTTACTTTATTATGCTAGGTTATTACATAAATATAATCAACGTTCATTTTGTAACAGATATTTTTTGTAATTCGAAATTAAATTCTAGATTTAACCTGCGAAAATTTGACATGAAGCTAAACTGAAATAAAATATATCAATGTTAAACTAATTCATATTCAATAATCAATATAATCTTCATCATAATCATAATGATAAGGAATAACATCCCTGTAATATTCGTCCGAACGAAAATAATCATAAGAAATTTTATGAATACGGCTTTTATACTCAAGTCCCCTGAGCTCTATTTATACCTACCATTTATACCTAACAGCCTCCGCATGCTCTCAATCGCTAGTTACTAATGATATTGACTTTGTTATTTCATAAAAGATAATTTTAGTTTAGATTTAATATATGAAAATGCTTTATTTAAGCATACTGAACCTCTTATCGATAAAACAGTTCAAAGTAATTTAAAGTCCTGTTAATACAATTAAATTTTTTGAAGTTTAAAACCAAAATTCATTTCGCTTTGCGGCGATTACAATGAGCCAAATTGGCCTACACTGTTAAGTTTTTTATCAATCTTGGCATGATAATTAAAATGGTGATGATTCTTATTCTTACTTAGCGGTTAACAAATGAACTACAACATTTTTATTCCAAAATTGATCAAAACGCTTAGTCGTGTAAACAGGGCTATTTCTTCCATTAGCGGTCAAATAGCGAAGCAAAGTTTGTTTCTAAACTTCGTTCCAAAATGTTAACCGTTAAATGATTTATGATTTATTAACCGAAAATATGTTTTTGTTATGATTTACATATGAAATACGATTGGCTACATCCAAAATCATTAAGCATGAAGTCTCTGCATAAGGCGAATATTTAGACAGAAATTTACATAATAAATTTAATCGAGGAATCTTGTGAATATAACAATAGAAATAGGCCTATAATATGGTTTTATCAGAGACCGTGGTGAGGTTAAGGACTCTTTTAGCTTCAGCTCTTTTATCCCCTGACTCCAATAACCCTCTTTCAGAGATGACCACTGTTTACAAAGCGCCCTCTGACAGCTCATACGTTAAATCTCCAAAGAGAGAAGTCTTTGCCATGGTGCCGATGGTACTGGAGGAACCCCATTCCTCATCACCCCTTACAGCCAAGCAGATATATACCCGGGGCCTTTTTGTTTCTGAACCAGGCCACGTGTCTGCTCCCGATAACCGAGTTGATAAAGCTTATACACTGTTATGGAAATCCTTGACCTACTTTCATCACAGAAACAAAACAAACATCATTGATTAAACATTCAACAGATCGTTTTGTTGAAAAACAACATTCCTACCCAGGCGATACAATCTCCAAAAGACAGTTCAGCGAGCGAAAAAACGGATTATTAGAAATAATGAAAACCATATTCGCGGCCAAGAAAACTGGCTTATCTGAAAATCCAGATCTCCAGATAGATTAATTTTTACTTATCGGAAAATCATGGGCTATTACGAGTTTTAAACTGCAAATTTGAAGAAGATATTGAATAATTTACCAGCTTAACTAAAGATAATAGACTATGTAAGACACAATTTCAACTAATACCCTCGCAATACCCCGAAGGATAATTAAAAGAATAGATTAGGAACAAACTTAATTAATAATTATTATCATTAGCATTCTTTGCTAATTCTCAACAGCATTCTCAAACTAGGAGAAGTTGTAATATAACTGGAAAAATAATAGACAATAGGTTATCGAGGTAACAGGGGAGAGGTGTTCCTTTTTGAAATTTGTTTGTAATCCCTAGAGATTCAGGAACATCTGATACATGCAAACCTTCATTCTCTTCATTCACCCAATCATATCACTTTGAAGTTCAAATGAGCTTAACTCGGTACTAAGAGTTGTTATCAAGGTAGAACAATTGCCTCAGATAAGGCGAAAATGAGACAAAATTTCGGCAACATCCAATTGTTTTTTGTTTTTTTTTTATACCACCACCATATTTTTGTTGTTCTTCCAGACTTTTTAAATCATTGTTACCTCTACCATCCCCTCAAAATTAAGTAATTAAGTTGCTTTTTGGTGTCTGGGATTAGCGGAGAATAGTGTGTCTTTTGTTTTGCAACTAATGCTTTTCAACTATTTCTTGAGTTATATACGATATTTAACAAATATATATATATATATATATATATATATATATATGAAAAAATATATTTCAAACAATCAAGGAACACTACTCTCGACAGGCTTAATACACCCTTTCCTCATGAGCTGAAGTATGGAAATGACCAATTGAATAATATTAAACACAAAGGATATACCAACAGTGTTACCAAAGGTATAAGCTCCACCTCAACCCTCTCCCTCCCCCCTCTCCCTCGAAGATGGAAGTTATGCCCAGAATTTTATCACAATATTTGGGGCTATTCAAAGAGGGGATGATAAACGACTGGAGGTAGGAGGGTAGCGCTAACCTCAGCGGAGAGGTTTGCCTAGCAACAGTCAATTACAGCTTCCCCTCGCCTTGGACCAATTCAATTTCGTCAGATTTTTTCCCTCCGTCAATCCAGAGGCAGTGGGATACAGTGGCCTATCGATTTCTCTATATCACCCAGCTTCTGTTATATCGTCCTCTTTCTATTTCCGTCCCTTTTCACGCGGGACTGGAGCGACTTCCTTTATATCAGAATATTGGAAGCATATAAAAAGTTATGAAATGCGTCGTACCTATATTATATCTAAAAGAAAAAAGGATAAAAATCAAGTTTTTAGCTAACCTTTTTTCCTTTCACTTACCTAGATATAAAATATATAGTAAGGGAAAGTATTAAGATCGAGCAAAAAAAATTCAACCTCCGGTTTTTAACGGAAATACTCGTACATGTTTTAGGGTTTTTTCCCTAGACTTGGTCCCCTGAGTCTAAATAACCAAGTCCCGCGAAATGGTGTGTGTGTGTGAACAGAATAGCTCAAAAACTATAAACCGTATGAAACTGAAATTGGGTATTTATTGTATGTATATGCCCGCCAACTGAAAGCAAATTTTCATCAGAATTGGTCAATTCGAGAGGGCTCTTAGGAAATTTTGTCTCATTTTCACGTGTTTTTTCGATTTTTCAAGAACGGTTCTAACGATTTAGATTAAACTCGGTATATGATGTATGTACATGCCCGTGACGTGGCAGTCAAAATTTCATCAAAATTGATCTATTAGAGGTGGCACTTCAGTTAATACATTTTGTCTCATTATCACGGGTTTTTGTTTTATTTACTTACTTAGGGCTATACTTTTACTTTACTACTTACGGCTACAGCGTTTTCCATCAAACTTGGTATTTGATGCATGTCTATGCAAGCGATGTAAATGCCCATATTTCATCGAAATTGTTCAATCGAAGGGGGCACATTATTTGGGAAATTTTGTCTCATTTTAGGTGTTTTTTTATTTACTCAAAAACGGCTGTAACGATTTTAATCAAATTGGGCATTTGATGAATTTATGTGCCCGCGACGTGATAGCTAAAATTTCAACAAAATTGGTCAAACGGAGAACGGAGAATCAAACGGAGAAAACGGCACTTTATTTAATACATTCTGTTCAATATTTATGGTGTTTTTCTTTTTCAAAAACGGCTGTAACTATTTTGATCAAACTGGGTATTATATATATATACTCAATTTTAGTTCAAATTCTTTGATTTTTGCTATAATATTTATTTTTATGTTCAACCAAAAAGTGTACATTTTATTTATTAATTATAATCCAAGTCAAATTACAATTTTATTTTTAATAAAAATTTTTTTTTTTTACTCTTTAACCCTTAAAATGAAATATTACAGCTTTAAAAGTGGCATAAATCGTTTTGCGACCCAAAAAACCATGTATTTAATTGTCATTTTTGGCCAGTCAGGGGATTTGTACCTAAATTGGTCATTTGGAACCACTGTGTGCCGTCCAAAAGATTGAAACACTCCTTTCCTGCATTTATTCAGATATTACGAATGTCAAACATATCAAGGCTACATGCTCCTAGGATACACAGCCTCCTTGGCTCCTCCTTCTACTATTCTTCACTTGTCAGAATAGCCTCCTCACCTTAGCAATAGTTCAGTAGGCCATTATAGTGGTCGGGACAATGGTCGATGCCGCGCGATGATGTTGCACCTTTATTCACTAGCTATTTAAAGGAGCCGAGGCCTAAATCCAGTGGAAAAGCCAGGGGCCCGAGGCGTTAGAAAAACGAGTAATCAAGATGGGTAAGAACTAAGAACCCAAGAACTCGATTAGGTATGTCAATAAAAGGCTGTCTATTCCTTAATCGCCTTCAACACACGTGGGATGTGTCCGATACCTTCAATATTTTCAATATTTTTAGACAGATTATGGGGCCATTTTTTTCTTGTGAACTATAGGATAAATTTTTTTTTAAGTAAAAAAACGAAATACCCTACTACTCTAAGGGGTATGGTATCAGTGGATGCTAATTAATAACACGTATTAGTAAAACTATTAAATCTTAATATGTTACACAGAGCCTTCATTGATACCTAGTCTTCGACATCAGATTGGAGTAAAGGGTAATATAAATGTTTGATGTCATAAAAAGAGTGTTAAGACGGTTTGAAAATCTATTGATGTAACCAATTCATTTAATAAAAGGTTCGTATTAGATCTTAGCGCAATCAAAATCAACTTTTTTTTTTTTACAGATTGAAGCTGAAGTCAGGTTTCATGAGGGGGTGTACTTGTTGGTTGGTTAGTTGGAGTACACATAAAAACACCCTTCCAATACCAAAAAAGAAATTCCTTCAAGGAGAACCATGTATCTCTATATACCATCCTGAACTATTACTTTTGTCAAAGCTCAAGGTGAAGTGAAGTTGCAAGCCGTAAAGGGTATTTCGAAATAAATGAGAGCTACTATTTAATAGTTTTAGTTCTAACTATTTCAGAAGAGCCTGACGAAGCCACGACGAAAGGAAGCCATTAAAAATGTATCATGTTTCATTACTTAAGGACCGGCCCTCTTCCTGCCTCTTCGCCAGTCCATTGTGCTATTCTTTTCACTCCAAGGTCTTGGCTAATGGCTTTCCTCCGTCCCGGATGGCTTTTTCGACGGTGCTGGGGCCCGGAACACGGCCGTGGAAATTGAGTAGCCCTAATCTACCGTATTCTTCAATGGAAAGCTGATGTTCATGTTATTAATGTCACTTCCTTATGACGGCACACAAGTAGGAATATATATTCTTATGATAGGTCATCATGGCATTCCAAATGCTGATAGTTTGTATTATTACAATACTACACACTATTTTCAGCCCGATTTAAAAATTACTTTATTGGGTGTGTAGGTCATTTCGGGAAATCCAGACTTTCACTAGGTTGGAAAAAATACTGGAGCCTCGATAATGAAAGGCAAGTAAGAAATGCAACTTAAAAAGCTAATCTTCGAAACCTGTGCTCTATCAGTAGTTACATACTGATCTCAGACAAGGTCTCTTGCCAATGCTCAAGTTAATAAAGTGAACGTTTGGAAAAATGATATAGTAAGAAGCACCGAAATAAGAAGACAAACGAACTTCAGAGCACTTCTTGCATAGTTATCTATACAAAAGCAAAAATGGAAATGGCAAGCCACCTAATGCGTTCTACAGATGTAAGGTGATCACGTAGACTCACTGACTGGACCCCATAACTGGAAAAGATGCATAGGAAGGCAGCCAACAAGATGGAGAGATGTTTTCTATAACTTCGTAGGCCCCAGCTGGACAAGAATAGCTCAAGTTAGAGTAAAGTGGAACGAATTAATAATGAACTTCACTTCCCAAATAGAGCTGGTAACCCCGGTAAGTTAGACCATACTCCCTTCAAGGAAGGCCTATACATAGTAAAAACGTAACTATTAAATTGGTTGATATTTATTTTTCAACTAGAAAAACTTTATACTTTCTTATTTCTTATTGTTATTGTAGTTAAAAATATTAGTGCACTTTGTAAATATGTATATATTATTCTTTGTAAATCATTATTTTGTTTTATTTTTTACTCTTTATAATAAAGACGTAATTCACTCATAGGTCATTAGGAAGCTTTAGGCTCGATTGTACTAGGAAACGAACGAGTAATCAGGAGTAATTAAGCATATCTTCTTTGCCATGAATATAATAGCTCAGAGACGACTTTCACAAAATTGAAATCGACCTGTAACTATACAAAAAATAAAGAGAGAGCCGTAAGTAGCTTACACTGTCGTCCTCCAGTGAGATTCGGCTTTACTTGAATGGCATCTTAAAGCCTGGAGACCCAGATCAATTTCAGTGTATGTAATCAGAGAAGACCAGAGAAGTTGGCTCACCTAATCTCCCAATGCCCGGTCTACGAGTTTCTACGAGAACCCATTACCTACAACACTAAGGGCGGATTCACACTATCGCTCCGCTCCCGCTCCACTCCCGGTCCGCTCAAATATTCTAAAGAGAAATAGACAGAGAATTCCACTATCGGCACCGCTCCGGTCTCGCTCCACTCCCGGTCCGCTCTCGCTCTACCCCATTCACACTAGCGCTCCGCTCCCGCTCCGCTCCAGGTCCGGTCTCACTGGCAAAATATTCTACAGAGGAATAGAGAGAGGTTAATCACAATATTGGCACAGGTCCGGCCTCGCTCCGCTCCCGCTCCACTCTCGCTCCACTCCCGCTCCACTCCCGCTCCACTCTCGCTCCACTCCCGCTCCACTCTCCTAAAGTCTTTTCATATTCACATTATATAATTTTACACCGTTCACGATTGAAGCCATTAATAATCGAAGCCGTCTGTATTTGGATTTTAATTAATAATTAACTTTCAGTTATTAAAGTATTTATTTATTCATCAATTTTACGGCCAAAAAAGTTCAAATTTAAAAAAAAAAAAAATATATATATATATATATATAATTATAAATTAATTTAATTAAAGGTGAAGAAATAATTTAAATTTTTTTTCCGAATGTATTAGAATACGCTTGAAATGATAAAAAAAAAAATCACCAACAATACGCGCGGTTTTTCGACGTGAAAAATTCATGTTATGTTTGAGATATATTTTGCTATGAATTAATGTACTCGTAAAAGATGGTCACCGATTTATTTATTGACTACATACTCATTGCTATTATAAAATAACGTTTAATTTGAAACGAATAAAAATGCAGTATATTATGAAAAATGTCAGATCATTAACAAAAAAATATATTAAAGCAAAAAATAATTAAAATATTAATCAGGAAAAGAAGAGAACACAATCGGTAAATTTGTAGCATTTGCCGGTTTTAACTTGAAATTTTCAAGCGTATTCGAATACATTCGGAAAAAAATTTAAATTATTTCTTCACCATTAATTAAATTAATTTATAATTATGATTATTAATTATCATTGTGTTGCAATATATTCTTCTTATTATATTTTTTGATAATATTATCTTCTTCATCAAGTACACTTACCAGCTATTTCTACAAACGAAAAATTGATTTTTTTTTTGGCCGTAAAATTGAAGAATAAATTAATACTTAAATAACTGAAAGTTAATCATTAATTAAAATCCGAATACAGACAACTTCGATTATTAATGGCTTTAATAGCTTAAACCTTTCAAAATTGAACGGTGTAAAATTATATAGTGTGAATATGGTAAGACATTAGGAGAGCGGACCGGGAGTGGAGCGGGAGCGGAGCGCTAGTGTGAATGGGGTAGAGCGAGAGTGGACCGGGAGCGGACCGGGAGTGGAGCGGATAGTGTGAATAGGCCCTAAATATCTTCAACTCATTATAACAAATATATAGTGTGTTTGGTTGATCCCTCGGGAGGAAATTTATTATCAAATGTATTTAATTAGCTTACTGGAGCGTTGAGGATCAGGTCCCTTGATTCTCTGCAGTACTTTTCTGCACTTTACTTCCTTTTTACTTTCACTTACCTATATATGAAATATATAGTAAGTGGAAGTATTGCGATCGTGAAAATTTTCGACTTCCAGTTTTCAACGGAAATACACGTTTTGGGGTCTCCTGAGTCAAAATAACCAAGTCCCGCGAAATGGTCTGTGTGTGTGTGTGTCTGTGTGTCTGTGTGTGTGTGTGTGTGTGAACAGACTAGCTCAAAAACTATAAACCGTGCGAACCTGAAATTGGGTATTTAGAGTATGTATAAGCCCGCGATGTGACAGCAAAAATTTCATCAAATTTGCTCAAAGGGAGGGGGTACTTTATTTAATAACTTTTTAAGTTTTTTTCGATTTTCTCAAAAACGGCTCTAACGATTTTGATTAAACTGAGTATTCGATCTATTTATACGCCTGAAATATGACTGTAAAAATTTTATCAAAATTGATCAACCGGAGGGGGGACTTTACTTAATAAATTTTGTATCATTTTCACGTGTTTTTTTTTATTTACTCAAAAACGGTTTTAACGATTTGATCAAACTTGGTATTTAATGTATTTATATGCCCGAGATACGACTGTAAAAATTTCATCAAAATTGATCTACGGGAGGGGGGACTTTACTTAATAAATTTTGTATCATTTTCACGGGGTTTTTTTACTTACTCAAAAACGGCTTTAACGATTAACAAAAATAAGGTATGAATGTAGAAAAATGTGTGACATTGGAAAATGATATTTAGCAAAACACGTCAATTTCTAATCTAAGTAAGTTGGTAAGTGAAAGTTGTGTGTTACGCGCACGCACCAGATTTTTTATAATCATTTTTATAAAAATAAATAATGTGACTTGAATTCACAGATTGAATTCTAAAATTTTCTTTTACTGTTACTTCTTGTATTAGTACGTGAACACACGTTTTGGATTGTTCTAGACCTTTCTGAGATGTTCAATTTTACGTAAATAATTTTATTAAACACACATTGGTGTTGCAATATGAAATCTGATTTCTATGTAAATGATATACAGTATTTATAATTTATTTATTTCGCCCTTCCTTGCCTTTCGGTAACACGGCAACAAATAAATAAATAAATAAATAAATAAAGTATTTATAATTTAAAACAAATTCGTAGATCAATTGGAGAGAAAAAACTTTGCTTTATTTGTTTTAGTTTTTTTAACCTTGGGCCACAAGATTCTCAAATACAAAAGTTTTGATTGATTCGATTGTACAAGTAAAAATACTTTTTTCTCCGAGACACCGAAAATTTACATTATATTTTAATGCCCAAGTAAAAAATAATAAAACAATTCACTGTAGCTGAAGAGTTGTAGATGTTTTTTTTTTTCATATTTTTTTTTGGGTTGGTCTTTCTTTTGTTTTTTTACGTTTACTTTAACCACACCACACTACACATTAATGAATCAAATTCTGAGTAAATTAAGATCTTTTGACGAGCAAGTATTCAACTTTAAATATTTCAAAAATTGGAGCATTTAAGGAAAAAACCCTTATACGAGAAGTAAATCACGAGTTGATGTATTGATGTAGTCATTGATCATAGCTTGATGTAGTCCTAAAATTATGATTTTCGATTATAACCTCTATATTATACAGAGTCTATATTTATGATAAATAATGATTCTAGCTCCATATTTAATACTCAAAAATTTAACTGAAAAGTTTTATATGATGGGATAAAGGAACGAAAAGGGTTATGTTATACGAACGAGTATTGTGCCGTGGTCGAAGGTTAGCGCCTACAGCCCGATCCCTGATTATCAGTCCGAACAGTGAGTGACACATCCAACAGCATCCCTGATAGGTTCTCACCACCACCGACAAAAAGAAACACGGGATTCGGATCACGTAGGTAGTAATGCCGTGGCACGGCTCACTAATTTGATTTCTGTCCGCTCCCGAAGGCTCCTCGCACCATCGGCTTTATCCAAGATCGAAGAGGATTCGAAAAATGGAAACTGCTTTCCAACGGGAAACAGGTCCGGCTAGAAGTAATCCTTGGCAAATTGGGCCCTTATATGTCAACTTCAGAGGAAAAAAGATAATCCGGTATTAGCCGTATTCTCCTGACTTTGATTTTCAGCGGTAAATTATGAGCAACTTTGATTTAAAAATAAATAATATTATAAATTATTATGGTTAAGCATATCCATACTGACTTTTTTTACATCGTTGTAATCTTTCCCTCCTGCTCTTAAACAACTACTGATCTTAATCACACCACCATTAAATTTTATTAAATCTTTTGCATAATAGGAACGGTTATATAATAATATACATTACAACTTAACAAGTTGCTAACGCAGTTTTGCTAAAAGTCAAATAAATTTGCTGGAATTTTTCGATTTCGAAGTTATAAGGGAATAGAGACTGCCAACTCAAATATTTGAGGTTTATATCCACTAAGCTAATAAAAAAAGTTTTCCCAACGATGTCATAAGCAGCCATGAGATGCCACAAATATTGGTAAACACTCAAATTACTCCTTTAATTAAATTTACAAAAATTACTTATCAATTTAAAATATTTCTGAAAATGATGTTAGTGGATTTATATGTATTAGAGAAAACATTGTAATTGTCATTTATATAATTTAAATAAAATTAAATTAAACGATTATAATCATTTGGAACTCAGTATTACTTTATCAAACAACAAACCCCTATTGTTTTTTAACATCTCTAGTTTCAAGAATTCTTATATACATATTTTATTTCTTTTTTTCTTTATATGTGTGTGTATCAATGAATTGTAGGATGACCAACCAGCTTCTCTCGATAATTTTTGAAAGAGTTTTACTCTTTTTTGTCATCTAAAATATCCATTAATTTCATTCTTTAGCTCAATAAAACCAATATTAACTGATATTAATATGTTGTATAACAACCATTAAAAGACACGCTAATGTCTTAAGAATATTGAAAAATAAATGAATCGGTGCGGGAAGTAGTACGGCGCTGCAGGTATATACAACCCGCACAACAAAGTCACAGCTCCAGTAAGGTCAGGCCACACATGTCCGCACCGGATCCGCACCGCAGCACTAATATAGGTTATGTTCAGAATATTTTTAATTTAACTTACATATTACCTTTATTTATGCCTAAAGGTCAGGCCACACATGTCAGACACAGGCCACTTTAGGCATATCTAATGGTAATATGTAAGTTAAATTAAAAATATTCTGAACATTAGATTGGCGTAAAAATATTTTTTAAAAAGCAAAAAGAATTCTTGCAAAGCAGTTTAGTTTCTCAGTTTCTATGGCTAGGTCCTCAACATAAAAAGAATTTTTATTATCTCTATATTAAAAGAATAATAATTTTAAATAGAGACCTGAGTGTATTTCTTTCTGAACATGTACATATATTATTACTTTATTTATTTGGTAATATAATTTTTTGGAGTTATTGTTACTCAGATTTTATAAGGCTAATAGGACGACGCTACAGTGATAGTCCTAAATCAGCTCACGGGATTGGAATAAAATAATATTACCACAGCACTAAAAAGGCTTAGGTGCTGTTTGAAAAGATTATTTGATAGGTCCAAATATGCAATTGTAAACCCAAGATAATAAAACAATTTTTTTCTTTAGTTTTCAACCAGTCAAATTAATGGTTTATATAAAATATTCCGTATTTGGTTTCACAGGAAAATAGAGTATGAGTAAGCCTGAAACCAATACTGAAAAGAAAAAACTCTTTCTGCTCACCGAATGTGTATGGGTAAGTTTCAAACTATATTAATAAAGATGAAATTCTGTTTCTTTGTTCTTTATAGAAATCCATACCGTTTGTCATAAATTCTCCAAATTTCGCACAGTGTTTCTTTCTTACCAGGTGCGGACACTTGTCCATATTAAAATTGCTTAACTTCAGCCAATCTCTGGGTATATTATTTATTGTTATAAAAATCGTTATGATCTCGCTTTACATTGGTTTTGACGAAATCGACCATTTGAGTCGTAGAAAAATGAAATTCCCCGGGTGAAACCGGGATAGAGCTAGTGAATAATAAATTCCAGTGATAGCGAATTCATGTGGGACAGCAGTCCCCCACAGACCCAGAATAGACAAACACTTTCCTGCTAAATATTAACTAGGGTAAAACTATTCGAAGAGTTCCACGAAGGTCGTGTGAGTCTGAAAACTCTATCTAACATGTAATTCCTTAAAGACCAAACAACGCTCAACAGCGAAATAAAATGGAAAGGGAAATAACCAAATTGAGCAGTAAAATTGAAAATTTTAAAATGAGATTTTCTACTCCAAAAAGTTTTATATATTTATTCAAGATCGCAACGGATTAATAAGAACGCGACTTCTAATCAGAAAAAATAAAATATTAAAGAAAAAATCCGGGATATTTTATTAATATTTGAGTATTTTTGTTACAATTTAAAATTATGTTTAAAATAAGGAAAATATAATAGACAGCTAATTCACACTATATATAAAAAACTCCACTTCTCTTAATCCGCTCCTATTACACTGTTCAGTGTATAGGTTTGGCATGCGGTTTATTTATATTTGAAAAGCATTTAAATAAATCAAAAAATAAATAAATAAATAAACAAAATTAAATTTAAACCCTTTGTAAGAGGGTTTACTGAATCGGTGGAAAGTAGAGTAGCCATAAATCGTACCTTTCCGGAAATGGAAGTCTACTAGAATGAATTACAATGCATGACAGAAAACATTACCCATACCAAGGGTGGCGCGTGGCTAAACGCGTTGCCCCTGGAAACCAAAATATGAATGATAACCCGAAGAGCTAATTTAAAACCCGGAATCAGAGACATTTAATAATACTCGGTATTAATTCCTCGCCCTTTCCGCTGGCCTAGAAAACCACCCATAGCCTAAAAAGCCAGGAAAAAAATAAAAGAAAAATTCTTGATCTTAGTTTACAAACGAATTTGCCTGGGGCCGTTCAGTCGGGAGGGTGGGGGTTCAGTTAATTTTAATGCCTCTTTTTAGGATGTTTCTGAATAAATTTCAAACTCATTTTACAGACTGAAGGTACATCCACACCGTCAGAACACACCTAGAGAAAACACACCCTTGGATGATACCCAAGGATGATACCCAGTGGCATCTCTTCCTGTCGTGATTTGCACTTAGGCAGGGAGTTAACCAGCTCCCTTTTAGTCTTCTATGGGTTTATTGGGCATGTTGGCATGCCAGGGCATAATGTTTGGATAACCTGTGACAGTTGTTGCAGGATACTAAATTCAGCCCCCGGAATAAGGCGGACGGAATTCAACCCACTAACTAACTTTCCCGGATAAGTCTTCCCGGACTTTTGGAATTACCAGATTCTAACTGGACATGGAGGTTTTCGAACACATTTTAGAGCATGGAAAAAACATCCATCCCTCTGTCCCAGTTGTGAGGTCTTTGAAACGCACATCGTTGTAGCCTGCACAGCCTTAGAGACACTTAGGGCCAATCTGCTGAGACAGACTGGGCTCTACAGACCCTCGGAGACCTCAGCTGATGACCAAAGAAAACTACACGCACTTCGAAAATTTTGTGTGCGGGTGGAAGGAAGGTATGGCCACATCCAACTTCTCCTTAGGTAGAAGACAAGCAGCTCCAGAGAGGCCAAAGAGGAGGCGAAGAAGAGGATTGCGGCTGATCTGCAATATGTTGAACGTTGTTCACAGACCGAGAATTCATGTGATCTACTAGCAGCAGTGGTATGTTATGCAGTCATGCATATTATGCCACTGTTGCAAACACTCGTAATACCTCAAAGGTGCGGTAGAATGGGAAATAAAATAAAAAATAGACTGATTATTAAGCTAAGAGCGATGAAAATTATAAGAAATAGCCCTGTGACAATAAGGAATCAGATGGTGGCTGGAATTAAACTTCACTTTCTCGCTATCATAAGAAAAAGAAAATAGATACGTCACAAAAGGGATGAAACATGTTGGTTTAAGTATTATCTCGAGAAGAAAAAAATATTTGAGACTTGGAGACTTTAGAGAGAGATGTACACGAAAATTGATTGTGTGGACAGAGAATAATGGAGATAAAGTGAACTGAGAATCGGGACAAAACCCGAAATGATATCAAATAAATAATCTGAAGGTCGCTGAGATAAAACGACATTTTTCCTTTGGAATTATTGTAGCACTAGTACACTGTTGCAGTTGCGAAGAGCCCTAACAGTCGTGGCTTCAGCAGGGCCGGTCACGTAGAACCATCTACTGCGCCTGATAAAACTTGACGGGGCAGAACTTACGAGACCAGGAGCGGGCATGTACCTCTCTCCAGCTGGTGCTGAACGTAATGGCGCCCTGAGAGCAATCCCTGGTCCCAGGTAGTAAAAGCAATGCTCCTATAAAGTACCTTGCGTTTGTCGCCAATTATTTTTGTCGCGACTTCCCCTCTATAAGCGTATCAACTTTAAAGTACAAGGGACAAAGTAATACGTTACTCCTATTCATTTCCAGAAAAAATATCAAAAATTTAGTGCGTCCTCCAGAAACAGTTAAAAATTACTTCTCTAAATAATGATTACCGAGTTTGTTTGAGTAAAATGTTCCGTTTATTAGTTACTAAGTAATAGTAGGTCTACGCGTTACTAAGTAATAGTAGAGTTTACATTCTTTCCCATTTCCACATTCATAAATATATTTCCTATAAGTTTTAACGCCGCCTAACCTAGGCGCTATTTCTATAAACAGTTACATAAAAGAAGTTCCTCAATTTATTTTTTAGTAGAATAACATAAAAAATTGGTATCGATATTCATATTTTTGAAAAAATTATTTAATTTATTTACTTTTTATTTAGAACATGGAATCTTTAAACAATTAAAAAGTGTACAGCTTAAATAAGTCGCTCCTTTCGTTAACGTCATATTTCAAAAAAACATGAATTTTTAAGGGCCAATTTAAAGTTTTTAAGTAGAATAAAATAAGTTCACAACTGATACAGAGCATCCGATTGAACTTCTTACTATTCAGCAAATCGTTTGTTATAATAACTTTTTTTCTCAGTTGGAAGAACAAAATGTAAAATTTAACAATTGGTTTTTTATATGAAAGTTATACAATTATCTCAGTAATTAAAATATGAACTACAAGAAAGAACAAAAAAAAATTGTAAAATTATTTAATTTACCTTTTGCAAGAATTACTAAAAAGAAACAACAACGAATAAAACCGAAATGGATTAATTAACGAAACATAATTAGCCTCCTGAAATAAAATTAATTTATTTAAGTAGATTAACATTACATTAAAGTAAAGTTTTAAAATAACTAATAAAATGTAACTTCCATGAAAATATATTTTAGTAGATTTAAATCATACCATACTACAGGTGTAGATCAGAGTTGGGCAAAATTACAATTAATTACATTGCCAATTACAATTACATTGTAATTGTAATTATATGAATTAAAATTAAATTATAATTCGTAATTAAACTGTTAATTATCATTATAATTTGTAATTTGTAATTTAATTGTAATTCGTAATTACGAATTATATTGTAATCTAATTTTAATTCGTAATTGGAAATTACATTGAAATTGATTTGTAATTGAACTGTAATCTAAGTTTTCAATTTGAATGTAGCTTATAATTAAGTTGTATTGGTAATGTAGTTGTACTTTTTAATTAGTAATTATGTTGAAATTACAAGGCAATTGACGAATGTCAGTAGTCCTACTTTTGAGACTGGTGGAATTTGGCTTGTCTGTCTTTTGCTCAAATGGGGGCAATTTCAACGCAAAAATATCTAAAACTAATGATAGTTGTGGCCCAACCTTGAGACTAAAACAAATACAATTAAAATCAATAAGCTTATTAAGCATTAACTGTAAAAAAATCTGGTATTAAAATATTTAAACAAAAAATTTTTATTATGAACAAGATAAATTCAAATGTATTTGAAACAAGTGTGTAAAATTAAAAATTTAGAACTTTCTAAATTTAAATTAAATTATCACTTTTAAACAAAATTTTATAACATATATAGTCTTCTCACTTTAACTTCTGATTTTTCTATATGAAATTAATATTTGATTTTAAAATCACTCGTTTTTCAAAAGTTTTGTCCGCCAGTATATTGCATTTTGGGAGGTTCTTCATTGTTGCGTAAGAAAATAGTCTCTCTACAGGAGCTGATGACGGAAATGTTTTTTATTTCAGGATATTTCTCAAGTAGTTGTAAACTCTGGTCTTCTTTGAAAAACTGTAGGGTCATGAGCTCGGCATCAATGTAAGCAGAATCAACGCTTTTAATTTTTTGTGATGTACCAAAATCAAAGAACGAACTATTTGGGAGTTCACATCGTTGCTTTACCGATGATTTTATTTCTTTAATTTCCGAAGCGACAACTCTAAATTCCATGAGAAGATGGTTGAATTTTGCATCTTCTACACACACATACCATCCATCTGTTTTTAAAGAAACGGATGTGAGAATGCAGAGATAGCTGTATTTTCAGATACACGGGTAGAAAAAGAAAAATATGGCTCAAATCTTTTGGTAACTGGTACCAAAAAGCATTCTGCAAGAGGTAAATATCCAAAAAATCAAAAATATTTTAAACTTTAGTACTTTTTAGGTAAGCCTTTATATTGTATTGCCTCTTACAAACGATTGGGCATGGATTGGACAAGCTTTTTTGTGTAAGGTGGGCTTCTCTTGTCCCATTCTTCTTGAAGCGCCTTTTTGAGATCTTCTCTGTTTGATGTCTCACACATGTCATACCTCAATCATATTACCTTACTTCTGTTTCTAATTTACTTCATGAATTCTCTATGAAGTTTAGGTCTGGTGATCTGGGCGTTGTTTATGTAGTTGGGCAATTATATGAACACGTTTATTTTGGGGCAATTATATGAACACCATTCTCTTACAAGTTAAGAAGAATGCTTGGTATCGCTACCACTATAAATAGCAACATTATTTATTACCCCAAGCTCGGTTACACTTGGTTTAAATTTTTTTTTTCAGGGTGTGACAATTTAAATGTTTATCAATTGTTCCCCCAATAAAATGAAGATTTCCTAACCCCAAGTCAGTATTACACCCCCAAACCATGACATGACCACCTCCAAGTTTGATGGTCGGGCGAAGATTTTTTTCATGGCTCTTCATATGCCTTTCTCCAGATGAAACCTCTAACATCAGAGCCAAACAAATTAAATTTTGACCCAATCGAATACAGAACACTTTTCCAGAAGTCCATGCATTTTTTTATATAATCCTTAGCAAAATTGATTCGAAGCTTTTTATTTTTGTCACTGATATAAGTTTTTTGCCTTGCAACTTCACTGTTGTATTGATATTTTCTCAAGACCCTTCGAATGTTTTCAGCAAATACCATTGTATTTAAATGTGTTTTAACTTATGTGGCCAACTTTGGAGAACTCAATTTTGGATTATTTCCAATTATTATTTCGTTCATCATTACCAGTAAAAAAATTGATTGCACTCACTCTAGCTTTTCTTATTATTCTATTTTCGTTTTTAAAACTTTCAATAATATTTTGAATGGTGGCATAACTCCTATTGATAATGGAGGCGATTTTTTGTTGTGTTTTGCCCATTTTAAAATTGTTGTTGGGGGGGGGGGGGGGGGGGGGGGGGCGCCCCCCCCCTCCCCTGAGAGGTGAGGTCACTCATAAAATGTTACTATTTCTACATGAAATATTTAGTCATTTTTCAAGTCCACTAATTGAAAATGAATTGTATTTAAACATTTACAGTAATTTATAACGTCATTATGTACTAATATGTATTTTAAATTAGAGCCTTCTTACTCATGAAATGTAAAAAAAAAGTGCGCCCCCCCCCCTCAGAAAATTTTTGTATCCGCCATTGCAAAGGGGAAGTAATTAGCATTTGAAATATAAATATTCGTTTGCATCATTTTGACTGTGAGCCACTGTTTATAGGAAGAAAATAATCTAATTGTAATTATTATAATTTAATTAATTACATTGTAATGAATTACATTATAGTGAATTACATTGTAATGAATTATATTGTAATGAATTAAAATTAGAGAAGTAATTGTGAAATTACATTGTAATTAATTACAATGTAATGAATTACATTGTAATTAATTACGCAATTCAATTACAAAGTAATTAATTACGCCCAACTCTGGTGTAGATATATCAAGTAACAACCTATATAATAATCAAAACAATCTTATTTTGAAAAATTATTTTATAAAATAATTATAAAAAATTATTAAAAATTCATCTTTCACTGTCATTCTCATGTGTGAAATCAAACATTACTATGAGTGATCCATTTCTTGAATTAAGAATTAAGATGCCTATGGTACATCGATTGATACATTCAAGGGATTTACATAATTTGAAAAGCATCGGTTTTATTTGATAATAGATTATATAATTTAGCTTATGATTCTCATTTTATAAACGTTTATAGTTTCAGTAACTACAAAGCTCTGGTTTATTAAATTATGATCAATAATTATACCTAAATTATATAATATTAATATAATAATATATTACATAATTATTTTCTTTTTTGGCTTATCAACTTGGCTTTTTTATTTTTAGCTTAATTGTATTTCTGTCTCAATGCTAGAAGTTTCACTCAATCAGTATGTGAAGGAAACACGAACGCTTTTTTTTTTTTTTTTTTTTTTCGGTAACACACGAAAAGAAATTATCATCACACGGGAAAGTTGAGAAAATCATTCCGAATAATGAATGAAAAATTCCAGTAAATGAAAATATTAGAGAATCTTTTTTTTTTTTTTTTGACAAAACGTTACCCTATTAGTTTGTTAATTACCAGTTTCCTTAGAGCTGATCCCTTCCACTGTTTTTAGCTGACATTTAAACCAGAGCCGCAGAGATTTAAAGCCGACATCCTCGTTTTTTCTCGAGCGACGGCCACCCAGCGCAGTTCCTCCCGGGTGGGGCTTCACCCCTCTCAGATATCCGAGCCTCTCAGAACCGGGTCATACCAGCACAGGAACTGCGGTATCGGCTCTCCGCCTCCTTTATGTATTCTATACTTTCGCAATATAGAGCACGAGAGCTTCGAAAAATCACACCTCGAATTGGAAAAACGGAGGAACATACGTATTGTTTTAAATTATAATATATTTATATAGGAGTAATTTTATCACTGATGGCTTGAAGGAAAACAGAATTTATGACTTAAAGGCAGGAGGAGAGTGGAGGCGGTAAAGTGAAACAAACAAATAATCCGGATTTCGCATCTTTGTTACCCTCTAACGCTACCCAAATTCTACCCTTTCCAGCAACAAACTTGGATAAACACACTCTATGTAATTATTTGCTAATGATGAAGAAGAAACATATTGTTCACATCCACAACTTAATAAAAATAATTTTGCATGCTATATTGTTGGAATTCATGACACCCAATATGACTTTATAACTGACAATAAGTTCCTGCGACATAAAGGAATGAATGGGTCTTTACGAGGAACGAAGGTCGTTTAAAAAAAAGCTTAAGGAAACTTTTGTACAAAATCCGGTTGTCAAAAAGAGATTTGTCAAAAAAATAGTTTACCTCTTGAATATGTAATAGGAAAAATAATATTTATAGCGATACGCCCATCAAGTTCTTAGCTCATAGCCTACTTTGTTCCATTGAAACATAAATCGATATAAAGACTAAATCTGTACAAAAGACAAGAGAACAGCTGACTGCGAGGGAAACTGAAAGGAATAGTGAACCCCTAGCTAGAAGAGCTCCCTCCCAGCTGGGGTAATCAATATCTACGAGGATCCCATTCTAAGAGAATATAGTAAGCAGATAACGCTCTGCTGGGGTGAATCATTGCTTTTTTAAACTAATTGTATACGCAGATAGTTATTTAAATGTTATATATATATATATATATATATATATATACATATATAGAAATTAGAGCAACTGCCTAACGATAGAATAATAATAGATCAAGTGAAGATCATGTTAGTATACACTATTCAATTAATAAGCATATTTAAAAAACAAAGATTATTTTACAAATACATAATTCGACCAACTAAGTAATACATTTACTTCTAGTCACTATTAAAATGTTTCGACACGTTAATTTAGTTCTGTGTTCTCGTTTTTTTTTTTTTTTTTTTTTTTTTTGACATATATTTTTTCATTCCAAATTTATCAAACCGGAACCAGAGAAAAAATATAAAATAATCATAATTGATATGAATATATACACTGTAAATACCACTAAAACGAGCTAAATTCTTTAAGTTGTTTAATTGACTTTCAAAACAAATATGAGTATATATTGTAAAATACTTCTTCTGAAGATACGGTTTATCTGATTTTAGCCTTTCAAATATTACTATCAAGTGTAATTGTCCCTTAGGAGCAAATTATACAGATACATATAATAGGCTTCAATGCCTTAGAGTACAATATAAAAAAAAAAAAGGAGCAAATTAATATGAAACAAAAAAAAAAAAAAAAACTGATAAAAAAAAATAATAAATAATAAGGAAATCTTCTTGTGATGAAAAAATTAAAAATAAGTAAATCCTTATTGACTTAAAATGAAAAATAACTTATATACACTTATTAACACATACAAACTAAACTACAAATATACAACAACAAAAAATGTACAGACTGAAATTTTCTTATACTTCTCATTAAGTTGGCTATATTCGTATTTAATGTGATATTTTTATTTTTTTTTATCAAATAAAAATAAATTACACTCGAACACACACACACACATATATATATATATATATATATATATATATATATATATAGTTTATGGTAGATACCACACCATAATGTTAATGGTAGATTTATTTAATTATTTATATTAGCCGCATACAAGTTTGAAATGTCAAAGGACCTCACATAGATTCCGTCTTACAAAACATTTACAAAAACAAACGTTCCAAACTTCTAATTTGCCACCTCATTGAGATGACTGATGCGGCAAGAAACCGCACCGACACATACAAATTGATCATTTACATAAGAATAAAGACTATTTAGACTAATGGAGTCGAACTCCTGATGGACCATCAAAAAAATAAATCCTTTCTATCCCAAATCCTTAATGCTCCTTATTTCTCACAAATAAAATCATCCATGAAGTTTTAAATATTCCGCATTGTCCCGATCTAGATTACTATCCTTTCATATTTATCTCCAAACCCATTTTGTTCCAACCATTCTTCCGACCTGTTTCCTACTGTTCCACCACCTCATTAAAAATGAAGCCTAGTGAAGGAACCGCTTGGGTATACTAAATTTATTCTAGTTGATAAAGATGTAAATTTTAATATATGTTTAAAAAAAAAGTCTAGCCCTTTTTTTTTCATTATTTTGACTTACGACTTCCTCAACCATCTCTGGTTTATTCTTTAATTTGTCAACCGACAAGACGATAAATTGTTTCATCAAACTTCCATTTAAGGTTAATGTTTCTATAAAATACGTCTATAACCATCGTGCCCTCCAACATTCAACGATGCCATGAATCCTAATTATAAGTTATTTTTTTATAATTAAAAAAAAAATTAAAAAATGAGCGGATAAGATGTTACACTAGTCTTTTGGTAATAAAACTCATTATAGAAACAAATCCATCTCGTTTTTATGTAAGTTTACAATATGTAAGGAATATATTGCAATATATAGGAATATATTATGTAAGGAACATATTCCTTACAATATGTAAGGAATATTTTTAAATTTTATTTTATCAAAGCATAGAAAAACAGTAATCAGACTGCCTATTTCAATGATTCATATAGATGTATACGAATTCATGGTTGTTTGTTTAACGTCCATTTATGCTACTAAGGCTAATCGGACGTTGCTATAGTGGGAGTCCTAAATTTTGCCTTTCCAGTTATAATTAGGATAGGGATCTTCAACGATTATCTGACATCGTACAGGCTTGGGACCGCCATTTTACGTCCTATCCGAGGGACGGCCTAGTTAAGGATTTTTTACTCCCATTAAAAAATCCTAGGGCCATCGCGGGACGCGAACCTGCGATCTTTAGTATTGTAGGTTGCCATGCTAACCACTACACCACAGATGACCACCCGAATTCATGGTATTTCATTTCCCAATGCTTATTTAACACCACAGTTAAAACTTAAACACTTTTTAATAGTTTAAGGGTAAAAACCGTTTAAATGACCTTTAAAAATGTGAACATTTTGATGGAAAGTAGCGATTTATTTATTTATTTTAACTGCTAATCACGAAAAAAATAACCATCAAATCATATAAATCTGAAAGTTACTATTGAAACCTTAGAGAGGAAATGAAAGGGAGTATAATATTAATTACACGCTAACTTTTATAACGATTTTGCCTTCATAATATTTCAATTTTGCAAAAATAATACAGCAATTTCCCAGGAGAAAATTGACATAATTTTATAACTTGGGAAAGGAAACGAAAGGAGGAGGGGGGGGGGGGGGGGAGAAGGGGTTACGAAAGTTGGCTGTAGGCAATGCTACGTGCCCCGACTCCCGAGCGGCCCGACAGATAGGGGGTCCTCGGCCCCGATCTTCGGCTCCGCTTTTGGTGAGGGTATAATTAGTTGATATTCATCCTTCATATAGTCTAATTTAATATTCTTTTCGCATTATTTTTTCAATGGAAGATATATATTAGCAGCTAAGATATCCGGTTATTGTTTCAAGATAATTTGAAACACTTTAAGGCAACGATATGTTTTTTTTTATATTATAAGTACATTATTAGACTTATGAAAAACTATGCGAAATGCACCAAATAAAGTTCGAAATGCAACATTATCCCTTAAAAAGCTGGTAAACAATTAATTTTAATGTGGTGTGAATTCAATCGGCCATTTCAAAACGGGATCATCTCCATTTTTTTGTATCCCTAGGAAGAACGAAAAATATTTTAATGTTCATGCTTTAGCAGCTTAGCTAAAATGAAATTTATTTATGAGATATTAAATTGTTTGCACTGGGTCTTTTCCCGTTTTCAGTAAAGAAGTTACCTACCGTTGATTTCTAGAATTGTTATTATCAATTGAAGGGGTCGGGGCAAAAAGTGCCTAGCAACATATTTAACAAAAATAAACTGTAGCTGCCGTCTGTTGTATATTATGCAGCACTATACGTCTATGATGAAAATGCCACCTAAATATGACTATGGAGTGCCCTATACTATTACTACATAATATACAAGAGACGGCAGCTACAGTTTATTTTTGTTAAAAATGTTGCATGGCACTATTTTACCCAGACCTCTTCAATTATTCTCGTATATGTTTGTTACAAATTTTTTATACAGCGATAGATGTGTTCGTTATTTTATGGATTGGGATGTCATTCCTCTTAAAAAGTCTGTCAAAATGAACACTTTATCCTTTTCATCAAGGGTTTTTCTGTAATTTGGAGGATTAGAAAAAATAATAAGTTATACTAAAATCCATTTTACGAAATAGAACCAGGTTTGAAGACCTCTGAAGATATGTACCAATAAAGCTTTTTATATAGCTTATTTATTTTATGGTTTAACAATGTAAATAAAAGATTATTTTTGTTGGCCATAGCATACATAACTAATAACCTAAACATTAGTAACATGTGGTAAAATAGTGATCGGAGGAATATCCAGTTCGTAAAACGAAACGTAAAAGAAGGGGGTCCTTAAAAAAAATTCTCTTGTGCACACCATTTTCGAAATGGACGGCATAATTAAAAGATTGATTCTGATAAAAAAAAATAATACCTACATACATAATAATATAACTGATTATTATTTAAATGAAAATCTCAAAATAAAATCCATACTAAACATGGTCACATATTTATCTGTTTATACAATTGTAAAAAATATCAATGTTGTGGGTAAGCAGGATTTGTAGCCGACCCATTCATACATTTATTTACAGACTTTTTTTCATATATTGACAGAAGTTGAATAAACGTTGATTAAAAGGGGTTTTGGCTTGCACAGGGAAATAACTTTCGTTAGGACCCTTACTTTACCAAAAAAACAATGGAATGTCTAACTCTCTTAAGAGTACCTACTCACTAATTACATAACTTTTCTAGATCAAAGATTTTGTGAGGGTGTTGTTTGACCGGAATCATGCTAAAATGACAGATTTTTCCTCTAAAATAATTATTTTAAGAAGTATCTATTTAATGAGGCTGGGTTAGCCACAGAAAACCCTCCCTACTCCGGAGTCGATTCCTACTGCCATGGGATTGAAAATTATCTTGAATCCGAGGTTTGGTCTTTCACCCCTATTGCATGTTACATACAGAAAGGGTAGTTCTGTTATTGTTCAGAAAGGGTCTCTAAACTGGGAATAAAGGCGTCAAAATTGTCATTCTAAAAGTTTTTATTTGTTTAACATAGTCAAAAATTATTGTGTGGAATCTTGTTGCAGCGGTCAGTTTTTTTCGCTAATCGATAAACAAATTCAGATAAGAGAAAAAAAAAGTAATAATTTTATATTAAGTGGGGGAAGTATGAATACAGGTAACATAACTGATGAGGCCTAGCGGAGAGCCCGGAACGCTACAGCTGCGTGGATAATTCCATTACATGCCAACTTAGCTGCCTTCTTGTTAGATTGTGTTTATTTATAATTTAGTTTTTAATATATTCTGATCTTATGGTGTCTCTATTATACATGTTGTATTATATCATCTAAGAAGCATGACATTTCTTTATATTAGAATATGTGTTTTACTGGCTCCATATAATACGCATAGTATACTACTTGATAAACATGCAGTACTGGATTATATATTATGTACATTTTACGAACTCCAGAGGACGCCAAATAACGATTGCATGCCTAAAAGCATTGCAGTATTTTCCATGTTTTAAATTTTATATATATATATATATATATATATATATATATATATATATATATATATATATATATATTAATATATTAATATTAAATAATATTAAAGTGTACGTCCATAAAAAAAAAAATAAAAAGATACGAATTCTCCAAAAAGAAATATTATTTAAATTATAATATATATATATATATATATATATATATATATATATATATATATATATATATATATATATATTATAATTTAAATAATATTTCTTTTTGGAGAATTCGTATCTTTTTATTTTTTTTTTTATGGACGTACACTTTAGTAATCAGTTATATTTCAATATTCCTATTGAAAATATTATTAAAAATATTTTCCTGAAAAATTATGAAATCGGAGTCAGTCATTCCCTCAACTGAAAGGCTCAATTAATATCATATATTGTGGATTACGTACTTAAACTTACGATAGAAGTTCTAAGTAGAAAGTTCTATGATGTATATATATGGATATGTTTACGCGTGAGCATGCGTGTTTGTAGGTTTGTATGTGTACGAGTATGTATATATTTATGAACGTATATATGTAAGGGTAAATATTTATGTGTTTGTTTATATATACATCTGCGTTCGTGTGTGGGTATGCGTATGCGTGTGTGTATCTGTCGGTATGTGTGTGTATTTGCATAATAAAATTATATTTTGTAGGAACACCTTTGATATTGCTCTATTATTATTCACTATTTGTATTTAGTATCATGCATATAACTCTTGTATAGTATTGGCATATTAATATTATTATTGTTATTGCGTAATATTTAAATTATTATAAACAAGTACATTTATTTCAGTAATGTCATAGTTAATGGTCTATTACTAATATTTATTGATACTATATTATAAAATTGTAGTAGTTATTTATATTTATTTTACCATCTACAATCCGAGTATTTCTATTTTTGTTTATGTTTATTTACATTAAATATTTAGATGTAGGTACTATCTAATGCCTTGCGGACTCAAGATGTCCTTTTTATACTTCATAAACGAATTTCTATTTGTACAATAATATGTATTCTTTAACAAATAAAATCTATCTATCTATATAAGACCTATTTGGTTCTGAACTTTTAGGGTTGACTAGAATAAATCGATGGAAACGCAAGATCCTTAATTCTAATGGCTATCCATAAGTTTTAACAACATTGTTTATCGAACTAACTAAAAGCCCACAGCAAGGACTTAAATTAATTATAATAAAGCAGCTGCTAAAAGTTATGATTTAAAAAACAAAAAATGCAATATATGTGTGTGTACAATATTTTAAATTAACTTATAAGATTACAAAATTTATTTCTAGATAAAAATTCTAGCTAGAACAGTTTCCATCGACATTATGTAATATACAAGAGCGTTAATTTAAAATTAGTTTAACTTGACCATGGATATTGATAAAAATATTATGAATATACGCTAGAAGGTTTTATAAAATAAATACCTAAGGGTTATTTAAATAATGAGAAGGATATCCCCAATCAGAAGAGCGGGGCAGAGGTGAATGGGGGTATGAATGGGAATCTTATTGATCTCCAGCTGGTCTCCCTCCATTTTACAAATTATCCTTTATCTATTTTTTATTTCTTGATATATTTTGATTTAACCCGAAACTTCTTATCTCTAAAAATAAATGGGATTGTTTCTGAAAACTAAAAGCATTTAATATATTAATTTCGTACGTTTATTTAATATATTAATATATTAATTACGTAAGTATTTAAAGTATTATCACGGAACTATTGTGATCGTGAAAAATTTCGACTTCCTGTTTTCAACGGAAATACACGTTTTGGGGTTCCCTGAGTCCAAATAACCAAGTCCCGCGAAATGGTCTGTGTGTGTGTGTGTGTGTGTGTGTGTGAGTGTGTGAACAGACTAGCTCAAAAACTATGAACCGTGCGAACCTGAAATTGGGTATTTAGTGTATGTATATGCCCGCGGTGTGACAGCAAAAATTTCATCAAAATTGATCAACCGGAAGGGGGACTTTACTTAGTAAATTTTGTATCATTTTGACGTGTTTTTTTTATTTACTCAAAAACGGTTTTAACGATTTTGATCAGACTGGGTATTTGATGTATGTATATGCCAAAGATGTGACAGCCAACATTTCATCAAAATTGATCAACCGGAGGGGGAACATTGATTAGTAAATTTTGTATCATTTTAACGTGTTTTTTTTTATTTACGCAAAAAAGGCATTATCGATTTTGATCAAACTGGGTATTTGATGTATGTATATGCCAAAGATGTGATAGCCAACATTTCATCAAAATTGGTCAACGGAAGGGCACTTTATTTCATATTTTTTTCCAATTTTTACTTCCAATTAGAGTCCAAATAACCAAGTCCCGCGAAATGGTCTGTGTGTGTGTGTGTGGTGTGTGTGTGTGTGTGTGTGTGTGTGTGTGTGTGTGTGTGTGTGTGTGTGTGTGTGTGTGTGTGTGTGTGTGTGTGTGTGAGTCTGTGTGTGTGTGTGTGTGTGAACAGACTAGCTCAAAAACTATGAACCGTGCGAACCTGAAATTGGGTACTTTACGGAAGGGGGACTTAACTTAGTAAATTTTGTATCATTTTGACGTGTTTTTTTACTCAAAAACGGTTTTAACGATTTTGATCAAACTGGGTATTTGATATATGTATATGCCAAAGATGTGACAGCGAATATTTCATCAAAATTGATCAACCGGAGGGGGAACTTTACTTACAGGTAAGCTTTATCGTTATTAAAATGTTCTGAGGGGGCTTAAATGGGGTAGGGGCCTTTTTTGTTTGTTTGTTTTTTTGTTTCCTATAAAGTACCTTTGTTTTTGTTTATATGAAGAAATTAACTGTCTCTCGTTACGCCTAAAAATAAGAAATGGCTAAATATGAGATATGATAAAAGCAAAGAAAACATACAGAGGAGAAAAAAAGAAAAATATTCAGTCAACTCATAAAACTCATTGAGCCCACGCATGCGGGGTACGCCTTTAATGACAGACCATTCTTCATAATTAAAGCCTTTCTATTCAATAGAGAAGTGGCAATTAACAAAACGCATTAATTTCTAATCTTAGTAAGTTGGTAAGTGAAAGTTGTGTGTTGCGAGCACGCACTAGATTTTTTACCGTAAGACCAGAAGAAATTGCCGATATTATAGAAAACGATTCTTTTTTTTTTTTTTTTTGTAGCAATATTCATGAATAAATCGCCGAAACATCCTGAATATCAAAATGATGATGGGTTCTTTTTGTAATCTGTCCTTTTTTATTTCGATTGCAGACGCAGGTCCCAAGCCCCCACAAACATTGGAGGGAATTCACCCAGAAACCTGAGGGCAAAAAGGAAGAATTGCTCTCAGGGAAGTAAGAAACCATAGTATAGTATATAATATTCCGCAAATGGCAGCCCTACAACTGTGCAAGAGCCCAGAAGGCTAATACCCTTCTGACCTGAAAGTCTTATATTTCAAGCGCAGAAAGGAATTTTCCTAGTATGTACTAGGACAGATTTTATGGTACTCAATACGGCATTGAAAAGGTTTCAATAGATTAGGAACATGGAATGCACCATTAGGTACATCAAGAGTATAAAGCAGGTTTTTTAAATGAGCTTCCTCAAGAGAATCGAAGGTAAAATAATACGAGATCGAATAAAGAATGCAGTTAGTGAGGAGAACAAATTCCGTTAGAATGGACACATCATTAAAATAGATGAAAATAAAAGAGCAGCTATGAGACACAGGTAGACGGTCGTAGACCAAGAGAATGGCCAAGCAAAAGACCGGAGGAAGGTATAAAAGAAGCATTTGTGAGCAGAGGAATGGTTTAGAGAATTAGCAAGGGAGAGAGGGAGGGGAGATCTATCAGGATCAGTAAGATAACACATCAACGGCGATAGGCAGAAGATCGACGAAACAAGGAGTAAGTATTGTAACTATGTTTTCTGAAGAAACTAGTATGCTGTCAAAAAAATCACAAACATGTGATTGTAAGACAAATTTGAAAGGGGAAAAGAAGAAATGCTTCTTCCTTAAATGGCTTTGTACCACAAATCGAACTTTTGGACCTTGTTTACGTCATGATCGAGTTTTTATACTTCATTTTTTTATCATTTCTTTTTTTTTTAAAGCAAATAAACAGATACTAAATAGAAAACAGATATTTTTAATGAGAACCATAATCGTTCACTATATCATGTAAGGTAGTTGTCAACCATATGTTTTAGAGGACTTATTTATTTATATAGTTGTTTTGTTATATACTTTCTACCTAGATGTAACAATAGATTGTAAATCAATTGGTGTTCTTAGGTATATTAGTTTATATATTATTGATATCACTTATTTTGTTATGTATTTGCATTAATAAAAATGTTGTTTTCAGCATGAGCTTAACACCAAGTTGTTACAAGATCAGAATCATTTTGTTTATTTGAACACTAAGTGGAAACCTAAGACATTTATGTTCTTATGTTCGCGCCAGGTGACCTAATACTTCGAATAAAGGAAGGACAAGAGAGACATGCATAACACAGAGCAGAGCATGATAGGGTGAGTCCTGTAGGAGATCCAGCTATTCCCCTCGGGGGTTATCAGAGCTCCCAACAGCCATGTTCAAGTTCACTCACCCGTTGCGGGCTCAAAGCCTGCTTCGGGACCAATCTTTTTACAGGGTTCACCATTTCACCAATCATGAATACCATATCTCCACGCCAAAGTTGAATTACCTTTTTCCACCTCTAATCAATAAATCGGCGGAATAATATGCCGGATGACTATGTAAAACCTTAGTAATACCTATTTAATTTGTATTAAACGTTCCATGAAAAAAAAAAAAAAAAAAAAAAAAAAACCCTACACCACAACAAGCCTAGGAGAATCTAGGTTATAGTACCGTGAAAGGAGGTACTGTTTCTTGGTCAGCAGTCGAGCAAGAAAGTGTTTTGACCGTCATCAAACCCCTAGGTTTCCTCAATGATTTTCCAAATAAAATTATCCACTTTAAAGAGACTAGCTGGGTGTGCGGACATAAGAACCCGGTACCTAAACCAATGAGCTGCCCCACTCTGTTCGTTGAAAATAGTTTTGGAATATGTTTAATAAGAATAAAATATGATAAGAAAATAAGATTGAAACGGATCGAGGACAAAAAAGAGAAAAATACATGAACATTGCTACAGTATAATCTTATCTGTACTACATTATCATGTATTTATTAACCGACAACTAAGAATCAACACATTCTGTCACTTCACTACTACCCGCTAAAGGTTTTTAAAAATGGTCAATAATTAATATAATTCAATAATACATTTTCAATGAATAATAATGCATTTAAACAAAACTTAAATCAAGAATCCAAAAACAATAAGTCAAACAAAACAAAATATTCACAGCAAAATACCTAAATGTAGTACAGATTTTCATTTGAAAATATAGTAAAAGAAAAATTATTATCAGATGTGCCCAGAAAGTTTAAATCTGTATTGGGTCTTTTTTCCTTTAGGTAATCCAGTTACTTTTACTGGTTGAAAATTAACTATTTTTAATAATCATCTGTCAATATATTAATAATCGAAAACATTGTTTTTAAAGAATAAAGTGAGAGCCTCTGCCTCTAAGCACCCATTTGCTATAATTCATGGAAATTTGTGAACAAAATGTAACAGAGTTATTTATATTTCTAACAAAAAGGGCTTATCTACTATAAAAAAATTATTAACCTCACGCAAGAAATATGAGAATGAAAAATTGAATGGTTTGCCCATAAATGCCTTCCAACTTAATGGAATAATATACAAACAAAACAACTGATTGCCTGCCAGTCCCTTGACTTGTAAATTACTTGGTAAATGGCATAGAAACAAAATTTTTACACAGAAACATTTTGTTCACACAAGAAACACAGTTTCTGTGAACAAAATCAACTACCTGAGAACATTTTTGTAAGTATGCACTTTCCAGGGTATCTCTAGACAAAGATAACAACAACGTCCTTTTTTTTTCAAAAACTCCAACACATCCAAGGATTGCGTTCCGAATGTTGTCGTCAAATCTAATACTTCGACAATTGGTATCCTGGTTGCATGGTTCCTGGTATAGCTTTCCTCTAAATACAGTTTCTTTGGCCATTTTGATAAATTTTTTATTCTTTGCAGTTACGACTAAGCTTGAAACTGGAAAAAAAAAAGTCATCGCAGGTCTACTCGTAAATATTTAATGTTTCCGTAAATTCAGTAATCATTTTAGCGAATAGCAAACTTAAAAGTTCCAAACCTTCACCAAATAATGGTCATGTTAAATTTCCACCTCTGTTCCGTATCTGACTTTTTATCAAGTATTTTTAGGCATTTAATTTGAAAAAATCACAGGAAAAAGGTCATATTTTAACAATGAGATCTTCCTATTCATTTATATACGATACCATATTCACTGATTTACAAAACCATAGTCCCTCGAATCTTCTACTAATGGCTATATGATATATATTATAGAAGCAGGATAACTATACGAAATGAGTATAATAATACAGGAGCTAGATAGGATAGTGGGGCCCCCTGGCCTACAGAGTGTTCCAGCGTTGCCACGTCTAGAGCAACCGGTTTTAAAGTTTTAAAGGCCAACTCAGTCAGCTGACTCCAGTCACGTTCACGGCTCTTCTATTCTTCTTATTACGTATCCTTCATAAGGAAACCCGTCTTGAACATGGTTAGTTTAGATTATGTATATGTACAGGTATATGGGCTTACGTACAGACACGCACACCCGCCCGTAAGTTTTTCATATTGTTAAAAATAAAATATTTAGCAAGCGGATAGCAGGGGTGTTTATCTCCAAGTTTGGAGCGGATATAACCAGAAAGCTTTTAATACATTTTCCATCTTAAAACAGTTCGGAACAACAAATTTTATTGATTTTTATTTTTTTTTTTTTATAGGATATGGAACAAAATTAATCTTAAAGAAGTTCAAAAATGAAAAATATATTACTTTTACCAATTACAATTTAAAGGATATAATGATGCATTATTAGAATAAGATGATTTTGTAAGAAAATAATTTATGGTAAATAACAATAATATTATATTCACCCTTAATTCTTAATTTCATTAAAAATATAAAACAATATAAATAGGTAAAATAATTAGGCAATATTTGCCGATTGCTATATAGGCAACATTTAGGAATCATACTGTAGTATTAGCCTTAGTGTCATAAAGGGACGCTAAGCTAAACAAACAATAACCATTTTAAAACCAAAAACATAGCATTCTTATAAATTCTTCTCATAATATTACTCGATCTTTAATACCGGGCAATTAAATCAAAAGTGGCGCCTCCCCCCCTTATTTCATCCCCTAAATATATCGAAAGACTAATTTTTGTTTATTGCGGTGTACCACGCCATGCTGTCATCCTGGCCTAAACCATTAATAATAATAAATCTAAAATTAATCCAGAATCAAAATAATGTCAGTAAACGTAATAAAACATTGGCAAAACAGCAAGCATTAATTTTATATTGCTTTTTATATATTTTTAACAAAAGAACAACCGATTTGTGGAGGGTCGCCTGTATTAGCAAATAGAAATAAATTTGTTATTTAAAGTATTATTGTTTTGTTTTTTTTTTTCCAAAAAAGTACTAATAATTTACAGGTCACGAACAAATAAGCAATAGACTAAAGTGGTTTTTCCCCCCAACAATGAGCAGTTTTGTGATGTTTTGTTATTTCAGGGGCATTCGTAACTAATATTTGGTTTTGGAAATTTTGTACAGTTGTAAACAATTATCTGGGTTAGAGGAATATGCTTTGTGAAAATAATTTTAACTTTTGGAAAATTGATCAAGGGGACCTTAAACTTTAAATTTTATTTTTCTCAAAAATGACTAGATTGGACTACCGTGGTTTTTCCCCATGACCCTATATATATATATACCCTATATTCAAATATAAAAGAAAAAAAAAAGTGTTATCGTTCCAAATGAAAAATTCTACTATTCGACCCCCTTCCCCACCCCCCGTTTATCACCTAATACTATCGATAGTATCGGTAGTTGTATGCCTGATACTATCAAAACTATCGATAGCGGAGACAAGATAGTAGTTAGTTTTAGAGATTAGTTAGTAGTTTTACATCACTAGCATAGATAGATTTTAATAAAATATGGTGTGAAATGAATCTAAATAATATTTAATAAAAAGTTATTCGTATGACTGAAACCATGATCATGATGATGATTCAGTATAGAAAAATAAAATATTATTATTATTTTTACATCTTGAATTTATTAAATTTATAAATTAAATATTTTAAGAAATATTTTAAAAGTGGAATGGATTGTAAGTATTGATTTATCCATAAACATCTTGAAATGATTAACGGAAGATGTTAAGTATCACTAATTAGAGAAAGATATCTATAGTATATTGGAGGAATGGGAATTATGCAACAATCCTGGCATATTTTCTCCATTTATTGAAACATTCACGCCAATACTGAAGGCAAAATATTCTTTTTAACAAGAACAAACGGTTAATTGTTACGATGAAAACTTCAAGAAGCCATTTGGCTTTTATAACTTTTTACTTCATAACTTTTAAAAGCTTATAAAACTTTTACCCAAAGCTCATACCGGAGTTTAAGGTTGTTTTAGATTTCTCCTTTCGCGTTCGGACTGATTAAAGAACAATTTACAAGATATTCGACATTGAGCTTCAAGTCCAGATTAAAAGTATGCCAGTTTTTAAAACGTCATGGTGATGTTCATTTATCAAACGTCCCATGCAAAACTGGTATAATTTGAAACCGCCTTATTTTTTTCTTTTTTTTTACATCTATATACACATTAGTCTTAATGTCAAACAAATCTATTACTTTAAAAACAATTTCTTTCCCAAAAATGTCCTTCAAATGTTGATTTTTTCATATTTATGAGAAATATAAAAGATGTGTTTTTTTTTTTTTTTCTATATGGTTGAAAGTGCATAAAAAATCTTCAAGCAAAAGTTTTGGAATGGAAGAAAGGTATTCCTAACACATAATCCAAAACAGAGTTAATGTTGGATATAAAACGCAAAATAATTTTATCCGAAAAATATACAAATTTCAAGACCATTTTTAAAACATTTTAGACATCTAAACCAACTCAATTTGATATTTCACCATAGAAATGGTATCGTGTGAAGGTATCATCATGTTATGAAATAATGTTATTATGTTACGAAATAGTATCAATGTATCACTTTAGATTCCTCGGATACGGACGGTAGAAACCGAAAAAAAAATGCTTCCTATGGTGAATTTCTATCAATTATTAGCAACTTCTTGGTTATGGCGAGCATGCAGGATGAATAAAAAAATATTAAAAAGAGACTAGAAATAAAAATGACTAACATCAAAGCTAATAGAACAAAGTGTGCATTCCCACAATATTTTTACAAGTTCTGATGGTAGACACAATTTTGCCCCGAAACGTTAACTCACTTACTATCTAATAAAGATGGTACAATAAAATTTTGGAGGATCTTTGCCCAAACCCTGATGAAAGATATCCTGGAAACCTCCATACAGAAAATAAATGTAATCTAATATTATTTATAATATATATATATATATATATATATATTTTATTAAATAGTCTATAATAAAATATTATTATATATGAATATTATGTTTAAAATAAATATCTACTTTTTATGTCAAAATCTCCAATGGAAAAAATGTAATAAAGTATACACAACGTTCCTTACTGTTCATTAGAAGAATATAACTATTTTTATACACAAAAATTAAACAATGTCGGTGAAAAATTTATAAACTTGCCTATTCCAGAGCTATTACAAGCAGGCTATAATGTGGAAAAATAATTTTAAAATGATAATTAAAATATCCAGGTTTTGTTTAAAAGAACAGTGTAGATTTTTTTATTGTTAATTGTAATTTTTTGTTATATTTATAATGCTTATTCAATCTTTTAATATTTATATAGCCTTCAAGTATTGCTAACACGAGAAAAAAAATCCTAAACCCAGATGTAAAATAACTACAAAATAAGAATACTGTGACGTGGACCAGAAGCTCAGAGCCTCGGACAAAGTTACCACTAGAGAGCCGGCATAGCAACAAGAAACCTTCCACAAGCCAGCCTCTCAAGCCGCCGACGTACAGATCATAATTAAAGCCCATCAGGTGAAACGTTTAAGTAACCACATATATAGCTCATTACTCTTGAATAGATATAGCAGAGATGAAAATAAAATTACTGAATATTTGTTCCTTATAATCTTGGTTTTTTAATACCAAATAATAATAGATGATCTTCCTATACAGCTAAAACATGGCTATGTTATCGATGATAGTTGGCTAGGAAAAGGAAATCAAAACAGCAATAACACTAAGGTATTCATCTTTTACCACCTTTTTATTTTTATTATTTCTATTCATAACAAACGCGAACTGAAACTTCCGTCATGGAGAACGATATTTTTAATCCAGATTCTCGGCTGTTTTCTAGGTCTTCTATTCTTTTTTGCTTTTTGATCATTTTTTTCTATCGGAGCCATATTCAGTTTCAACGAACGCCGAACATCTGACTCCTACCCCTTTCACTCCTGTTTTCATAACTATGTTCTATGCCGCATTGAATTAAATCGACGCCAAACCATCCTCTCGTCCAAACTCTTTTCATTTTAAACCTTGTTTTAATTTCCCCCAGGGTCAAACTTTTGAGCACGTCTTGGCTAATGAGGAAATAACTGAATTGTTGATAAAGTGGATGTTTCTCGGATAGGGTTGCGTTTAGGAAACGGATTACCGAAGAAGTGGTCATAGCAGAGGAAGAAACAAAGTTCCGAGACAATGAAAGAGGTGTGGAAAAAGAGAAAAGAAAAGGAGGCTAAATGAAATTTTTGTAGTTCTCCATGGGCCTATCTTGAAACTAATAATAATATTTGACTAAACCCCCAAACATCATATACGAGCAGATCACTCAAGTGGTGGGTGCTAGAAATAATTTAATCTGATTTAGAACTTGAGAAAAGCTTTATTTGACTTTTCTGTTGAAGAGTTATGTGAAATGGCCATTTCATTAAAGTAGAGTGTTTACATAATACAAATTAAAAGGACTACTTTTTCAGACATCATAAGGATTGGAGAATAAATCGACAATGACTACAGAAGAACTTGAGAAACCCACAAGGAGAAAGCAAATGACGAAAGAGGCTCAGAGAGAATTACAGAGGAACGGAGTGAAAGAGTTAATAGTTAATAATAATCCTTAAAGGGTCGTTTATGGGGAAAGGGGGAGGAGATTGAAAAAGAGAAAAAAAAATGGCTCGGAAAGGAAGAGCTAGGATAATTGAGGTAGTTTGGGAGACCTTGGCCACAGCGAAGGTCCCTCGATACAGGTATAGTCAGCATAGAGCAACAATAGGACCAGATAATAGCCTCGGCTTAACATAGGGCTCACGAAGTGCTGTCATTGTTGCCGAGGTTCTGGCTGTACTCGCCTTGTATAGACCAGCAATCTCGTATATGTTGAAAAATAGAACGAACAGTATGAAAGAAATATAAAAACAACATCTGCAACCCAATACCAAGGAATACAGTAGATCTGCAGAGTTCAAAACTATGGCATGAATAATGAATGTATATAAGTATCGGTATATATATGAATGTGAGTATAATATTATAGTCGAATCCGTATATATCAAGCATAGTTAAGAAGCCTCAATTTTTTAAAAAAAAAGATAGTCTGAATATAGTTATTTACGCATATTTATGAGTATCGAATGACATTTCTACATAAATTAAACACAAACTAACTGGAATTTGCAATTTTGAGGAAGGCCCAAAAAATTATGGATAAATCTCCAAAGCAGTAGCTATATAACAACTTAAAAGTAAAAAATAGGCTAGTTCAAGCGGCCAAGCAAAAAGGTCTTCAATCCCAACAGAAAAAAAAAGTCATATTTTAAAGTATAGATCTATAACGATGTACATTCGGTTAAGGTAATAATAATGAGTAATAATTATTAAAAAAAAATGACACGGGAGATATAAGATAAAGATATGGAAAATAAAAAGCAACGAAGTTTGGTAACCTATCTTGGTATCGATATTTGGTCTTGTATGATCACAGCCAAATATTTGTAAAAATATAATGTTTAACCCTTTCAGTCACCAATTTTCGGGGTCCAAAATTGTGGACACCGATTTTGATGTCCGAAAAAATTAGTTCAAAGCATTTTCAAAGTCCAAACTCGATTTCTCAGATCAGTCTTTACCTCTTTATAATACCTAGTACTGCTGCCTAGCGAAAAATTATCTGAAATATCAAGTAAACAAATTTTCTATTTTGGTATCCCTAACAAAATCGGTGTCCACAATTGGGGACAAGGTGACTGAAAGGGTTAATATGCATAACGTTTAAAACATAATGCATATTAAAAATAGCTTTGAATGTTTAACATTGAACAACCCTTTCTTTCGAACTATCTAACTTAAAATAACAATTTTTGATGGTAAAAACAAATGAAACACTATTGAGGGCATAGCGTTTAACTGAATTGTGGATTGAAGACTCCATCAGCTATTAACTTTAAGCATACACGACAAAATATCCACAAGTTCATACACAAGCATTGTTGGTTCCGGCCTCGCCAAATGTTTTCTTTTCGAAACAAAAATATATAAAAAGCTCAACTTCAATCAATTAGAATCTAATAATTCATTTTCACAACTATAATTGTTTAAAAAGTCTGTTTTATCCGATACCATTACAAATTTCCCGAACCTCAATCTGAAATCAATCCTGGATCAACTACTCCCATCTACATTTCGGCCTCTCCTAGTTACACCGAATATTGGTTCAGTAGCTGTATTTTAACGAATAATTAAAAAATCTAATCCAAACCATATGCGATCAAACTTAATTGATCTTTACGATCCCTTTTCATCGTTTGCGATGCATACTTGATGATGGCGATTTGGGAAATAGAACCTTTGAAACGAGGCAGACATCACGTAGCCATAACAGCCTTATTCCGAAGCGATAAGATAAATATTGTCAAGATAGTGTAACATGAAAATAGGGTAACGAACTTGTGATATGAGTAAACATAGTTATAAACGAGGGAAGATAAAACTTTAATGTAGAAAAATAGGGGGGTAAGCCTGAGGCTTGAAGTTAATACTGAAGTCGTTAAGAACAAATGAATATTTTAAATCCTCACTATATTTTGACCATTGAATCAACAAAATTATAATGCTGAATCTTGGGATAGTGAAAAATGGTATACATCCTAAGCATATATCGCTAATCACATGCAATACAACTGGTCATACTTAAAAAAATCATTCTCCAGAAGTGCCAATGTTTTGTTGAAAACGTCTACAGCTATTTTTAATCATAAAATACAAGATGTATGGAATTTTATCACCAGTTTTCAATTTTTTTAGTTATGAAGATATTTTTATCCCACTTTTATATTTTGTTGTATGAATAAATATAATAGTACCTATTTTTTTTATTTAAGAACCAACCTATAACCAGCTTAAGGCATAGAATGCACTGTTAAACGACATCAATCAAATAGTCTTAGTCAAATTTGGAAAACATCTACAAATATTTTTAATCATGATTTTTTCTGTTTCTGGACCTATTTTTGAGGGCTTTAGAGACCAATAATTCAAAAACGGGTAAACATATCTCAGTAATATTTCACAATTTTTTTAGTAGATACAAGTAGTACACATGTACCAAAATTTAAGAAAATCTGAGATGGTGAGGCTCAAGCCTGTGTTGAATTGACATGAATGACCCATGAGTGCTTAGACAGAGGCTATCACTTTAAAACCATTAAAAATCAAGTTTTCGATAGTACTATCGATAGTTAAAAAACTATCGATAGTATCGATAGTTTTACATCACTAATACGACTTACGAGAGAATTTTAGTTTTTACCACGGCTAGTTTAATAGCCGAAAACCATGCTAATTTGAATAAGACAGATTTAATTATGTAAACATTATTAGGACAACCACAATGGTCTGTATCCAAGCCTGTTTAGAGGAATGCTGCAAATTTTTCTTTAAAATCTTTTACAAATAAAGCGAAATCCGTTGCACATTCCTCGATACTCTTTACATATCTTACCCCCACACCACAACCTCCATACCCAAACGAACCCGCATCTCATAACGCACCCAAATCCTGATAATCCCCGGCCGAGCTTGAGAATTATATGAGCCCGTTTACTAGGACCGGTTATTTGACTGTTCCTATTGCTAGTTTTTCAATAATAACTTCAAAACATAAATACTAGCTAAGGTGCCCGGCTTCGCTTCGGTAGTTGTGTGGTAGTTTATATTTTTAATAACAGAAAAACTTTAAAATTAAAGGAAATATAGAACAAAATAAGCACTTTCTTAAAACGTCGGTTTTAACTTTGTATCAATATTAAAATTCAAGATCTGCAGAGTCCGCCCAAATAAGGAACCCAATATACTTTAGAGGAAGGTTGAAAATAGTGAATGAACAATCAATTTTGCTGCAACGTTGTCTAGTTACGCATAGTTTTTTATGGTTTCTGTGATTCTGAATCCTATAAGCCCATTCCAAGCAGTCGGCAGATAATAAGTTATTAGATAATAGTTGAAAAATTATATTTCCAGTACAACCTAAGCGCCTACTACCGTGATGGTCCTATAATATCCAGAAGTATAGAAACTATCGAAGATTCATAGAAACATTTTTTTAAATACCTTTCTTCCATTTCAACCTCCCTTAAGTTATCCCCCCGTAATTTGGGCGGACTCTGCAGATCTCGAATCTTACTGCTATCACAAAGTGAAAACCAAAATTTCATGAAGTCACAATTTTTTCACCATATTTCTTTGTATCCTGAACTATGAGGGGTGATAAAATCTTATTGAAAAAAATGGTGTAATTGGAGTTAGTCATTTTGTCAACTGGAATCCTCATCATGCATAGTAATATAACCAATTTCTTTTTCATAATTACATACAATAAGAACACTTAAATTTTTTTATTTTCGATTTATATTTAGTCAATTTATCTCTTTTTTTATGTCTGTTTTTATTCGCTCACTGTACAACTAAAACATGTTCACTCATATTGCATTAAATTTACTTAAGTATATGTTATATATTGATTAAATGTAATGTGTTAATCAATTAACCTTCTTATGAGAAAATTAATTTTTAAGGTATCCAGGCGGTTTTCTAATTGATTGCAGATGTAAATCATTATTTTATTTTGAACGCAAAGGTGAAATTAATTATTTTCGCTTGATGTTGTAGTAATTTAAAAAGAACAGCTGTAAAATAACCTTTACAATCTGAACAGAATGAATGAACAATAAACATTGAGTGAAACGCACCCTAGCGTTTCCTGGTAGTCTGCAGCTTGAACTAAATTTTTCATTCATAAACTCGTACGTCATTCTCAGGTAGGCTAATTACATGGTGCGAGAGGCTTAAAATTCCAATCCTTTTCTCTTCAATTTTACACCCTTAAGAGAAAAACGGAAACCTTCTTCTCCGTTAGGGGTTGTATAGCAACACGCTGACATAACTTTATTAAAAATACGTTGAGTGGTTTTTGAGCCTTATCGGCACGCACATTGTACACTTTGCTTTATAATATATATTGATTATTACATAAAATAAAATGTTTTCTTAAGAAAAATATCCTAAAGAAAAAGAAATTTTAAAAAAGATAATAGCACTAAATCGCCAGTCCACGAAGTGAATCTTAGTTTTAACCTCCATACAATATGTAACCGCTATAATCGAAGAGATAAAATAATAATGGAAATTTTTTGGTTGAATTTTCCAAACGGACCATACTTCCATTTTCTTCCACCTCCGCCAATAGAGGATATTCGAGTCAGAAAAAATTCATGGGCGGTACGACCCCTTCCTGTTGCACAGCCACCGCGATATTTACGAGCTCTCCGTGCGAAGAATCCGGAGTCCCGCCAGCAACAAATCGCAAGCAAAAGGATTTTTCCTGAGTTTTATCAGTCTAGTCATATTTTGCGATACCTACTGCGTCTAGCGGGACAGCTAAATTTTATAATTACGGAATCCCCCCAATTTATTTTAATGTTCTCTAAAATAAGATTTTAATATTTTTCATTAATTTATATCAGTTTATTATACGAAAATAGTAATAAATGAAATATTCGCTCACAAAATTCCATTAAATTTTATGTGATCTCTTCTAAAAATTTTTTGTTTTTAATGTTATTTATAATAGTATCATTGGTTACAAAGATTACCTACAGTTACTCATTTGTAAATGTATCCGAAAAATCAAGTACATAATAGGAACTTTGAGTGCGTTCTAAAATAGAGCTACTGCTGCATGCACGATTTCCAACTTATCTGCATAGATGTTAAGATATTTAATTTAGAAGTCGGAATAAAGTTTTCTTGTAATCAAAAATAGCGCTCCTACCCTCTAGTAGAATATCTCCTCAGAATCATTTCTGATACAAATGAAATAGTTGTGACGAACTGGTTATGAATGCGGAGAGTTAGTTATGATTAGAATAATCACTGTGGGGCTGATCCTAAGAGTCTGCTATTTTATATTAGCGTCTGGAAATTTAGATTTTATGCCATCATTTATCATTATTCCTCTTTACTTTAATATCTTTCCGATTTTTCAAATAAAAACGAATGTTTTTAGTAATTCAAAAACTCGAAAATTAACCCGTCGAATTAGCAAACCGAATCCCCCCCCCCCATGAATATTTGACAAGAAATATCAACTGAGGAATTTGAATCCTAACCAATACCATTGGCGGATCTAGGAGGGAGGCTGCATCCCCCCACCCTTTGGAAATTTTTTGTCATGACCCCCATTAACAACCGACTGGATCCGCCCATGACTAATACCCAAAGTAAATAATAACCCAAAAACCCAATAACGAATACACTCAGTAAATATGACAAAAAGTGACGTACTGACAGTTGCAATGGCCGTTGTTGATTGATAATGAACAAATCTCTTAGAATACCAACTCGAAAACAATAACGGGCGTTGGACAAAACATTGAGAAAAGCTGGAAGTCCTTCTCAATCGAGCTGTCCAGCTCGTTAGATTTTCAAACCTTAGAATTTTTCCCAAACACTGGAGTGATAATGCCTAAGATGTTTACAAGAACAAATCCAGAGGATTGGAAGGGGTGGTCTACAATTAATGTTTCCTGGGCCACGTATGGATCTCTTCACGTAGCCGGAGAGGTCTTTAAACAGCCCTCTAGCGTTCTAACATGTAGATTGATGTGTTTTGATCCGGGTGGTAGCCGCCCATATGGTCATAATGGAAGCATTATTTGTTTACGTTGAGCTGGCCAAAGCTTCCTTTGTTCACGATCGGCTGGCTTTGTAATCGAGAAGTGGAGGTGTTGTGTACCTGGTAAGTTGAACAAATTAAGTGTTGAAAAAAAAAGCAGTAACTTTTATGAATTTATTTGTTTGTTTGTTTAACGCTACTTTATTCCACTAAGGCTAATCGGACGAAGCTATAGCGGGAGTCCTAAATTTTGCCTATCCAGGTATGATTAGTATAGGGATATTTAACGAGTGCCTGACATCGTATACGCTCGGGACTTCCATTTTACGTCCTATCCGAGGGACGGCATAGCGAAAGATTTTTTACTCCCTTTAAAAAATCCTAAGGCCACCGCGGTACGCGAACCTGCGACCTTTAGTATTGTAAGTTACCATGCTAACCACTATACCACACGTGACCCCCAGTAGCTTTTGTATAACCAAAAATGCAGAAAATAGGTAGTCCACAAAACAGAAATACAAAGACTCACCCAACTTTTCAATGCCTTCTAACGTCGTAGCTTTGGCGATCCAAACACTCTATCCTTTTTTCATAAAATCAAGATCCACTGGAATATTTTCCATGCTTCCTCCTTCATTCCTGATAGTCCCCCAGGGAGTCTGAGAGCAAGATAGCCTTCTCGACCATTGAACATGAAAATATTAATGGGCTGAATTTCAATTCCGATCAAGTTACTATTGAATAAACTATTGCTGACGCTTACTTGTTTTATTTTCATTCATATAGATGGAGTGGCAAAACTGAAAACAAATACCTATATATATACTATCAGGAATAAAGGAGGAAGCATGGTTCCAGTGATTCCAGCGGGTCTGGATTTTCTATATATATAAATATACAAAATCAAATATTAAAATGTTTGGACACGATGGAAAACGGTGTTGTTAATATCTAAATAATTTTATTTTCTGACCAGGTTCCGGTTATATCCGTAAACCACAATTATCCATAACTATAAATTAATTTAATAAATAATTAAAGATGAATTCTTTACTTTAGCCCTCTAGCATTAAACTACAGTAAGTAACATTGAAGCTAGCGATAGGTGCCTGTTGCTAGGCGCCCAACTGTCTGCTTCTCCTCTGCCCCCACCTCTCGTGGCCTTCGCGTCTCATACCATTCCTAACTCACATTTCATACTTATTATGTCCAGCAAAAAATTAGTTTAATCATGTATAACTATTATCTTAATATTATATTATTGAAATATTTATCAATAATTGAAAGCCTTTAAATAAAATAATAATGCTTACTGCTTTTTATTTCTATATGTAAAAAAAAAAAAAAATTAAAAAAAAAAACAGTTCTACTACAACCCATTGATTAGGTTCCATTACTGTGTGAAAGACTGTTTCTAACTCAAGGATTAAATTGCATATTTATAATAATTTAATTGCATTATCCCTTGTAATAAAAAAGGCTAAATATAGAATATGATATATTTTTATAATCAAATAAAGCAATAATATTTTGTCAATAAATTGGTAGAAGGTAAGGTGACATGTGGAAAAGAAAAAAAAGAAACTTTTTTGGGTCATTTAAAAGTTAGAAAAAAAAAATAACAACTACTTATTTTACATTAAGTATTTGAGTGAGAGAAGTGACGTGCTGTTCCAAGTGTTTACCTGTAGGAAAAACATATGGCGATCCGGAAACTCTAATAAATACACATAATTTTGATAACTATCGCAACAAAGCTAGATTTAAATAAAGAAATATTAACTGAGCAGAGTTGATTATCACTGTCGCTTTCTTTTAAGTGCTAAAAATGGTGTTCCATTTCTATACGAAAATGGAACTCCAATTTATTATTGGCAGTGTTAAACTAACTCTTATCGATTCTCATTCGCGATAGATCATCGAAAAAAGGCCTTTGACTGGATTGTACTGTAGCGTTTAAAATACAAAAAGGAGTATATATTAATTTGAATCCCTGCCGATGATTTGGTCCTGCTTGGTGAGGATGCGGAAACTATAGAACTAAATACAAAAACTTTGAGAAACGCCGGTCAAGAACTTGGGCAGGAAATAATAGTATAATATATAGTACCGACTCGAAAACGCCCAGGACAGGCCAAGACGGAGGTGGTAGGATAGCGTGAAGGCAGATCTGGCGAAGTTGTGTCTGGACGGCGATCGGTGGATTGAGGTGTGTAGGGAGCGAGTTGTGTTCTGGGCATCGAACCTTCGGGTTCGTTATGCCTTTATTATTGTTAATATTATAATTATTATTATTATTATCTTTATTACTTTCACTTAACTATATACAGGGTGTTTCGGAATTGCACGGCACTATTTTAGGTACGTGTTCTCTAACACAAAATAAACAAAAAAGTTCATATTAACATATATCTCAAACTCATTTATTAAACAGATATCAAAGGTTAAAGATTTATTATTTATTTACTGCATTAAGACTGACTGTACAACGTTTAACGTGTTTAATACTAAATAAAAGGTTTTAATCACCTGATAAACAAATGAACGATAAGCAATGACAGTAGTTGCTCATCTGTTTGTCTAGTTCTGTGTGTTTTAGTGTGAGTGAATCTTGTGACACAGTTCAATTTATGATTATCATGGGAGATACCACAAATTTATTCACTTTTGATGAACAAACAGACATGCTTTTAACTTATGGCGAGGTACATACAAACGGTGCTGCTGCTGTTCGAATATATCGTGAAAAATTTCCTAACCGAAGAATACCAAATCGTAAAACGTTTGAGGCCATTGAAAGACGTCTTAGGGATAATGGTACGCTAAAACCTATACGAGTGAACGCCGGTCGACAACGATTTCGACGAACTACAAACGTAGAAGAAGAAATACTCGATGCTGTTCAGTTATCTCCTACTACTAGTACCAGAAGATTGTCACGTCGTTTCGATGTTTCCTCTACCAGCGTATGGCGAACTTTACGCGAACAACAATTATATCCATTTCACGTATCAAGTAGGCAAGATTTGTTACCACAAGATTATAACAAGCGCAGAAATTTCTCCCAGTGGTTAATTCGACAATGCACACGAGATCCTAACTTCCTGAACTGCATTTTGGTTACTGATGAATCTTGCTTTACAAGAAACGGGATTCTTAATTTTCGAAATACCCATACTTGGGCCGAAGAAAACCCTCATACGACTGCTGTTGGACATTACCAACATACATTCTCTTTAAATGTCTGGTGTGGTCTTCTAAGCGACAAAATCATCGGCCCCTTCTTTTTGCCACCTAGGTTGTCAGGTATATCTTACTTGCATTTTTTGCAAAATAATCTGCATGATATTCTAGAAGATATTCCGCTAGGCATTAGGCAAAGGCTGTGGTTTAGGGGAAGGTTGCCTATATTGGACCACTCCCGACATTTTGTTAATTTTGTGCGAATATGTAACACCTAAAACTTCCAAAGTCATGCCATTCGTTTCCTTTATTATTAAGCTTCAAAAAAATATCTAATATTTAATTTTATAAGCGCATAATGTTGAACAGAAACCAAAAAACTACAATTTTCAAATTGGTCCTATTTAGGAGCTTGGTCTCCTAATTTGGACCCCATGGTTCCTAAATTGGACCAGAAAGTTTTGTGGTGTGCGTAGGGTATATTAATTATGATGCTGTATCTTTTTGTAAATATATATTATTTTAAAAACTGTATTCAATAAAGAATTATTAAAATTATAGATTAATTAAAGTTAATAAGTCATAAAATATAGGAAATAGTCATAAAATAATAGTAATAAAATACAGGAAACATCTTTACAATAGTTATTAAATCTTCTTCTTTACAATAAGAAACATCTTTATAATTTATCGAATTTCGCAATTTTATCGAACTTCGAAATTAAATTCGATGGGAAAAGAAAGGAAAGATTGTTGCCGTTTTGTCTGGCCAAGCTTTTTAGGTGGTGGTAATTTCATTTTTATGTCGCTGTCATCCACCAATGCAACATCTAGTACTGCTGGAAATACAAACGCATTCGTAACTTTTCTTGACTTTCTCAAAAATGAGATTTCGAGTGATGGAGTAGTTTTTTTGTCTTTCGTTATCTGCCCAACGTAATAAATATTTTTTCCTTTTTCATCCTTCAGCCCAACTAATACAAAATCATCGGTTTTTAGATCTTGGAAATTTAAAATACCGAAATCGCCTTCATCAACAAGACGTGTTTGTTCCTCCAGCATGAATTCTTCTACACCAGACGATGATCCGCTAGCTTTGAACTCATCAGAAGTTTCACTGCTGCTTTCAAAAAGTTTTTTAGGCTTCTGATTTTTATTGGGTTTTTTTTTTATTAAAGAGTGTTTTCTTTGTTATTCTTGTGAACAGTTCCTTCTTTCTAGCAATTTGTTCCTCTAAGCTATTTTTATAAGGTGTGCTTGTTAGAACCTCAGCGTCTTGTTGTTTCCTCTTCTTACAAAGGTCAGCTATCACTTGGGGTATTGGTGCCGCCTCTATTAAGGTGTCGGAAAAAGTTAGGGTAGAACTTTTGGATGGGGAAATAGCAACTGTGATTGGGTTTAAGGCATCTGAAGGAGCGAAGTCGTGGTCCTGAAAAATATGACGGTTTACAGGCCAGATACCTGTGGATCTAAATCCGCTCTCAGCATTGTTAACAGTAGCTGCTCGCCCATATGCCTCTGTTAGTAAAGCCACGACATCATATTGAGTTATTCTAGTACCCACGTTTTGTCGTAGAAACTTTTCTTGTGCCTGGGTGTAATATATCCCTAGGGGACCGAAAAAGGCAACATCTAGGGGCTGCATCCTATGGGTAGTATGGCTCGGTAACTGCACCATTATGATACCATTATCCCGAGCAAAAATAAGAGCATCTAAATTTTTGCAATGGGTCACGTGACCATCTAGAAGAAGCAACACTGGATCTTCTTTTGAGCAAACTACATTTCTCTTAAAAAGATGAAGCCACTCTATCTTATATATATATAGCTATAGCTATATATATAAGATATAGCTCAGAGGTAATATATCCGCTATCAGATATTTCAACTTTGCTCCCAGCAGGTGCACCTCTTTCAAGCTCAGGAGCTTGTCTTTTTCTTTTAAAGATAAACATTGGCGGGACAAAGGATCCAGCAGCGTTCAAACAACACACTATGGTCGTATTTACACCCCTTTCCCCACTGCTCACAGCTCCAACTTGATGTTTCCCTTTAAGCCCAACTATTTTTGGGTTTTTTTTCTGAACGGTGGTGAACCCACTCTCATCTACATCATAAATTTTGTTGCCACTTTTTTACAGTTTATGTATATCAATAATATTTTCTAAAATATCAAAGAACTTATGAACCCTTTCCTTGGAAAATCCTTTCATTCTGGCTAGAGAAGTAGCTTCCGGCTGCCTCAACGAAAGGTTTGGATTCCTCTTCATGAAATTGTAATACCATTTCTTCCCCGCAATTTTTTGTCCACACTAAAACAGTGCTGCACGCCATGTAATGATGCAACTTAGAACGCGAGTTTTCTTACCTCAATGATTGAGAGACCGAACATGCGTTCTTCAAATTTTAATATATGGGCTGCCAGTTCTTTCTCCATCTCTTCTGTGAACACTGTGGGTCTCCCAAAATGTTTTTTAAGTGAATGGTCCTTATTCTTTCTATCTAGATGTCTTTTTAATGTCGCTTTTGGGACACCATATCGCCTTGCAGCTTCATTAAGGGCAACACTCCCTGAAGCGACAGCACTGACAGCTAAGGTTGGGTCTGCATCACTCCATTTTCCATAGCTCCCTCTTTTAGACATCTTTCTACAAGAAAAAAGAGTTATTAAACACCACTCTAAAAATCGTTTTCTAAATTGGACCGGTCCAAATTTGGCAACCATTTCTGGTCCAATTTAGGGAACACACTTTTTTTTCTTTGATCTTTCAATATAAAAAAAATATTCATATTATTCTGTTAATTGACCACTCTAAGTGTAAAGAAATAATCTGCAACAAATAATATGAAGAAATAATGCACATACCTTTGTTAGAAAAGGGAGAAAACCTTATGATGTGTCACTAGTAAATAAGATCAGCCAGCACTAATACCAGACTTTTCTCATGTGGGAATTGTAAACAAGATAAGGAAATATCTTGTACCTTACTTAGGGCGGGAGTAGTTAGTTCTAACATTCAACACCAAAATAGCAGCACTGTCATATCCTTTAGTACACAAAACAAAGGTGGTCCAATTTAGGTGGCGGTCCAACTTAGGCAACCTTCCCCTATGCATGACGGTGCTCCAGCTCACTTTTCTCATAGTGTCACTGATTATTTAAATGCAACTTATGGAGGCCGATGGGTTGGTCGAAACGGACCTGTTAAATGGCCACCACGATCTCCGGATTTAACGCCATTAGATTATTTTGTGTGGGGCTGGATGAAGTCTATGGTTTATTCTGCGGCAGTTGACACGCAAGAAGAGCTAAGAAATCGGATCGTGGAAGCCGCAGTAACTATCAACCATCATCCTGATGCTATACGAAGAGCCAGAGAAGCATGGATTCGTCGTGCTGAATGTTGCATTCAACAAAACGGAGGCGCCTTTGAACATTTACTCTAAATGTTGTAATAATAATAAATAAATAGTAATAATAAATCTTTAGCCTTTGATATCTGTTTAATAAATGAGTTTGAGATACATGTTAATATGAACTTTTTTGTTTATTTTGTGTTAGAGAACACGTACCTAAAATAGTGCCGTGCAATTCCGAAACACCATGTATATATATATATATAGTAAGTGATAGTGAAAGTGATGAAGTATTGCGATAGTGAAAAATGTCGACTTCCGGTTTTCAACGGAAATGGACGTTTTGGGGTCCCTTGAGTCCAAATAACCAAGTCCCGCGAAATGGTCTGTGGATGTGTGAACAAACTAGCTCAAAAACTATAAACCGTGCGAACCTAAAATTGGGTATTTCTTGTACGTATATGCCCACGATGTGACAGCAAAAATTTCATAAAAATTGATCAAACGGAGTAGGTACTTTATTTGAAGAATTTTGTCTAATTTTTACGTTTTTCTCGATATACTCAAAAACGGCTTTAACGATTTTGATCGAACTGGGTATTTGATGTATTTGTATGCCAAAAATATGACAGCCAAACTTTCATCAAAATCGATCTATTGGAGGGGGCACTTTACTTAATAAATTATTTCTCATTTTCACAGGGTTTTTTTATTTACTTAAAAACGGCTTTAACTATTTTTATCACACTGGGTATTTGATGTATTCGTATGCCAAAGATGTGACAACCAAACTTTCATCAAAATTGATCAAAAAGTTCCAATTTTTACCTTTTTTTTTATTATCTCAAAAACGGCTTTAATGATTTTGATCAAATTCATCATGTTTATTGAACATCAAGCTTTCTTTAATATCAGGTAAGCTTTATCATTAAAATGTTCTGAGGTGGCTTAAATGGGGAAGGGGCCTTTTTTGTTTTCTTATAAAGTAACTTTGTATTTTTTTGTATGGAGAAATAAACTGTCTCCCGTTATGCCTAAAAATTAGAAATGTCTAAATACGAAATATGAAAAAAATCGAATAAACATATACAGAAGAAAAAAAGAAAAATATTCCGTCAACTCATAAAACACGTTGGGCCCATGCATGGGCAGTACGCCTTTAATGAGACGATTGTTTAAAATTAAAGACGTTATGTTCATGTAAATGAAATTATTTGTTTCATGGTAAATAAATGAAGTTTTCAACAACTACATAGAGAATTATAAAATCATACGAGTTGGAGTATCATGCTTGTATTGCCGTATCGCAAGTAAAAACTTTTATTTAATAATAAAAATATTTATTGTATTTTAGAGACCAAAACAAAAATAAGAAATGAATGTGGGAAAATGTGTGACTTTGCGAAATGGCAATTAACGAAATCCGTCAATTTCTAATCTAACTAACTTAGTAAGTGAAAGTTGTGTTGCGCGCATCGCACCAGATTTTTTTTTTTTTACTGTTATTGGGTATTTCAAAGGCCCTGAGTATGATAAACATGCTTGGAAATTTGCTAAAAGCTGTTTTGACTAAAACATGCAATGAAATCAATAAATAATGTTAACAAAATATTATTGAACACAATCAAATGATCTTTTATAGGATTTCCTTGAATAAACAGCTTGCAAACTCCAGCAATAGTCAGTCATCATGTGTGAGTCCCACCTTCCCTGATAACGCTCTTCCATAATCCGAATGTCCTGATGAAATCTTTCACCCTGCTCTTCACTAAAATCACCCAGATTTTTTGGAAACTGGTCTGAAAGCGAGTGCAGGAAGTGGATTTTTATGCTCATGTTGCAGCGTAGGTTTTGCATGTTCTCAATGCATAGTCTCAACAAGCTGGGCATAGTCATCAGATTTATTATTTCCTAGAAAATTAATCATTACTAAAACAAATGAGTTCCAGGCTTTGGATTCAACCTCGGTCATTGATTTGACAAAATCAGGATCCTTCACGAGTTGCCTAATCTGTGGCCCATCAACAATACCGGATTTCAAATTTTCTGTGCTTAGTCCTGGAAACTTATTTGAAAGAAAATCAAAACATCCACCACTTTTGTCAAGCGCCTTCACAAATTATTTCATTATGCCAAGATTAATATGAAGTGATGGAAGTCACCAACTAAAGGCAAGTTTATAACATTTTTTATACCAACTTTCAGCTCTTCCCGCACAGGCCAAACCTTTTGTGTCCAATGGTATTGCTTGTCACGACTGTCCCAGAGACACAGAAAACAAGGGAACTTTGTGTACCCCCACTGTTGACGTAGAAGGAAGTTAACCATATTTAGATCTACACAAATGGCCCTGTTTTGGTCTCGATACCTAATTTTTTCCATAACCTTTGAAATATTTGTGTATTCTTCTTTGAGTCGTCAGATGTGCAATAGGTACAGATCAGTACTTGTTACCATTATGGAACAAAACACACTTTAAACTTTTTTTGCTGCAGTCCATAAAAAGACGCCAATCCCTGGGCTTGTAGTTTTTCAAACCCATAATTTGCAAAAGTCTACCAACATTGTTACAAAAGACTAAATCCTTTTCTCGGGAATGATAAAAAGTGATTTTGCATTTGAGAGTAAGCAATTTTGTTTTCTTTTAAACGTGATGCTAAAATTAAAAGATTCTTTTGGTAAGTTCAGATCCCTCACCAAGTCATTTAATTCTTTCTGATTAAATGATTGAGGTTCTGAAAGACTACATTTGTAGTCTGGATCAGAGTCATCACTTGATATATTTTCTACGCAGAGATTTGAATCATCAGAAAATTGTGTCTCTCGTGATTTTAATTGAGGTCGTTGAGCAGAAGATAAGTTTGGATAAGACCACTTACTACGATTCCCGGGGTTAATTCCATTTATTTTCAAAACGCAGAAGTTACATTCGTCCTGATGGTTTTGAGGTTCTCTCCAAATCATGGGAGTTTCGAACTTCACTGCATCTCTTTTCCCACTGGACCATAACTGTGGACACACAACTCATATTTCTGGCAAACAATATGAGGAACCCATGGCTTGTCCTTATTATTCAAATATATCTTAAAGCATTGTTGATATGCAATTTTTACAAAATCTGAAATAGGTTTTCGGTATTGTTCAAATATATATTCGCCACGAATATAGCAAAACTAATCTGGATTGAGCACACAAGTAGAGTGAGAGTAGAGGGAGTAAGTAATAAGTAGAATAAAACAGTAGTAAGTGAAAGCTGGGTGACGCATCCACCACACTGGATTTGTTTTCATTTAGATTTATTTATTGCCACAATAACTCCTAATAATTTATTTACAAATTAATTTCACGCAGCTTTTCATTGATACAGACTTCTTTTTTTTAAGCAGTGTAACATACATACCTAAAAATTCAATTTTAATTAGTTAATGTAGAAACTCGATTTTTCCATATTTTAATAGACATAATAAATGAATGGAAGAAATATTTTTAAATTTTGAGAAAGTTCAGAGGAATTCAAAAGCCAAAATTCATAAGCCCCCTAGGAGTAATGATATTCCAAACCTTATACATATCACATTAGGCTCGCAGGGGTGGATTTAGCACGAAATTTGGGGGAGGTCATGACTCCCCTTTCCATCATCACTTGGCTGACAGCACCATTTTTGTAAGAGATTATTACCTTGTATTAAGAAGGATTGTGATCTAAGCAAGTGTTATGTTTAGGCCTAATTGCATTATTCGTTTCAAACTGCACAAAAATTGAAAAGCCAACATATCTGATGGGGGTCTTGACCCCTGTGACACCACCCCCCTGGATCCGCCCTTGAAGGCTTGAAATAGACAAACCACATAATCTCCAAAGCCTAATTGATTCCTCGACTTTTCCAACACTATTATCACAAAGAAAAAAAATTAGCAATGAATTGTTTAACATCCTAGACAAAGTCATCCTGATACAATTGACAAAAGACAATTAGAGAAAAAAATAATTGCTCGACAATCACCACATCACAATGAATAGTCTATTACAACTAAGTATTATGCTATCAAATAGTAAAAATAACTGAGAACTTGAAAAATGTGATAAGCTTATGGAATATTTAGTTTAGCTTATAATAAAAAAATTAATATATTTTTGAAATAATGTCAATTATTCGGAATGTTTAAAATATCTTATTAATCTCTCAATATCACTATCCCCAAATTCGTTGCAAGTTTCATAGAACTTTTCATTTTGAGTTACCATTGAGAGTGACAGAAAATGAGTTAATTCTACTGTTTTCATCTCCCGTATCTTCTATTTCTTGGGAAAAATTGGTTATTTAACCAAGAAAGATTATTTTTCTTCTTCTTTTTTCAGTTGGAGCAATAACCCTAATGAGGTCTTTTGCCAGAAAATATTGCATTTTTATAACAATAAAAAAAAGAATTCAGGTCCCATGATGTTTAGTACCATCCTTTAGATGGAATATATTGCTTGTGGGAGTCTAGAGAAATTAGAAAAACTTAACATTTATGCAATCCTTGTGCCCAACACCAGACTGCCCATTGCACCAAAAACCAATTATATTGGACATTTCGCAATGTCCTCCTTATCGAGAAAGTCAGCTCTTCTAGGTTAAACGATGGTGATAAATTAGTCTACGCCTATGGATTAGGGACTAATTCATAGGCACAAGGCACATGAGGGCCAATATACGGATATAAATGTAAAGCACACTCTGAATAAAGTCACATTGCGATATTTGATTGGGTTCTGGGTTTAAGTTAATCAGTCATACTCCCAGCCAAGAAAGGTTCATATCCTATATATTTGCCATATAATTTAATTTTTTTACACATAAAAACGAATATTAAATGACTAACTAAACAATTGATAAGACCAAAGTGTGTCAAATCAATAAATCAAAATTATAAACAACCCATAAGATATTCATTAATATTAATAAAAATGCACATATTAATAAAAACAAGTACATGACTGTTTATTAATGTAATATTAATAAAAATAAATATGTCCTCAAAGTAGTATTAATAAAAATAAATTTTCAATAAGTAGCAAAATTGATTATTATTAACAAAATTAAATGGTAAATTATAAATATTAAAATTCCAATCCTAGAAAAAAAAATCTTTTCCATTAATATATCCTAAGTACCATTTTAGAGAATCAGTTCATATTTAATAGTTGTAAAATGATTTCAGTGTACTGTAAAATGATTTTTAAAGTAAAGAAATTATTTGATGAACATATTAAGTGACATTTTTGAAGAAATTAAGATTTTTGTATAAATGAACAAGTTCTCCATTAGAAATAACTTGTTTCTTTTCTTTTAGATAATCAAACTACATCTTCCAAAAAACTGCTCAATGTATGAAGAAGAAACAAATAACATACTAAAAAGTTTAAAGCTAATTCACAGGATTGCTACATAACATGTTCATCCAATAAGCTCTTCAATAATGATAATTAAATAATTAACCTTGCTTATGATAAATAAAACAGGGTTTAAAGTTTTTTCTCTACTGGGATTGGGTATTTTTTTATCGAGACGGATTTTATTTCCAATATTTTCTTTTTTTAATTTCTTGCTTTCTATTAGGATTAACTATTAATTGAAATTTTTATCTTAAGCAACTAAGTGATTGGTACAAATGATTCACCTTTTAAAACAAACCCTAATAAAATTAATTGTTTTCAGTATTATTAAAGTTGATTTTTGAAATGCTTACATTCATTAAAAATTATGCAATTAAACATTTATTGTTACATAAGTGACGTCTATTTTCAAAAAAATACTATGCTTGGGCTCATAGGTTTCAATTTCTGCCTTAAGAGTACAGCACATACCAGACCAAAATTATCTAAATAATTGAAATAATTGTTTTTTAATTTTCATTAACCTTTCCATTTTATATCTGAAAGCAATGTACTAGAAACTTTTAACTTTAAGCTTTCTCTTTCAATAAAACATAAATATGCAAGTAATGAAATATAATGGCATTTACAAGTAATAAGATAATTAAGAAAATATCGCTATAAATTAAAATGAAAAATATGTATATGACTCACAGATTCCGATGGAAATGTCTCGGATGGATGTAATTTGCTAACTGCCGCACATATTTATTATGCCTCTGACTTCTGGTCTCTCCAAAGCCCATTGATTTACTGTATATACTTTTAGACTTAGTGCTGAACGAAACTGAAGGCAACGGGCTAGCTTCTACCTCAGCCTCTACAGTATCAGTAGCCTTAGTTTTAATCCTCCTCTTCTTTTTCTTCTGTTCAAAAATAGATAAAATAAGATTATAACTCGAATTCCACAAAACTACAATTTTATAATGGTAATATAATATATGGTATGCAATAAATATAGGTAATAATTTTTTTTTTTAAATAAGTTTATAAAAGTTGTAAAATATTGCATACATAGTTCTATATGAATTCATCTTAATATAATAGATTCATTATATACAACAAATAATGTTTAAAGCCTGTAACTGCATAAATGAAAAATAATTCGCAGTCTCAAAACTATAGCTATGTAACATTAAACGATAATAATTCATTAATCATCATTCCAATGGCTTATTGCTTTCTTTTATATATATTCTAAGATAAATCTTATAATAAGACTAATTAGTTTAATAAAAATATACTTGCCTTCACTGTTGGAATTATATCTGAACTAGCTAGGGTGCCCGGCTTCGTTCCGGGAGTTGTATGGTAATTTTAATAACGGTATGGTATAATTGTATGGCAATTTAAAATACAATAGTAAAAGAAATATAGGACAAAATTAGCACCTTCTTGAAACTTCGGTTTTAACTTGGTATTAATACTAAGATTTGAGATCTGCGGAGTCCGCCAAAATAAGAAACCCTATATATTTTATGGGGGCTCGAAAATGGTAAATGAAAAATCAATTTTACTGCATATTTGTCGAGTTTTGCATCGGTTTTTATGGTTTCTGTGATTCTGAATCCAATAAGCCCATTCCACATATTCAACAGATAATAAGTTATTAGATTATTGTTGAAAAATCTGATATCTCAGTTTAAAAAATTATATTTCGAGTACATATTAGGCACAGACTGCTGGGGTGCTGTGGATCCTCACCCCCCCACTAAATGCTGCAGCTATAGTCTGTAATAACTTTCAATCTACAGACTGCAATGCCATGTGAATTTTCCATTAGATTCAGTGATGTAAAAACTGTATATCACTGTACATAACTGCATTTTACCTTACACAACCATATTAAGTAAAAAATTCATTCAAAAGATTACTTAACAAATCTCTGGACATAGAGTCTGACTATTAACTTCAAATTGATCATTAATCTATGATAGTATTTATTGATTGAATGATGTATATATGAAGTTTTTAACAAATTAAAACCTGTCCATTAATTCGTCATTATTGTTGACTTTCTTGTAGGTTTGGTGATTATTTTATTATATTTTACTCATATTTAGCTCAAGATTTTTTAAATAATAGTTACGTAGATACCAGACCCACATTTAACAGAGAAATCCGCAATCAACTTATTTCTGATTAATCGACCTATACTCGTATACATCTATATATCGCATGTTATAACTCTAAAAATATCAATTATAGAGTTATAAATACCGTCTGAATCAGAATGATAAAACCAGTTTAACTAAAAATAGTTTTTCGAGTTTTAACCATCTTCTTGCCGACGTGTGATGTGGCGTAATAATCATATAATGGTTGGGGGTGCGGTCAAATGAAACACTTTATGTGCAATAACATATATATTGTGCCGACGCAGACAGGGGTATTTGTGTATTTTTTTTCTCGATACAATACCGTATTTAGAACGGGACCAAGTACCGGAAATCACTCAAGAAGAGCTTGAGATAGCTTGTTGCAAAGTAGGGGATAACAAAGTTCCAGGACCGGACAATGTTCCAAACTTTGCCCTAAAAACAGCTGTCAAAATCAGACCAGAACTCTTCCTTGACGTGTATAATTCTTGTTTCCGTGAAGTGATATTTCCTGTTGATTGGAAGAAGCAGCAATTGGTACTTCTGCCGAAGGGTAAAGGGTCTTCTGATGACCCTAAATCCTATCGTCCAATCTGCCTTCTAAACACTGCTGGTAAAATTCTGGTAAGGATTGTATGGAATAGAATTACAGAGCTTATTGAGGAAAGTCGACTGTCTGAAAATCAATATGGCTTTCGGAAAGGTAGGTCAACATTCGATACAATAGACTTCGTGAAAGTCAGCGAGAGAAGCCACTGCAGGAAAAAGGTGGAGAAGGGGTGGAAAGAAGTATTGCGCCGTGGTAACGCTAGACGTCAAGAATGCGTTTAACTAGGCAAGATGGGATTGCATCATTGAAGGGTTGCGTAAGAAAAAACTTCCACAGTACCAGTATCATCAGTTATTTTTCAGACAGAAACCTGTGGTATGAAACAGATGCAGGACCAAAAACCTACAAAATAACAGGAGGCGTTCCCCAAGGTTCTGTATTAGGACCGTTGTTATGGAATGTTATGTACGATGCCGTAATAAGACTTCCTATGCCAGAAGGAATTACCACGCTTGGATTCGCAGACGATCTTGCAATAATTATCCATGGAAAGTTTTTGGAAGACATAACGTACAAGGACAACAGCGCACTATTTAATATTCGCAAGTGGCTTTCGTCCGTGGGCCTACAACTGGCTGACCTCAAGACTGAGGCTGTACTTTTCACCAGCAGGAAAGTGAGGGAAAGAATCAATTTGCAGGTAGTCAGCATGAGAGCAGTGAAAGTAGCGAACGCGCTGGCTGGAATCATACCAAATATTGGTGGGCTCGCGCAAAGCCGGAGAAGGCTCCTTGCTAATGTTACCAATTCGGTGCTAATGTATGCTGCTCCAAATTGGTTGCAAGCCTTCCAAGCGAGGTCATATTCTCGTAAGGCGATTAGTGCGCATCGAAGAAATGCCTTACGCGTCGCAAGAGCATTTCGCACTGTGTCGTATGATGCCGTGTGCATCATCGATGACTCCGATAGACATACTGGCCGAAGAGCGTGGCAGAATCTGCTGCAGAAAACGGGAAGCCCCAGAAGCACACTGGCTAACGATAGCAAAAGACGAGGGAAAGGAAACTCTTCGCAGATGACAGAGGCGATGCGGATCATCATGTACCACCTGCGCTCCATTAGATGAAACAGTGGAACATGCTTCCTTCGCATGCAATAAATTTACTGGGGAGAAGGATGAGCTAGAAATGGTGCTGGGTAAAAGATCCACACCGGAAAATCTGGTACAGATCATGTTGACCAGTCAAGAAAACTGGAATGCTGTTTCAGATTATGCCGCGAGAGTCGGAAGAAAACTGAGAGGACAGGAGCGAGAGAGAAGGGGTCAAGTACCATGAAGTGTGCAGTAGAGAAGTAGGCGCCTAGCCATCCTGCCCACCGCGAAGTAATGCCTGCCAGCAGTTCTGCGGTGTGGCATCGCAGGGTATATAGGAGGTTTTCTAGTGAGTAGAAATCTCACACTGTTGTGGGTTTAAGCCCCCACTTCGTCTAATGAAAAAATTTTCCCATACAAAAAAAAATGATAAAAAAAAAACACACACACGCAGGACCATTTTGCGGACTTGGTTATTTGGACTCAGGGGAACCCAAAACGTGTATTTCCGTTGGAAACCGGAAGTCGAAATTTATCACGATTGCAATACTTTCCCTTACTATATATTTCATATACAGGTAAGTGAAAGTAAAAATTCTTTAAAATGAGACAATATTTATTCAATAAAGGGGGCACTTTATTTAATAAATTTTAATGAAATTTCGGATGTGACAACGCGAGCATATACATACATCAAATACAGAGTTTAATCAAAATCTTTAGAGCCATTTTTGAGAAAATCGAAAAACACTTAAAAATTAGACAAAATTCATTACATAAAGTACCCCCACCGTTTGACCAATTTTGATGAAATTTTTGCTGTCACATCGCGGACATATGCATACATCAAATATCGAGTTTAATCAAAATCGTTAGAGCCGGTGGCCGGTTTAAAATGGCATCTTAAAGTTTTAAAACTATTGTATTTTTATTAAGTTAGTGGTAATCTAATTTTAAGAATAAACACTAGGTATTCTAAAGTAGCGCTCCTGGTGCCGAAGCCATGTGAAAGTCCTGGAGTAATCACACTTTTTCCTTATATTCGTTATGATTCATAGTCTACTACATTATTCCAAGTGAACCCCAGTAACTTGGAAGATAAGCCCAGTAAACAAATAATGGCAATTTAATATGATTGGTTTGATTCTTACCGCATGTACTTCTTCTTGTAGAACATAGGAAAGAGAGGAAATACTGCCTAGAGAGCGGTCAATGTCATCAACAAGAGGCACTTCATCGATGAATACGGCCTTAAAACCTTCTTCTAAGTTAGGTACAACTCCGGAACAGAAACCATCAATCGGTGCTGGCGTAGGTTCTGGACTTGCCTTCCAGGTAATATCTATTTCTTGATCCTCTTTTACTAAATACATCCACTAAAATATTTAAAATGTTTGTAATTATTGAACTTCATGCAATAGTTATATTGCAATAATTATTGAATTGCATTAAATAGTTAATGATCCTAAACTTATATATAATGCATCAAATAGGTATATTATTACATATGAGAATGTTCTCTTAGTATTTAGAACCAATTGAGATACTTTAGTTATCCGAAATATATGTATATTAATTTCAATCATATTTGATTTCAGGCAACTTTATTGACAACCCTTAATAAATATGCATTATTAATCCATCTGCAAGGATTTGACTGTGGGGCTGGTTCTCCGAAAACCGGAATCTGATTGGCTTCAAATTTTTACCAGCTACTCTATTATGCACCAAACGGTGCCAAAGATTTTTGGCAACACGAACCGGAATGGGATTTAAAAAATAATATAAAATTGATATAAGGTTGTGTGAACATTTACCAACTGTTACCCCGACTAAAGTGACATTGACCTCCGATTAGCTTCAATTTTTTACCAGACACTCCATTATGCATCAAATGATGATAACTAAAAGGATTTTTGGCGTTAAAAACAGTGAGAGGTTGAAAAAAAGGGCAAAACTAGGCGAATTTCGGGAGGTAGAATTTTAGATGTGCGGTATTGTACCTGGTGAATTTTTATGGTGGCTTATTATTAAATTAAATCTGGATTCATTTATACAGCTTACAGAAGATTTAAGAGCAGTTTACTCAGGGGCTAAAAGGCTAATACTTTCAGTTAACTTATATCTATGGTTATATTATTTAATGAAAAAAAACATGTAAAGTTAGTAAATGAAAAAGTAAAAAAATATTAATTTCTCCCCTTTCAGCTTAAGTTACCAAAACTCTTAATAGGTATCATCATTTAATGTTTAATAGCGTATCTGGTCAAATGTTGGAGATAATCGGAGGATTCCGGTTTTCGAAATCCAAACTCCCCAATTACTATTATTATTACTAAACAACTATTATTACTGAACTTACTATAAAATATTTAAAATTAATTACGTTTATGATTCTTCTCAATGATATTTTAATGCAATGTACAGTGAATGGGATAATTAGAGAATCGAAATAATTGTTGAATGCTCTTTCTATAGTTTTTTCACAAATTTCTTCCCTTATTTGCATGATCATCATATTAACTTCTGCTTCTATTTCTACCTCCGCCCTGAAATTTTTTTTAAAATGTAGATATATATAAGTTGTGACTTATTTAATCTAAATTAACTCTACATACTATACGTTTATTTAAAAAAAAAATGCAATTGTTCGAAATCTTTAAACCTGAAGAGTAGCACAAAAGAAATAGGGTAAGTATAAATTAATTAGTTACTTTAGCAGCTGATGTTCTTCCATCAAAACCGAGTCTAAATAGCTAAATGCATGATGAATATTGAAATTTAAAAATTTAGTTGTCATATTTTGTGGTCTTAGTATCGCTAGTTAATAGAATGAATTTGCAAGACGATAATAAGGCCAATAGGTAGGTACGGTAGCGATACATGGGTGCTATCCCGAGAAAATAAAAAGCTGCTTGCTATGTAGGAAAGGAAAATCCATTGGCCTAAAAGATCTATGACCCAGTATGCCAGAATGGACAATGGAGGATAAGAACCAATTCAGAACTTAAACAGCTCTTTACTTCCCCAGATCTGGTAGCTGTCTTTAAAAGTGGACGCATTAGATGGTTGGGACATGTCGAAAGAATGCCTCAAGAGCGTTTGCTTCGAAACGTAATGTACAGCCGAGCGGGTGGATGTGAAGAAGAGTGGAAAGAAGAAGAGGCATACTACGACTGATGGCTAGACATCCTTCGGCGGCTTGGGGTGAGGCGATGGAGGAATATCGCTCAGGACAGAAACGAATGGAGGAAAATTGTTAAAGAGTCCTACGGTCCTTCAAGAGGCCAAGTTCCTTTCAGGACCGTAGCTCCCAGGAAGTAAGTATAGCTAAGCGTACAAGTTAGGTTGCAAGGTACAGATACACAGGACAGGATTACCATTTTTAAAAAATCAATACAATGATTAGTGGGGATGGAAAGATGTGTGAATGATTTCTATTTGAATATTTAGAACATAATATTGACATAATATTGCATGAAATTAAAAAAAAAAAAAATCTTACGGCATGTAAGGGTAGTGCTCATAAAAATATTTTAATGGCTTTCCTTTCTTGATTTCTTTGATGGTTCTTTCAAATTTTGCTTCATGTGTGCTCTCATTGATATCTTTCTTACTCTCCATTAATAAATTATTATTATCAACGTGGTTCGTTTATAAATCTATAGTAGAACCATCGAAAGGTTATAAATCACTGGTTAGGATTCTTGCGAATAATTCAATATCGATTTTATGAGTATTGATTATATCCCACATATCAAACGTGGGATTATGCAACCAATGAAACTATAGGAAGGGGGCTGATCAACACCGCTTTCAAAACTTTGAGTACTGTATCAGAAGTGCTCGGATTGTTTTTTAAAGATCTTAATGGATAATGGTTAATTCAGTGGGGGGTCATGACTCCCTAGTCTCATAATCACATGGCTGACAGCACCGTTTTTTCATGAGATTACTACATTCTATTAAGAAGGACTGCGACATAAACAACCAGAAGTGTTATGTTTAGGACATAGTAACTACCTAATTGCATTATTCTCTAAAAGATACAAAAAAAAGTGAAAAACAAATATCTTTGAGCAGAGGTCATGACCCCTGTGACACCCTGAATCCGCCCTTGGGTTAATTAATGTTACACATCCATGTCTCAACACTATATAAAGTTTCTTACTTGGCTTTTTTTCGAATTATAATAATATAAATCAATACAGTAAACAGTAGCCTTTAAGGTGAGAACATTGTAGGGTCACAAGCAACTCGTTGATGATTCTTAGATATGAATGTTCGAGTCATCATTAAAAGGTACTCCTCATTGAGTCAACTTATGTCTCTATTAAAATTAACACAGCTATGAATGCTTCATTTCATTGAGAACAGACGGCTAGAAATGAAAATTGTCTTTCTCGTTGAAGTAAACGTATTAACAACCGAAGTTATGTCTATTAAATATAAGATTTATCTTATTCATCGCTTTATTGACCTTAAAGCTAGGATTTAGTTTTTTTCATGTTGGATGATGTAATATGCAAATGATAATATTATAGTCATATCTGTGCATGTTACTCCTAATTTTTCATAGAACTGAAAAGTGAAAATAGAGATTGATTAATACATAAGTAATACAATAAATGACTTTTAGTATTACCGAACAGTTAGCTAAAAAACCTACCCCTTATACTAAATATATCTCTACTGAAAATATACTCCGAGGACCTGAAATTCCCAAATTGTAACAATGACCTCTTAGATGATTTTCGATGGTGACCAATATGATTTTCGAGACCTGTAGTACCAAAAATTGCTAAACATTCAGAAAAAAGTCGATTTATGGCAAAAATAATCTACATATCTATATCTATAGTCTATAAAGGAACCCAGAAAGTCGATAAGTTTGCTTGATCGAAATAACAACGCTTAAAACAACTGTTGGGACATTCAATTCCTCCTCCAACGATTTATTTTAAAGGATTTTATAAAACTTGCCAATTTATGTCTCATGTAGAGTGTAGGTAGTTGCCCCATTCCAAAATATTGGGGGGGACCCCATGGGCGTACCCAGCGGGGGGCAGGGGGGGGGGGGGGCAGCTGCCCTCCCCTGGAAGGCTGGAAGCAATAATTTTTTAGGCTTTTAAGACTGGAAGCAATAATATAATACATTTTTTTCAAGCAAATAATTGTAATAACTTAGTTGATAAAGCACTACTATAATTATACATAATTTTGGTTTCATTTACCTTTTCCGCGGTAAGGTGTTACAACCTGAACAACCATAGCTTGCCCCCCCCCTAGTTTTTAGCTTGCCCCCCCCTTGTTTGGATCTTGGGTACGCTCTCGGGGGACCCCGCCGGCGGGGACGCCCATGGTGGCATCAATTACATTTGTGACTGAGTGCTTAATATTAATATCATTTATATGTATGATAGGTTAAATGATGGTCAGGATTTTCAGTTACAATGATATTTATTATGGTAAGCCAACGTTTCGATCCAACTTGTGGATCTTCATCAGGGCTAAAAGAAAACAAATTTATGAGTATCTATGCTAGAGGGTGACAATAAATGGATACATTACAGAACTGATAATAATATAAAAGATGGTATACATAAATATTAAAATAAGAGGCTAGTTAACAAGATAAAATAGAATCTGATATTTACCTACTGAGTCCAGGTGGATACTAAGACTAAAGGTAAAAATAAGGTGAGAGGTAGTGGTAGGGGGTTAGTTTGCCGACTTCAAAGGTTTATGGCGGGGAAATCCAACGCTTTTGAAGTGAAGGCACATGACAACTGAGTGAACAAAATATAAAAAAACTAACAAAATATATGGTACTGTATACAAATAGTTGTGTCTGGACTGAATAATAACATAAAAATGAGATAATACATAATGTAACAATGCATACAAATTTGGAAAATATACAGAAAGAAGCATACAATACAAAAAATAATAATAGTACAAGAGGTACAGAGATAATTGCAGGTACCTATGAAATCAAAACTAGGATTTGAGGATGCGGAAGATGTTAGAATAAGTGGATGAAATTATCTCTTTATCTGTTTTGTGATTTACCGGGTTATTAGTTTCTAGATGGATGAAAATGGATTCTGAGAGGAGACGTTTGTCGTGGTTAGATACAGTTGCTAATATGGAGGGGTTCTCAAAGTCGAAGGAATGGTTGTGGGCAATGGCATGTTCTGCTAATTTAGATGTAGCCGAATTACGCGTGGAAATACTGTATGTATGTTGATAAATACGTTTTTTTAAATAATTTTTGGTTTCACCTATATAGCAACTGTTGCAATTAAGCGTGGAGCACTGGATACGATAAACTACATTACACTTGTCTAGGAGAGGTATCTTTGAGTTTTGTATAAAGTTTTTTTAATTTATTGTTATTTTTTAATACTAGGCGCATGTGTGGGAAACTCGATGAGAAGGATTTTTTAATTTTGTTTGAGAGAATGGGGATATATGGGATAGATCTGTATTGGAAAGTAGAAATCGGAGGTTGTGAAGAGTTGTTAGAGAGATTTTGAGTTTTTTCATTGTTATTGATAAGTGTTTTTATTAAATGCTCAGGAAAATCGTAGATTGTAAGATATTTTTCAGGCGGATTTTGTTATGACAATGAAATTGTGGATCGGACAAGTTCAGGCTACGGTGGATGAGGTTTTTTGCGACGTTGATCTTTTGGTGATGTGGATGTTGGGAAAAATAGTTAAGGAGTCGGCCAGAATAAGTGGGTTTGGTGTACCAATTAGTGGATATAGAATGGTCCGGGTTTCTGGTAATGGAAATATCTAGGATAGGTTCTGTAATGTATCCATTTATTGCCACCCTCTAGCATAGATACTCATATATTTGTTTTCTTTTAGCCCTGATGAAGATCCACAAGTTGGATCGAAACGTTGGCTTACCATAATAAATATCATTGTAACTGAAAATCCTGACCATCATTTAACCTATCGTAATTGAAGAACAGTTGACCATCTCTCATCTCTACTAGCATTTATATGTATGTTACTACAATTCTGTTACTGACATCTTATTTTTATTAGGAATTCATTCGCAGTTAGTGATTAAAACTAATCCATTCTTTCATAATTCAAAACCTAAATGGGCTCTAATTAAAAAAGTCAAATTATACGATTAGAATAAAAATGAACTGTTAATTTTTTTTTTTTTTTGCGTGTGATCATTGTTCATTCTAAGCTCTTTGGTGTTTCTTTGTAACCATGTCAATACACAGCTGAACTTTAGCGGTTTTATTTTGAATTTTCATTAAATTCCTATGTAGTGGCTACTAAAAAATTATATAAGTATTGTGACAAGTTTATAAGTTTGTTTTTTTTAAATTAATCCAAAATGAGTGCTTTAACATCCACCATTCAAAATTATATGTATCCAGGTAACTCAGTTAATAAAGAAAAGCTGTAATTTTTTTTGTAATTTAGGCTATTCTTCATTGTCTCAATAATATTTGTCTGCAGACAGGTTCAATAAGCCCAAAAAGAATTTCATTAAGGAAAATATGAAGTTTGTAAAGAAACTACAAACTATACCTAAAGAGGTACATACTTTTATAACTTCCCTGGTTATTTTATCAGTATATCAGATTGTATACTTTCAATTTTTTAGAAGAGTGACTCTAGAAAATTTTCTGGAAAAAAAAATACTAAGAAGATTGAGGAAGATAAGGCTCCTCTATCACAAGGCCGAGTAATTACTAAGAAATTGTCAATTGAAAAAAATATAGACTGTAAGGAACAAGGTAATATTTATTTGATTCCAGTAGTTTTACATATTCATACATTTTAATTTAGGAAATAAGTTAATATTACTTTCAGGGAGCCAGACATCAACAAATTATTTAGATGGTGGTCAGATTCGTTTTCCTAAGGGAAGATTGAAAACGCCGCCACCACCAGAAGGGAAAAAAAACATGAGTCTTCAAGTTAACCCAATGATGGACCTTGTTTATAAATCTAATAATACCGTTAATGTTATTGCTCCAAGTCAGTTGCCATTAAAAGATGTAAATGTTATTTTATTATATTAATATTACTACCTCTTTTTTTTTCTGTATGAACCAAAAAGCTCGTTTAATTTCAAGACATTAAATTTGTATGATCACTATCATATCTACTTAGTTTTCTCAACTAATTATAAATTTAAAAACTGTTAAGTGTAACATATCGTTCCTCCAGTACAAGACTCACCCAACTGTACAAGTAGTATAGTACACAGTACAAGAGCCATTTCTTCTTTTCCATTCCTTTTGTTTTATATCTATTAATTGTCTTGTACGATTGTTATAATGTTTCATGAATCCCTATTGCAGTCTTGCACAGAGATAGTAGAGGAAAATTGGAAGATAAATTGTGAAAGAAACAAAATCGCATTTTAGGTTTAAGTTCTTTGAGTTAGACAAGTCTTTTAACTACACGAGTGATATATTGAAAAATTGACTTATTAAATGTAATAAATTTTGCATAATTAGTTACCTAAAAACATATTTATATTAATATAAAATAAATTATTAATATTTTTATTTTTTCATTTTTCAAGGATGGGAAAGTTGACTTTGTTAGACTGAATATGCTCATATCTCCCAAAAAGAAAACGTTCTCTGGGAAGTCTGATCCAATCAAAGCACCTCCCACTTATCGGCGGGGAGTTGTTCCTAAGTAGGTATTTTTATAATTTTTCTTTTAGAGATAATATGGATTAGAAAAGAAGAGTATTAGGTTGGAAAAATACTTGATTAATTTTATGATTGGTAAATAGTTAATCAAGTTTTTATATCTAAAAATATATAGTTCACTAAATTATATAAGTTAATGATCATCATGGTTAGCATTACAGCTGGTCTTGGCCGAATAGGCCTAATCATAGGCTAAGGTAGTTCTTTTTTTTCATAATATAATAAAAGAATCATTGCAGTTTTACACCTATAAACCTAAACAGAAGGAGAGGCAAGGAATTGAAAAGATGTGAAATTTTTATTTAGTCTGCCTATCTAGTTTCTAAAAAATATATTATTCAGTGAATAATATTTTTGGTTGTTATGAACTTTTATTTAGCAAAATTCTGCGGTCAAATATTTAGAGAATCGTCATTTTAACTCATTCTATAAATTTATTCTTTTTTAATGTTTGAAAAACTGGAGATATTAATAACATTCAAAATGGTATATTTTGTTCATTGTGTAAGTTTCCTGGTAAGCCATATAGCTAAAACTATAGTTTTGTATGGATCTTAATTAAAACTTGAGTTAGAGAATTTTTTTTGTTTTTATGTAAATTTGCTATTTTTCCCTTCAATCACTCTTTACCCATAAACACTTTGAATAAAGAATTTCAATGTAAAAAATCTTTATTCAAGCAACATTTATTAACTCTTAATCATTACATTAAGGCTATAAAAAAAAATATAAACAAAATATATTCGTTCTAAAACTGCTTAATATCCATTTTAGGCATTTATAAAATTCTGTGCTCAGATGGCAAAATGACCTATTTTACTTTTACTAAAAAAAGCAAGTTTCTTCACACACTGGAGTTTGTCATTATTCTAATTTATTAAATGTTTTATTTTCATTATATAAATTATTATTCCAGATACTTGAGGGATGCTAAAAAGCAGCAGATAGAAGAAGTGCAAGAGAAAGGACTTGTTGAAATGATTGACGACTTAGATGAGAATTATTATGTTGCTATAAGTGATGAAGAGAAAAAGGAACGTCTCAGAGAAATAAGATTTGGTATTTTATAATTATGTAATTTATTGGTGATTTACAGAAATAAGATGCCTAAGGTAGGCAGAGATGGAGAAAGCTTAGTTTAAAAATTCAGATATTCTAATCTATTATTTTAATGGCACTAGTTCCCCTATGTTAGGGGCCGGGATGGCCGAGTGGACAAAGGCGCTTGCAATAGGTAATCAAAGTTAAGCAATGTCGAGCGTGTTTAGTACTTGGATGGGTGAAGGCTCCATTCAGGTGACCACCCGCCAATGAACGCATTCCAAGCCTACCCTCACCCCCGGGTATGTGAGGCCCATCACCATCAGCCTACTGGAGGCGACGCACACCGACCGGGCGTAGCAGTGATGTACCTTCCCCGTGTATCGCATAGAGAATCGTGGTGTGGTTTTCCAGGATATCAGTAACTGTCTGGAGGTTTGGTACAAGGACGGTATGCTTCAGGGAAAGAAATGTAGGTCCTCTGGGCTGCCATAATCCTTGGACCTAGACCAGTTTGTCACTGTAACCACACAAACTAACTTACACAAAATCTGTAAGAAGACCACACTGCGCGGCAAAAGGTTTCATTAGGCCTAATGCGCCAATCAAAAAAAAAAAAGTTCCCCTATATTACTTCTGGGAGTGGCTGTGAGTGTGATTCTGTTTTATGTAGACCTGAAGAGCGAGAGGGAGCCATAGGCTATATTAAAATATATATTAAAGCTCGGACCTAATGAAGCTAATCACACCAGTTTTTTTTTTTTTTTTTTCTTAAGTCTTCTATATAAAACCAATCAACTAGTTTAATTAACAAGTTGCTTCAAGAATAATACCTGGGTAACCTGAAAAAAAAAAATGCCATGATATATGACATGCTTAGTATTCAAACATGTTGGACTGTAATAAATACAAATTGAAAATTAATGGATGGTTACAATGTGTTAAAATATTTTAAATAAGACCATTAGTGATTAAGATGATGTTATTCTGAAAAATATCCTTGAAGTGAGAACATTCTCAACCAAAAGACTGAATTGTAGTGTAGTGGGTGTGGTGTTTTTATTTTATTTCCACAAAACAAAGATTTTTGTAACCGCTGATCAAGGTGGCATTGATTAGGGCTAATGACAATACAATGAGGTTTTTTGAAACATTCCGTTTCAAAACTTTGAGAGGAATTATTCATCAGTTATTTCCTAGTGGGTGGTACAATGTTTAATGTACATTGTCCTCTAGCTTACTGCTTTTCTTAGGGAGGGCACCATAGAGCATTGGTAACCCTCTATCCCTGGTCATCACTCTTGATAAGGGGGCCACAAAAGGACTGGATCTCTCTCTCCTACGTCACTATTCATTGATTAGAGGCCCAGCAAAATTGAAATGGGGATATGACTGTATGGTATTGGTATTGGTAAAAACATATAAAATAAAACATCCACCAGAAGTTTTAATAATCTTTTTTACATCTTTATTTATCTTCATGGTCTAATTTTTGTGATTTCTTTGGCTAAAATTGATTATATATAAATCAAAATATATGTAAACATTAGTGATATATGTATTTCTTCTGTTTTTATAAATGTTTCACCTCATTTTTTTTTTTTTTTTTAAAGCCTATGCCCAGCTGGTTACAGAACTTAATGCCATCCCTGCTCGCTGTGACACACCTAGAACACAAGCTAGGAAAGAACAGATTGAAGCAACTCTTCATAAGTTAGAAGATGGTATTAAACTTTTCTCAAGAGAAAAATTGTATTTAAAAACTAGCTAAAGATTATATAAAAAAATACCAAAAAAAGAGCTGACTCCTTTTTTTATAAGAAAGTTAGCAAAGAACTAGTTACTCCTTCAAATATATGTGTATATATAACGATAAACTTTTATCAAGTATTTATTAATATTTTATTAAAGTTAGATTAAAGATTAATTAATAAATAATTTAAATGATATAATTTAAACTTTGTACATCATTCTCATTTATACATTTTTGAGTAATTAAGTTATTTAAAATACCTTTAATGTAATTTTTAAAAACTGGACTACAAACTTTAAATATGCCCCTACATGGAATGATCTTGGTAGTCTTTAAATTTTATGGGACCAGTTATACTGTCATCTTAAGTGACACTATTTATCGGTAGTTATCCAGAGACCAGACTGTTTCAGTTAAGTTATTTAAAACAAGTTTCTTTAATTGTTAAGACATCAACTAATTACTATGGTTTTTTTTTTCTTTCCTAGCTAATTACCTCTCGCAAAGGTAAATATTCAAAAAGTCTTTATGTGGGGGGAGAAGGGGGTGGGGCTTTCCCCCCTCCCCTGACTTTGTCAATTTTGTGATTTTGTCAATGCGAGCTCTGATTAGTTCTCGTGAACTTAAATTTTCAAACCGTCCTTAATATGGCCTTTTTTTCGTGACTAATTACCTCTCGCATAGGTAATTAGTCCAAAAATCTTTATTATGTAAGACTATAGATTAGGGAGGGGGGAGGGTTTTCCCCACCAGGAACCACCACTGTAGCCATCTCGTTGCCCTCATGCTCAAGTTAGCTCTCGCACATGTAAATCTTCATTAAATAATTACTATGGGTTTTTTTTCCTAGCTAATTACCTCTCGCAAAGGTAAATATTCAAAAAGTCTTTATTATGTGGTGTATCAATTAATGGGTATATATTAATGGGTGTAAAATCAATTAATGGGTTTCTGAGGAACCATCCCATCAATTGGTGCTCCAGCTTCAAATGAGTTAAATAAAGATATTTAACTCATTATAATTTAATTGATCATTATAAAACACACATATAAAATAATAGCAGGAGACAGGAGCACATTGCATGGTTCATTAAATGGCAATCATCAAATTGCATGCCAAGAAATATCTGTAGTTGAAATAATAAAAAAAGGCTCCAGGCTTTCCTACTGGAGTCAAAAGATAATTGAAGGATTAAAAAAAAAAAAACAATTAAATAAAAAAACAAATATTTATAATAATTATTTCAATGACTAGTCCTTGTAACAAAATAATTCTAAAAAAGGACATAACAATATATAAATATCACAGATCAATAAGAGACTGCATAAAGCACTAATAAAGGAATCTATATTAATTATTGTTGATGTTATGTAAAAAGAACAAATCAAACTGATCAATACTTTTTAGGAAAGCAAATTTTACAAGTAATAATAGGAAGTATTGACATTTTCCATACTGTTACATCAAATGATATGTATAAACATTCACAATTTACACTCAATGATAAGTTGATGCCACAAAACAAAATCATTCCTATGCAGCATAATTTGTTCCATTCGCTCTTTTTCGCCGATCATTGACAGCATTAATTTAAAAATTCTGACATAAAACATGAAAATAACTTCAGTAGTGAGATTTGAGGATCCTACCAATCCATCTCATGAATAAACTGCGAAAACCAATCAACAATATGAAAGGAATGCTGGTATTTAAAAGAAAAGTAACAATGTATATTTTTCAATCCAAATAAGTAAATATTATTTTTAAAAGAGTCTATCACTTTTTTTACTGTATTGGGTAATTATAGCAACTATACAAAACAGAATAATTCATAAATAATATTTTGTCGTTGCCACGGTGAAACCTATTTGACAAAAAATCCAAAACATGACTTTGATATCATTGGAAAGAAGATTTTACAGCCCATGTGCGTGCTAGTGGAAAGCAGTCATTTGTTAAAAAATCGTAACACGATTTAAATTTATCAATAAGAATCCTCCAAATTGTAAGAGTTTACCGCATCGCAAAAGATACCATTAGAAATCACATACTTTTTTATTGCTTTGATGGTACAATTTCGTGGTAAGATTTTGTTGTGTTGGTATAGAATGAATTGCCCATTTTGTTTCCTGGGAAAAAGTTACTGTTAAATTATTTACAAATCAGTTATTTGCTTCTCCTGTAAAAACATGTTTTTGTCACGCAGGAGGTTTCACCATGGCAACGACGATTTACTTCTTAATAAGTAGACTTAAATTAACAAATATGTGACCAAGATGCTAAATAATGATTCCAATATATTTTCATCCATTAAGGCACACTGATATTCAGAAAATCGTAAAAGTATTTAATAAATTAATAGTTCCAAGTCAAAAGAATAACATCCCAATGCATCATGCAGAGTGTAATTAGAAAATATATTCTAAAGTTATTTTATCCACAGTAATTTGTTTTGGTTTTATCTCATCCAAGTCATTCGTAAAACAGCTTGATAAATTCTGTCTATTAAATGGAAACAGAGTAAAGTAACCCAACATTCTGAAATATCTATTAATTTTAAACTTTCAAATCTTTTGGTGCATCATTTACTTCCTTTACATGAACAAATGTTTCATCGCAAAACCTCACATAACTATTTCGAAAATATTCTTCATCTTTGTCGTACCAGTCACATATATCAAAATGTGGAAAGAAGACTCCTGCTTCTTTGAAGACAGATTGGGGAGAATCTAGGAACAACAAGAAACATTCATTTAATTGAAGCTTTTAATTATTTGTACAAATTTCAACCAGGAAGATCAAAAACACACTAAGTCTGTTAATAAGGGAATTTGGCTATTGATTATTCCATAATGTTCCACTATATGTACCAAATATATGGAAGGCAAAAGCCCAGTTGCTCAAAAGTTAATATGTAGTTATCTCTCTCCAGTAAAATGCATTCAGTTGGATTTAAAGTGTTTTTGATGTTCATGGAAGACTTTTAAATCATTATATATAATTTGTATAAGTTATTGATTATTTTTTATTTATTCAAGAGGGAAAAACTAAATGAAGCACCAAGTTGAACATTACTTTTTGTTACTTGATAGCACTCATACCGGTAAAATCTTGGGCCGTGATAGAAGCATAATGCATGCAGGAGCACACATTGCATTGACCAGCCTCATGTTGATGCAAACCAAGGTCTCCATATTGCAGTGGCAGACCTCTAATAGCTAAATAACAGATCCCATTGGGGCTAACAAAGCAGTTTCTTTAACACTGAATCTAAAGTTCCAGGACTGTGACAATCTATCTATCAAATCTAGATCTATGCTTAGGGTCAGCAGGACCTATATTTTGGTACCCTCACACAAACAGTGTTTAATTTTCTTTACGCCTTAAAAAAATTCTATTTGTTGCCTAATTTTAACTAATAATCAATCAATATTATTATATAGAATATCAATGTTGAAATTTATTCAATGTTGCTTTTTAAATAATTAATTTGTAATTTTTAAATAATTTTAATAGAAGAGAAAAGATTGAACCACAACCGGGAATCGAATTCAGGTCCTCTGCATTTTATCATAATTCTGTAGTTTATCATTTCTACAGTAGATATATGTAGATGTATATATGTATATGTAGATTTCACATATTGCATTACCTGCTCCAAAGACTGTTCATGATATTCCTATTTTGATTTTCTAAAATTATCATTATAAATGATTGTTGTAATGATTCTTATTTAAGGATCAGATGAGGGTAAGATAAAAATTATGACACACTTATTTTATAAATATTTTTTTGATGAAAAGTAATGGGTAAATAAATACAACAGAATAAATGCAATAAGAAATGTATGCTTATTATTTTTCCTCCTGTTATTTTATATTCTTAGTTTTATGCATACAAAAGTTTTGCTTCATAGAGAAAAATAATCTTTATTTTTAAACCTCAATGATCAACAATTATATCTCTTTCATCAACAATTATATCTCTTTCATCAACATTTATGAATTGAAGTGTGGAAATGCATAAGGGTATAAGTGCCTTAGGAAATTTTTACAGAAATTATGTGACTTATACCCTCTAGCGTGAACTACGTTAAATGCTTACACCCATGCCATCTTTCAAACCTTCAATGAACTATTTTCAAACAACAAAACATTACTTATACCCATTTCTGAAGAATGGCTTTGGCATATTTGGCAAAAAAAAATTTGTTTTATTTTTTTTGGCACTTAGACCCTTATGCATTTCCATGCTTCCATTATAACTAAACACATATGATTTTATTTTATCTTATAATAATTAAATTGGATAATAATGCAAGAAATGGTACTATACATTTAACACCTCTCCGCACCATATTAAACACTCAATAATAAATACTGCATTCCCCTCAGCTTCTGGTTCCTCAACCTTTTCTTTATTGTCAGGTGGTCCTTTGTCGATTCCTCCAGTTCGCTTTCTCAGATGAATGGCATCTTTTCTATTTGTCAGACCACCTATGTCTACTTCGTAGCTAATATCCTTATCTTCCTTCTGACCCGTTCAGGCTGTCCTTCCTAAACCAGACTTCATCCCCAGCTTCGAAGTCACGGCACTTCAACCCCTCATCATGATAACTTTTCATTTTCCAGGAGTTCGCTTTGATGATAATCTTTAATCTGGCATCAGTTTGTCAAGGAAGGCAGTCTCCTTCCAAGAAACGCTTATGCTAGCGAAATTCATCTTGGTTTTTGAGAATTTTTATAGAAAAAAAAAATGCCAAATCTTTGTTTATCACATCTTTTCTAAAAATCCTTCAAACCTCTCCGGGAGAAAGTGGACTTCAGGTTCATTTACTCTACCCTCCTAACAAGATTTGCACTTTTAGAGAGTTAAGTCTTGGTTCTTAAGTGCAAGTCATATGATAATTTCTAAAAGATTGCTATTTTTGTTTGAATAAAAATTGTTAACCCACATAAGTGTTAAAGTATCATTACCATTTTTGTTTGAATAAAAATTGTTAACCCACATAAGTGTTAAAGTATCATTACCATTCTTTCCCTGAGGTCACCACTGCCTCATCCCAATTTCAATTTTTTTTTTTCTGACCACCGTATATGCTATGACCTCAGCCTATTGCAGAAGACCATAAAAACCTTATTAGTAACAAACCACTCTCTTAAATGACATAAGAACTGGAACCATTTAATTATAAGAGCGATTAGGCCATAAATAACATTAAACTTAACTGATCTTAAACCAAAAATCATTGCAACAGTTCATTTTTAATCATAATTTTACAAAATAAAAAAAGTAATATCATGAATTGTTTTTGGAGCAGGTAATGTAATACTGAGACATCTACAGAATTTCTGTAAACAACTCTTGGATAAATTACTGAATTCTGTGACATGTTAAAGAAATAGAAAAACAAGTTTTTCTCTAATAGATACTAGAAGTTAATTAAACGATTCAACAAGTTATAATCTCAGGAAAATTTGACTGATATTAGTTCACCGAAAAAACATAGGCTTTATGGAAATTTAGTTAATGGAAACGTTGATTGAAAAAACAAATAATGTATATTCCTTCTTTAAAAATATATTTGAATAAAAAAAAAAAAAAAAAAAGCTGTTATTTATAAAATCAAAAAGAGTGGAGAATGGACCAAGTGTCTAAAGTCCAAGGAACTTTTTTAATAAGAAATTTGATGTAAACATAACTCTTCTCTGTTATATTATCTACTTAATTTAATTATATCCTCATACTGTATAGAAAATAAAATAAAATAAATTTTGTTCTGGGACAAGGTCGCTCAAGAATAACAGACTTGTACAAAAAATAAAACTACAACTGGTCAAATTATTATAATTAAAATTAAAATTAAATTAAAAGTATAAAAAGTGAATAATATATTCATTAATCAAATAAATAATAACGGTAATAAATTAAAATAAAGTTCCAAGGAAAAAAAGAAGAAATTAATGAAGAAAAAAAATTATTCCATAATAATATTATGCTATTAAAATCATATCCAAGGATTTTAAGAGATTTGCCCCTAATTTAATTCTACAAACTTAGTGCTTAACCAGACCTCTCATTACCTGATTTTATAACATCACGATAAGTAATAGTTTTGAGCTTTGGATCACTCAGACTAAAGAGTAACTTCAATATAATTATATAATTCACCAGACTCAGACGGAAATAGTTAATAGATTGTTAAGAATATTCTGTTTGCAAATTCTTTCGTGAGCTGGTCTTTTTTCCATTTCCTCATTTTATCACAATCTTTTTTACCTAGATTTTTGATAATGCAAATTTTGTTGTGTTCAACTCTATATCCAAATCAGATTCTGATCTTAAATCCAAGAAATCTGACATACTTTAACTAAACAAGCCCCAGCCTTTCCAAAACTGTGGCACAGAAACTGCTCTACAATGTGCGCGGGCAACTGTGCGACGCAGTTTTTTTTTCGTGCCGCCTGCTCTGCGTTGCCTGCGTGACTTACCTAAAGGTTGGAAGTATAAAGGCTGCACCCTTCATTACCACAAAGGGACAACTGCTTGCCATTTAGTTACTACCACAATTAGCATTATTGGGGCAATTAAGGTGCTTGAAAAACGATGAGAACTAGCTCATTAGGAGCACACCTCAATCGTAAATTTCAAAGCAGCCTATGACTCTGAGGACAGAAATTATGGTACTTTTCTGTTATGGTCACGCCCAGATAAAATGTTTTTAATTTAGTTAGTACATTGCTTTAAAAAAAACAACACATGTTTCCTGAATAACTTTACATGAAATTTAATTAAATTATTTATTTTCATTTTAGTATAAACATTGAAAAAAAAATTATATGTTAGAAATATCATTGTAAAAATCTTTAGTATCTTTCAATATTTCATTAAAAGTATCTTTTTCTGCTAACCTTTGGCGCCACATGGTGTTGAAAAAATCTGACCGCAGTTTCCTCATCCAAAATATTCCTAAAATATTTTTTAAATTATACTGATACTCAACCATATTTAACGTGGTTAATTATTTAGTCAAAAAAATGATTCAGCAGGGAATTGTTTTCTCCTGACAGTGTTACCAGTAAGCGAACAGTTGTGAAATTAACTCTTAGTTTCCCCCCTAGCAACACTGTCGATAACCCTTACTAACTAAATTAAAAACATTTTCTCTGGGCGTGACTATAACAGAAAAGTACCGAAATTATTTTTGGGAGATTATGACAGCTGGGAAAGAAATTAATGAGATTGATATAAGAGTCAACCAATTCCTTCCAAGATCAAATAGGTTTGAGACAAGGGATGGACTAAACCCAAAGTTGTTCTACATAGCACTTGAGGTGATGAAGAACGATATTCCAGAGAAATGAAGGTATTCATTGTGGGATCAATCATAATGTCCTAAATAATCCAATATCCATATATAGCTTAAATAACAGCTGTTCTTGGAAACAGTCCAAAGAGGACATGTAGCACCTCATTAAGACTGAATCTAGCAGTAAATAAGGAAAACCGTAAGAGTAGTCCAATTTAAATGCTATAGCTCCATAATAATTTCAATCGATGACCAACAGTCGGAAATAGAACAGCAGATGACCACCAAAATCACAGCTTTCTTGCCACCTAAAAGATACTAAAATCCATGGAAATCCTAAATTAACGATTTGCAGATCAACCATTAAAACCAATTATAAATAATTCTGAAATCTAGAAAAGGGTATTGAAAGAGTTGAAGAAAAGTACCCTGAGATGCTACCAGAGTACTAATGAATGTTTGAAAAGGACCAACAAAGAATTGCTGATGGAAACTCGTCAGTCCATAAACAAGGACGTTTAAATGGGTGGGGCATGCAGCTCAAACCAATACATCTACAAGTTTCTAGGATACAATACAGGAAGTTTCTACAAGAACATACCCTTGATAAAAGGTAAATGACCTCATGACAGGTCAAAAGTATTTGATATAGATGGGAAAAGATGCTGTATGTAAAAAATTGAGAAGAAGGAGCCCATGGTAGACAGATGTAGAAAATGTTTATTCAGGTGGCTAAAGATTTACAAAGTCTTTAAAGCAAACAGAATAAAGTATCTAATAACCACAAACTTATAATATGAACCATTATCAAGAAATATCCAATGATCAGGCTTTCAGATGTTTTACTTTGCAGTAATAAATTTAAATATTTGTGATTGATTTACAGAATCTTAGGTGTGCAAGAAGAATAAAAATTAGCAAGTCTCAATTTACCAGATCCATGAGTTGCATTTCTAGTATTTGAGATTCCATATAATCCTCGAAGTGATGTGGGTTGAGTATACTGAGCATCTAAAGCCCGAGTTGGTCCCATCAGTTCCCTCCAAGTACGGATACCATCTTCACGAGCTAAAACTAAGGCCTCAATCGGGCCACTTAAATAGGGATGAAAATAATTATTTCTAGCTAATTATTTAAAAAAAAAAAAATCTAAATATTCTCATGTTACCTAGTCATCATTTCAACCAATCTTTTATAAAATGATTTTCCTTTATGTTCTTCATACATTATACTAGCATGGTCATTATGCATTACACAACGACAACGTTTCACAATGTAAAATTTATTTTTTAAAATCTTTCGTTCGATTGCCTGAAGTAAAAGTTGAAGTTAGTATACTACAAAAAAAACCAATCAAGTCGGTCACTTTAAAAAACATTATAGCAACCCACTTTTACAGCTGAAGGAACTTTCACGGCATGAGGTTTAATCAATGCCATCGTTAATTCTAATGTAAATGGAGGAAAATATTTCATTTTGGTGGGCGTACTACATTTTTCCAGTTTAAAAATAATATAAATCATTCAAATATAAAACCATCATTGTTATCACCACATGTAAACAACACGTGACCAATGATAGCAACGAGATCTAAACTTACTTATTAACAATATGTGTAAAATATCAAACCGAAGTTATTTTCTCAAGATACTACATATCGGTTTTAAAGCTCTGAATACATTATTTGTTATTAAGAGTGGTACCGTGTATTGAAAAAATAACAAAGGCTTAAGAACTATAAATATATATATTTCTTTTTGTATTGCGACTATTATACAATCCCCCAACAATTGAAAAAAAGGGCTTGTGTCTTCCATAACAAGGTCAAAACATCTGTCAAGAAAGCAAACAGAATCGTTCTTTCCGACCAATATTAATTGAATTCAGCAAGAAACTGATCTCTGAAAGTTCAGTCTAGATATCTTCATTAGATTCATCTTAGTTGTCCCCAAGAACTGAGTTGTCCCCTGCACCTCTCCAGGTGCAATGCTGAATTGAAGTGACTCCAGTTTTTCGACGGCAATACTTCCGACGTTTGTTCCTTTTCCGAACCTTTAAAAACAAGAAGCCTCCGTATATCCTCGATTTGTTCACACCCCGCTCCTCTATACATTCTCCAAATACCAAATCTCAAACTTCTAACATTTACATCCTTTTCTACCGAACTGTCTCTTTTAAAAAATGCGTTATCATCGTGCCGCCACCTTCTGGAATTCCTTATCTGTCTCCATCCCTAAAACTTCATCCCTCACTTCCTTGAAAACCAAACTATTTCTCCACCTTCCTTATCATCAATTTTCCGTAAATATGTAAAATAGTGATTTTACTATGTTATGTTTTTTTTTTATATTCTGGCTTTTTTTTTTTTTTTTAGGTTTATTTTTTTTTTTTATCTTTTTACATTTTTTTTTTCAATTGGCCAGACACATGGCTCTTGATCTATACATGTTTATTATTCGTAGAGGGATTGGATTTCCCAGAATAGAAATGACTTTCTTTTTTAATTTCAGTTACCTATATATAAAGTATACAGTAGGGGAGAGCGGGATTAGTAGGCAACATTTTTTACTTTTTTGAATGTCGAGTCATTCCTGTTAATATAATCCCAAAGGGGTTTATAGCACTGTAAACTTTAAGTATTAGAGTACCTACTTCAAGTATTTTTTTCAACTCATAATATTTAAAACTATGATAATTGAAAATTGAAGAATTCGTCAAGTCCTGGTATGCCAATTAACCCCCTGTGTGGGGCAGTTTGGCCTAGAAGGTGAGGTTGTTTGGCCATCTCATCCAAATACTGCAAATAAGTACAGGGAAAAAAAGTATTTAAAATACAATAATTAAAATAATATAGATATTCTGTTATTTTAGATTTCAAAATCGAAATATAATTTTGAAATTACATGCTATTCAAATGTGCATGATACGAGTGTTTTGAATTTCTAAAACTAAACAATTTCAGGATGAAAATTGTTGTTGTTATTGAAAAAGTTGTAAAATTATTTTAAATATACAAGGTGTTTCGGAATTGCACGGCACTATTTTAGGTACGTGTTCTCTAACACAAAATAAACAAAAAAGTTCATATTAACATGTATCTCAAACTCATTTATTAAACAGATATCAAAGGTTAAAGATTTATTATTACTATTTATTTATTATTATTACAACATTTAGAGTAAATGTTCAAAGGCGCCTCCGTTTTGTTGAATGCAACATTCAGCACGACGAATCCATGCTTCTCTGGCTCTTCGTATAGCATCAGCATGGTGGTTGATAGTTACTGCGGCTTCCACGATCCGATTTCTTAGCTCTTCTTGCGTGTCAACTGCCGCAGAATAAACCATAGACTTCATCCAGCCCCACACAAAATAATCTAATGGCGTTAAATCCGGAGATCGTGGTGGCCATTTAACAGGTCCGTTTCGACCAACCCATCGGTCTCCATAAGTTGCATTTAAATAATCAGTGACACTATGAGAAAAGTGAGCTGGAGCACCGTCATGCATAAACCACAGCCTTTGCCTAATGCCTAGCGGAATATCTTCTAGAATATCATGCAGATTATTTTGCAAAAAATGCAAGTAAGATATACCTGACAGCCTAGGTGGCAAAAAGAAGGGGCCGATGATTTTGTCGCTTAGAAGACCACACCAGACATTTAAAGAGAATGTATGTTGGTAATGTCCAACAGCAGTCGTATGAGGGTTTTCTTCGGCCCAAGTATGGGTATTTCGAAAATTAAGAATCCCGTTTCTTGTAAAGCAAGATTCATCAGTAACCAAAATGCAGTTCAGGAAGTTAGGATCTCGTGTGCATTGTCGAATTAACCACTGGGAGAAATTTCTGCGCTTGTTATAATCTTGTGGTAACAAATCTTGCCTACTTGATACGTGAAATGGATATAATTGTTGTTCGCGTAAAGTTCGCCATACGCTGGTAGAGGAAACATCGAAACGACGTGACAATCTTCTGGTACTAGTAGTAGGAGATAACTGAACAGCATCGAGTATTTCTTCTTCTACGTTTGCAGTTCGTCGAAATCGTTGTCGACCGGCGTTCACTCGTATAGGTTTTAGCGTACCATTATCCCTAAGACGTCTTTCAATGGCCTCAAACGTTTTACGATTTGGTATTCTTCGGTTGGGAAATTTTTCACGATATCTTCGAACAGCAGCAACACCGTTTGTATGTACCTCGCCATAAGTTAAAAGCATGTCTGTTTGTTCATCAAAAGTGAATAAATTTGTGGTATCTCCCATGATAATCATAAATTGAACTGTGTCACAAGATTCACTCACACTAAAACACACAGAACTAGACAAACAGATGAGCAACTACTGTCATTGCTTATCGTTCATTTGTTTATCAGGTGATTAAAACCTTTTATTTAGTATTAAACACGTTAAACGTTGTACAGTCAGTCTTAATGCAGTAAATAAATAATAAATCTTTAACCTTTGATATCTGTTTAATAAATGAGTTTGAGATATATGTTAATATGAACTTTTTTATTTTTTGTTAGAGAACACGTACCTAAAATAGTGCCGTGCAATTCCAAAACACCCTGTATATAAGGGGAGCAGGGTTGGTTGGCATAGGGGGTAGGTTGGCCATTTGGTTTATAGTTTCCGTTACACCTGTTGTGAAGGCCCCACCATTGTACCATGTGACCCGCTTGACCTCGGGAGTCTTGTCCTGAGTTTCCAATCCAATGCTAACAGTGTAGAGAAGAGTGTGCTTCATAGATTGATTTTACAACATGTAAGTAAATTTTAATATTTTCAGTAAATTTGGTTTAAAGGCATGGCAAAACATTTGACTCCGATTCTGTTCACATAGCCTCAACCTCCTTTGAAAAACCTAACCTTTCGACTAACCAGTTTCTTGTTTGATTGTTCTCCCCTGTCCTGGCAGCCATCTTTCATGTGAACTCTCCTGTGGGGTTTATTGGCTATTTTTAACTGGGATTCGTTGGCGCAGTAACAATTCCCAAAAGCAAGTTAAACATAAACAAAGATGAAACTACCAATTGTCTTTAGTTCCAGCGAGGAGGACGAGAGCAATATTTCCATTGCAGAAAGTGACGACAATCTAAACTTCTAACTTGTTCTATTGTCGTTCTATTTTCCCTTAAAAGCTGTTAAAAACCGATTCAAAATTATTATACAATTATAGTGCAGTTTTTAATAACAATAATATGTGTCAGGCAGTACTTGAATGAGAGGGCTAAACAACCCCACCTTCTAGGCCAAACTGCCCCCCACATATGGGGTTAATTGGCATACTCTGGATTGACGGATTCTTCAATTTTCTATGATCTTAGTATTAAATATTATGTGTTGAAAAAATACTTGAAGTACTCTAATACTTGGAGTTTACATTGCTATAAACCCCTTTGGGATTATATTAACAGGAACCAGTCAATAATAAAAAAAGTTAAAACTGTTGCCAACCAACCCCGCTCTCCCCTATATATTAAAATTTAGATGAGGGCCTTTCTGAAGTTCGAAAAGTAGATACTTTTGCTTAAATAGTTTTAAGATTGTTATTTTATTTGGGGTAAGGTATTTTTAGACATTTCCTCCTATTTTAGATATTTCCTCCTTTAGATATTTCCTCCTAGGTATTTTTAGATGTTTCCTATAGGTATTTATATATATATTTCCCTTAATAGATACTAGAAGTTAATTAAACGATTAAGCAAGTTATGATTTCATTAAAGATAATATTTACTTTTAGAAAACTAAAGTAAATCGTTATAGAAAATTAAAATTATAAAAAGTAATGAATAATATACTCATTAATCTAATAAATAAAATCGGAAATAAATTTCCAAGAAAAAAATTAGAAAAATGTGATTACATAATTATATGTTGCTAATATCGTATACGAGGATTTTAAGAGGCATTGTACACTGAAAAAGTGTATGCCTATTATGATATAAGAAACAGGCTTCCACAAACGTAGAGCTTATTACATGATTTTTTAACATCGCGATAAGAATTCTGTTTGAAATTATGAATTTCATCAGACTATCAGACGGAAATAGTTAATAAATTGTTAGGTAAATTATTGGTGAATTTTTTTTTGTGTGAGCTGGTCTTTTCTCCAAATACCCATTTTTTCACAATATTTTTTACCTTGACTTTTGATGTTGCAATTTTTTTGTGTCCAACTCTATATCCAAATCAAATTCTGAAGTTAAATCCAAGAAATCTAATATACCTTCTCAAAATCCCCCAGCCTTCGGAATACTGCGGCACAGAAACTGCTCTCCAATGTGCGCGGACAACTGTGCGACGCAGTTTTTTTTTTCGTGCCGCCTGCCCTGCGTCGCCTGCGTGACAAAGTTCAATCTGCGCCTTACCCAAGAGAGTCGTCCATATTGGGAGGCTTAGTTGGCTGAACACATTGCTAGGATGCCAGAACGGAGCATTCCAAAAAGGATGAAGTCCGAGAAAATCTAGGGGTCAAGTGGTGTCAGAAGACCGAAATTTCGGTGGACAGACGGTGTTGCAGATGATTGAAGCATTTTCTAGTTGCTCGGAGTGGAATGCGGCTGCGCAGGATAGGGAGCGATGGAGAGATCTTCTGAAAGAGACCTGGACTCACTAATTGGGTTTTCTTTTGTGTGTGATCCTCGCCTTCAAGGATATATGGGGTTTCCCGGACCAGGGGTGGGGATGGAGGATTAATGCCGAGTATTATTAAATGTCCTCTGGCTCCGGGTTTTGAACTGGCTATCTTCGGGGTCCCAATCATACGATGCCATGGGCAACGCGTATTCCCTAACGGGTTTTTGGATTGTGACAGTCTTCTTCCAGACGAGCAATATGTAGATTGAATCAATTTGTAGATTGGAATGCTGAATGTATAATGTTTCGCCATTTCAGAGCTATAACTTTTTGTCTCTTACATTATTTAAAATATAAGTGTACTTATTACTAGAAAAGTATGATTCCTAGAAATTGATGAATAGAAGCATTTTTTATAATACAAATAAAAGCCCACACATCCGAAGGTTAGATACCGATATTGTTCGCTGAAATTCCGATTTGTATAAAAAACTTAATTCGAAAATTGGGTTATAATACAAACTTCTTTGTGTGAACTTAATTGTGGCCAACTAATAAGACACTTGCTACACGGATTGTTAATTTTCTAAGGTGAATAGTTTTCATTTTGTAGATCGTTATATATCTTATTTTGGCCATAATCTTTTATTATATTTTTGGTGTGATAAATTCTACGAATTGTTTTTCCTCCTTACTTTAGAGAATATTTTATTTTTATTGAACATTAATCCATCATTCTTCATTCACGATGTTCGATTCTAAATGATCATATTTTTCATAAAAAAAAAAAAAAAGGAATAAAATTATAATGTTCAGTTCCTTTTTGCATCAAGCTTTCCATACATTTTTTTTTTTTTAACTTGTATTCATAGAAGTGCCAAAAATCGCAATCTGCTTTTGTGCAGTAAAAAACTTGGCTTGTTCCGGCATAAGAGCATTGGGCTCATTAGTAGAAAAACCAGTATTAAAATACATATAGCCTTTTCTATTCAAAGATATTGTTAACTGCGTCATTGTTTCTGGAGTGACTTTTGATGCATACTGTAAGGGAAAATTGTTAATGAATATTGGGAGATGGGGGATTCAGATGATATCCATGAAACATAATACAGAGTTATATAGTGTATATAATATTATAAATATAGTGTATTTTATACAGTGAACTGCTTCACAACTGATTGTGGCCATCAGGCATGTTGATGTGAAGCCATTAATATTGAGAGTCAGCTGCTATATATATAGAAGCAACATACCCCAGTGATGATTCTTCCCGGAAAAATGCAGAAGCCTTTGTGAGGCATATAACCATATACCCTCATGGCACAGAATTGTGTTGTATACGCCCACCATGGTACCTATGACACAGTTCCCTATTGCAAAAGATGGTCGCATGCCCGTTGATCTTGGATTATTTTTTATCTTCAGCAAGCTGTATATAAAATTCTTTTTAAAATATTCAAATGCAAACAGCCCCTCTAGGGGGCCCATTCAGAGATATTAGTAACAAATACCACTTATTATGGAATAATAGTGAGTATATTAAGATAAGTATACCCTGCATGGTTCTAGAATTCTTCACAATGGCCAAAATGGAGGTAGGTGTCACTTCAGTATTGGCTCTGCTGTGAACCACAAAGTGGTACTGAAGGGTGTCTCATGAGGCTAGACAAGGGTACCTCTCGACCTTCCCTGTAGGAAGACTCCTTTAAGGATACCTTCAAAGGAAAGGTTCACCAGGGCTACAAGAAAATATCGGCACGAGAATGGTGAACAATCCAAGAAAGTGAAATAGAATAGTTCGAAAAGAGATAATTGAAATGATGGTGGATGATTAACATGAAAAATTGTGGACTGCACTGTTTTTGAGGCAATGAGGGAAACTGGACTCAATGACTTCTCTCTGGATGGAATGATGGACTCGAGAGAGATTTCCCTCTGCTGGTGAGAAGTGAAATATCTGTACAATAGGTCATGTTTCTGGATGAAACATGACAGTTGATCCTGTCTATTTTAATTTGGGAAGAAGTGGACCCTAACCTGGATGACTGACAGAAAGAGGAGGAGAAGACTGCTTTAGAGTAGAGTCTAAACCGAAGAATAGAGGACCACCATTATCGGGATGAATGTTAGAACAAATAAACTGTATGAATTACTACCCTTAGCTCTATTACAGGCTACCTTGTGTGTGGCAAATAGCATTATTAAGATATTGGGGATAATAAAATATTGTTAATAACTCCATTTGAATTAAAAAAGTAAATTAAAATAAGTTTATATATTTCAAGTTTATATATTTCACATATACGAACAAAAATTTATTAGGTTGGCTCTAAAATGAATTTAAATTCAATTAGTATCCATTATGTTACCGCTTTAAGATTAACTGTGCCATATAATTTCATTACTATGATAGAAATGAAATAGAAATTTTTAACATGTACAGTGTACACACAAGTAAAATTGGTAATTTAAAATAAAATAGATAAGCATAATCAAAACACAGTGGTTGGATTAATGGAGTAATATTCATGAACAACTTTCATGATCATCACTTAACGTAATCTATTGAAATTGCTTTAGTTTTTCATCACAGATCATTGCTTGTTTGTTTGTTTGTTTAACGTCCATTTTTATGCTACTTAGGCTAATCGGACGATGCTACAGTGGGAGCCCTAAATTTTGCCTATCCAGGTATAATTAGGATAGGGATCTTTAACGAGTACCTGACATCGTACAGGCTCGGGACCTCCATTTTACGTCCTATCCGAGGGACGGCATAGCTAAGGATTTTTTACTCCCATTAAAAAATCCTAGGGCCACCTCTGGAATCGAACCCGCGACCTTTAGTATTGTAGGTTGCCATGCTAACCACAAAACCACAGGTGACCCCCAGATCATTGCTTAATATTTTATTTAGAATAATAACAATGTTCAGGAAAATAACAAGTCTTTCAAAATAAATGTTATAATCACTTATTTATTGTTATTATTTTACAAAGAGGTAAATTAACCAGAAAACTTAATTTACAATTCAATAAATTAAAATAGTCAATATCTTCAGGTACTGCATTTTCCTAATTTTTAAAACAAAAAAGGAATAGGAAGACAGAACTAATCAAACCAGTTATTTGTATAACAGTTCAACATATAATATTAAACTTGATTAATTAAAAACATGTCAATTTCATTTGAACAGGAGAGAAATTTATAAAATAATGATTCTCTTAACCATTCCTGTCACAGTAAAATCACAAGGATTAACAAATGTATTTAACTTAAAAATATGAATATCGAATATTTATATTTATACGAGTATTTATATAAATCTTACCTCATTAAACCAGAGTACGTATGGTTAAAAATATCAAGGAAATGATTTAAAGAAAACTTTTAAATGTGATATTCATGAATCATAAATTTAAAAATAGCATTTTTTTCTTTCAAATTAAATAACAATACAAGATGTGAATATATGACAAATAACTAATTAAAAAAGATAAGTTCAAACATTATAAGGTTTTTGAGCTTTCTCAGTTGTGAAAATTCATTATAAAGGTTTGATAGAAGTAAGAAAATTATAAAATCAATGATTAGGATTGAACAATTTTTTTAAACACAAATCTCAGTTATTTTGTATCTGATTGGGATAAAATTAACGATATTGGTATTTCTCAAAATATTCAAGCCCTTAAATTTAATATTTAATCCATTAAATATTAATCAGTCATAAATAAAATATATTACATAAATAAGTACACTTAACAGACATCTAATAAGTCAACTAACGTCAGATAAGTTGCTTATAATTTTTTTATAATTTATCTTGCCTGTGTAAAGATAGTAAATTCTATGGTTTCACAAATGCCGACAGCAAGTACAAGATAGGTTTCAAATACACACAGAACAAAACAACTTAAAATTATGACTTTCTATTTTTATATAATTAAATTAAAATGATAATTTTATTACATTCTTACACAATATCACACTTTTTAATTTTTTTTTTAATGGTGAGATCAATAAAAATTTTTTGTTTAATTAGGAAAGAATATATACATAATTTTAACTTAAACAAGAGTTGGTAACCATATTCAAAAGTACTACGAAAAAAAAATATATAACTACATCATTATAGATGTTTAAAGATAACTCTTTCTTATCCGGCATTTTTATAAGTTGATGTAAACACATTAAATAAGATGAAAATTTACATCATTTTTCTAATCAATAATAATAAAAATATATATTTCAAGTAAGTATAAAAAAATTATATTTCTAGTTAGTTGACCATATGATTAACCTAAATTATTTAATATATTCACAACCAATGTTGCAACTTATTTTGCAGGTAATGACCGAGGTTCAAATATGGAGACAGCAGAGTGCAATTGTATTTGATCCCTTCAAATTCAAATGACTATAATTGCACACTGATGTCTTCATGTTTCAGCCCTGATGATGGCCTACAATGTAAAATGTAACATTGACTGTAAAGAAACAATTAATATCTATCTTTAAGAATTTCGATAGATTTACGAACCATTTGCCTGATAAAACAAATAAATTATATTTTTTAGGTCAGTTGTATAGGCAAACACCTTACTGAGAACATTTTGATGAACCATATAGATAACCTTTAGCTTTTAAAGTAAATAAACAATCCATAAATTAATGATAAAAAAATTTAGATGTCAATAAAGAAACTAAAGATGGAATATTTGATTACATATACAAGACAGCTAAAATAGAGGAAAGTTTTCTCGTCCTTCAGTTGTTAACTCTGAGCTGAAGCCCTGTCAACAAGGTTTTCCTTTGTCCTTTAGTTGTTTGCCTTTACAACACTATTTCTTTCAAACGCAAAATCCAATTACGAGACATAAGGGATGGTTGAGAAGGCAACAATCCTCAAAAGTTTTAGAAGTTTCCCATTCTGTTGATTTCCTTAAAATTGGAGGCCTACTTATAAATTCTTTTGCTATATTTTTTAAAAGGTTAATTTGGCTGTGTGATGGCTAGCCGGAATTCTTTATCATTCCAAGGGCGACGAAGGCCTTTATTTAAGAAAGAGTTTACTGTATCTGTTTTTGGGTGGCATTACTATCTCAAAATAAAAAAAGAAATCCAAATTTTTTTAGTACTAACAAAATAAGGTCAAACATGCTTTACAGAGTTTCCATATTTAATTTTTTGTAGAGATGTACGGTAGGCTTTTGCTTATGCCAGTAGAGTGAAGTCATTGCCAATAGAAGGAAGACAAGGAGGGTTGATGTGACCATGGCTGATGAACCATTGATTGACCATGAAAATAACAATGTAATGATTAATAATAAAAATCTTTAGAATAACTATTTTTGAAAGCTGACAAGCTTTGAAAATATAAGGTTAAAGTAAAGCAATATTGACTTAAATCTGTTAATAGAGAAATAAGCAATATCAGCCTTCACAAATATTTAATATAAATTAAATATTTTCAATCAAATCTGATCTTAAATACTAGCAAATAGCAAGTTAAGCTGATATTTACACTTGTTCAAATAAATTACCATACTAATAAAAAATAACAATGAGAGAATAATTATTTAAGTCAAATGAAGTAAATGATAAAAGTCGATAGAAAGATTGTTTTAATATTACACAACAAACACCAGTATTTTTTAACAATTTCAAGCTCAGAGGAAAATGGAGTCATTTAACATTTTATTATATGGGTGATTCTAAAATTATGGAGGTATTTGTGTCACACTTGATAAATCGACAACCGCCTGAACATTTTAAAAAAAATTTTTTGCTATTCATTACCTCATTGGTAATGAACACTGCTATTTAATTTTCAAGCACCTAAAGACAGCATAACATTCAATAAAATCAATAATAATGCTCTTTTTGTCACTCCCTAACCTGTCACCAAAGTAGAGGTCATGTACTTTGAAAAATAATTAAACCCTCTTCCGTTACAATAATTCTAAAATATCAGGCACCAATCTTACCATTAAACTTTCAGGATTCAAAATAAAACTGAGCCAGGACTCCAAGGGGTACATGCAAAGTACCACTACAGCTTTTCCCTATGTCACACATTTGGGTGGTCACTCCCTAGCTAGTTTTTTATATACCCACCAATCCCCTCAGAAAAGGAAATTTCGTCCTGAGAACATATGGGAAGAACTTACCATGCTATGAACCTGACTATACGTCGAATCATATTATTTTTTCAAAATTAACTTCAATTGCTTTCAGGTGGAGGAAGGTGTAAAGCTAAACAATATTTTTTATAGCGCGTCACTCCCTACACATTATCCACATGATGGTAGTAAACAATATATATATATATTTTTTATTACAGTTTAATAGACATTTCGAATCTCTTTACAGCCATAACCTCCTTTAAGTAATTTTTGCACTAGTTTTGCCAAAATTGATGATAAATGGCCGATTTGTCACTCCCTGACCTGTCATTCCCTAGCCTGCACTGATTTCATTTTTAGCTAGGGAGTGACAATGTTGGTCAGGGAGAGACTTTTCATTAAATTTGTAACTTGGTTGTGTTGATTACTAATCATTGTCAGTTCAGAATGTTAGTTTTCGATTAAGTATACATATCTTAAATCCCCCCACCCTTAAACTGCCAAATAAAGTTTTAAATAATGCAGTTGCTCATTGAAGAAAAATGGCATCGAAAAAAAAATTGACTTAAGAAGAAATAAAAGCTAAGAGAAAGGAAGCAGCCAGGAGAAGGTGGTAAAGAATCAAAGGAGACCCTAATATATTATAAATTTTGGAATTTCAGTTCTTTTCACCTTTATGTTTAAGTACCTGAATATTAGTACAGTTTATAAGAACGAGGGAATCACTTCATCTACCCATCTAAATGAGTTTTTTTTATGGTTCCTATATTGGAACATCTTTTAAGTTTCTATTGTTAACTGTTAGTTCTTTAACTATTTTGATGGTAGGGATCGAACTCATTATACCTATATAGGAATGAGACTGATTTAAGGTGAAAGGAGACTTTAAAAATTTAGAAAATTATTCTTTAAAAGATTTAAATTAATATAATAATGTCATATGTTACATTTTTTTACTTTCTAGAACATTACTTTCTTTGAAAATCGTTATCTCGAAAACTATGAATATAAGTGTGTGCACACTTCACATCATTGGTAAGGAGCAAGTGACCTTGCCATCTGCAACAAGAAACATAATAAAACATGACTTTGAAATTCCAAAAAATTTAAGAGCCAAATATCACCATAATGTTAGAATCACCCATACATAAATGTGTGATAAAACAAAAGGAACTGATTTGATAACAGATGTCAACTTAGGTATATAATTTTCAATAAAGTAAGCTTTTGACCTACCAAGAAAAAATGATTTAACGCTATGAAAATGTGCAAGGACATTATTTTTGGATATTCTTTTTGAGCTAGTGCCAGTAAATCTTCTTGGCGGCAAAGTCTCATAAATTCAAGATTATTTAAATTTATTTACCCTTAAGGTAGGAAAAATAACTTCATGCCATTTCCCCTTCCAAAAGTACTCATTAGCTAGAAGATTATTTATATATCTATATATGATCTTTTTTTTTGTTTTTTTTTCCAATGACCTCTAAAGTATGAGAATGAATATTCTATGCTTCCCTTGATTTTGTAATTCATTAAACATTAGAACTTGTAGAGTGGATAAACTCATAATGATCCACATGCATAGCCATTAAATACTAAATAATGCTTTATTACCTTTAGAATATCTGGTTATGTGAGCTTCTAGATCAGCCTTTAATTTATAATATTTATCAAGGCATAACAAAACTTTTAACAAAGTTCAAAGCAGATAAATAAAATAACTTATATCATAAAAGACATTTATAATAAAAAAATTAATATCTCACGACATAATTATATTTTTATGAAAAACTTTATTACCGAAAATTGCAAGTGAATTGTAAGGCTGATCAGATGTAAGATCAAAGAGTTGGTGAGCATGGCATTCTGAATCCCAGTCAATAGGAATGACGTCAGATAAAAGCGAAGTAAATTTATCCAAGGGACAAGCTGCATAACAGCCAGGAACAGTCAATAATGTTGGCTCCCCAGTAGTATTTTTATAAAATACCTGCAGAACAATGAAGTTTTTAGAATGATATTAAATTGTTAGTATATCTGAACTCACCATTAAATGATTTTTTGTTCTAATACATGGATAAAATATAGTAAATTACTGAAACAAAGTAGTCATTTTTCCTCTTTCGCAGTTCAACAAGCACAGTTGCAGCAAATGGAGGGGCGTGTTCTTCAAAGACTCCAATCGTATTGAGGAAATTGGCTACAGTTGTGTCATGTGCAGAATAAACCCAGAGATTTCTGTTGGGAGACAATGTTCCAGCTCTCTTTTGTTTCATGTGGGTTATTATTTCTTTCAAAAGGGGTCCTATGAAAATTAAAATAATTTAATAACTATTTTAATGTATTATAATTCAGAAAAACACCAATGCCGCACAATTTGAACTATTATAATATAATATATTTATAATAAAGACCTCCTTTTAGTCTCTTCAAAGAGCGTGTCATAGTGGGCATGGAAAAACTAAATGCAGCAACTGAATACATTTTATCAGGAAAGACACTCGCAGTCCAATTTGGCAATGTGAAATTATTAATAGTCTGTAACAAGGAAAAAGGAATCAATAGTAAGGAAGGAGTAGTAAGGAATATTCAAAATAACAAAAACAGATTAAGTGCTATTAACAAATCGTATTTAAAATATTATGAAAATGTTAATTTTTAACAATTTTCTTGCTTATGTTTCAGGAAAAAAATTCAATTCAATAGTACAAATCAAAGTGACTACAAATTTTTAAATTGTGAAAAAATCAAGATTTTTTGTGGTGCCGTTATATTTCGCAGGAGTGTAAGTCATAACACTGATCGATTTCTAATTAATTTTTCTATAAACATAGTTTCCACCATTCTAATAATAAATTTCATGAGATTATTGAATGTCTTCTGAAACCAATATTATGCATTGTTTATTCATTTCAGTTTATTTTATGCCACTGAGCTGAGTAGACAGTTTGATAATGATTAGTAAACAATAATATTTGGATGAATATAACACTTCTCCATTACTACCTATTTTATTAAAGAAACACTATTGGAAAATCTAGTGTAACTTTACTATTTTTATATATATACATACTATTTATATATACTATTTTATATATATATTCTTTATTTTTTATATTTGGGAAAGTTTTAACTATCGAGTTTACCGTAGAAAATCATGCATATTAAATGATATAAATAAGTATAAACTGTGAAATCTCAAGAAATCCTTGACCTAACTCCTTTTTTATTAAAAAATATAGTTCATTAATTAGATAAATACAGATTGAAAAAAATCTGGTGCGATGTGCGCAACACACAACTTTCACTTACTAACTTACTTAGATTAGAAATTTATGTGTTTTGATAAATATGTAAACGCCATTCCTCAAATTCACACATTTTTCCACATTCATTTACTTATTTTTGTTTGTGTTTGCTCTTTAAAGTACACTAAAATTTTTTATTGTTAAATAAAAGTTTTAGCTTGTGATAATTCGGCAATGCAAGCATAATACTCCATCGCGTCTGATTTTATAATTCTCTATGAACAGAACATCTTTAATTAAAAACAATGATCTGTAATTAAAAGACTACTGTGCATGTGTGGGCTCAACGTGTTTTATGAGTTGTCGGAATATTTTTCTTTTTATATTTTACTCGATTTTTTTTTCATATTTCATACTTAGCCGTTTCTTATTTTCAGGCATAAGGAGAGAGAATTAATATCTCCATATAAATAAAAACAAAGGTACTTTATAGAAAGAAAGTTTTTCTTCACCACTTAGCCCAATTTTATCATCATTTCTAAGATGATAAAATTTATTTGATATTAAAGAATACCTAAGTGTTATTAAGCGTGATGAGCATTATCGAAATCAATGACCAATCAAAGACCCAGATTTGAGAAAATCATACAAATGGAATAAAGTGCCCCCTCCATTTGACCGATTTTGATATTTTTGCTATCACATTGGTGGCATATACATACACCAAATACCCTATTTCAGATTTGTACGATTTATAGTTTTTGAGCTAATCTGTTCAAACACAGAGCATTTCACAAGTCTTCATTAGTTGGACTCAGGGGAAACCGAAACGTGTAGTTCCATTAAAAAACGGAAGATTAAAAATATTTCATGATCAAAATACTTTCCCTTAACATATAATTCATAATACGTAAGTGAAAGTAAAAATAACAATATAATATTTAATGAATAGTTTTAAGAAACTATTAAAATTCATGAACAAATAAATCAAACAAATTTTATCTAATTTTGAAGTGGTTATCCTTTTAATAAGCCCGACCATAATCATAACTATATAAATTATAAACAACTAAAAAATAAATACCTCAATAAATAAATTACTGTACAAATATTCAGTGTGAACTGGACCATGAATTGGATCACCAGAATGTTCCGTTAGATAGCTATACAACTCTTTGTGCTTCTGGTTATATGAGGTAATAATGGGCGATCTTTTAAATGCTTCATATTCTTCTTCGTATTTAGGGCATGGGCAGTTCATAGAAAGAACCTTTAAAAATATTTTAAAATGATAATATGTAAAGATGGAATCAAGACAGATATAATTTATTGTTAACAAACCTTGTCAAGATGTTGGGGAACAGTATGGATAGGTATAGGTTGCCATTTTAGATCACTCCACATTTCCTTTTGGGTAGGGTAGAACATACCAGCGAGATTGGCGAGGGCACTCATCAACGTACGATCAACATCAGTACTCTGTATGTAAATTAAATCATGAGAATATTTGTGCTCTGGAATCAAGCTATCATATCGTTTCCTCAACCATTGGCCAAGCTTGTAGTGTTGAGCCTTACCTTTCTAAAATTAAATATTATTTAAAAGAAATATCAACATTAAGGTCTAGAAAATAGTAATTTTTAAGATGACATTACATTGGTAAGCATTCCCCAGCCAACAGGCCAAAGTGAAGCATTACCATATGGATCTTTTGCATATGGTTTCTCGGGTGTTCTATCACCATGTCTAAAAAGCTGAAATAAAATACACTATTGAGAAACAGAGGATATTGGTTCATTAAATAAATAAAGTAAAGTTTTTAGTGTCAAATAAGAACCCCTTCACTAATTATACTGGTTCAAGGATTCTAAACAAGATCATGAATAGGTATATGAAGGCCTCCAGGTATAAATAAAACTTAAAATTAAAACCAAAACTTCATCGGTCAGTTAAGACGCTTACACTAGTAAATTAAGCTAAATAAATACTGTTAAAAATTCAAAAAACCGTTAAAAACAAACAATTTTACATAAAAAAATTATTGATAAATAAATACCAGTTTTCAAAGAAACAAAAACATTGTATTTTTTTAATATGAACATCCTTTCATATAAAACAGAAATTATGGTCTTGTTTTAATTTCCTCATATATGGCTGATGTTTACTCACAATAGATGAAAAAACAAGTTCACTTTCGTTGTCTGGAAGGTGATTTTCACTAAAAACGTAATTAGAATCTAGAACAAATATTAACAATATGTTAAAAACAGGAACTAGGAATCCGTTCATTTCCCGAGAACTTTAGTTTACAATGAACTTAAAATAGTCTTCCTCGGTTGATTACATGTAATGGAAAGCTTTCCAACTCTTAGAAACCTAATTTACAATTTCATGGCTATCCATGGCAATCGAACCTACTAATAACTCAGCGCTCAACAACTTACAACCGGTTGGCTGTCAAAATAACCAATGCCTTATCCTTCAGTGAATCCTTATCAACATAAACAAATAAATTCTCTTTGAGCTAGATTTTCAAGCTCAATAATAAATAGAGTCACTGTAGAGATATCATTTAAATCTGACTATTTCAAAAGATTTATTATCGAATTAAATACAATATTTTTTAACTAAATCAAGATATCAGATTAATAAACCTGTTGCTAGGAGATGATCAGGTTATGTTGTAAATAAACAGTTCGGAGTCAGTTTTGTGAAGTATTGAATCAATATTTCATTGGGAAATATACAGGAAGTTTTCAGTTTCATTTCTTGGTACGTCATCAATTTGATTATTAATTTATCTATCCTTTTTCCTATGTCACTTTTCTTGTGAATATGGTGCACACATTTAAATTTAATTTTTCGCTAATTATAACTTATTTTTTTGACCATTAATTAGCCATTCTTTTCTTGTATCATTAAAAAATAGAATTCTCATTTCAACTATTTTTTTTTTATATCTTCCTGATAAAATAATTAAAGTTTCTATAGAGTTATAAGAAAAATTAAGGTTCTTATCAACTGTTAAGTATATAGAGGAAAATCATTTATTTATTTTCACCAATGGCTCCCCATTAAGGAGATTCCTCTTTGGACCTTTGAATGGCCTATGCCACTGCATTTTCAGTTAGGCACCACTTGGGCAGATCTTTACTTATTTAATTATTTGATATTTGTTTACCTCCTTCAGGGCTATCTACAGGTTTCTATCTCTTTCTAAGCACCCATGATATTGGGAGTCACTTTTCCTCCCAAAGAAAAGCACTGTTGTTTTGTTGTCTTCTTAAAAATATTAGAGACTAACTATATTTTCATCCAGTTTCTTAATTTAACCTTTTGTTTTAGCCGCCTTGAAATAAAAGTCAACCTGAGAGGGCTATAGCAGACCATGTTCTCTTACTCTCAGTTTCTTATCTAATCTCATTTTAATTTAGGTTTGGTTTGTGTAATGGATATAACTAAGATCATTATACTTTAATAGAACTCCTTTAATTAATATGAGAATCTAGTATAAATCCCAATTCATAGAAAATTGACTCCACATTTATCAGCTATCCTTTGTTACACAATATAAAATAAAAAATCTGGTGTGATGCACGCAACCCACAACTTTCACTTACCAACTTTATTTGATTAGAAATTGATGTGTTCTGTTTAAATGCCATTTCTCAACGTCACACATTTTTTCACATTCATTTATTTATTTTTGTTTCTATTTTCTCTCTAAAGTACACTAAATTTTTTTATTGTTAAATAAAAGTTTTTTATTTGTGACAATTCGGCAATGCAAACATAATTTTGTCCATTATCCGCGTCTGATTTTATAATTCTCTTTGTAGTTTTATAAAACTTCATTTAGTTACCATGAAACAATTAATTTCCATTAAATGAACAGAACATCTTTAATTATAAACAATTTTCTGTCATTAATGCCGTACTGTGCATGCGTGAGCTCAATGTGTTTTATGAGTTGATGGAATATTTTTCTTTTTTTCTCTAATATTTAGCCATTTCTTATTTTTAGGCAAAACGAGAGACAGATAATTTCGCCCTATAAACTTAAACAAAAGTACCTCACAAGAAAAAATAAAAGGCCTTTTCCCCATTTAAGCCCCCTCAGAACATTTTAATAATGATAAAGCTTACCTGATATTAAAGAATACTTGATTCTCATTAAACATGAGTTTAATCAAAATAATTAAATCTATTTTTGAGAAAATTGAATAAAACGTAAAATTTGGAAAACAAGTTATGAAATAAAGTGCCCCCTCCGTTCGATAAATTTTGATGGAATTTTCGCTTTCATATCATGGGGATATACATATATCAAATACCCTGTTTTATCAAAATCATTGGAGCCGTTTTTGAGAATATCGTAAAAAACGTAAAAAGTTATGAAATAAAGTACCCCCTCCTTTTGACCAATTTTGATGAAATTTTTGCTGTTTCAAATGTTAAGTAATCAATAGTTGTTCAAAACGTTCAAAAATTTAAACTTTAACCAACTATTATCTTTTTGTTGGCTTGCAAAACATCCTAATAAAAAATTGGCAAATAGTCATTTTTGTCTAGATAATTGAAACATACTTCATTTACCTCCTCGAGTATATTCTCACCATCAGTAACCGATAGAGGTGCCCTGGAAAACCAATTAACAAAGTTTCTTTTGAACCTCCATGACAAATTTCATAATCATACTCAGCCAGAAACAGAGCCCACTTCTTTAGTCGACTGGTTACTATTGTCGGAATTTGTTTCTTTATAGTGGCTTATGTATTTGGCTTCACAAGCATCTCAAGCATTTTCAACTGAATTTGTAGTAAAATAGTTGACTGCTTTCCTTTGAACATAGGCCAATCATTGCCAAGCATGATGTCTCTCAAATGACCCACATAACTTTAAGCTATTGCTAAAATATAATCATATATAAATACATAAAATACAATAAAATATAAAATATAATAAAATAATCTATATGAAGTAGATACTTATCTTCATTCCATCACGCCTCGAAACACCTCTTTGCCATATTTAATGTCTTTAATTAATATCATTATAGTTTCAAAAACTCCTTTAATTAATATGACAATTCAGTGTAAACCTTAATTCATAAAAAACTGACTCAACATATAATAGTTATTCTTCGTTGCACAGTATTAAAAAAAAAAAACTCTGATAGTTTACATTATCTGAAAAAAAAATGTATTACCGTTTCTGACTTAATAATTTGAGATGCTAGCTGCATTTGTTACTTAGAGCTAACTGTAATTGGTATCTCAAGCAATATTTATAAGTTGCTTAAGAATGACAATGATGTTCATATACAAATGATGTGCTGATGACATTTTATCTTCAGATAATCTGAAAGCAATGTACTGAAAGGAGGATTATTTTTTCATTATGATGGAAAACCCTCGATTGTAGATAATATTTTATTAAATTATTATATTATGATTATTAATTGAAGAGTCAAGTAGATGAAGGTGATAAGTGAATTCTTAGGGACTAAATTGAATCACTTCTATTCACTACAGGGCAGGCATACATGGTTAATGGGCACCTCTAACAATTAGCTGATAACCAAGCATAAACTTTTGTGAATAGAAGGAAGAAATAAATAATAAAAATTTACACTTAAATACTTAAGAACAATTCTTAAGTAAATTCTTGCCAAAAGGTTGCTTACCTCCTTTAACCCCTGTTTTGAAAATAAATAAATTAAATTTTGATTGCAACAGTGCTTCATTTTGAATGAAATGAATGAAAAATAATTTTATTATCCTGGGACTGATGTCCCTTTAGAATAAATTTTACATACATAACACTATCCAGTGTGGCCATATGTGAATGATATTAAATATTTACAAATATAGTTTACAAATAATATTTACAGAAAGAAAAAATAAATAAAATAAGACAGAAACAAAAAGTGCATTCCTTCATGAAAATAATCTTTAAGTATAATAGGTGAAATAAAAACAAGAGGAAGAAAGAAAGAATACCAATACATATAGACAACGGAATATAATAAAACGGCCTGAGTACATCGATAAGATATTTTTTAATAGAAATCATGCTAAAAAGAGTTGCTTCTAAAGCTCTATTATGTCCCTTCAGTGATCAGTAGATGGTTTGGGAGTTGAATAGGAAATCGAAGAGGAGGGATTTGAAAGTGGATGCAGATGAAGCGTGTCGGATATTGGAGGGGATAGAGTTCCAGAGGGATACGGCTTGCATTATGAAGGATTTTTCATAAGTTTCAGTTCGATGAGGAGGTGGATAGAGATCGGAAGTAGGGGATCTGGTTGGGCGGGATTGAATGGAAGATTTGAATTGCAGGTTCTGTAGGATATAGGAGGGTTGTTGAGCTCTGATGGCCTGGTATAAGAAGGAAGCCAGTATGTACCAACGACGGTAGGAGGGGTAGAGCCACTTTAACTCGGTGTAGTACTGGGTTATATGCGTATCTCTTGGGATCCCAAAGACAAAACGTATTGTGCAATTCATTAGGCGTTTAAGTTTGGCTTCGAGTTCCCCGGACAGTCCGCCGTACACCATACAGCCGTAGTCAAAGTGGGGAAAGATGAGAGAAGAGACTAGGAGTTGGCGGGTTTTGAATGGAAGAAGATATTGTAGACGGAGAGGTAAATCTGGATGTCATCGGCATACATATGGTATTGACAGTGGTGGATGGAGGATGGGAGGTCATTAATATAGATAGAAAAAAGGGTGGGGGATAAAGAGGAACCCTGAGGTACGCCTTTAGACAATGGCAGAGGCTTTGACGGGGGTTTGTCAGGGGCTACCACAAATTGGGAGCGACTGGTGAGGAAAGATTGGAACCATAGGAGGGCATTATAAGACATGTGGAAGTTTTTGAGTTTGTTTAAAAGGATGTTGTGGTCCACTGAGTCAAAGGCTTTGGTGAAGTCGAGGAGAATAAGGATGGTGAGTTTCTTTTGGTCTATTGCAGTGTGGAGATCTTGGGAAATTTTAATGAGGGCGGATTGAGTGGAATGATTAGGTCTGAAACCAGACTGAAGACAGTTCAGAAGGTTGTTTTGCTCTAGGTGTTTGGATAGCTGGGATTGAATTAAACGCTCCAAGGGTTTGGATAAGTTGGATAACAGAGAGATGGGACGGAAATCATTAAGGGTTTCTGGATTGGAGGTTTTTTTCAATGGGCGTACAAGAGCGGTTTTCCAGGTACTGGGAAAAGAGGCAGTTTGCATGGAAAAGTTGTAGATATGATAAAGGATAGGGAGAATGAAAGGAAATGAGGCTTTAATCTATTTAACTGGGATGTTATCTGGTCCAAAATCATTTGTTTGATACTTACGGATGGATTTGAGCAAGTCGTCAGGGGTAATATGGGTGAAATAAAAGTTGTTGGGGTTAAATGAGGAAGGAATAAGAACCAGTGATGGTGTTTAGAGAGGATGGGAGGTGTTGGTGACAAAGTGGGAGTTGAGTGCATCGGCTGAAATATTAATTGATAGGTTATGCGTGGGTTTACCTAAGGATAGTTTACGGAGAATTGCCCATTTTGCTTTGGACCCATTTTAGTCACTATTTTCAAATTCCTAGTCATAATTATATTTCCTAGTCCATTAATAATAAATTATGATGTAAATAATTAACTTTTTATATTCAAAGCTGACAACATATTGGCTATTTAATCTTACTTAATATAACAGCATTCTGATTTGAAAGGTTGGAGATTGGTCATCTAAATCTACTTTTGTATGTACTTGGGTTGTTTTAGGATTTTATCTTTAGTGTGCTCAAAGAGATTTTGAAACCAGCCATCATTTTGGAAGTCATCAACGAAGTATTTCAAATTGTTTTGTGTCCAGACCTAGCTTAGGTTTCATAGTAATTCCTCTAAGTCATGTTTTCTGAAAAAAACTTTTGTTGTTAATATAATTTTTTTTTTTACTTTTTTAAGACTATATCTAAAATGATTCAGAGAGTTTGTTGATGTTATAGATTTGGAGACTGCTGATCAATTAAATTGATATACATAAACTTTTTATCTTATTTCTCATTCTCTTTCATCTTCTATAAGAATTGATTATAGTCCTTTTTTTAACCTTTTCCTTTCTGTTCCTTCTTTAAATTATATTCTTTTGTTTTTGATATTCTTATTTCTTTTTTAAAGTTTTATTGTTTAACTGTTAATCTGATTTAATTATTTTATTGTAAGTTTAATATATAGTCATTAATTATTCTTAACTCATTCACCCCAATTATTGATATAGAAATATATTTTTAAAATTTAAATTAGTATTTTTCAATTCTGTACAAAACACTTTTTAATGGTGAATATTAATCACAAGGTGACAGTTAAATTACTGATGTCCATGGTTCCCAAAAGACCTGCTGTTGAATCAGGTATGCTTACGTATGCTTTTTCATCTTCAGATTATTATGAAATATTTATGCATACAAGATTCATTATTTAATTGTTTATTGGTTTCTTTTAGACACCACATGTTTCTAGCTTAATGTTGTAATAATAGACTATTTCAAAGTAGTTACGTTTAAACAAAATTACTTCATCATTCCACAGACTCAATTTGTATCCTGGTATTTCGTCTTTGTCTTTTTTGTGTAAAATAAGAAACTCTTATTTCAAAAAGAAGTATTCTTTATATTTTTTCAAAAATATGATTTAGGAATACTTTGTCTACTTTTTATAATTAGTAAAGATCAGATAAGAATATAATGTTACTTAAATTCCTATCAAATAAGCTGGATTAAATTGATGAATTTTTTTTAAAGTATTTCTAATGATTCTAATAATGAAGTTGTTAGAGCTATGGACCAGCTCATAATGCAGAACCTTTATTTGTGGCATGGGTTAAAAAGAAATTGCTACCCTATTTAAGAGTCTAAATATGAGTTCAATGCACTTCATGTATGTATAGTGACTGTCTAGCTGTGAGTTATGAATTTTTTATGATGAACAGTTTATGGTATAAATAATTCATAAATCATAGTAGTATAGTCTATTTTCGGAATAAATATAATAATTTTAATGCTTTTATCTTAAAAATTCTGTTTTCATCAGTTAACTAACATACTAAAAAACTAATTGTTTGATTTGTTCTATTTCTTGGTTTCAAAGTAGTTTCTTTGATAGTATATTTTTAATTATTTAGTAGAATTTAAGAAGTAGCTGACACCTAATTCCAGTTTGTCCAAGAAACTCAAATGAAGGTTGAGAATTGTATATAATTTGACAATTATTCTTATAAACTTATAATTTCAAATATATCATCATATGCATTCAGTGGGCTGCTTCTAAAGATTTTTTTAAAATGATTGCCTTGGCTTTTATTAGTATTATTATTTTTTTACTGTTCTTTGTATTATATTTCTTCAGTTTCACGTTCTATGATAATTAAATGTTTTATTGGTATTACAGTTATGTTAATTGTTTTCATTGTGTAAAATAGTTTTGTGAGGTAAAATTTTTAATCAATAAATTTTAGGTATGATAATTATAACTATTTAACCATTTATTTTTCATTAGATATTATTTAATGCAACTTAATAATGTTTTAATGGAACTATTAAAGATTTCAATTTGATAAAGTTTCGTTTAATTTATTTTATTAACAAATGCTTTCTATATATGTATAAAAAAAAATACTTCAAAATGTTATACAACAACTTTTCCTTCAGATGTTTTATCACTAATATTCTTGAAGTCGTGTGATTTTTGTCCATCGACTTGGCATTCAGCGTCCCAGTTTTGTGGAATGACCTCTGATAGACGTGATTCAAAATCATCTAATGGGCAAGATGGAGTGCATCCTGGAATTGTGAGAAGTATTGGTTCCTCTGTTGAGTTTTTATAATGTACCTATAACAAAAAAAAATTTATAAAAGAATTTCTGCAGGCTATCATTTTGTTTTAAAAAGCACTGAATGCAACCATATCTAATGCCTACAAATTTGATTGTTGAATTCATTTACATACCTCAACAAAAAACTTGTTTTTATTTTTTGTCAGATCTATCATCACTGTTGCTGTAAATGGTGGCATGTGAGGCTCGAAGACACCCATAGTGTTGAGCATAGCTGCTATATTATCGTCATGTGCAGAATATAGCCACATATTTCTGTTAGGATACAATAATCCATCTCTTTTCTGCTTCATATGAGTTATTATTTCTTTTAACAGTGGACCTATAGTTTAGTAAATAAAAATTTTAAATCTTTCTCGAAATGACATTCTCGTAGAGTCCTAAGTGTTAGTAAACTTTACCTCCTCGCAGTCTTTTCAGCGTTGTTGTACTAGTTGGTATGGTGAAACCGTAAGCACCTACTTCGTGTAGGGTGTCAGGATAAACTTTTTTTGCCCAATCTGGGATTGTGAAGTTATTTATTGTCTGTGACTGTAAGAGAGGAATGTTGAATACAATTGAACTGCATTAAAAATAAATATACATATAAATATTCTAAAAAGAAAAAGTTATTATGTTAAGTTCCTTTAGTTCTAATGATCATTCATATTAAGTAATGTATATAGTATTTTGAATATAGTTTTTATTATATGTTTTTAATTTTTGTTTATTTCACAATAACTTAGCTGGCATAGATCTTCATTCAATATAGTTAAGAGCTGGTATTGGTAACCTATTAGTATCTTACCTTAGACCTCAGATACTGGTCATCTATTGCTTGATTGAATCAGATTTCATATAGATTTAATTTTTTTTTATTCTAACATGGAGAAAAGATTTAGGTTGAAGATCCATTGGAAGAATTAGTTCCAAAACTTTCTCTAAAATAATGATGATAGTGATATAGAAAGTTATGTAAATAATCGAAACTGATAAAAATTGCATAAGATCAGTTTTTATTTACACAAGTTATCTTAGTAAAATATATTATACTTTGACTGCCCACATCTACCCCCCTCCCACTTAATATTTTTATCTCAGAACTGTTTCCGTTATTTTTTTTCTGAATTAACAGTTACATATACTCAAAAAGTTCATTGCCTATTCGATGTTTAGGAAGAAATTTCTAAATAGAGGATGATAGGTAATATTTTATACTATTATTTCTCATTTATTTTAATTAAGGAAATAGCGTAATTTAATTTTTCAACATTTAAATTTCAGAGTTACGCGTTACGATAAGTACATTATTTTATTTTTACAAATGTTAAAGTATTTACGAATTAGTAAGAATAGTATTTACGAATTTATTTTTTCATAGTTTTGAAATTGATTTTATATGCTCGATCATTTAAAAATAGTTTTTTCTCAGCATCCAAACTTTCACGATTTGTTTTATTGCGAAGTTCTCGTTACTGATTTAATATAAGAGACTTCTTACTTTTATATTAAGAATAATTTAAATTATTTTGGAATTTTTTAATATTTCATTAAATGGATTGAAATTTAACCAAATCAAATGATAATATTAAAATAATTGTATCGTACAAAAATTCTATGTGCTTCCATTTCTTAAATCTACTTAAGTATATATTATGATTACTATTATATTATTGTATCATATATACATATTTAAAAATATTATATATTGTATCTATAATACTTGAATTAAATCGGAGGGGGAAAAAAAAATCAACACCGGTAACATGGCTTGATTTGAAAGTAGATCGAATTCTGGGCAGCCTTTAAAACATTGGTGGATCCAGGGGGGGGGGGGCCGTCGGGGCTGCAGCCCCTCCCTTTGGAAATTTTTTCGTCATTTAAACATAGAATTTGACTTTCCTTAATGTAAGGAAGCAAGTTAAAGAACAAATAATGTACAGAACAAGCAGTATTTTAATTGTAGGAAGGGAATATAAAGGTAAAAAAGCTGATTAGCAGATCCAAATGAAGGGATGTGGGGCTGCAGCCCCCCCTTTAGGAGTGCACCCCCCTTTAAGATCGGCTGGATCCGCCCATGCTTTAAAAACACAATAATTTCCTTCACTGATTTCAAAGCAAGTTTGCAAAAATTTGGTTAAACAATGATCTTAACATGCAATTGAAAAAAAATAAATGTCTGTTGTTCTTTACTTGGAATAGAAATAAAAATGTAAAAACCGAAAAATTTCAATAGAATAAAACCACTTGAGTTCTCATCTGATTAAAAATTAAAGAAACTGTGTAATTTTCAACAGTAAAATAGGATAGCCCATATATATAATGAATATAAAGAAGGCATGTGAAGTGGAGTAAAAACGGTAGCGGAGGGGCCTTTATATATTATTTATTTATATATATAATGTATAATGTATGTATATTGTATTAATGGTTCTTCATTATAACGTTAATAATTATTAAATAATTTTATCTGAAGAGAAAAGAATTTTTTTTTATTCTAACATGGAGAAAAGATTTAGGTTGAAGATCCATTGGAAGAATTAGTTCCAAAACTTTCTCTAATGATGATAGTGATATAGAAAGTTATGTAAATAATCGAAACTGATAAAAATTGCATAAGATCAGTTTTTATTTACACAAGTTATCTTAGTAAAATATATTATTGTTTGACTGCCCACATCTACCCCGTCCCCCTCAACATTTTTGTTGGCCATGGCCAAAATTCGAAACCTGGTCTCCCCAGATGTTATCTTTATTTTTACATGCAATTACAAGTCTGTCACACATAACCGCACCGCAGCACGGGCGTGTATCGGATCTGATTCAAATACGAAGGATAGATAGTAACGGGTCGGTTGAACTGGTGTCGGGCATGTGTGACCGGTTACTATCTATCCCTCGTATTTGAATCAGATCCGATATACGGCCGTGTTGCGGTGCGGTTATGTGTGACCTGTCCTTAACTCTTATGGTTACCTCAATCAATAAATTAGTGTAAATAAAACCACAGTTGTTTGGTTCTCTGATCTTTTGCCCCGTGTGTGCCGTTAGGTACTTGTAGAGTGCTTTGTGCTCTCGGTTATATTTCTTCAAGAAGTCCGAATGTCGCACGGCTTGCTCTTCCTGTTGTAATCTCGGGCACGGGTAGTCCACCGTCAGGAGCTGTTGATTTACGAAGAATTTATATTAAATACGTTAATTTTTATCTTATTTATTTATTTTTAATTTATAGGATCCTTACCTTGTCTAGTTGTTTTGGCATAGTGTGGACGGGTATAGGCTGCCATGGGATGTCGCACCACATTTCATTTTTGCTCGGGTAAAACAAGCCCGCGAGGTTCGCTTGTGCACTCATCAAAGTCCTGTCCACGTCCGTGCTTTGTACGTAGACCAGCTGTTGAGAATATTCCCCTCCTGGAATTAGAGATTCGTAGCGCTTCCTCAGCCATTTGCCCAGCTGATATTCCTGAAGTTTGCCTTTCTGAAATGTCAATATATATTTATATGTACATTATCTCGATTCTATTTATCAAATTTGCTCCAAGAATTATCTGTTTATTACTGACTTTCGTTAACATTCTTATTCCATCGGGCCAGTACGACATGTTTTTGTAAGGGTCCTTCGGATAGAATCCATTGGGGTTTCTTTGACCATGCCTGAAAAGCTACAAAAAATATCCTGTGAAATTATAATTGAAATCATATTTAAATGTTAAAAACACGAAAAAATAATAAATGTTTAAAACGCGATGACGCCCACTTTTTTTTTTTAATATAAAATTTTCATTGGTTTTTTTGTTCACACTTGTGGTAGTTTACCTCTTCGTGTCTTTTTAACCTTATAATGTTATCTTAGAAGCTTAAGGATTGTTTATTTTTCAGAAAAAGACACCTCCCCATTGGAATGCGTTTTTACAGGTTTTCTTTCTTTTCTTCTTTTTTTTTATTTTATTTTTTTATAATACAGGGACTTATGCAAAGATGGAAAAATTGCCTAGAGGATGAAGCGACAGAATGAAAGATAATTTACCAAACTTTATTTTATAACAAAAATAGACTTTGTAAATAACTAAGATTGTATAATGTATAACTGCGCTCCTCAAATATTTCTCTCGTCCCAGTGAATAATTTTAGCATTTTATTCCGACTATAATACAATCTCATATCAACCCCCCGAGCGAAGCCGGATACCGCAGCTAGTTAATTAATAAAAATGTATCAATTCAATGTTCCAATGTTGTGTCATATGCAGAAAATAATTAAGTTAATTAAGAAATATGAAGAGTGTTTTATATCATTTAAAAAAAAGGAAGTTTCCACCCCCCCCCACCATGTACCTTTCCTTTGCAGGCATTGATGACCGCACTTCTGTTTTACTCCTCTAAAAAAAACCAACCAACCTTTCCTTAGCTTTCATAAAGGGTTTTAAATTTTCCTAGATTGATGGATTTATTTTACCGGATAATTAAGGATTACGAACTCTTTAAATTAAAAATACTGACCTTCCTATACCATTAAATGACCGTCAGTTACTTAATAGCAGTAGATTTAAAGACGAAATTTTTAATCATATCATTGAATCAACCTTCGTTTCGTTAAGAATCATTACGGCGGCCCATTCGTTAGCGTTTCATGTAATGTTGAAAAATCAGCTTGATAAAACATATTTGTTTTGTCTTTCCTTAGTAACTATTATCCAATGGATTTTACTAAGGGACGTCATTATTGATGATAAATAACATATTTTCCATATATTTTAAGGTGCCTTTACACTCTACGAACCTCACCTCCGAACAGGTTCTCCCCCGAACTTTGCCGTACCGGCGTTCCACGAACAGCCATTTATATTTAACGTGACGTTCAGCTAACGAATATGACTGACGCACCTAACGCTAGCTTATGATGAAGAAAAAATCTCCATTATAAATATATTTTATATTATTTGAAAAATAAAAAAATAGGAGACGAATTACAACGGCGCACTAGTATCACAAATAAATGATTTTGATGGGAAAAACCCAAATCAAAAGTGACACTAGCGCTACCCCCAAACACAGGCGAACAGATGAAGTACCTAGAATACCCGACGTAACAGTCGACGTGAAGGCTGTTTGAAGGTGGTGTTCGATGGTAAAGTTCGTAGAGTGTAAAGGCACCTTTATAGGCAACATGTGAAGAAATTCAGAACAGTCATATGAATTATTTTTTAGTGCAGTTTTTGCAAAATGTTTAATGGACAATCGTGAAGAGCTTGATACTTAGCTAATTAAAAAAATTGCCATTCGGAAAATATGCGCATGTGCAAAACTATTTTTAATTATGAAGTGTACGAATCTACTATTCAATACCATTTTTTGAAAAAAATTGTGGGAATGAAATTTAATGAAATTTAAACCTGAAGACGAAATTTTTTAATCAATATATATTATAAAGCAAAGTGTACAATGTGCGTGCCGAAAAGGCTCATAAACGACTCCACGTGGGATTAAGGAAGTTATGTCAGCGTGTTGCTATATAACCCCTAACGGAGAAGATGGTTTCTGTTTTTCTCTTAAGGGTGTAAAATTTAAGAGAAAAGGACTGGAATTTTAAGCCTCTCGCACCAGTTAATTAGCCTCTCTGAGATTGAGTTACGAGTTTATGAATGAAAAATTTAGTTCGAGCTCCAGGCTACCAAGAAGCGCTAGGGTGCGTTTCACTCGAGGTTTATTGTTCATTCATTCCGTTCAATTTGTAAAAGTTATGTGTTTGTTCAGCTTTTCTTTTTAAATTACTAAAGAATCAAGCGAAAATAAATAGTTTCACCTTTTCTTTCAAAATAAAATAATGATTTTACATATCAATTAGAAAACCGACTGGATACCTTACAAAATTAATTTTCTCATAAGAAGGTTAATTGATTAACACATTATATTTAATCAATATATAATATATACCTACTTAAGTAAATTTAATGCAGTATGAGTGAACATTTTTGAGTAGTACAGTGAGCGAATAAAAACAGACATAAAACAAAAAAGGAGAGCTGAATTGACTGATTATAAATCGAAAATAAAATTTGAAGTGTTCTTATTGTATGTAATTATGAAAAATGGTCTTATTACTATGTATGATGAGCATTCCAGTTGACAAAGTGACTAACTCCAATTACAGCATTTTTTCAATAAGATTTAACCACCCCTCATAGTTCAGGATAAAAAAAAATATGATGAAAAAATTGTGCCCTCATGATATTTTGGTTTTCACTTTGTAATAGTAGGTGCAGTGTCCGGCCAAATTCAGGGTGGGGGGATATCTTAAGAGAGATTGAACTGGAAGAAATGTCTTACAAAAAAAGTTTCTATGAATCTTCGGTAGTTTCTAAACTTCTGGATCTAATAGGACCATCACAGTAGTCGGCGCTTAAGTTGTAATCGAAATATAGTTTTTTAACTAATAGATTTTTCAACCTTAATCTAATAACTTATTATCTGCTGACTGCTTGGAATGGGCTTATAGAATTCAGAATAAGACAAAGTAGCAGCAAAATTAATTGTTCATTCACCATTTTCAATCCCCTATAAAGTATATAGGGTTCCTTATTTGGGCGGACTCTGCAGATATCGAATCTTAATATTGATACTATGTTAAAAGTTTCAAGAAAGTGCTAATTTTGTTCTATATTTCCTTTAATTTTAAAGTTTTTCTGTTATTAAAACTACCACACAACTACCGGAGCGAAGCCGGGCACCCTAGCTAGTTAGTATATAATTTCTACGAATTAAGGTGATAATATAGGATGACGGAAGATTTCTTACGCCTTTAAACAAAACAAAAAAATAAGACATATTTTTACAGAATAAGATATATATTTATTGGATACAGAATATGATAATTATTAGTTTATAAATAATTCGAGTTAGTGTTAAAAAAAAAAAAAACTTACTATGCTTGTGAATAAAAGTTGAGTATCTTCGTTACGACTTAAAACGTATTGTAGATTGCAAATTGAGAATATACAGAGATAAAATGGCAGAAAAGTTAAGCTTTTCATTTAAGAAAAAGTTGTAAATTTAATACGTTAATTTTACGAAATATATTTTAGTATACAACCTCGATTTCTATTCTTAAGATTACAGCACTAGTGTTGGCCCTAGTAGGCCTAGATTACGACTGATTACGCTAGATACGATGCATTGCCTTTTATATAAAATTATCTCAAAAAGGTATTTGTCATTGATTTAGTGATGTTTTTCGTTTGTTTTGAATTAACTCTTCTTGTGAATCAGCTCTTATTGAAAATTTATTGCCCTTCGGATTTTGTTATTTGTGATAGTTTTGAATTATTTTTGAATTTGATAAGTCGCTTAGCTCTTAATAGCTCTGGTTTAATTTAAGGATAAATTTTGAAACCTTCAATTGACTCTCACGTGGTAATGTCGATGCCCGTGATAGTTCCGTACTGACATGTGATGAAAAAACTACGACGTTTCTTATAGAACGTATTTCTTTATTCGATTTTATGTAGATCTTAAACCTTAAACTCCAGTATTGAAAAAGGGGATTTATTTAAATTTATTAAAAAAAATTATTAGCGGTTTGATTAATCATTATATTACATGCAATAGTGGAATCTTCTATGTACCATAGTCCAGAGGTCGGAAAAGTCGTTCTCTAAAAGAGCCAAATATAATAATAACTGAAGTTTAATCCAGGCCCATTTTTTAAAAAACTTAAGCTTTTCTTTAGCCGATGCATTTTTGTGGAAATAATCTAATCAAAAATGCAATCTCAAGTTTACCTTTGCTGAATATGTCATAGTTTAACTGATGGTGCATTAAATAAAACTTGGTATCATATTAATATTAAAATATGATATAAAGTGATTCAAAGAGTGATAGTGACGGCCAAATATGTTTTTTATATTTTTTGAAACTCCTATCAAATTTTTATCTAGATCCGTGAGATATGGACCCTTGAAGTATATTTAGTTTCAAAATAAATTTAAAATAAAAAAAAAAGTGATGGTTACATATATGTTAAAGATGTATTTATAAATATATATAGTTGGAATGGCGCGCAGCTCAATGGTAAGGGATTGAATTGCTATGTTCTAGGACCCGAGTTCGAATATGGCGGACGGAATATATTTTCTATTTTGTCGCGAATCGTCTCAGGAGCCGAGAAACCCTCCTGGGCCTCTAAAATGTGGGAGACTCTTATTTGAAAAATTAAGGAAGGAAAGATTGGAGTTGAGCGTGATCGCGGTCGAATCACCCTTTAAGTAACATGCCTTTGATATTAACGATCAGATAAATGGGAAATGATAAAAATAATTCAGTGCAAAAATCATTTATTTATTTTTTTTAGCAATAATACACAGTTTTATAATACATGCAAATTCACATAACGTTTTTACACAATATCATATTTTTAATTATAAACTTACATAGGAATACATATTACAATAACTTAAATATATATAATTGATAATTTGAATTTTATATATTTTATTGACTTTGCCGATAAATTGAGATTATAAGCTTCTTTTAATTAACAGATCGCGATCTTGTTGTGCAAAGAGATTAGTGTTTTTACTGAAAGAATAATATTGTCGGCACATAAACTTTAAATCTGAAACCTCTCAACCTAGTAAAGTGAAACCTTCTCTTCCTCTTTATCTTTTTAATAATTTCCAACATATATACAATACTTTTATAAAGATGTTTTTTCTTTTTAGTTTTTTTTTCTAATTTTTTTTTATTATTTATTTCAAATTTTTTTTTTTTTTTTTTTTTTTTTTTTTTTTTTTTTTTTTGTGAGATTCGTATCTCATTTCATTGCAATTATGTTATTGTTCTTACAACTACGGTTGGTTAGTATTAATAATAAATTTATAAAATATTTATATATAAAATATATTATTTAAATATTAGAACTAAAGCTACTTAGAACAATAATGTGAATACATTTACTATAGGTACGCATGCAATTTCTTGTGCTCTCAAGTAACCCTAGGGTTAATTAGTTTTTTTTTTAGTTTTGTTTTTTTATTAATTTTTTTTTGTCTTAATTCATAATTCAGTGATTAGAATCAGTTTATTCCACATTTCTTAAATTTAATTTGATCAATTTGATAACTACAATTGGTTAATAATTATAAATACAATTATTTATAAAACATTTTTTCTGTGGTATTAGCTAAACACACTAATAATCAGGTTGAAATTTGTTAGAATTTAAATTTTTAGTTGTTAATGTGTTAGAAAAATAATTTAAATAAAAGCATGCAAATGATTTGACGACTTATGTTTTGAATCAGTCATCGGGTTAGTTTCATTTAAATTTTCAGAAATATAGACTTAATTATTATTTATAAACAGCTTTTTTTGAATATGCAATTATACAATTTTCATATGGCTGATAATTACACAAAAACAATCATATGAAATTATTAGACAAGAAACGGAAACTTTTCATGCACTTGCATAATTTAAATAGAAAATTATACATTTTAAAGTTAGATTTTTTTTTTTTTTTTAAGATGTGTTCATATTAAAGCGACGTGAAGAGCTTTGGGTAGGGTAGCTTTGTAACTTTCTTCCAATAGTCTGAAAAATACAAATATAGCGAGTGAGTTTTATTTTCTGTTTGTTCGTTCTATTACTGTAAATTAATGAATGGTAAAATATTTTATTCTGAGAGGAAATTCCAGCAACAGTAATTAAAAGATATTGATTTTAAATAGATTTATCAGGCCTAATATTAACTTTTAAAATATTTTATTTGCTGAAATTCATATTGCTTGCTTTGTTGCGGGAATATGATTGTGAAGATTAATTTATCTCATCAAGGAATATGGTAAGGTTGTCTAATCGTGATGGTTAGAGAGCTATTGGGAGTTTGCTAAAATTAAAAAAGATTTTCTGAAGGAAGTAGTTTGTAAGAGGATTAATGTACATTAACGAATCAATAGGATTGGGATCTTTTATTTTGACAATGAATAGTTTCATGAATGTTAATATATAAGAATATTTGCATTTAATTTTATTGTATTATATGTTACGCAGCTGTTTTTTATTTTTTGATAAGCTACGTACTTTATGTGGCGCCCTACATATTTGCTCCTTACAGAAGACCTGCAAATTGGTAAGGTATTTTTGTAAGAGTAAAAATGTTTAATGAGCCATTGTATTAAGATTTCACCATTGTCCAATAATTTTGCAATAAATACCGTAAAGAATATTTTTCTATATTTTAGATAGTATTACATATGATTATTAAGCGTATTCTTACCACCAGTAATCTTCGAAAGTGACATCAATAGGTTCAGTGTTGTGACACTCCGCATCCCAGTCTCCAGGAATCACATCCGACAACAGGGACTCGAACTTTTGCAAAGGGCAAGATGGAGTACAGCCTGGGATCGTGAGAAGGAACGGTTCTTCCGTTGTGTTCTTGTAGTGTATCTGCAGTGATCCGAATAATATCCGATGATTAATTATTATTATAATTTCAGTTAATCATAAATCAGTTCTAAATAGAGGCATTTACCGAAACAAAATATTCTTTGTTTTTGTCCTTCCTCAGCTCCACCATGAGGGTGGCCGCCAGGGGTGGTATATGCGGTTCGAAGACTCCCATGGTGTCCATCAAGCATGTTAGGGTAACATCGTGGGCCGAATACATCCAGATGTTCTGCTTCAGGCTACCTTTGGTTTTTTGTTTCATGTGCGTGATTATCTCCTTCAACAGCGGTCCTATCGATGCAAATTAGGCTCTATGTCGTAATGTTCATAGATATGATTTTTAAAATATATCTATTCCTAAGAATCTTACCTCCTCTGAGCCTCTTCAGTGTTTTCGTCATTGTCAACATTTTTAAACTAAAAACGGAAACTTGGCTCATTCTTTCGGGATAAATGCATCGTGCCCAATCGGGTATAGTGAAATTATCTTGTGTTAGCGACTTGAAAAAATAGAACAAATTATTATGTAACATTATTATAATTATATATAAGTTTACATTTACATTTGTACAAATAACATTATAAATTTTACAAAAATGTATTTCCATTTGGCAAATTCGCAAAGCTCTTGATGAATTAATGGTTTTCTTTAACAGTGAAAAATAAAGACTGCATAATTTTCTCCTTTTAGAGGGATCATTATTTATTTAACTTTATTATTACTACCTTATATTTTCATTACTCGTCACAATTGGTAAATAGTTAATTACTTATAGTTATTACTAAGGCTTATCATTACCTCAATATAAAGATTGGTGAATATTGAGCGCGTTTTTGATGCATCAATGTTCACATTTTCGCCGGTGTGTGCCTTTATATATTTGAAGAAACCTGTATGTTCTTCATTATACTGTTTGACAATCGGCTCATCTTTTATTCGTTCTTCTTCCTCTTTGATTCTAGGACATTTAGTCAGCATTATAAGAAGCTCCTGGAATAACCATTGACTACTAGATCACGATTCATATGTTATTGATTAAACTAAAAATATATATTGTTGATTATGGTACCTTATCGAGATCCTTGGGGACTGTGTGTACCGGGATCGGCTGCCAGTTGAGGTTGCTCCACTTCTCCTGCTGAGTTGGGTAAAACATCCCAGCCAGGTTCGCCAGAGCGCTCATTATGGTGCGGTCCACGTCCGTGCTCTGGACGTACAGGAGGTCGTGCGAGTACCGTCCGTCCACGATCAATGAGTCGTACCGGTTTCTCAGCCATTTGCCAAGTTTGAATTGCTGGACTTTTCCCCTCTGAAATATATCAGCTCTATGAACTATGTATATACATAGAGTGGATTATGTTAACACTGGCAGGAAAATACTGATTCCAGTATTTGTTGAACTATTCGAATGATGTACTAACCATATTTGGTATAGTTCTTGTAGTTCTTGTTGGTATAGTATGGTGTAGTTCTTGATTTTTACTTTTAATTTTTAACCGTACTTGAATCAACGAAGTTGTATACTTACTTTTAAGAAATAAATAAAAAGAATAATATAATATAAAAAGAACATAATATAATATATAATAAAAAAAAATTATAGCATTCTAAAAATATTATATTACTGACATCTGTTAACGCTCCTAAACCATCCGGCCAATAGGACAAGTTCTTGTATGGGTCGTTGGCGTAAAACCCATCTGGGTTCCGCTCTCCGTGCCTGTAGACCTGAAAATTATATTTTCGCCTAAGATTAATTTTATAGTTAATAAATAAATAATTAATTTAGAAATGGAATACAAGGGCATATCCAAATCAGTATAATTTGCTCAGTTTCCATCTGAATGTTGAAATAACACAATTATTAGCGTCATTAAGTTTTCAGAAATGTATCGTTTTTATTTGTTGCTATTCCCCTGGTAACGCCCATCTATTTATATATTTTCATTTAATTGTAACTTTATATGTAATCATTGGTACATTAGATTTCGATCGAAAAAATAATTATTTTCATCACTAGACGGAAAGACCGAAGACCTATTTGAAACATTACGTATGTTTCATGAACATTACTTTTCATTCTATTGTTTATCTTAGAAATCAAAGTAAATACTTTAACTTATTCGCAAATAATTATTTGATAACCTATTTCTCTCATCTCTTGTGGAAAGCATATCAATATGTCGTAGTAATTACCTAAGTATCCATAAAAACGCCACAATTAATATGCACTAGTTTTAATAACTGCTTCATGTTTTCCATTTTTTTTTAATACCACTTTAATTTTTTTTTTTTATACCCTTCTCTGGAAAGATTTAAGCTTTATTTTGAACAGGTGCTGTTTTCATAATTAAGATGGAAAAGAATAATTTTCTGTACTTAAGTCATGAACCAAAACATATTTGCAAATATTTATAGTTTACTCAAGCATATATTCACTACATCATAAATAAAATTTAATGAATACTCTGGAATTGTATGTATACATAAATATAGAGACTGAATGAAATTTTCTGCACTGTAATTTTATTAAGATAATTTGTGAGTGAAACATTTTTAACTAATTACTGTATGGCAGAATTGTCCCGTATTACTATTCCTTGAAACTACGTTTGTGATTAAAGCCTCCTGTTAGGGCGAAAATTTTTAATTTTAATTTGAAGGTTTGATGCATTGACTCTGTTTATTATATTTTAGTTCATTGGTTACTGTAATGACAGTAGTTAACCAAAAAAAAGGTAACTAAAAATAAAGGTAGCCTTAGAAAAAATTACAGCATCACAAAAACTATTTGTATTTTTTTGTTTATTTTTTTGGTTTAAATCAAAATCACTTATGAACTTCAGCAGATCCTCTCATATTTTTCTGCACTCACAATTAGACAATACAAAAAAAAAAAAAAAAAAAAGTATTACTGTTTCTGCAACCTTTGTAACCTATTTTGTTTTCAAGCATACTAAGGGGTATTTGAAATGTTCTTATGGATAATAATTTCACAGTAAATATGTGTTTATCTTAGTTCTAAGTCCGATGACAAGCGATGGTCTATTTATAATTTATGTTTTTAGTTTTCTGCCTCATTTGAATTATATTTGTCTCAATAATTAGTTGGTCTAAGTACCTACATCCTAAAACTTCTATTCTGTAAAATCGGAATAAACTTTTTTATTTTTTCCCAAAATTGACGTTTATTTTTAATTATTTCCTAAACAAAAAAAATATTTATTAGGTTCTGTGGGGCGCTTTATATTTATTTATTTTATTTTTTAAATTTTCCTAGTAGTATAAAATATGAGGGAAAGAAACAATAATTGTGATAAACACCCTTGTAAGGACTACATGTTACATACTTACAATGCTCGTAAAAACCAGTTCTTTCTCATCATTTTCTTCCAGTTTCAAAGCTTGACTACGGTCGGAGACATAACTAACGATAATAATTAACAATATGGTAAACAGTCCTATCATGATGGAAATGTTATAGTTGGATAACATTGAGAATCATTCATGTGACTGCGTACATTGGAAGTAAGTCTTAGACAAGTAAACGACAGATTATATTTATCAGCCCTTCTTAACTTATCACTATAGGGCATTTACAAATAACGTTTTTAAATAAATATTTCAAAATAAATACTATTGTTTATTGATGTACTTATTGAGCTTAATTTTTTTTTTTTTTTTTTTATTCAACCTATAAACTATGATGCCTACCACAATTTGTAGTATATTGGTTTGATCTCAAAACTTCCATTAATTCCAATATTTGCAATAAAATTTCTCACCGACCTTTTTTATTTTAGAACTTATATTTTTAAAAAATCGACTTTACTTGGAAAAGAAATATTTTAATTTTTCAACTCTTTTGGATTTTAACTTTTCACTTGTTGGGAATGATGACATTCCAAAATAATTGTTATTGTTTTTTTATCACCAAACAAATCCCAACTTCAGGATTTAAAATATATCATTATTGTTGTTAATTTTTAATAGTATACTTATTTATTAATTTAGCATATTTATTTATATTACTTTAAGGGATTTCTATTCTTGTAATAAGGAAAAACTATCTTAATTAGTAAAAATCAGTAATAATAAATCCCTATTCCTAAAATTACTGTTATTATATTATATTAAATATAATTTTAATAACAGTAACATACTTTTACTTTTAATAACAAATAAAATATAATTTTATATAATTTAATATTATGTTAAATTTAATTTTTTATCAATAATACATTAAAGTTTAATTTCTATACATATATATATATATATATATATATATATATATATATATATATATATATATATATATATATATACTTAAAATAAATGTTATAAAAGAAAAAATTTCTATGTATTGTTACATATGTTGTTAAATTTCTATGGAGGTTTTGCTAGGAGAAAGTAATGTCAGCACTACGTTCTAATTTTCCATGTTTCTGGTTGAGTGGACTATCACAGGTTTTGCAAGCCACATTTCCCAATTTAAAAACAAAACAAGTAAAAATATATTAAATTATCTATCAACATGACTTTTTTTCAAATAAGCTGGATGTACATAAAATCATTGATATATGTATGTATATATATATATATATATATATATATATCGTTTCAACCTTATTCTTAATTTTATTTTGTAAAATACCACATCTCTATTTCTTTAGTGGGGCGTCAGTGTAGTTCAACTTTATTTGTAGGATGTGCTAGATAGTTTAAAAATCCTCTTTAGATTAAATAATTGTGTTGTAATTTTTTTTTATAGCTTGATCTCCTATTGCTACATTTTCCCAGTTGCAGGCTAATAAATAAATTCATAAGAATTGAGTGATATTATTTGAATTAAGATAAACTCAAAGTTAGGTCGTTTAGTCGATCATTTCTTGTAACTGTCGACTTAATCCTATCATTTGTACCGCATCATATCATATTTACATTTGGGTCAGATTTCAATGGACTGAAATATCTTTAAGCATCTCTAATCTCTTTTCAGTTGAAAAAGTCTGAGTTTTTGGTCTTTCATTTCCGATTAGATTTATCGCTGCGTAGGGTTTGCTTTTTGATTTCTAACTATCATCTTATAAAATAAGATTTTGAAAACTGTTTAGTTGGTTCTCTTGAAAACGATTGGATTCCTTCATTCAGATTTCTCAAGTCACGTTATCTGCATTGAAATGTTTTTATAGAATATAGAGCAAGCGTTTTTGATAATCCAAGAGATTTTTACCATGTCATATTTAATAATGAGGTTGTCCAGTAAAAAAGTCTAAACTCCCAAATTTCTTAGTCATCCGTTGCATGAAGAGTGATCCTTCATTCCTTCCGTATTTAATCTCTTGACGGAAATAATTGAATCGGGCTGATTGATCACAGATGAAATTCCCCTGGAAGACATTCGATAGGGACCCGTAGCCTCACGGTCCCCAAATTTACATGAATCTTTTTATAAGAAAACAGAGCGAGTCGTTTTATTTTTTGATAAGGTTGGCCGAGCGTGGTAACAAGTTGATAACAGGGTCTTTTCAAAACTCGGTACTAACCCCCCCCCCTCTTGGCCATGATAAAAATCTCCTATAGCCGAAAAGGTGAGGAAGATAAATAATAAGTGCTTTATTGTATATAGATTAAGAATATTGGTTTTATATCGGAGAATATTATTTCTAGAACACTTCACTCTTATATTTGAATCCATTTATTCTTATCGCTTATCTTATAATATTAATTGATGGTGAATTTATAACAATGAGTCATTTGTTTAAATACAATTGTCTGTTTCAAATAAGGTTTTGTTATTTTATATAGAAATTTTAACAAACCAGAGCACTTAGTTATATTTATATTTTATTACTTACCTGTTTTTATAGGAGATTTTCACGATTGCACTCTCAGTTATTACCTACATCACACACAATGTGAATTTTTATTTAGCATTCTTTATTCCACACGACCGTTATCTTTGATTTATTTGTTCATTTAATCATAAATTGAACTCTAATCCAGCTACCTTTAGAAAATTAATTAGGTACTATTTAGAACATTAATTGAGAGAGAATTAATACTAGAACTAATGTTTCTAATCAAATGATTACTTGACTATCCACATATATTTTGAACAAGAGTAACAAAAATCCTTTATAAGGCATTAAAAATATTACTTTATTATTTATTGTAAAATTTTGTAATTGATGCATTGATATTTATTTTAAGATGTTCGCATTTAGTCCTGTTCTGTGAAATAACATTTCTGACACTTTCTTCAGCATATGCTTCATTCTGAAAAACAAAACAAATATTTTAAATTAATAAATAAACTGTATATTTCCAATTCTTCCTTTACAGGACACTTAGACATTTCTACCAAAATTTACTTAAACGAAATGAATAAATTTCCTCATTAAACCAAATTAATTACAAAAGTAAATAAAAATAGCCGTCTGGTTTTCTGTTCGTAGAGATGATTTTTTGAACGAATTTAGATTCTGAAGGTGTCTGCTTGGTTGCAACGGAAAATTGACTTCTCTCATAATCCAAATTTGCGTTGCTATATTGAATAAAAAAAACTATGTCCAGTGTGTAATTGCAGTTCATTCCCCTTTAAATTGGGCTGACTCTCCAGATCTCGTTTCTCACTGTTGATATGAAGACAAGACAAAAATTCTGTTCTATATTTCATCTATTTCTCTTATACTAATATGACTAATAAAAACTATTAAAAGCATCATTACATTTTGTGATTCATCCTTTTCCATTATTGCTGTTTGAAAAAAATCTACTGCTACAAGATGTAATATTCAGATATGGGCAGTTGCTACCTTGGTCAAATCATTTATTATTAGCTAAGGCAGTCTATGGAGTCGCTATTTTTACCTGTCAACCCATTCCTACAGTTTCCGTCATAAAAAAAATCATATGTTTGTTGAGTTTTATATGATATTATTATTCTAAGTGTAAGGGAATGTTTTTATTCTTTTCCATTTATTGTAAACAGTGTTGATAATTACCGTCCTCATCTGCTGGCTGGAATCCTCCCACATACGTCGCTGTCTTACACTCGGCGTCCCAGTTAGATGGGATGACATCTGACAACAGTGACTCGAACTGTTCCAAAGGGCAAAGCGGTTCGCATCCCGCTACAGTGAGTAGCTCTGGTTCCTCAGTGGAACGCTTATAGTACACCTGCAAAAAATAACCAAATTATTGCTAATACACTGATTGATGAATTCATCGAATCTGTGCTGCTATCCGTAAGAGATTACCGAAACGAAATGGTCATTGTCTTGGTTCCTCCTCAACTCCACCATGACCGTCGCCGCGAAAGGTGGGATATGCGGTTTGAAGGCTCGCATGGAGTCCAGGAGGGCCGCCACGGTCGTGTCGTGGCCGGAATACACCCACAGGTTCCTGTTTGGCTTGAGGGTACCGTCTCTCTTATGTTTCATATGGGAGATTATATCCTTCAAAAGTGGGCCTGTAATAGATAAGTTTAACGAAATTAAAAGTTATGAAACATGACTGACTAAGTTTAAGTTGTTTTAATTTAAAATTCTTTACCTCCTTTCAGTCTTTTCAACGTGTCAGTCATCGTGCGCATTTGAAAGCCAAATGTTCCAACACGATATAACGTGTCCGGATACAGACCTTTTGCCCAGTTCGGAAGCGTGTAGTTGTGTAGTGTCTAAGAAAAAAGCAACCCTTAACCAGAATAATAAAATCTTGATAGCGTATCGACATGTAAAGATGATGTTAAACAAGGAAACTTGAAAGGTTGATTTTAAACCTTAATTTTGACTAAAAGGCCTTTGTAATCTAGATTCCGTTAGATAGTTATAGTGGTAGTTATAGTAGATTCTATAACTTCGTGGGAAATTTGACAAAAAGCGTGTTTTTCTACAACCCTCAAATATTTTAATTAAAAAAAATTCTATTCCTTCTACGTACACACAGAAAAAATCCCATGCACAATTTGAATATACCTAATTTCTTAAATCCGTTTCTGGTTGAGCTTACGCACGAATCTTCTTGAGGACTTACTAGTGTTGGGCAAGAAATTATAAAATTAATAAGCTTTTAAATCATGTCGAGTTATGCAGAATTCAATGGATGTCTTTTGACTGATATCCATGGACAATCAGAAAAAGAAAAAAAAGATTAATTGACAAAAAATTATTTCTCAAATCTGGAACTATTGAGATCAAAACTATTGAGGACAATGTTTATACAGATTAATCTGTCTTGGGAAAAGTATATATTTCAGAAGAGATTAGTATTCTGGGAAAACCTCAACCATTAATTCGCTTTTACGTCAATTGAACAAAGATGAATAGTTTTGGGGTAAAATAAATTGATTGCCCCATAAGACAACTTGATGGTCCGGAATTGTGAGTATATTTCAAATATTTGCTTCTTAAGATTTTGTGTAACATTATTTTCGGCTTGTTTAAATTTGAAGCTTTGATAAGTTTTTTATAAAAACCTTTTTAGTGCTTTATTTTGAGGTCGTTTTTTCATCTATTTTGTAGTTTTGTTACTGTTTTAACGTTTGCTGATATTTATTGACGTTTCAGAATTAATTTATTTGTTCCGCTGGTGCTCCAGATTTTATTTCAAAAGCATTCAACATCGATGTTTAACGCTCAACCTAGTTTCACTATCCGAGACTAAACTGGACGGTCGGTTGCGCGGCGTGTCCTTCTCTCTGCAGTTCGACTTTTTTTCTTAAATCTTTACTTATCCTTAGCGAGCAATATAACAAATTCAAATTGAATGTATATGTTATTGAATTTTTGGACCGTTGTGAATTGACTTCGGCCGTTACACATATACGTGTCTCTTTTATTTAGCAGCAATATTTTTAGAAGAAATCGCTCGTCGTATCATCCAAGACTGGCCCAACTAAAAAAAAAAGAAAAAAAAAAAGATTTTAAGGAGAGCCGATTAAAGTTTCTTCTTTACACTTGCTTTGACATATTGTTTGTCACGGATCACCAACTATATTCATCTATAAGAGGTCTTGCCCAGAAATGGTTGAGAGAAATCAGAAGATTGTTATGGAAAATATATATATTAAAAAATAGCTTTTTTTTAAGTCAGACCGGACGAGGTTTATATTTCACTGACCATTAGGCATTGTAAAGCATTAATAATAACAATGAATAATTATGATTACAATGGTCTAAATTATTTACCTCAATAAGGAAAGTGACATATTTACTAGCGACTTGCTTGGCATTGTCCACAGATTCGCCGCAAAATTTCGTTATATTCGCGTACAGCTGCTTGTGTAGCTTGTTGTATCTCTTCACGATCGGTGAATGTTTGATGTTGTGGTTCTCCTCAGTTAGTCTCGGGCATGGATGGTGGACTGATATTAGCTTAAAAAATAAAGTTGTTACATATCTGCTGCTACACTTTTGATCAGAGTGCAAATCCTTCTTTTACCTTATCCAAGTTGCGTGGTATAGTGTGTACCGGAATGGGTTGCCAATCCAGATCGCTCCAAAACTCATCTTGGGTCGGTGGGAACATCCCGGCAAGGTTCGACTGTGCGCTCATGAGGGTGCGATCCCAATCCGAGCTCTGTACGTAAATCAAATCTTTCGAGTATTTCCCACCTGGTATCAAAGAATTGTATCTTTTTCTTAACCATTGTCCGAGTTCGTAATGCTGTAATTTACCTCTCTGGAATATGATATGAGTTAGTTATTTGAGATACTTTGGTTTAACATAAAATATATTTAAATATCAAAATGCATGAAAAGTACAAAATATCCTGGTCTTAAACTTACATCTGTCAGCATTCCCAAACCTTCAGGCCAATATTGCAAGTCTTTGTATTGGTCATTTGGGCATAGACTGCTCGGATTTCTTTCTCCATGCCTGAAAACCTGTGGGCATGATTTTTTAGTATGTATATTTATTCTTATAATACAATATTCATAGATGTTTCTTACTAAAAAATAAACAACAATTCATCTTAGAGGTCCATTATGGCCTAAGGAGGGCCATTACTATAGGAATCTATGAGCGGTCTTGCACAGAGGTAATAGGGAAAAACCGGATGATGATTTGTTTAAAAGTTAACCAAAATGGGATTTTATGTGTTGATCAGTATTACCATTACATCGGAATTATTAATAAACAAATGTGATTAATTAACCTCTTTAACTATTTTATAACTCTTCTGGAGAGATTCATCTCGATGACGGCGTAGTAATAAAACTTGTTCCCGCGATGTTTCTTTTTCTGTATTTATTAAGTTTTTCTGCATCTTCATGATTTTCGGTGTGGACCGGTTTTTTTTTTTTTCTTTTTTTTTTTGGCATTGGATAAATCCATACATACAGCCAGTAACCAGGGTTCACATTTCGCTATTATCCGCTTTTGATGTACTTTGACGTAGTCACTTGTTGTACTTCTGTCAATTTATTAATTAGTTTCCATTCCTTTGAAATTTCTGCAACGCTTCCATCCTTTCACGACCCAATCCGCACATTTCCTGGAGATCACTTTGATAATGACAACAGAAAATAATTCTTTTCGGATTGCTGGAGGGTTCGGCCCTAGATTATGTGTTTATAATAATTTACCCTCTTACATTTCAGTATGGCGTGACTGCGCTAGTGGTAACAAATCTTCCGATTAACTTGTTCTATTGACTCCGAACGATCTTGTGAACACCAATTAAACCATCCTCACTACTTTGAAATATTTAAATTTCATGTGGATGTAGAAAATTTTTATTCGTTTAAAATTTTCATGAATTTGTTACAAAAAAAATCTGGTGCGTGCGCGCAACACACAACTTTCACTTACCAACTTACTTAGATAAGAAATTGACGTGTTATGTTAGATATCATTTCCCAAAATCACACATTTTTCTACATTCATATCTTATTTTTATTAATCGTTAAAGCCGTTTTTGAGTAAATAAAAAACCCCGTGAAAATGATACAAAATTTATTAAGTAAAGTCCCCCCTTCGGTTGATCAATTTTGATGAAATGTTGGCTATCACATATTTGGCATATACATAAATCAAATACCCAGTTTGGTCACAATCGTGAAAGCCGTTTTGGAGTAAATAAAAAAAGCACGTAAAAATGATACAAAATTTATTAAGTAAAGTGCCCCCTGCGGTTGATCAATTTTGATGAAATTTTTACAGACATATCTCGGGCATATAAGTAGATCAAATACTAAGTTTAATCAAAATCGTTAGAGCCGTTTTTGAGTAAATAAAAAAAACACGTGAAAATGTTACAAAATTTATTAAGTAAAGTCCCCCCTCCGGTTAATCAATTTTGATGAAATTTTTACAGTCATATCTCGGGCATATAAATACATCAAATACCCAGTTTGATCAAAATCGTTAAAGCCGATTTAGAGTAAATAAAAAAAACACGTGAAAATGTTACAAAATTTATTATGTAAAGTCCCCCCTCCGGTTAATCAATTTTGATGAAATTTTTACAGTCATATCTCGGGCATATAAATAGATGAAATACTCAGTTTAATCAAAATCGTTAGGGCCGTTTTTGAGAAAATCGAAAAAAACCTAAAAGGTTATTAAATAAAGTACCCCCTCCCTTTGAGCAATTTTGATGAAATTTTTGCTGTCACATCGCGGGCATATACCTACATTAAATACCCAATTTCAGGTTCGCACGGTTTATAGATCTTGAGCTAGTCTGTTCACATACACACACACACACAGACACACAGACACAGACACACACACACACACACAGACCATTTCGCGGGACTTGGTCATTTCGACTCAGGGGACCCCAAAACGTGTATTTCCGTTGAAAACCGGAAGTCGAAATTTTTCACGATCGCAATACTTCCACTTACTATATATTACATATATAGGTAAGTGAAAGTAAAAATAAAATGGCAGAATGATGAAAAGGAAATAGGACATATTATGTAGCTATTTACTCTTCGAGCTAAAGCATATACCATTTTATAGCAAGTGTTACGTTTTAATGAAAAGCCGATGGTTTAAATAAATGTAATTTGTCAATTATAAAAATAAAAATTAAAGCCAATGACCCTTAGGGGTAGAGGCTAAAACTTAAGTAAATCAATAAATAAATTTGTCATTAAATTATTAAGTTAACTTTTGTTTTTGTAAATTTTATAAATATAAACATGTAATTTAAAACTATTTGGCTTTGAATACTCACAATACTTGTAAAAATTATTTCACTGCCGTTATGTACATCCTGGCTTTGGCCTAAAACGCTGCCGATGGTGAACAGAAAAATGAAATAAGCAAAGTCACTTCCGAAAAAATCCTTCATTTTTGAACTATGATTACTAAATGGCATTTATGAGTACTTGGCCTATTGGTAAACAATGAATGATTAGAATTCGTAAACCTTGGTAAACAGAATCAATGGTTAGTACTGACTAGAATTAACAGAATACATATACCTTAGCCGTTTATCAGTCAATCTTACCCTTATCGATACTCGACAAGTATTGCATGAGTGATTTATTATATACTATTGGATGTTGAAATACTTTGAAAAATCTTTATTTACATTATTTAATGTGAAAAATGGATGCTCTGGTTCATTGGTATTGATTCAAGACTTAGTCGCCTGCCACCGCAGAATAGAGGACCGATTCCAAAATTAAAACAGGATTAAATCATGTTCCATAAATTCTGATATTAATATTTTCTTAGTAATTTTTGGCCTTTTATAATTTATTTCATTTTTATTCAATGGGATTCACATACGTTTATGAAGTACAGCATTATCTATATAAATAAAGATGAAATTCTGTTTGTTTGTTCTTTGTAAAAATCCATACCGTTTGTCCTAAATTCTCCAAATTTCGCTCAGTGGTTCTTTCATACCTGGTGCGAACACCTTTCCATATTAAAATTGCATAACTTCAGCCAATCTCTGGGTATATTCTTTATATAAGCCCCAGAGGGTAAAACTAAAAATGTAGTATATCCTAAAACTTTGGAATAATAATCTATTAGTGCTATTTTTGTTGTATTTTTACTTTCACTTACCGATATATGAAATATATAGTAAGTGGAAGTATTGCGATCGTGAAAAATTTCGACTTCCGTGAATGACCAAGTCCCGCGAAATGGTCTGTGTGTGTGTGTGTGTGTGTGTGTGTGTGTGTGTGTGTGTGTGTGTGTGAACAGACTAGCTCAAAAACTATAAACCGTGCGAACCTGAAATTGGGTATTTTGTGTATGTATATGCCCGCGATGTGACAGCAAAAATTTTATCAAAATTGCTCAAAGGGAGGGGGTACTTTATTTAATAACTTTTTAAGTATTTTTCGATTTTCTCAATAACGGCTCTAACGATTTTGATTAAACTGAGTATTTGATCTATTTATATGCCCGAGATACGACTGTAAAAATTTCATCAAAATTTATCAACCTGAGGGGGTACTTTACTTAATAAATTGTGTCCCACTTTTTTGTGTTTTTTTTCATTTACCCAAAAACGGCTTTAATGATTTCGATCAAACTTGGTATTTAGTATATGTATGTGCCCGCGATGTGACAGTAAAAATTTCATCAAAATTGATCAATTGGAGGGGGCACTTTACTGAATAAATGTTGTCTCATTTTCACGTGTTTTTTTTATTTATTCAAAAACGGTTTTCACGATTTTGATCAAACTGAGTATTTGATGTAATAATATGCCCGAGATATGACTGTAAAAATTTCATCAACATTGATCAAATGGAGGGGGTACTTTACTTAATAATTTTTCTATCATTTTCACGTGTGTTTTAAATTACTCATAAAAGGAAAAAATAAGAAATGAATGTGGAAAGATTTGTGACTTTGTGAAGTGGCAATTAACAAAACACGTCAATTTCTAATCTAAATAAGTTGGTAAGTGAAAGTTGTGTGTTGCGCGCACGCACCAGATTTTTTGTTTATAGAATTGTTCACCTTTATTAGATAAATGAAATTCTTCTTTATAGAAATCCATACCGTTTGTCCTAAATTCTCCAAATTTCGCTCGGTTGTTCTTTCATACCAGATGCGAGCACCTGTTCATATTAAAATTGCATAACTTCAGCCAATCTCTGGGTGTATTCTTTATTGTTATAAAAATCGTTATGATCTCGCTTTCACGCCTTTAGAAACATTAAATTCCCCGCGTGAAACCGGGATATACAGCTAGTATTTTGATAAAAGTATTACGCTAGTGACATTAATATACAAAATGTAGTTTATTTACACTTGCTCAGTGGTTCTTTCATACCTGGTGCGAATACCTTTCCATATTAAAATTGCATAACTTCAGCCAATCCCTGGGTATATTCTTTATATAAGCCCCAGAGGGTAAAACTAAAAATGTAGTATATCCTAAAACTTTGGAATAATAATCTATTAGTGCTATTTTTGTTGTATTTTTTGTTTATAGAATTGTTCACCTTTATTAGATAAATGAAATTCTTCTTTATAGAAATCCATACCGTTTGTCCTAAATTCTCCAAATTTCGCTCGGTTGTTCTTTCATACCAGATGCGAGCACCTGTTCATTTTAAAATTGCATAAATTCAGCCAATCTCTGGGTGTATTCTTTATTGTTATAAAAATCGTTATGATCTCGCTTTCACGCCTTTAGAATCATTAAATTCCCCGCGTGAAACCGGGATATACAGCTATATTTTGATAAAAGTATTACGCTAGTGACATTAATATACAAAATGTAGTTTATTTACACTTGCCACAATGTGATTCGAATTCTCTCCTTTTTTCTGGTTTAAACGTTTTCCTGAATTGAAACCTAACAAAATGTAACTTCCTCCATAAAATTCAGAATCGAAAAAAAAAAAAAAAACTCTCTTCTCGAAATATTATTTTGCGAGGAGTGTTGCGAATCATATTTAAAAAAACAGAAAAAATATTCGCAAACAGAGTGTTGCGAATATTTAAATCATATTTAAAGAATTTTTTTTTTTTAATTTTTAAAAAGTACTTAAATTGTCTTCCCCTCTGAGCCTTTAGGGGGGTATTCCTGGGCCGGAGGTGAGGGCGGCGATTAATACCAAATTGTGCAAACAACTCGGCACTAGGGATTTGAATTCACTGAGGGTTGCATTCTGGTTGTCAGGAGCAACGCGTGATCCAACTCTTTGGCCCGTTCGAACACCCCATTCACTACTTACAAATTTAAGGAATTTCATTACAATATTTTAAGAAGGAATATGAACATGTGCTTAGATCGGCTCAACAAAAACTTCCAAAGTTTGGATTCTTTCTTTAATTTTAACTTTTAAATCGTAGCGGTTTTAATAAAACAACGTTTTTTGCTCTTTTTTCAATTTTATTGCATTTTCTAGTAATAATATTTTAAATTTACTATATGTAGCCCAGAATAAAATTTAAAGCTCTGTTAATAAATATGCCAATGAATATGCTTATATTTTTTTTCAGAAATTATAGGTATTATTTGCTTTGTACAGCAAGGATATAGACAATATCCTCATTGACTTTTTCAACAATAATCAGGAATAATACACTCGTACACAATTAAACGGATTTGAGATAATACAGTTATAAAGCCTTTTTTTTCCTTCTCCTTCACCCTAACCTCCTCGCACCAACACACAACCTACTTGTTTGTTTGTGTGGCCCAAGGTTTCTTCAGGCTGTGTTCGGACATCCCCTCTCGGGAAATCGTCTTCTTTCCTATTTTCCTCCGACACAACTCCGTTGACACATTCCTTTCATTTATTGGAAACTTTACAATCCGCCGAAGCGAGTGTCCCCTTCGAAACCGGCTCACACATAACCTGCCTCTCCTCTGTCGTCTAGCGCTCCTAGCGGCTGGACGGTAAAGCCTGAATGAACTATGGTTCAAATAAAGAATCTTCTTACTTCTTTTTATTTATTTTATTTTTTTGTTTCTTTCCCTTAATTATATTACATAAGAAGAATAAATATATACATATAGAATTAATTTTCTAAGACCATACTTGAAATATTAAAATTGTGGCCTTTTAATCAAGCCTTTTAGTCTAGGTATGTCTATCTGTATCTACTCTCCGGTCCCTCATTTGCCTTTACCAATCAATTTCTTTTCCTTCCACCACTCTATCACCATCATTATTTCATCTATCTATTTTTGAAGAATAAACTTATGTTACACCGTAACAACAGATTTTCGAAATTTGACGGCAACCCTTAAGATACTGATATAATTAATTATTTATTCTAAAAACAAATCTCATTTGTGCAGTTCCTTTCATTTTTGCAGTTTCTGATTTTGCAAAATACAAAAGTAATAATCTTTTTATTTAAGGCTTATTGAATCATTTTTAAAAAGTTTACTTTACTAGCGATTGGACGGCATTTAGCAGCTTTAGAAAATAGGACAATAAAAAATAATTATATGCATTTTCTTTTTTGTTATAACCCCATTTTTATGCTTTATCAAAAAGATTTTTTTTTTTTTTTTTTTATTATGACGGTTCCTTTTTTCAATACTTTTTTCTTCTTAAATTTTACATTAGAGATGCATGATCTAAGAGATGACTCTTTTCAGTTAACATTAGCGATGTTCTAATTCCATTAAAACTACTTGTTAATGATTTTTGCATATGTTGTGTAATGATCCTCCCTCCCCTTTTGCGTCTAAATCGTTTACGTTCTATCACTTGAATGCCTTATTTGTTTTCATTGACAAATACGTAGGCTCTTGAATCTATTTTTGAGTAGGATTCGTATCTATTTTTGTGAATTACAAATTACAAAAATATTATTGAACGAGATATTAATTAATAGATTTAAGTGTTTGTTCTTATCTATTATTAATTGGTTGGAATAAACATTATATGCTGATCAGTCTTATTCTTTATTGGTCGTTCACTTATTGCACCACCTTGCGTGAATTTCAATTTTTTATTGAACATCTCTTATACTCATTTACTTCAACTTATACTCTTATACTACAATTAACTTCAACTGTCAATCAAATGTTTTATAGAAAATGCATCAGGAAAGGAAAATGGGACAAGATTGAATGTTGCAAATGAAATCATATGCTTGAATTAATTTTCCAAATGCTTGAATTCATAGTGAAATTTGTATTTTTGCATTTTTCTTTATCCTCAAAAGGCTCGAAAAAACTTCATGTGCGAAATCGTTGTAGCAGTTATTGTATTATTTAGTTTTAATAATATACTTTTTATACGTTTAAAATAATATACTTATTATATTATATGAGTTTGAACTACCTAATTATACATACCTATCGGTACCTTGGTTTCAACTATTGTATTCAAGTTTTAAAAAAAAACCAATTTAAAGGTTTTATGTGCTAATTATTTTTTTATTATTAATGGACTTTATCAATTCTGGCATTATATTTATTTATCAGATATTTAAACCTGTAAATAACCTTATAATAAAATAAATAACCTTTTAATAAAAATTGTTTAAGAAAAACATATTTATCTTTAATTTTATTTTAAATGGTTTGAAGAAAAATTAAAATACATTTACAGTCTTGTAAATAGTATTTACAAGACTATAAATGTAAGTTAGTATTTACAAGGCAGAGATGTAAGTTAGGTTACAACTTGTATTATGAGAAAAATAAATGCCGTCTTAAGAAGAGTCAAATTAACAACGTTTTAAAACAAGATATCTAAACAAGATCTACGATCTACTAACTCGTATAATTAGATACAGTAAACTCCCAAATATCTGCAAGGTGTACTTAAATAATTTAAAAATATATATTTTTTAAAACATTTCTTTATTCAACATAAAAAAAGCCTAAATTGGAATGTTACATTGTATTTTTTTTTTTTTTTTTTTTTTTTATACAATGTATAGCATTTTTTTTTTTATTTTTCACGCAGTCAGGATACAAACACAATATTATTATTATTATTCTTTATTGTTATATTTAGTTAAGGGTTTTTTAAATTATTTAAAAAAAACTTGGAGAAATTAGAAAAGAAAAGCGTAAAAAGGTAAATATATGTTGAAATAGATTCATGTCTCTAGTATTTAATATACAGCTTACTAATTAGAAAAAAGTCTCGTGCTGTGCGCACGTATTCCCTTTCTATATATTCTCTTTACGGTATAGTTATAAAAAATGAAAAAACAACTTGACTATTAATGAAATTACGATTTTTTTAGACCTCTTAAAAAAATAAAAATAAATTAATAGCTACTTACAGCTTCTAAATTTTGTAATACTCTCTACCTGGTATGGAGAGTAACAAACCAAAAGAATTAACTAATTGTGGGAAAGGGTGTTTTCCGTGAAGTTGCTAAATGAATTTTACACACACTTATCAAAACTTTGTTTCACTCTAACTAGGTTGGTACGTGAAAGTTGTGTGTTGCGCGTATCGAACCAGATTTTTATTACTAGGAATAATAGGGGACTGATATTTAGTTATTCACTCCAATTAAAGATAATTTATTGGAAGATTTTTTCCTTAGCTACCAAGTCCTATCATACTGTTGTTTTTTTCAATGATAAAACCTACCTCATCTTAAATAATACTCAAAAAATGCTCCATGAGTTTACTTGATTTTGTGGAAATCTTTCCTGTCACATCACAAGTATATACCTACCTAATACAAATACATTATCAGGTTCGTACGGTTTATCATTCTTTAGCACACACACAGATACACATCATTTCGCGGGACTTGGTTATTTACACTCAGGATCACCAAATCGTGTAAATCCGTTGAAAACAGCAGGTCAAAACTTTTCACAAGCACAATACTTTTCCCTGTTAAGTATATACTTCGTAAAGAAGTAAGTGGAAGTGAAAAAGAAAGAAGAAATCGGCGAATTGTTTCTGTTAGTGACAAAACTATTCTTGAATTTGAAGTAATTATGATCGGAAATGCTTCGTGGAAGAAGATTGTGAAGAATTAAGAATTGTGGAAAATTTTAGCGTATAAAATATTGTCAACTTCTTGTGATTTCCTTTTTTATTGCACTGCGTTTTAATCTATTTTTATGTCAGCTGCTATATTTTGCTAAGTTTAAATTCTGACTTGCAGTTTTCTTAATCGTCGATAAATCTATGCCGCTTTATCTAATAGCTGCTCATAAAGAAATACATCAATAATATGGCACAATAAACAGGAAAAATACAATATTTCATTAGTTAAATTAAGGAATGGAAAGGGTGAAGTATAATTTTGGTTTTTAAATAATACTGATCTTCAAATAAAATATGTATTAAGGGAAAAATGCTTTTATTAGAGTAGTGAATCGTGAAAAATCATTCATAGTAATTGGAATAGATATATGAAATTGATATGACAGTTATTTGAATATTTTGCCTCGCATCAATTTTTTTTTTTTGTTACATAAGTGTTATTCATAAAGAATAATTTTGCCTGAATTCCATGGATAACTATTTATATATATACAAATATTACGTTGTGGATTTGGGATTGGACGGGTGGAGGTGGATGGAGGTGTGACTTCATTGGGACTTCTGGTTCGTTAAACCTTTATTCTAATTCTATACTAGTACAAATATTACATTGATAATTAATTATATATTTTCACATTACCTCAACATGGAAGAATTTAATTATAAATGTATACATGTTTATAATTTAATCATAAATCAATTTAACATTGAATTTTTTTAAAAAATTAATTTATGTTGTGCCATTAGTTATATGTGGTCCTAGTTTTGAGTTTTGATTTGGTTTGGGGTATTCATAAATTATGAAGATTCATAGTTATATACCTTCTGACATTCCTAGGTTCATTTTCTATTGATTCTGAAATAAAACAATAATTATTATTTCATTAATTTTTTAGAATGATTATTCATTAAATATGGTGGTATAACATATATATCACAACATTGTAAGAGTCTCTAGTTTGTCAACCAATATTTACCTCGATCAAAGGTGTCATTTCTCACTAGTGTTTTACATTCCACATCCCAATCCTCTGGTACAACATCCGATAAGAGAGTCACGAATTGGTCCAGAGGGCAGAACGCAGTACATCCAGGTATGGTAAGAAGAGATGGCTCTGCATCGGAGTTCTTGTAGTATACCTAGATAAAATATGTTGTATTTACTACATTATCATGTCCAAGATAAAACACAAAATGAAACCACATATCATTTATCATTAAAAAAATAAATGAGATTTAGAAGAGGATCATAGCTGGAAATTATTCATGTTATATACGCCCAGTAGTTACACGTGACGGCGTATTCGGTATGGATTCTCATATGGCTTCTTCAATGATGATACGCATTTTAGAGTGGAAAATTGCTCAACTGGAAGAGTTATTGATCAATATTATAACTTCGTTCAAAGAAACGATTAGCTAGGTCATGTACAAGGCATACAACCAGGTAGAATGCCGGACACGCTATTTCACGCAACAATTGTAGGTACCAGAAGGAAGGGGCGGGGCTGCCTAGAATACGTTGGCTGAAGGACGTGGAAGACTGGGGCGATGGTATGGACGAAGGTCGATAGAATGGCGGAAGATCGTGAGGGAATCCAAGGCCCTCCCTGGGTTGTAGAGCTTTTGATTTTGAAAAAATAAGATACCACGTCAACTTCTTTAAAACCTGTTAAACAATAGGATCCCCGCAATACCTTTAAAATACACTCCACCTGAAATAAATACATTTTCAGTCATGGCTCTGCCAACTTCATTCCATTCTTTCTTTATTACTCCGATTGTGTATTACAATACACAAAGAACGGTAACAAAAATATAAAAAAATCTCTTTTACTTCAAATAATTATACTCACAACTACATAAAATTGACCATTCTTCTTCCTTAACTCTACCATTACCGTAGCTGCAAAGGGGGGCATGTGGGTTTCGAAAACGCCCATGGTTTCCAACAAAGCAGATACTGTAGTGTCATGAGCTGAGTAGATAAATACATTCCTATCTGGTGACAACTTTCCTGATCTTTTCGCTTTCATGTTTCCTATTATTTCTTTCAAGAGTGGTCCTGATATAAAGCATAAATAATTAGATTACTGGCATTTTTAAATACATGGGGAAATGCAATCATAACCATACCTCCGAATAGCCTCTTCAACGTGTTTGTGAATACTGGAATTTTAAATCCAAAAGCAGATACGTTGTACATTTTCTCAGGAAATACTTGATAGGTCCATTCAGGAAGTGTATAATTGTTTAATGTCTAAAGAAAAAAATGATAGAGAAATGATTATGGTCAAACTAGATTAGAGAAATTTAAATAATTTATTATCAGTACTGAAAGCAATAATATCACTTAGTACGCCTAGTAGTACTATGGTAAAATTAATGATCCAGGGGCCTACATAAGAGGTCGCTATGCGCCCCTTATATTTACAAAGGACCTCCCCTCCCACCCCCTCCGAAATTAATAATAAGAAAATAACTAAGTACTGTAATGTGAATTATGCTAACAAATCTTGCAAAACCGATTCAAATAGCTAGTAATGCTATTCAGTTGTCTTTTTAGCAAACCCAGAACATTCATCAATCGTCAGTAAGTACAGGATAGTTATGATCCACTGGTTATAATGTGGCAACCAACACAAGTTTAGCCCATACAGTAGAAAGTATAAGAAGGGAAGGGAAAAAAAGGCGAGAGAAAACAAACAAGATTTATAATGAATAACTTACAAAAGAGTTTCTTGTAGAAAAAAAAATGTATTTGAAAATATACCTACATTTAAGTTAAAATAAATCATCCATGTTTAAAAATTAAATTAAAAATAAATAGACCTAACTCCTATTTAATTTTTTGCATAAAAATTTGTAATGAATCTAATCAATAACGCATCTGTTTCGATTTTTTATCTATTCTTATTTCTCATGCATCTGGAGTTAAGAATTTAAAAACCTTGGATAGACAGGATAAGGAATTTGATAAATATATTATTTATGTTATATTAAAAACTCGTTGAAAATACCTGGATGTACAATGTGGAGTACAGGTATTGGACTTTAATTGGATCGTCAAATGGTTCACCAGTGTGTTTGGTCAGGTAGTCATACAGTTCTTGGTGCCTTTGGTTGTAGCTTTTCATTAATCCGCTGTCATAAAATGCTTTCAATTGCTCCTGATATTTCGGACAAGGATACCCCATCGCTAAAAGCTTAAAAAATTGAAATATTAGTGATAAAGCAAACTTTTGAGAACCATCTTTTGAAAGTCACTTTCAGCGAGCAAACCTTGTCGAGCTTCTTGGGAATGGTGTGGACTGGAACGGGCTGCCACGCGATATCACTCCATCGCTCCGCTGGGGTCGGGTAGAACATTCCAGCCAAGTTGGAGAGAGCGCTCATCAAGGTGCGGTCCCAGTCAGTACTCCGCACGTATACCAAATTTTGGTTGTATCGGCCGCCACGCATCAGGCTCAGGTATCGTTGTCTCAGCCATTTGCCGAGCTCGTAATGCTGCCTTTTTCCGTTCTATCGCATTTAGAGGTCATTGAAATTGTTTATATAATTAATTTAATGTAGAAAACAGGTTCCATTTGTTATTATTATCACTGACATTTGTTAGCTGTCCCCATCCGATCGGCCAATAGGAATCATTTCTGTAGGGGTCGTTTGTATAAGGTACCTCTGGTGTACGTTCGCCATGTCTGTACAACTGAAAAATGTTACATGCACGCAATAAAAATTGACAAATAATAAATTTAAAACACAATTAAACTATAGTTTGCAGGGTTGAAAACATTTCGGTCATCTGACAATGGAAATTTAATTTGTCCTATCGATTTCAAATGATAAGCTTTCAAATCGAATATATATGAAATTCAATAAAAAAAATAATTTAACAACTTGAACTGATTATATTTAGCTTTTTATAAATCGATTCCAGAGTCTATCGTGGTTTAAAACCAATTTCGTTATCAGTTTTCCTGTTGATAACCGCATTTAGTTAAAATATCTATAGTATCTTCAAATTAATTTCATCATCATATTAAGTGCAATTGTAAAAGTATTAGGCTTGAAGAATATATTGCATTCGTTGTTAAATATACCTCATGATATTTGGGTTCAATCTGGCTATGCGTAAGTTTATAATATGTTACTAAATCAATATTTAAACAGATATATATGTAGATTACATTGGAGGATGATTAAAGATTTAAATATTTATTTTTTATGAAATTTTATTCAATTTTTGAATGAATTCATATCGCATGACATTATTCAGAGTTATTTATTTATAAAGAATTATTTTTTGTATGTTTTGATTTATATTCAAAATTACGCATATTATTATTATTTTGAAGATTTTGAATTCTATGGTACACTGGTACACTGTACTACGTTATACTATACAATTTATCGAACTGCCTTTCAATAAGCCTGTAGCACGAAAACGGCAACGTACATTATTATACTTGAATTGTGATACGATTCCCATCAAAATGAGGAAAAATATCTTTTTAATCAGGCCAATAACCAATGATACATTCTATTTCACTATGCTCGTACGAGTTGCTTTATTTACTTTATTTCCTCGGTAATAAATCTATATAAATTATTGACCATTATTTAAATGAATATTATTATGATTACGATCGAAATTCGAACCCTATGATCCCAGCTTGTTTAACTACATAATAAAAAATATATATATATAATTAATACTTACAATACTAGTGAAGACTAGTTCACCAACATCCTGATGCTCTTCAATTTTTAGTCCTCGGCAAAGTTGGATAATAATGAGAAACACGCCTATTAAAACTGACATCCTTGTGGTCGTGCTGAACGTTTAACATCTACTGGTTCTAAATTTACTTTATTTGAAAATTTACTGTCGACGATTTGCTAGTAATGAAAAAGGTGCAAAATGTCTTTTTAAATTTATAGTCATCATCTTGTTCAATGTTTATCAGCTTATCACTGATTTTAGAGCTTTTCCATATCATATGTTATCTTAGTATATTTAAAACATTTAATTCTGAAGTACGTAAAAAAAAAGAATAATAAAAATAAATAAATACAGATAGGCTCTCTTGGCTGATATAGGTGCAAAATAAAAAGGTTGCTTAAAAACATTAATAAATTACGATTTCCAAAAAAGATATTTTAAATCTGAAATATCTCGAAAGGAAAAGATTTTTTAAAGCCTAAGTTTCTAGAAACAACAAGTGTTTTCTTACGTTGCAATAAGTGTTAAAAAATCTTTATTGTAAATTGATTTGCGCCTGTCGCAGTGGTTCTTCACATAAAGAACCATCTGAATTTCAGTTTATATTGCCATTGGCTAATTTTTAATATGATGGATAAATATTGTGATCTATATATAATAGCATTTCACGAGTAAAATTCTTACAGTACGATATTGTAATATTATGAGTCTACTCTATGATAATATTATAGGCTTTTTATTCGAAAGTTTACAATCAATGTAAAATTCCAGCCAGCAATTCTTCTATAGATAAAGAATATTGTTCGACATTCTATGCGTTATATTTTTTATTCTTTTAGTCTCTTGGCAACCTCCGCTAAGAAGGGCGCGACTAATAATAAGTAATTATTTTTTCTACAACTTTACCCGTTTATTTTTGACAGCCATTGCTGCAAAAAAAAAAAAAAAAAAAAAAAAAAATTGACGGTTCTTGTACTTGTACTAAGCAAATCAATAACTATGATTTTTGTTGTATTTCTATTGCAGTTTTATATTTCATATTTTCATGGGTGTGCTAAACACATGTTTTAAAGGATCATCAACGTGTTCCAAGTTTCACCTTTAATATGACTCTTATCTATTCTTTATCCCTAGAAAAAAATGTTTTCTTGAAAACATTTATAATTTACTTTCAATTCTTTCGCTTATTGCTGTCAAATCATTTCAATATGGGTTCGGATTACCATGTTTTCTAATGGAAACTGGTTCAATATATTACTACATATAAATGTAATACTATAAATTTTCACCTCCGTACCTACTGTTGCCACATATTGTAAATATAGACTCCAAACAGTAAGAGATTTACGTCTTTTAAAAAGTACGCCCTTATTACCAGCTAATTGCAATTCTTAATAATACAACAGAATATTATAATTCTATGTCGTTTAGACTACATTCTGTAAAAATATCTGGGTGTAGGTAGGTGTGGATTTTTATTATTTTTTTAATAATAAAATAAAATCTTTCAGAGAAATTGAAATAAAGGAAGGTACCTACTCCGTATTTAAGATACCAAAAGTGTATATACTTATTAATTTCTGAATCCTCTTCTATGCCAAGTATAAATGTTAAAAAAAAAAAAAAAAAACAACGCTGAATTTTTAGCGTCTGTATGTGGAGGTATAACCGATGAAAGATGGTGAGCTACTAGTTCGGATTTTTGTTTGTCCGACACGACCCATCCATGTACCATCTTTTTCTAGGGGTACTGACATCTTGACATCTCTCGACGTTTTAATTAGCCTTTACGAGCTTCCATTGCTAGTCGATAGATTTTCTTAGTAAGTTGATTTCTATTGAATTTTTGGATTTGTCTTTTAAGTTCGTTGTTTTCTATCTGAGTGTAGTGTTTCATACCTTCCGAGCTCTTCTCTTCGCTGTGATCTATTAAATAATAAGACCGACGTACGGTTCATTAGTTCGGTAAATACTCAAATAATACAGAAGTCCAAGCAGAATTCTGGTAATTTTTTCACCACATCTTCCAGCTCATCTTCAGTTCTAATTGAAAGTATCATTTCTAGAAAGGATGACTATTTGAAAAAAAAGAAAGAACGACTATCTCAGCCGCTATCAATGCATACTTATAGTTCGATGATCAATTAATTGTCTTATTATTTTTACAAGAAATAATCCTTACCAATTAAGCTTTACAACTTTACTTAAATGTGGTGGCGACGATAATAAATTAAGTAATTTTTCTAGTAATCTTATCTAACTGGAAATGAATATCAACAATAAATTCATTATTCGTTTATTATACAAATTATTGATTGTAACATGAACGAACCATAAATACAATACAAACATACACCTTACATACATAATACTTTACACTTGTGACATAGTTAATCATTTCATCACAAAATTCATTGAGAAATTAACATATTTTTACAATTTTATATACAGTTTTCCATAAACAGAAAGTTATGTATCATAACCATGCAAACGCAATATGTATCTCAGTAAGTAGATGTTATGTTTTCGATTTGGCTGAAAGTCTTGTATCGAGTTAAATTCTTTGATTAGGATTTTTTCTTTTTATTTGTACTCAATGATTATTTTTGCTACTCCTCTAATCTCTTTATAATAAAGTTGTGAATTGGCTAAGATAAAATCATTTAGCAAACAATGCTGTTTTTATTACTAATCAATAAATCTAAAAACGCAAACGTCCACTAATACAAAGCTAAAATTAATTTGAATTGAAATTTTAAATTTTTCACATGTTTAATTATGTTTAAGCTGTAAGTAATATGCGTTTTTAAATTATTGTAAATACATATTTTTAGTTTTATATTTTTAGTGGTGAGCAAATACTTTCTTTGCCTAATTTATTTTTTTCTTTTTGTTTTTAATCCGCCGAAAAAAATTGTTTAACTTTCTTATCATTGTCAAATATTTGAATAAATACATTTTAACTGAGTTTGAATTTTATTTCTTTACAAAATAATAAAAAATGTTCCAAAAAATAAAGGAACAATTACTTTATCAATTATATTAAGATACATAATGAACCATAGAAACATAAAAAAATGAAATCAATAAATGGTGAATTATTTGATTTTCAAAGGGATCACGCAGCTGATCGGTCACCAACAGTTTTGCCGAAACTTTATTTGGTGGCTCTTGTTGGAAAAATATTGGAACAAATGCGCATTAGGATTGAGGAAAAAAATTATTTCTTATAATTCTTTTAAAATATTTATTCCGCCTATGAATGGATGTCTGGTTTACAATATATATCAATCAATTTATTTTATTGGGTAAAAAAAAAAATTATGCCGATTCTATCAAAGCAATTCAAATGAATTACAAATCACAAAAAAAAAACCAAAAAACAAGAGAAGCTTTTAGCAAAGTTGGCCAACTTTTTAAAAGGAAAAGCTAATTAGATCAATTTCTAGAATCGTAAAATGGTCCTTAATAAATTTCTTGATTTATAGAAATCAAAAATACAAATTTTCGACTAGATTTCCTTTAGAAGATTTTTCTCAGCCATTAATAAAAACATTTATAACTAGAATAATAAATACATCACAAAGACAAATTATATGAGGATCGGAAGAAGAAGTGAACGTGGGAATCGAATCGTCAGGATGAATGGAACACGTTTAGGACAAGTATCAGATGCTAAGTACCTTGGAGCTCATTTAAACCAGTATGACTGGGTCGACGGAGACATCAAAGAGAGGATCAAGATGGCTGGAAGATGCTTCCAATCCCTAAAGAAAGGATTCCTAGATAAAAAGGGAGTCTCTAAGGAAACCAAGAACATATTCCTACCGATTTCGACCTACAACCTTTTTTGGTTTACTTTTACCCTAGTTTTACCTTGGTTTTACTTGTACCCTTTTTGGTACCGATTTTGACCTGCAAGTGAGTCATGGACCCTTACGACCAAGCATAAGAGCCAAATCCAAGCGATGGAAATGTGCTACCTACGAAAAATAGAGGCGAAAACCAGACAGGATCGCGTAAAGAACACAACCATACGAGCAAACCTGGACCTGAGGCCTGCAGAAGAAAAAATCGAAGAAAATCAACTCAGGTGGTATGGGCACGTATTGCGAATGGCCGAGAACCGAATCGCCAAGGATACCCACGAGGTTAGAGTGGATGGGAGGCGGCCAAAGGGAAGACCAAGAAAGACCTGGGATGATGGGATTAAAGAAGCCTTTAGCAAGAGAGAAATGGACTGGTGGAGGAGAAAGCAGCTGGCTCAGGACTGCTATGCGGTAAAAGAGGACACGATTAAGTAAGTAAGTAAATAATAATTACAATTCATTAGATTTAGAAATATGAAATAAAAAAAAAATAAAAAATAAAAATCTGATTTCTTATTAAAATTTAGTAAGGTATAAATTATTAGAGTTAATATTCGTTTTTCATATCTCATAAAACCCAACTTTGAAATCGGAAAAGTTGTTATAATTAAAATAATAATTTGAAATAATTACTAGTTTAGTGTGAGCAGCGTCAGATTACACTACCAATTACAGTGAAATTTCCAAATGATAAATTGTAAAATAAATAATGTCTACGAGTATGTAGGTAGATTACATTATTTAGCCTCAAGTTGTGTAAACGTTGTCGTTCACCGGTGAAACATTGAGCTTAATCCTACTATTTTTTAATGAATATTAAGACCCAGATGTCTTTGCATCCTTCTTTGTATTACAAGTATCAGTTGAAAGAAAGTCATGAGTAATGATTAGATCGAATACAGTTCCTTAATTACTACTTAGCTGATACTCCCCATTGCTCTGCCCATACGAGTTCCGTGGTCTTATCAAATAATCAGCTATAATCAGCCGAAGAGACAGGCTCCTGATTTCCTCGACCTAGCGAGGAAGCGATCCTCGTCCTAAGACATTATGGAGTAAGGGATATAGTCCCTGTGGGACTGGTAGATCGGCGAGGTCTGTCCCATGGGTTCCTTATGGGTGCCGTTGAGGAGCTCGCTCATGAAGGATATGTAGGTGATGGCCAGCCTCAGCGTTTCTATCCGGGAGAGCCTCTTCTCGTAGGCGAACGTGGGCACCTTCCGCCGCAGCTTGTCGAACGCCTCGTTCAGGTTGAACATCCTCCGCCGTTCCCGGATGTTGGCAGCCCTACGCTGTGCTATGGTGGCCACCCTACGTCGCGGCTTTCTCTGTCCGGGTACCGGGCTGGTCTGGCTTCTGCTTAGCATCCTGTGAAACAACATCCTGTAAAGAATTAGTTGCATGGATAACAAAAGTGTCATGTATTTAGATATAGTGCCTATTTTAAGCAATTTTTTTTAGGATTTTTAATCCTTCTGGTTTTTCCTAATTGGAGGATATGCAGCAATAAGGAGACAACTCAATATTTTCTAATTGTTAGAAAATTAAGAAAAACATTGGATATCATGTACAAATCTCTTTTGTTTATTTTATATCCTTGCATAGGTAATCGTAACACTTTAGATCGTAATCCTTCTGGCTGCAAGAAAATAATCCATTAAATAAATTTGAAAAAAAAGTGCAGTCAGGCGGTAGGCAACAAGTGAGTATGAGACCGGAGGGTCGTAACCCCCCAAATTTTGTGCTAAATTCGCCCCTGAGAAGGACTGCAATGTAAAGTGAATATGGTTTAGCAGCGATGTAATTGCATTATTCCTTTAAAAATACTCAAATATATAAATAATAGCTCTTAATACACATAAACAAATCATGATCCCTGTGATACTTTTGATTTTGAATCATTTAGAAGGCCTGCTTTTTTTTTTCAGAAGATTAAGTAGACGGATACAATTTTGGGGTTGCCTCCTTATTGTGCCTCATACATAACAAAAGTGTACACAATTTTATTCGAAAATAGTAATATATTGGAAAAACAGATTGTTAATTAATATAGCGTATGATAAGATAGTGATGATGAACTGATTTAAGGTTATTAAAACTTTTAGACAGTAAAAAAACTAAACGGGAAACTTATGGAAGCCAAGATGTCGGGAGGGAGATGTGACAACGGCGAGTACATATCAGTTGATTTCCAATTTCTTGTTTGAAAAAAAAACAGTGATGTTTTTCATTTCAGTTTCCTAAGACATAGGAGGTGACCTGAATGCGCAATTACCTACGGCAAGTATGTGACTTTATACTAAAATCATATATCATTGCTATTTCTCTGGAACGATTAGTATATATTTCTTAAATCTTAAATTGTTTCCCCATATAACGGCTATTTATAATTTTTGTAAATCAGGTTAATGCTTGTGAGAGGCAGTTATATTCATAAGATCTATTGTAGAGGGTATTAGTTTATTTCTTCTAGGGGTAATCTAAGGTGGAACCAGTTCAGATGAATATTGAATATGAAAAATCATGTTACTGCCCGTTGTTTTAATTGTGTTACCTGTGATTAAGGGAATGTTTAATTGTGATTCCAAAGAACTAGAATAAAGATGTTATCCATAATTAAGACACATTAATGTTTATTAATATACTAGCTAGGGTGCCCGGCTTCGCTCCGGTAGTTGTGTGGTAGTTTTAATAACAGAAAAACTTTAAAATTAAAGGAAATATAGAAAACAATTAGCACCTTCTTGAAACTTCGGTTTTAACTTGGTATCAATATTGATTCAAGAATTGCAGAGTCCGCCCGAATAAGGAACGCTATATACTTTATTTGAGGTTGAAAATGGTAAGTGAACAATTAATTTTAAAGCAACTATGTCGATTTATGCATCAATTTTGATGGTTTCTGTGATTCTGAATCGTATAAGCCCATTCCGAGCAGTCAGCAGATAAAAAGGTATTATATTTAGAGTACAACTTAAGCACCGACTACTGTGATGGTCCTATTAGATCCAGAAGGATAAACACTACCGAAGATTCATAGACACTTTTTTTTAAGACCTTTCTTCCATTTCAACCTCCCTTAAGATATCCCCCCCCCCACCTCGTAATTTGAGTGGACTCTGCTGATCTCGAATCTTACTACTTTTTCAAAGTGAAAACCAACTTCATACTTCATACAACATTTCATAATTACATACAATAAAAACTTCAAACTTTTTATTTTCGATTTATATTCAGTCAATTTATCTCTTTTTTTTATGTCTGTTTTTATTCGCTCACTGTGCAATTAAGAAATATTCACTCATATTGCATTAGATTTACTTAAGTATATATTATATATTGATTAAATGTAATGTGTTGATCAATTAGCCCTCTTATGAAATAATTAATTTTTTAAGGAATCCAGTTGGTTTTCTAATAGATTGCAGAGATGTAGAATCATTATTTTATTTGAAAGCAAAGGATAAACTAAATATTATCGCTTAATTTTTTAGTAATTTAAAAAGAACAGCTGAAAAAAATTTATAACCTTTACACTTAACTGGATGAATGAACAATAAATAGTGAGTGAAACGCACCCTAGCGCTTCCTGGTAGCCTGGAGCTCGAACTAAATTTTTCATTCATAAACTGCTATATCAATCTCAAATAGGCTAATTAAATGGTGCGAGAGGCTTGAAATTCCAGTCCTTTTCTCTTCAATTTTACACCCTTAAGAGAAAAACGGAAACATTCTTCTCCGTTAGGGGATTTATGGCTACATGACGACCTAACTTACTTAAACGTACGTGGAGTCGTTTTTGAGCCTTATCGGCACGCACATTGTACACTTTGCTTTATAATATATATTGATTATCTAATTAAAATTTATGCCGGGAGGGTGCGGTCGAAATTAATAACACTAATATTATAAAGAATTTACATAAAGCAATATGAATTGTGTGTGTTACATTAAACTAAATTAGATATATTAAATAAAAATAACTTAAAAATTATAGAATTTTATAAATGTAAGAATATAGTTATTGAAGTAAGACTATAAAAAATGTTGAGATTAGGTGAAAATATGATAACAAAGATTACAATGGTCAGTAATAATGAAGCCTAAGTTAATAAGATACTATATACTACTAATATAATAATAAAATACTATAGAATAATATACCAGTGTACATATAGAAAAAAGTCTTCCTCTTACTTACTAAACATTGTTTGATTATTTTAATGTAGTAATCATCCATCCTTCTAGAATAAAACCCTTTATAAAATACATCTAATTTGTATTCTGTAATTATCATGTATACATGAATTTCTAACTTTCCATTCCGTGATTTATTCAGTATCATATTTATTTTTCATATTTTCTATCTCATTGAGGTTCATTTTACTTTTTTCGATATTTACACTAGTGTATTTTATCTTATTAACTTAGGCATCAATGTTGCTGACCATTGTAATCTTTGCTATCATATTTCACCTACATCTCAATATTACTTCACATTACCTCAGATAATCTATGTAGATTTTTATCTCATTTCTCATTTAGTACTTTTATAATGTTCTTACTTCAGTAACTATAATCTTACATTTTTTAAAATTCTATAATTTTGTATGGTATTTTTATTTAATCTATTTAATTTTGTTTAATGAAACACTTACAATCGATATTTCTTTATATAATTTCTCATTTGTCTGGTTTTTCTTATTTAGCCTTGCTGAGCACCTGAAATTCGGGTCCAAACGTCGCCACAATTAAATATGTGATACCTGCATATTAGTGTTATTTATTTCGACCGCAACCCACAACCATTTACTCTTCATTGTATCTGTGGTCAGCTATCTTCCCCCGTTAATAAAATTTGTGCTGTTAAAATAGTCACACGGGAAGTCCCAGAAACAGAAATGAGATATTTTATTGTCTGCTGTAATAATTCACTTTATGATTGTCATCACGTGTATTCTAATATTGGCTAATTACTACTTTTTTTTCGCCTCTTCTCTGTATTCGGGAAATTTAGAGTCATAATGAATACACATTTCAAAAAAACATCATTCTTGTTCAATACCATTATTAGAAAACCGCCGGTAACTCCTTGATGTTGCATAAGCTCACCGCAAACTATGAAAAAATATATTTTATTATACTTATGGCCATAGAAAAGCAATATTGTACTCTGCGTTGTTTGATAATACAACAACTAAAACTGAACATAAGCACGCCTTATTCTGGGATATTATATTTAATATAACTTCGTCATATTTGTTATAAAAAAATTGTATCATCTTTGATAAATAACTTAGGATGGAAACTATAGAAATGGTGGTTGAGGGCGTGGCACGAACCTGGGGGTCACCCCTCAGCTAAAATCGATTTCCTCAGCTCCAGCTTCCATCCTTGGTCTTGGAAGATGCTCCACCAAATTGTGATTTTTTAATATTTCCTAAAACTCCATATTGTTCCGATTTTTGTTAGTTTGTAAATTTTTTTTTGAGTTTTGTATAGAATACTATTCCTGGCCTTTTTTCAGGTATGGGTGACTAAATTAGTGACGTAATAAAGGCTACTTCATGCAGAAGTGACGAATCCTAATTTCGATCCTTCAATTCTTACTCAATATAAGCTGTTGAATTATGAGGTTTCAAATCTCTTACTTAAAAATCTTATGTGAAAAAAAGGTATATAAAAAACAATTAAAAAAATCTGGTGCGTGCGCGCAACACACAACTTTCACTTACCAACTTACTTCGATTAGAGATTGACGTGTTTTGCTAAATATCATTTCCCAAAGTCACACATTTTTCTACATACATATCTTATTTTTGTTAATCGTTAAAGCCGTTTTTGAGTAAATAAAAAAACCCCGTGAAAATGATACAAAATTTATTAAGTAAAGTCCCCCCTCCCGTAGATCAATTTTGATGAAATTTTTACAGTCATATCTCGGGCATATAAGTACATCAAATACCAAGTTTGATCAAAATCGTTAAAACCGTTTTTGAGTAAATAAATAAAACACGTGAAAATGATACAAAATTTATTAATTAAAGTCCCCCCTCCAGTAGATCAATTATGATGAAATATTTACAGTCCTATCTCGGGCATATAAATACATCAAATACCAAGTTTGATCAAAATCGTTAAAACCGTTTTTGAGTAAATAAAAAAAACACGTGAAAATGATACAAAATTTATTAAGTAAAGTCCCCCCTCCGGTTGATCAATTGTGATGAAATGTTGGTTATCACATCTCTGGCATATAAATACATCAAATACCAAGTTTGATCAAAATCGTTAAAACCGTTTTTGAGTAAATAAAAAAAACATGTGACAATGATACAAAATTTATTAAGTAAAGTCCCCCCTCCGGTTGATCAATTTTGATGAAATTTTTACAGTCATATTTCAGGCATATAAATAGATCAAATACTCAGTTTAATCAAAATCGTTAGAGCCGTTTTTGAGAAAATCGAAAAAAACGTAAAAAGTTATTCAATGAAGTACCCCCTCCCTTTGAGCAAATTTGATGAAATTTTTGCTGTCACATCGCGGGCTTATACATACTCTAAATACCCAATTTCAGGTTCGCACGGTTTATAGTTTTTGAGCTAGTCTGTTCACACACACACACACAGACACACAGACAGACACACAGACACACAGACACACACACACACAGACCATTTCGCGGGACTTGGTTATTTTGACTCAGGGGATCCCAAAACGTGTATTTCCGTTGAAAACAGGAAGTCGAAAATTTTCACGATCGCAATACTTCCACTTACTATATATTTCATATATAGGTAAGTGAAAGTAAAAAAATAAAAATTTGTAAAAATCTCGTATACAATCATCCTTTCTAAATCTAGTACATAGTTCAATTTAAATCTCTATAAATACACCTATAATAAATTACTGTTCAAACTCACTAATAGCTAATCAAGGGGTTTATGGTCACCCATAAATAAAACGTTAGTAGGGCAGCTGACCTCCCTAGAAATTTTGAGATACGAAAACTACAAATTAAATAAATTCGTATTCGTAACATATCTATCAAGCATTACATAAAACCTTATTTTAACTTTTAAATATCAAGAAGTTTTATTTTAACAATTAATAAGGCCTTACATAGTCACAATACCTCGACCCCTTCGAGAATTTTACCACAATTTTACCCCTCCCTTGATAAAATCCTGCTGAAGCCCTTGGCAACAAGACATTGATTTAAAGAATATAAATGTGTAACAAGTATCTGTAAATTAAAAACCTAATAAAATTAAGTTACAAGTATATGTAATATACACTGAGGTTATTCCTTATATATATCGTATAAACACTGTTTTATATTGCACCTATATTCCGCTTTGTCTTTGTAATAATTCATGTGCATTTGGTAATATCCTTTTCCAACATATAAACCCTCTTCACCTTTGCAATTGTTGTAGATAACAAAAAGATCGTTTCCATCGATCACAGATTGATAATCACATTTCTTAAATATTGAACAATTAGATTATTGTATGATAACATGGAGGGGATGTTCCAGGCAGTAGCGGACCCCCCCTCGAGAGGTGAGGATACCATTCAACTATTAATATTTCTGTATATAGAGAGCTATCTTTGGTAATTTTTTTATCTCCTTAAATGAAAAATCGATAATAAAAATTTACAAAGTAACAATGCACTAATGTTTTAAATTACGTTTTTCACTACACATACAAATTGGAAAAATAAAAAAGTGCGCCCCCTCCCTCAGAAACTGTCTGAATCCGCTACTGGTTCCAGGCATATTAGGATGGATCCCTCCCTTCACAATTCCGAGAAAAAAAATTAGTGGAATTAATTTACGGACTTAATTTTTTAGCCTAGTAGGTTTGTAGTTATATAAGATTTTAATAGAGTTCTAATTCTTTCTCCAAAGAATTCGGTTTTTACCCTTTATATATGTTTTTGTATTTTTGTAATTTTGTAGTCAAACAAAATTATCTACAGGACATATTTAAGAGTAACATAATTGATAATTATGTTAATTTTATAATGTAGGTATAACCTCTTCTCTTATCGATTGTGGAAGACTCTTTCATCAAGACTCCTATTTTTTTCAAGTTGCTATGGAACTATACCACGTATCCCTAAATCTATAAAATAAAACATTTCTCGTTGCGATCTGTGAACTTAACGAGCGTTAAAATTTTAAAACTTTTAACTTTCCAATCTGTTTAACATTTCTTTATGCCAATAAGGCTAATCGGAGGAGTCCTAAATTTCGCCTCTCCAGGTATAATTAGACCAAGGATCTTTAATGAGCACCTTACATTACAAGGACGGCATAGCCAATAATTTTTTACTTCCTACGAAAAATCATAGGACCATCTGGCGGGATGCGAACCCGCGACCTTTAGTACTGTAAGCCTCTATGCTATCCACTAAATCACAACTGGCCCCAACTTCCCAATTTCATCGGTGCCTTTTATTCTTAAGTCCTAGCAAGAATTTGAGAATTGATATTTTACATATATACTGTAACAATATCACTTGTTTAGTTCTCGTGATTTCTCTATTTGAGCCTAGATCTTACCTGTGGTGAAGGATGGGTGGGTTGCCAGAAGAGTGGTGCCAAAGGTCCGGGGGGCAGCCTAGAGGTGGGTAGCCGTGTCCCCAGACCTGACCTCCGTTGCAGTAGGCTTCCTCGGGGCAGCCCTAAGTATCAAAATTCCAATTATATTACTTTATATTAAATTGTGATATACTAAGTTTGGATTTTGGTCCTTCGATGGCTTCTTCGTGAACGAATTTAATTTTTTTAAATTAGTGACAGTTAGACAAACAATTATTCCTTAATATAAATAAGTTACATACTGATACCTCACTTTATTTCTTTACCTTTATCGTATATATATATATATATATATATATATATATATATATATATATATTTTTTTTTTTTTTTTTTTAAATATCTAAAAGAATATTATTTATTGATTTTAAATAATTTTATCAGAAGCGAAAAGATTGGCCCCCGGCCGGAAATTAGAGTACATACACACCAGAAATAAATGGAAGTAGGATTTTCATTTTAAATTAGGGCCAAATATGTTGGTACGCATTGATTTAAGTGTATTATAAAAAAAAAACTGATAAATATTTAACAATATAAGAAGACTTACATGAAAATTTGTTAATACATGTAATGAATGAAATCGGTGGATGTATATTTGTAAAATAACTTCTTATATGTATGAATGGTACATATGTTGATAACTTAATACAAATACATTAACTTAATACGAGTAATTCATATTTTGCCGGCGATATTTCAAATAAACCTGGTTATTATTTTCAAATTGATCATTTTTCCTATAATGGCATTATTTAAATGCAATGTTTCGATCAATTTTTCCTTCTTATGTGAAACTTAATTTATTTAGGAATACAGGTGGTTTTGTTTATTTTTCTTTTCAATTCATTGCAGAGATATAATGAACATTTTTAAAAATAAAAAGGAAAATAATTATTTGAACGTAATCTCGTCTAATTTAAAGAGAACAGCTGAAACTAAAACCATAGCAATAGAATTAATGAACCTTTACCTTACGGATGAACCATAGCTAGAGCTACCTGGCTGCCAGTTGTCGAACTAACTTTTTTCATTCATTAGCCGTCCGTAATGCACAGGCATAAAATTCCAGCCCTTGTCTCTTCAATATCAGACCCTTAATATGAAATTGAAAATCTTCTTCATGGATAGGGGGTAAAGGGCTCAAAATTCATATAACTTTCTTGATCGTACCTGCAGTCGTTTTTTAATTTTATCGGCACGCTCATTGAACACTTTGCTTTTTAATATTTATAAGCTAATGTTATTTTTAAAAAATCAGTTAAATATGCAGTTATTCATTTTATTTTTGTATGAGAAGGTAGCCAAAATTGTTCTCCAATTTTTTAGACCTTGACGATGACATCGATGATTTCCAGGAGCATTGTACAATAAACCAGATAATACCAAAAACAAATGACAATTTATCTTGTTATAAGGTTCTTTAAAATTCAATTTAACTAATATCCCAACAAGTTTATACTTGTATCCACATTATTTTAGATCTTGTTAAAATATAGAGCTACAGTATTTTTTTTACCTCTACTACATGCCATAAATTATTATGAAGCCTCAAACAAATTTTTTTATTCAGGTATTATTTAAAAAAAATAAGGGATGTGCATAATAATGTTGTAGAATTTGGAATAACCTACCTTAAAAAAAAATTTATTATATCTTAAACGGTTGGAAAGAAATGCCTTGAACCGTGATGGAATGGCTGCATGGGATATCATCTAGGAGCGATGTTATATTATATAATGATGAAATAAGGAGAAGTCAATTGTTTGTGAGCTGTTAGTGTAGAATTGTCCATTTAATCGTTCAAGAACATCTTTGTGAACAAAGTGAAAGCAGCCATTATTTTCTTTCAGTACAATGGTCCCGGTTCCCTTGGGATCTATGCCGAGGACGTGCGTTCTTCTTGAGCGGACGCAATCTTATTGCTTCCGAAGGAGCTAATTTTATTACAACTGTAATATAATTATCGTAGCATATTATAAAAAGTAATTAGTAATATCAGTATATTTATAATATTTAATCCGTACCGCTTCTATTTTACTCGTATTTGACGATGATTTGGTTTTGCTTAGTGACTAGAGAACCAAATACAAAAACGTTGATGAGAGCCGGTCAAGAACTTGGTCTGAAAATAAATGCGGATAAGACCAAATATAAGGTTAGCCTTAGAAGTAGTGAGGATTTATGTTATATATAGAAGAGAATACGTTTGAAGGTACGCATAGAGAAATTTATAAATTAAGGGGCGTTAGTAACTTTAAAAAACAAAATCGGTGAGGAAATTAAGGAAGGAAATGCTTGCTATATAAACTAGTACATAAATATATATTTTTTAAATGCTAAATTTAAAAATAAAAAGTTATTTCATTTTTACTTTTCGAGTTTTGCTTTGAAAAAAGAAAGACATTAAGCATTTATTTGTCCTCTCGTTATTTTTCATGGCCTTCCTTTTTCTTAAATTACTCAACTTTTTCTATTTAACTTGGCTCAATGGAATGCCAAAGTTATTTTTAAGAAATGTTTTCGTACCGAGTTAATGTCCGTCCTATCCTCTGTGAAAAAAAAATTAATAAACAAGTTGTCTTCGATGATTTCAATTCATTTGTTTAGCTTCAAATAATAAACTAATGTTGACTTATTACTTATAATAAATTTGGAATGACGAGTTAATTTCCGAGTTTAATCTAGAAAATCACCGAAAATATACAAAAATTGTTATTTATTTTATATATTGAGCTCGAAATTTGATTTTTTAATTAAGTACTTGTCTATCCAAATTTAAACCATTCGAGTGTTTCATATTTCTAGAACTAAATAATTTTAACATATAAAATTTATAAGTGAAATTTAAAAAAAATATAAATGAATAATAAGGTGTTTTTAATAATCAAAAGGAGAAGTACGGAACGTTAAATCTTGGTTAAAACAATTGATTATAACTAGTATTAAGGAAATGTATTTACTTTTTGTCCTTCGAGAAGAAAAACATTAGAACAACATTTATATAATTGCAACGCTTATGCCTCCCGTTTTCACAATAGTAAAAATGTATTTTGTTTGAAAATTTGACTGTAATTTTTCTTTCCAACAAAAAGTGCTAGCAACCATTAAGCATCTAATAAGTATAACATTTTTTACAGAATTTATATTCAGTCCATATGAAAATCTAGTACCGTTTTTAATGGCAAAAACCAAAATAATTTATCTGATTTTATTTAAACTTTATAGAATATCTACAAAAAAACAAACAAAAAAAAAACACTGTTGGTTAAAAAATCACTAAAATTTCTATTAATCCAAAAGAGTTGGAAATATACCTACCATGCTTTTATAGGAATGTTTTTGTAGGAAATTTGATGTAGATTTGTTGGTATTACTTTGTCTGTACTTATATTAAACACTGTATAAAATACCTCATACAGGTGCTTAAGATACTATATCTTGAGGCTCTTATTGCAAATAATTGACTAATATGTTTTTTTTTTTCATATTTTACGTTTCTCTTGTTAAATATTTTTTGGTTTAATAATCCCCGATTATATGAGATAAGTAGATTTATAAATAACTATTTATGTACTATAATTTATCAGTTTTAGGGATTTAATTTTATGAATTTTAATCTCTTCTTATCTTGAACTAATCTTACCACCGTTGTTAATTCCTAATAGTAGTTGGTACTGCGAAGTTTAGGACTACAGAGGTTTGTTTTAATAATTATAAATTATTCCTATTGTTTTAAAATCATGTGGCAGTTTAAGTGGGATCAATTCATATCAAGTGGTCCAAAGGTGGTTGCTCGATCATTTTAGGAAAAAATTTTAATTTTACCACCAATTACGTATGGAATCAGTAGTTCAAAACAATTTTTAAAAAAAATTTAGGGTCAAACGTTTCAAAATGGCAGCCATTTTTGTTTCACCTTTCAGGCCGATTTTTTAGTTTTTAAGCTCTCACAGAAAGCTCATTTTCTCAAGACTGGTAAGTCATAGAATAATAATTCAAACACGATTGTTTTGAATTGTATCTTTATTATTTGAATATTTTGAAGTCCAATACTTGAAAAGAGCTATTGAAAACAACTGCTTTAATTTCTCAAAACACCGTTTTTGAGGGTAAGTTTTGGGTATAAGGGGGTGTACATCATAGCTGATTTTTGGCATGATAATAGACCTAACTAAGTAGCTTTCATTAAAAGTACTCTTAACCCTCATATTCGTTACCTTATTTTTTGTTAACTTAACACTCTAACATCTCTGGTGGGCTACTTAATAAAAATATCATTTCTTTACATGTTATGCTTACATGCAACATAAACGTACTGTAAAAAATTTCAACCTGTTTATTTGAGAACTTTGGTAGCCATGAATTTTTGAAAATGGTCATTTTCGTGCTTATTTAACATTGCGTAAACTTGATCATAATTCATTAAAATTTTACTATTTGTCAATTTTTTACTTTTAATAACCCTTTTTAATAGTTTTTTTTTACTTTCACTTACCTATATATGAAATATATAGTAAGTGGAAGTATTGCGATCGTGAAAAATTTCGACTTCCGGTTTTCAACGGAAATACACGTTTTGGGGTCCCCTGAGTCCAATTAACCAAGTCCCGCGAAATGGTCTGTGTGTGTGTGTGTGTGTGTGTGTGTGTGTGTGTGTGTGTGTGTGTGTGTGTGTGTGTGAACAGACTAGCTCAAAAACTATATACCGTGCGAACCTGAGATTGGGTATTTAGTGTATGTATATGCCCGCGATGTGACAGCGAAAATTTCATCAAAATTGCTCAAAGGGAGGGGTTACTTTGTTTAATAACTTTTTAAGTTTTTTTTCGATTTTCTCAAAAACGGCTCTAACGATTTTGATTAAACTGAGTATTTGATCTATTTATATGCCCGAGATATGACTGTAAAAATTTCATCAAAATTGATCAACCGGAGGGGGGACTTTACTTAATAAATTTTGTATCATTTTCAAGTGTTTTTTTTTATTTACTCAAAAACGGCTTTCACGATTTTGATCAAACTGGGTATTTGATCTATTTATATGCCCGAGATATGACTGTAAAAATTTCATCAAAATTGATCAACCGGAGGGGGGACTTGTGTGTGTGTGTGTGTGTGTGTGTGTGTGAACAGACTAGCTCAAAAACTATATACCGTGCGAACCTGAGATTGGGTATTTAGTGTATGTATATGCCCGCGATGTGACAGCGAAAATTTCATCAAAATTGCTCAAAGGGAGGGGTTACTTTGTTTAATAACTTTTTAAGTTTTTTTTCGATTTTCTCAAAAACGGCTCTAACGATTTTGATTAAACTGAGTATTTGATCTATTTATATGCCCGAGATATGACTGTAAAAATTTCATCAAAATTGATCAACCGGAGGGGGGACTTTACTTAATAAATTTTGTATCATTTTCAAGTGTTTTTTTTTATTTACTCAAAAACGGCTTTCACGATTTTGATCAAACTGGGTATTTGATGTATGTATATGCCAAAGATGTGATAGCCAACATTTCATCAAAATTGATCAACCGGAGGGGGGACTTTACTTAATAAATTTTGTATCAATTTCACGTGTTTTTTTAATTTACTCAAAAACGGCTTTCACGATTTTGATCAAACTGGGTATTTATGTATGTATATGCCAAAGATGTGATAGCCAACATTTCATCAAAATTGATCAACCGAAGGGGGGACTTTACTTAATAAATTTTGTATCATTTTCAAGTGTTTTTTTTTATTTACTCAAAAACGGCTTTCACGATTTTGATCAAACTGGGTATTTGATGTATGTATATGCCAAAGATGTGATAGCCAACATTTCATCAAAATTGATCAACCGGAGGGGGGACTTTACTTAATAAATTTATCAATTTCACGTGTTTTTTTAATTTACTCAAAAACGGCTTTCACGATTTTGATCAAACTTGGTATTTATGTACTATATGCCAAAGATGTGATAGCCAACATTTCATCCAGATTGATCAACCGAATGGGACACTTTATTTCATAACTATTTTTCTAATTTTTAGATTATCACAAAAACGGCTTTAACGATTTTCTTCATATTCGTCATGTTTAATGAAAATTGAGTGTTATTTAATATCAGGTAAGCGTTATCATTATTAAAATGTTCTGAGGGGTTTATAGAGCAAATGAAAACAAAAATAAGAAATGAATGTGGAAAATGTGTAACTTTGAGAAGTGGCATTAACAAAACGCATTAATTTCTTATCTAAGTAAGTTGGTAAGTGAAAGTTGTGTGTTGCGCGCACGCGCCAGATTATTTATTTACTCAAAAACGGCTTTCATGATTTTGATCGAACTGGGTATTTGTTGTATGAATATGTCCGCGATGCGATAGCCCAAAGTTCATCAAAATTGGTCGATTCACCTTCACGATGTATTTGCAAAAACTCGTAGTAAAAAACAAGCAAGGAGTAAAAAAACTCGACTGTTGATGAAATTAGTCCCTTCATATATAAATTAGCAATAATGAATCGAAAAGTGCTGAGAATTACCAAATTTTGCTATACAGATACCTACTCTATAACTTATGGAGATCTACAAATAATAGTAAATACTTAAATGTGGAAAAATGTGTGAAGTTGAGGTATGGCGTTTGCATATTATCGAAACGCGTCGATTTCTAATCCAAGTAAATTCGTAAGTGAAAGTTGTGTGTTGCGCGCATTGTACCAGATTTTTTTTAATTAATTTCATATTCTTATAAATATACAAGTCACTTTCTGGAGTAAATGTAAAATTATCCTTCCTACCATTTCCTCTGAAATCAAATTACTCCAAAAATGAATGAAATTGAGAAAAAGTACAGTATATTTTTTTACTAATACCGAGACCACATCTAAATATTTTTATTAATTTTATTTGACTTATAAATTGTGATATAAAGATACAATTTTATTCATTCATTATATTTTGTTATTGAAAAACAGTTGTTGAGGTAATTTTAATGGATGAAAAGACTCTAACATTGACAGAGAAGAAATAATCCGATAGCGGCGAAATTTGTGAGTTATGGCAACGACAGATAGCGAAAATGTCATTAAAAGACAATACTGGAATCATGGAGCTTGAGAGACATTATCTATTGACTCTTTAACTATGAAGATATCCTTTAATTAATTCGGTTGTAAATTGTTTTATGCTATTTTTACTAGAGCAATATGAAGTGATGAAAAAAAATAATCAACTTATTTCTGTTTTGCCTAATTTGAGAATAGGAATTTTAAATTTAATTTAAATATTAAAATTTTTAATATTAACAATTTAATTAATAAGTTCTGCTATTTATGATTAATATTTAATTTTCTGCTTTGTATATTAAGAAAAGCAACTGAGCAATTGTACAGTAAAATGTATTAAAATGAAATGTCATGTCTAACAATCCAACATTTTTAAGAAATCAATGATTTTTTTACATACTAGTAGTATTTTTTGTTTAAGATTGCCAAAGAAAAAAACTTCTTTATCAGTTAATTAATAGATTTTTTTCTAAACCTTTACTTTACTTTATATTGCAATTTTTTTTTATTTACAATTTCCTATCACCTGGCTAATAAACCTTGAGCTCATTAATTTCATTTATCTGACCACATCAATTAAATTTATTTACAGTATTTTTTAAGACAGGTAAAGGATATTTATTTAAAAGTTTCTAAGAAATCAAGAAAAATATGCGAAATAATCAAATAGAACGATCGATAAAAGGTTTTATATCAGACCTTTGTGAAAAATTTCTATTGCCATTTTTCACTTGCAGTTTTAAAAAAAATTATAATAACTAGAATTGCGTTTTGAAATTTTTTGTGCTCCCGACATTTTTTGTTTTGATAAGTTGTCACTTCAGTCTCTTATCCATCTCTTTTAATTTTTACTGACATTATTTTAACTCTATGAGTTCATACGTCTTATAAAATCAAAGACTGATATTTATTTGTCCTTTCGTTTCCTAAAGTTTTCTAAAAGTTTCCTACATTTGTTGTCAGCCATTTATAAAAATAAGGTCAGAATTAATAAATTACATTAAATTATGATCAAGATTGTCTTATTACATAATATTTTTAAAATCCATTTTCTTAAAATTGGTGCTAGAACAGTTAGAAATTTGTCAAACCAGGGTGCCGATACTATAATAGTATGTATGCTATCTGTCTCAGTCTATCTTATTCTGAAATTATTGTCTTATTGTTCATTATTTAAAGCATATTATTAACATTTTTATAGTATTAAAATATCTAATTACCTGCTTTAATGGTTTGACACACCAGGGGAAATTAAAAAAAATGAGAAAGATAACAAAAGTCTATCATTGTCTCTGTAAAAGCATTATTTTTAATTTTAATAAATGGCAGTTTTCAAGATACTAAGTTTTAAATGCCTGTTCAACGATGTTATGGTAAGAAAAGTATGAAAAACAACAATTATTAAATATATTCATACTTATCATTATAAACTTAAAATAAGAGCACTACATATTTAATTAAAATTTTATAAATCTCACTTTTTTCACAAAACACAAACTTTTTTCATAACTCATCAATAAGCAAGCTTTCGATTGATGGAAGTTCAATCTAAAGGGGTTCGACTTTACATATGTATATTAATGTAAAAAATAAAATGCTTCAAAAAATAATTCCAGGAAATTCTAAAACTGCATTTGTATATTACTTGCTGTTCAAATAATTTAAAAAAGGTGGTCACCCACAGATTAAGATTAGATTAATACTTTCTGTTCAGTTACTTAGTTAAAATTAATAAAATTTAAATCACAAAGAAAAGTTAAACATAGTAAAATATTCTTTCTTATACAAGTTAAATATTCGTTTTTTTTTTCCCCCATATATTTAGTTTTCTTTAACACAAATGTAACTCCTTCACATTATTTTATGTTGTAGACCGATTGCTCGATTTATCCCCTCGATGTTTCCACATTTACTACAGATATTTCTAGTTTCTTGAATCAAAAATATCATCCCTCAGTCAGAAGCCTTCGATAAAACCAAAACCAAACATTTTTGATAACATTTATTTCACTTTTTCGTGCAAAGCTAAGGTTTATGTTTTACCTGCTTAGGTCTCCATGAAACTTCCAACTTAAAAACAAAAACAGAAAAGAAGCTATTTCTAATTATCTAGGCTGTTGGTGATTATTTAACAGTAGACATAGTTAAAAGCTAGAAAAATAGATAGAAAAACTTACATTTGGCGTGTTAGACGGTAAATCCCATATGGGCAACTCGGTGCTCATATTGCTACTAAAGGGGTTGTCACGCCCCTACGAGGTAGGGTGGCCAGTGCCCTTTTCCCATTGGCTGGGCAACAGCTTGCGCCCTTACTTCGACCAATCGGAAACCCGCTCCGCCATGTTTCCACCCCCTTTAATATCTCCGGGGGTAAAATTAATAGCTCCTCTCCTCTTCATTGTTGAATCGTCTCGACTGCATATTGTGATTGTTAATTTAATGTTCATATACGATTGCTCCAAGCACCAACTGATATTTCATGTGTGATTTTATAATTGAAATATAAATTTCAAAACTAGATTAATATCCTCACTGTGTTATATAAACTAATACTTAAGCCATCCAATGTATAATTTTTGTTAACCCTCTACTTTTGACGATTGTCTTTTATAGGTTTCCTGTGACCATCCGTAAATATTACTCCTACAATTTTAGGAGTTATTAATAATTATTTGCTAGCTTATTTCTATGTTTTTCGAGTCAGGTCTGTAGAAGGACGTAATATCTTGATTACAAAGAAGATTCCAAATATCGGCAGCCTTTGGGTTGTTGCCTAATTTCTTGGCACACCTTCGCAAACCGGGCAATCGCGAAATAATAATTTTTGCGGAAGCTCTTTTATGTTGTAATGACTCTAATGGATTCCAAATAAATTTGTTTTTCCCCGATATGTTGGATTATCTTTCATCTGCCCTACTGGAGGAATTTTCTTGCCATCTATGTCTGATTCTGATTCAGATGCAGTATCGGTTTGTAAGAAATTAGAACATTTTTTAATATCCCAAATTCTCATCAAACTCTCATATTCATGGAGCTCAGATAAAACCTCTTCTAAAATGAGGTTTTTTTCCAAAATAAGTATCAGCAATTGAAAGAGCAAAATCTGATGGGTTCCTACTTGCCACGGCTTTTGATGTAGATGGCTAAGGATCTATCTATGACAAATCGAACACGGAAAATTAAATTAGATTTTGGACATAGAACAAAAGATAAATAATAAAGATCACTTATATGGGCGTCCTTAGGGGAGGGGGTGAGGGGGCAGTTATCCCCCCTAGAAGTTTTGAAAAATAAAAACTACAAATTAAGTAAATTCGTATTCATTTACTTTTAAATATCGATAAGTTTAATTTGAATTTTTTTAATATCCTGCCCCCTCTCCTCTGATATCCTGCAGACGCACTTGATCACTTGTTAAAACTTCCAACGGACGCTTGTTTTGAGTTTATGATTTAAAAACCTTGAATATACTGGAGGTACCCATAAAAATTACACCACTGAGTGTGTGACTACACGTAATTACTATTGCCACACTTTTACAAACAAATTAATAAAAAATACTGGAATCACGAAAACGAGAAGAAATTTTAGGAAATGATTACTCGATTTAGCAAAGTTAATAAGGTTTCAAGGGAGTATGTTTTGACCTATCGTTAAAATAGATTGTGGAAAAACCTTTATCGGTAAAAATTACACTCGTGGTAGGTAGAGGGTTAATATATTAATTTTAATATCGATATTGTTTCCTAATATTAAATAGGTTATGATTATATAATTTTAAAGTTATTTTAGTTAGTGTTAAGTTAACGTGAATTCTAAAATCAGATTCTTTGGTAGTTATCTCTTTTTTGAAGGAAACTTTTGCCAGGTTACCTAACACGAACGTGGAAAAGAATAAAATCTATTTTAAACAGTCAGTTCTTTTGAAATTAGCCACCACGGAAGCTTTTATGCATATTTATACAAAATAGAGTATTAAACGACCCATGGGAGGTAGCAGTTTGCAAAAGTTGTGTAAAACAGAAGTGTAAGACATCTACCCTGCACAAGATTTTGGTACATCTGGTGGAATTAGCCCAGAGCAGATAAGGAAATAGTTTACGTCTGGTATCCCTCACGCTGCAGTAGGTACCTATTCTCCAAAATTGAGTCTCAGATCTTTCATTGCAGCTGATTGTTTGGAAAGATTTAAGCTACATCAATCATTGAAGCTGAAGAATCCTTGATAATGAAGTATGGCATAAATGGGACTATCGTGTTGATGTCACAAGTCCACTGTTTTAGGATGAAAACATCAAGCAAGGAATCAAGGAAGGAAAAAACTTCCCTCTTTTGGAAAATAGAATAGGATATTCCGAGTTCTAACATGGTTCTTATTTAAACATGAAAGAAAAATTTTGAATTCTAGGAATAACGAGAAAATTTTATTATCTGCTGTGTTACCAATGAAACTTTTGTCGAGTCAACTCAATAAAAACAAAGGAATAAATACTATAAGAGTGTATGATGTTACTTCTTTGATAGTTTGGAATTTCAAATAATTTTTCGCTGCCAGACGACTTTTTCCTTCCTATACGAATAAAAACCAAACGATTAAGCCATATTCCAGTCGTAGGTTTTATGGGTGAATATTTGTGAAAAAATTAATGTTTAAAACATTAGTAAGAATTTTATCGCTGCCGGACGGGCACTTTTGCACTAAACTCTGTTGTCTCTGATTATGCTGAAATTTGTAGATGTACTTCTGAATCTTAGCGAAAAAAAATCTAATATTATGCCGATAAAATAATACCGGTAACTTAGTATTGATAGCGATACTAGAAGAGACGTTGATGTAGACCGTTCTAAAAATACAATCTAAAAATAACTGCTTAAAGTGTTGGTCCATGTGGCATGCCTAGCTGAATAACCTTACATCATTATTGATTTATCCTCATTAAAAATACTGTTTAATCACCCTGTTTGAAATATATCAACTGATTCAATTACACTCCCATTGTAAATTGCTGAACATTTCTTCAAAATAATGTTTCCATTTTTGAACCACCACGTAACTTAATTTTGATTTAAATTTGATACTGAAGATTCCCAATTTCTTAATTACAACTCTCAATCAATGGTCGAGACTGCTCCTTCCATTTAGTTCCCGTTATTAAATGCTTTATTTTTCTTGGAACTGTTTGAGTTCTGAACGGTGGAATAAATCAATAAAAATAAATCAATGGTGTTGTTACATTAAATGTTTTGTTCGATTCAACAATTATTTGTTTTTTTAAGGTGTTATTAATTTACTTACAGTTAGTTTGTTCAGTTCAAATTTTAATGGGCACTTTAAGGTCATACAAATACTTCTTTGGAGTATATTGGTCTTTCCTGTTTAAATTGTATTCACTACATTTATTTATTTGTCTAAGGAATAGTTTCATTTATATTATTGGGATATTTCTTTCCATACATGCTTTATAGATCCCATTCATTTTGTTTTCTAGAAAAGTTTGATCAAGTATTTACATAATTATTCGTTTTTAAATCGTCTGTTTCGGTGTGCAAAAAGTTTTTTTTTTCCGAAAGATAGAAGCATTTATATTATAATAAGCATACCATATTGATGCTAATGAGCAATATACTATCGGCTGGAAAGAATTAGGATCTGATTGCTGTACAGAAATTTACCAAAACAAAAAAAGAAAATTAAATCGTTGGACTTTCACATTTCTCCAAAAAAAAAAATCTTTTTCAACATTAAACATTTTTATTTCTCCCTTTATAAAAACATATAGAAAAAAGAATTAAAATAACTTGGCAGTTTATATGGATACCATGATTTCTGTTTGTTTAACGGCTCTTATATCATTAAGGCTAATCGGACGATGCTACAGTGGGAGTCTTAAATTTTGCCTATCTAGGTATAATTAGGATAGGGATCTTTGACGAGTACCTGACATCGTACAGGCTCGGGACCTTTATTTTACGCCCTATCCGAGGGACGGCGTAGCCAAGGATTTTTTACTCCCTTCTAAAAATCCTAGAACCACCGCGGGACGGGAACCTGCTACCTTTACTATTGTGTAATATACCATGAATTGGATACTTTATTTGCGATCTATATTCTTTTCCGTGCGTATTTAGGCTCTGTTGCTACTCATTTTTACATTAAAAGGTGAGTTGATTTTACACAAGTTTTTGAGTGTTCCCAAGACTACCGACAAGTTAATTTATCTTTAAGAGAATATTTTTATTTATTTTTACCGTCTGTTCACCTTGTTGTCCCTTGAAAACGAGTACCTCTTAATTCTATTTCATTTTTAATTATTATTGTCTATGTTCTAGTATCCTAGGCGTCGATGATCATTCTTTTCGATAGTGATCGGCATTGGTCAATGACAGATACTATTTCCTACTGACGTAAGCAATATTTATATTTAGTAAGTTATGCCTTATCGGTTTTCGGACTATTTCATTGTTGAACTCAAGGACAGAAAAAAATGGGTACTTCAACGATTAAAGAAAACTGAAGAATGGCTTTTGCGTTTAAAATAATAATAGGTAAATTTTCATCTTACACTAATAAGAAATGAATAGTATTGATCGAAATGATATTCATAAAGAAACAATCGATATTTTTGGCGATGCCACAAATATATTCAAATCGGTTGATTTAAGATTAAAAAGAGGCAAATCATGGACTGATTTAGCAAAAAAAGTTTTAAGTTAAGATTGGAATTATCGAATACATCTTACTATTATAAAAAATGGATTTATTTCCTCAAGAAAAAAATGTACGAGTATCTATTCCTCTTTTTTATTCATCGAATAAAATACATGATATATTTATTTAGTTTGCTCTCTAGTAACAGTTGTGTTTGAATAATTTTTTTTACATCCTATTTTCAAAAATTATAAATTAATTATTATTATATTCTAAAAAAAACACCAGTAGAAATATTAAAACATATTTATTCAGCGAAGAAATCCACCCTATATAAATTTTGGAAATTTTTAAATTTTCATACAAAAACGTTAGGAAATGAAACTGCGGATTTTGATGGAGTGTGGTAATGAGTAAGAAGTTCAATGTAGATGGAGAGACAGAAACATTCGATTGTACATTCATTTTTTTTCTCATTTACCAAAATAAGAATCGATTGTAAAAACACGAGCAGAGTCCAGAATTTAACGTGGATGTGTCACTATTAATAAGTGTTCGTCAAGTGAAATAGTTTTATGGAGAGGATTGTGGAGGTCGGTAACATGGAGTGGGTATATGGCAGGTTTGAATCTCGTTATTTATAATTGCTCTGTTATTTGGATAGTGTAAAAACTTCCTTCAATTCTGGAGTCCCGTTAACGGCTGTTAGTAGTCCATCTATGGCAGTGAAGTTAATTTAAGGAATTTCTGTGTGAAGGTCAGGTTTTTCCCGTGGGCCTTCTTAGCTGAATATATGGTCATCGTTCACTGTTGGTATTGAACCAGCATCGTATGTATGACCCAACACCTCGGGAATCCCAGCTTTTAATCTATTTATAAACATATTTAAACTAAAATATTATTAATCATATAATGATATAAGGATTGATAGGCCATCGTAAGGCTTACTGCTTTGATGGGTAGGCATTTGGTACTCGTCTGTTAGATAAATTGCAGGCTTACTGTGACTTTCGGTCTAATTTATATTTAAATACTTTGACTTACATATTTTTATTTTGTTACTATTGTTTATTGTGTATTACAATTTATTTATTGATTACACATTTTAATAACTTGATCATAAGTTTTACTTCTAAAAAATACTATCAGTATTTTAAAGTATAGTTACTAATTTCCTAATTGCTTGGCAAGTAATTCAAAATCCGCTTATAATACACAATGAAATTTATTTTATATTAATACATGACATTTTCAATTTTATTTAGTTATTATTTTAATTACTCCTAGTGACTTTTAGGGGACAAGATGATCTGAAAAGGAACTGACTTGTAAGATCGCTTTCACCAATTCCATTTTGATAAGCAGAAATTGATAAGGCTCATTCCTAAACGATACACCTAACGCTATCTTCAAAACGTCTATTGAACTGCTTGATGAAAGGAAATAAGCAAGTCAACAGTTATTTCTTTGAAAACATTTTTTCTTTTTTGAGGAAACTATTTAGCATAACTTTCATTAGGCCTTGGTGGCTATCAAATACATGTAATTGTTATTTTATGTGTATTCGGTCATTTTATATCGTTATATTAGACCAAATAAAGTTATTTTATAAGTCTAAGTAATAGCTATCTATAGTCTTAGTGTTAAGTGTTATACATATTTTAAATGGTCTTAGCAAAACCCTCAGCGAACAATAACACCACTTTAAAGGGCAGTCTCGTTTATTTTTATAGGGTCAACGGCTTAGTTCCTATGCAGTTGCGTGTTAATTTTTTTTTTTTTATCTTCTACTTAATTGATACTTAATTTTTCTTTAATTTCAGAATTATTTCTTGTGTACTTATTGTTAAAAAAAAAAATCCTCGATTTAATAAAAACCATGTGTCAATAACTAAATTGCATTATTGAATAAAATGTGTATAATACAATATCATAATGTAATAATTAATCTATGGCTTTCATTTTTATTAAAAATTTTTATTGGTATTTATGTTGATGATTAATTAATTACTTAAGTATTAATTCAGCGAAATAGTTTTCAGTTCATAGGGATTAACTATTAGAAATTCGTAAGGAAACCACTTAATAGAGACTAATTATATTAAAATTATCTTAATTACAATGCATTTAAATATATGTTATTCCTACTTAAAGGTTTTATGTCTCAAAGACTACTATTTACTAATTTCATTTTTATTTTATTGAGCATTAAATAGCTTGATAATATGAAGCAACTTTCATTTTTTTTATTTTACTACTAAATAACTTTCATTATTTTAGTTATTATGAAATTATTATTTCTCTCCAATACCGAATAATATATACCCAAATTCGATCCATCCAGGATATTATTTCGGCGGAGGGGGCGCGATGATGAACCAAGGGGGGTTCGACTTATCCCTACTACGGGGGATGATTGAGGGGCTCTAGTACAGCTACGAAAACTACTGGATGATGTTAATCGTCATTTTACCTTTTATTTTAATTTAACTTTTTTTTTTCTTTTCTTTTTTTTTTTGTCCTCCCCTTCCTCGCCGTTTAGGCTAAAAGAGATTTCCCGGGGCAGGGGAGGGGGTGGAGGATTAATATCGAGTATTATTAAATGTCCCCTGGCACCGGGTTTTGAACTGGCTTCGGGTTCATATGTTGTCAGGGAGCAATACGTATTCCCCAACGCGTTTGCCCACTCGGCCATTCCATTGCCCAATAATTTACACCAAAGTGTAAATTATTGAATAAATAAGGCATACAGAAAATTAATGTATGAATTATTAATTATTTGAAAATTAAACTAGAGAATATAAGTCCCATTTTAAATAGTTAACAATAAATTATTAAATTGATGTATAACAGAATTTATAAAAACGTTTATTCGTTATTAGATATAAAAATCTGGTGCGTGCGCGCAACACACAACTTTCACTTACCAACTTACTTAGATTAGAAATTAATGCGTTTTGTTAATTGCCACTTCTCAAATGAACAGAACAGTTTAATTATAACGCATTGGTTTGTCATTAAAGGCGTATGGCGCATGCGTGAGCTCAAGGTGTTTTATGAGTTGACGGAATATTTTTCTTTTTTTCTGCTGTATATGTTTACTTGATTTTCTTCATATATCATATTTAGCCATTTCTTATTTTTAAGCGTGATGAGAGACAGTTAATTTCTCAATATAAACTAAAACAAAGGTACTTTATAGAAAAACAAAAAAAGCCCCTTCCCCATTTAAGCCCCCTCAGAACATTTTAATAATGATAAAGCTTACCTGATACTAAATAACAACTAATTTTCATTAAACATAACGAATTTGATAAAAATCGTTAAAGCCGTTTTGAGATAATCGATCAAAAAGGTAAAAAATGGACAAAATTTATTAAGTAAAGTCCCCCCTCCGGTTGATCCGGCAATTTTAATGAAATTTTTACAGTCATATCTCGGGCATATCAATGTATCAAATACTCAGTTTAATTAAAATCGTTAGAGCCGTTTTTGAGAAAATCGAAAAAAACTTAAAAAGTTATTAAATAAAGTACCCCCTCCCTTTGAGCAAATTTGATGAAATTTTTGCTGTCACATCGCGGGCATATACATACTCTAAATACCCAATTTCAGGTTCGCACGGTTTATAGTTTTTGAGCTAGTCTGTTCACACACACACACACAGACCATTTCGCGGGACTTGGTTATTTTGACTCAGGGGACCCCAAAACGTGTATTTCCGTTGAAAACCGGAAGTCAAAAATTTTCACGATCGCAATACTTCCACTTACTATATATTTCATATATAGGTAAGTGAAAGTAAAAAAGTTATTTCTTTACATTCAATTGTAAAATGAGCAAATGAAATAGGTGCTGAATAATTTATTTTCTGTTACAATAACTTATAAAGTGTCCTTTACCATCTATCTTAACAGATTTTAGTATTTAATATCTATTTGGTAATTTTTTTTAATGTAACTTTTTGCTCCTATGGCTTAGGAGACGATACTACGTTGGAAATTTTGCTTATCCAGGTATAATTAGTAAAGAAATTTGTTTTATTCATTCTATGGCCTATTCAAAGGGCGGCAAATACAAGGATTTTCTTACACCCTTTGAAAAATCCCTGGTGCCTGGTAGTAGTAGTTGGCTATGCTAACAACCATAGGTGACCCAACAATTACTAAAACCAGTAGTTTGTGTATTACTTATTTTAAACAGTGCTTTAACACATATTATTATAACTACATTTTTATAAGCAGTTTATTTAGATTTTTAAACGTCAATAGGAGTCCAAGAATAGGGTTGCATAGTGATCAATTTAATTGGGAGCATTTAAATGGGTTTATTAATTTTTGGGGGGGGCGCCTGGGTAATGAATTATATCGTAGTTCTTTCTCAAGAAATAGAGAAAATGTAGGTAAAGTATATTTGTAAATAAAATAAGATTTTATTAATTCATTTTTCAGTTGTAAAAGAAGAAAAAATAAATAAAAACTTTCGAAGGTGGAATAAGGTGGTTGGGTCATCGTCCTTCAGTGCTCGGCATTCTTAATTAACTTATTAATCTTAACTAACTGCGTATCTTCTACTAATTGTCGCTACAAACGTCGGTGTATCTCTTCTAGTTAACCCTCTTTGATCCCTACACATTTCATCCCCTTCTCCAGGACTCCTAGACACCTCTTTCTCTTAAGTTGGCCTTACCATAGGCCATCCGCGGACTAAGACGGTCTTCCATAGCTCGCGGTACCCCCTCTCAAGAAGAGGCGGGTGGGAGGCGGCCAGCGCCTCAGTCGTTCTGGAGTTCCTCAGTTCGCCTTGTCTTCTGCTCTATTTTCAGGTAAAATTTCTTTTCAGATAACAGTACTCTCCATTGCTTACACGTAATGTTGTATTTTCAGTCCATTACGTTTATTTAATATTAAAGCATTAGTTCGTTGTAGGTATAAACCAATTTTGACATTTTTAACCATTTGTTTACTTGCATGTTCGCGAATACGATTTCCTCTCCTTTTCCGACGATTCTTTAATATTCTCACTTATGTTAACTAGTCATATACAACATATTTTTTTCATCTCCCTCGGCGAAGCTGTGTATTTGTTTAGAAATATTTGTTTGTAGATTTTATTATCATAACATTTCGAGTTATATGATTTCATTTACCTTAAGTATCCAAACGAACTTTTTCCTATTATAAATTTAACATCATTTCTTTAATTTACATAGATGTTGGTGGATTTTTTGCTTTTGATTTATTCATTTATTTCCAAGTTCAATGAATTTACAAACAAAAGTATATTACAAAATTTAGGAAATAAATTTCTAGTTCTGTAGGCTTGACATTGATGTCGTATATGAAGGAGACGGTCCAAGGCTGATATATGTGGGGATATATTCCGAAATTTCGAACAAAAAAAAGATTAGAGCTCAACTATTTCTTAAAAATGTTCCAATGTAGGTATTAGTATTTATTTATTCGAATTTAAATTAAGTCCTTATTCTTATGGTAAGTAAATAATTGTTCTGTTTATTTAGTTGAGAATGTATTTTCTCGACTATAAACAATCAATAAACTATTACAAATAAAATCATTATTGATACTCAATTGTATAAGTTTAAATCTACCAGTTTACTAGGAGAAGCTAATATAAATATTATTTATAAAATCAATTACTTTTTTATTTATAAAAACACAATGAAAATATTGAATTATAAGACATACCTATAAGGCTAATATGTCCCCAATGAAAAAAGATTTGGTTTATTGATCTTATATTAGTTTTCCATTTTTTGTTTTATTTTATTTTTTTGAAGGTTGAGTTTTAAGGATATTACTGTTCCGATTGAATTTTTAAGCCATGAGCCATTTATCATTGCCAATTATTTTATTTTTTAAATATGTTAACAATCTTTTCATAATGTTCACTTGTTCAGCTAATAATAGATTTACTATTTTTATTAACTTTCAGGGCATTATTGTTCATGCCAAGTCGTTCGTGACGTGATTTATCGTTGTTTCTTTTATGATTATTTATGATTCCTAGCTCTCTAGTTTAGTTTAATATCGAAATGATACGATATGACAAGTCTTTTTTTTTTCCTCCCCTTCCTCGCCTTTTAGGCTATACGGGTTTTCCCGGGCCAGGGGAGAGGGTGGGGGATTGATGTTGAGTATTATTAAATTCTCTCTGTCTTGAACTTGCCATCTTCGGGTTCCCAATCATATGTTGCCATGGGCAAAACGCGTTTGCCTACTCGGCCTTCCTGGCACCATGTGAGACAAATCAAATACCTCTACATACTTTCATGTCGTTACATGTTGAACACATTTACTCTAAGCCTGGTATTCAAGGGCACAAAGCACAAGTACCCGGGTCTTTCAGGCGGCCGGTGGGAAAGGAATGCGATAAGAATTAATTGCCACTTTTTCTAGTAAACAATTCGCAAACAGTTAACAAATTCTCTGAGCTGTGCATTGTTGTCAAACTGTCTAGCTTTAAGATGATATTTGATCTCCGTTCAGATAATTGTTCCATTCTTAGCATTATGAGTCACCCTTAAACATGATATAAACAAGATATATATATATAACATATTTTAAAGCATTTAAGCACAACTTTACTCTACGATTGCACAATTCATGGTTACTTTAAGTTTTACTGGAATCAGGTTTGGAATATGAGCGTTCGTTTTACTGAAGGATTTACTGTTATGCACTTGATAAATCGATTTGCAGATACTCAAATTTCATACCTTTCAAGCTTTTTTTATGCCTGCATGGTGTGCTTTTTATGGTATTTTAATTCTTTTTTTTCTAATAATTGTGTGAATTTTTATTTAACTCAGGATACAATATTTTTCTAGTGTTCATTGAATACAACGAATCCTTAAACTCGTTTAATATGCTGTTGCTGTTGGATCAAACAGCCTTGATGAATCTCCACGCACTGTGTCAACAATTATGTTATTAACATTGCTAAATCAGAGTTAAAAACCATTTCACAATCGCGATGTGAAGGACCTTGTGGCTTCCCGGGTTTCTTAAGCATTGCATGGCCCCTTTTTCCGTGGGTACGTTCAATCCGTACGGTTCTTGACCGAAATAGCGGTGCACTTTTTTTTCTTCCTTCTTATGATGCACATTAGGGACCGACATGGCTGGATATTCCTCTTTTTTTTATTTTATTTCATTCTCCTCATATATTTTTGTATGGAATTTTAAAGTGATTTTTTCTTGCTTTCTCATTACAGTAACCCTGTAACGAGTAACTTCATTTCTACGCGTACCGTCTTACGACATAATAGCGATTTTTAAGTGATTTTTAATACTGGTGAAATTTATTCTTATGAAATGTTTGTCAATGCCATTAATAAAATTTAAATTTTGCTTTAACATCCGACGTTATAAACTCAAAATCAATAAGGCAACGCATAACTTGGATTCTTTGGCATTACTAATCTATATCTTAATAATCTGCTAAAATGGTATGGATATCACAGATGTTTCATGGCCATTATCAATGTGTCAGTACCAAAAATTACCAATAATACACACCCTTAGTACTACTACGACAAGGTTAGCAGTTTTTGGTTAATTTCAGTATTATAGTTTGTTTGAAAATTAGACCTTGTGGGAACTACCCTGTCATTTCTTCATTTTAGTTTATTATCTTAATGATTTAGGATGAAAGATTTAAAAAAAATTATTTAAAAAATAATAATGATAAAAAGTTCAAGGACTTAAACAAGTACGAGTGGAAAGGTTGCAGCGTTAAGTGTTCCAAGTCCAAAATCATAGATTTCAGGAAAATGCGATGGACAACGTTAGGCTTTTGTGAAATAAGATTTTTATAAGCTTCTTTGGCAATTAACAAGATTGGCATGGACCTGAATTTTACAATTTATTCATCCAGGTATCGTCTACAAAGTTTTAAAGTTCTGCATTATAAGTCATGTGCAACCAAATTAAAATGTTATTTTTTTGTTTGGAATTAACTCACTTAGGCTGTAAGCACAGATATATACATATTGCCTCAGTAAGTGATAGATACATATGGTTTTGATTGAAAAGTATGTACTTCTGTAGTTTGGGTGTTTTTCTTATTATCCCACGGATTTTAGAAATGTTGGTCCATTTGCATCATATGTCACCATTTGTAACGTGAAAAAAACAATACATTGGAAGAGAGTTCTAGAATGTACTGGGATTAAATTAAAAAAACGTTAACGTTGTTTGATATGATCTGGTCCTTCCTGGGATGTTCCGTTTTCGACTAAATATAAGAAGCGATGTAGCAATATAATAAATATAAGAAGCCCAGATGTCCAGGTTAGAAGGTGCTATTCATTTCGTTTATTTTTTATTCTTTAATTAAATCATTTTAAATAATATTGAAGGGTCATTAATACATATCATCAGCTGTTGCATGTTTAGGAAAATATCGTCGTGTGTTGGTATAAAGTAAAATACATAAGTGAACATTCATTCCTGCGCTACACCGATCCGTGGTTATATAAAAATTATTTCAGATGTTTGTCTATATAATTATCATTAATTTGATTATTTGTGTAGGCCATAGATTACGGATTCGGTTCATAATTAGTTATCGTGACATTTATAAGTTTTTTGGACCTTTATTTTCCTGTTAATAATAATTATTATTGATAAAAATGAAACAATTTCAGATACCAAGAGCTTTTAGTTTTTGGTTTTTAATAAAAACAATTAATTTAATAAATCATTATCAGTCTGGTTATTCTTGATTTCTCAGTATTCTTGAGTCAATTTATAATTATACTCTAAGAATACGATGCTTCTTTGCGAGGTCATGAGAATTTTATTTTATTTTTTCCAGTACATTCTTGCATTTCCTTATCATAAATTACCCTTCGTTTTATTGTTTAAAGTAAAATCACAAGATTTCCAAGTGATATAATGTTCTTCTTTTATCGTAAACAACTTGAAACATCTCGAAACTGGTAGATAGTACAATACTCCTAAGTCTATTAATTGCCCCAAATGTAATGGAGATGATAAAACTTAATGAACTGGCTCTTTTATGCCGGGTTCTGAGTCATGTCTGATGAATCACAAAGAATTCTTTGAGGCTGAGTGTAAACAACCAGCCCTTGAAAGTGTAGTAGTTCCTATTTCGTGCGAACGCTCTGAATCTATGAAGGACACTGTTTTATGAATACCATTATTGTAAATGAATTGCTTTCAAGGACTTGGACATGCCCTTTCCAGTAAAATGAAAATGGGTTTTCATGCTAGAATTGTATGGTCATATTGGAGTTATTGGTAGTCAATCAGTCATGGGCTGATCCAGCCGGTTGTGAAGGAGGTGGCTGCAGCCCCACAGCCCTTCCCCATGATATGTCAATCAGGTTTTTTACCTTAATGTTCCTTTTCTGCAACTTAAGTTCTACTTGTTCTGCATATTATTATTTTTACTTTCACTTACCTATATATGAAATATATAGTAAGTGGAAGTATTGCGATCGTGAAAATTTTCGACTTCCGGTTTTCAACGGAAATACACGTTTTGGGGTCCCCTGAGTCGAAATAACCAAGTCCCGCGAAATGGTCTGTGTGTGTGTGTGTGTGTGTGTGTGTGTGTGTGTGTATGTGAACAGACTAGCTCAAAAACTATAAACCGTGCGAACCTGAAATTTGGTATTTAGAGTATGTATATGCCTGCGATGTGACAGCAAAAATTTCATCAAATTTACTCAAAGGGAGGGGGTACTTTATTTAATAACTTTTTAAGTTTTTTTCGATTTTCTCAAAAACGGCTCTAACGATTTTTATTAAACTGAGTATTTGATCGATTTATATGCCCGAGATATGACTGTAAAAAATTCATCAAAATTGATCAACCGGAGGGGGGACTTTACTTAACAAATTTTGTATCATTTTCACGTGTTTTTTTTATTTACTCAAAAAAGGCTTTAACGATTTTGATCAAACTTTGTATTTGATGTATTTATATGCCCGAGATATGACTAAAAATTTCATCAAAATTGATCTACAGGAGGGGGGACTTTATTTCATAACTTTTTTCCAATTTTTACTTTCACTTACCTATATATGAAATATATAGTAAGTGGAAGTATTGCGATCGTGAAAATTTTCGACTTCCGGTTTTCAACGGAAATACACGTTTTGGGACCCCCTGAATCGAAATAACCAAGTCCCGCGAAATGGTCTGTGTGTGTGTGTGTCTGTGTGTGTGTGTGTGTGTGTGTGTGTGTGTGTATGTGAACAGACTAGCTCAAAAACTATAAACCGTGGGAACCTGAAATTGGGAATTTAGTGTAGGTATGCCCGCGATGTGACAGCAAAAATTTCATCAAAATTGATTAACCGGAGGGGGTACTTTACTTAATAACTTTTTAGGTTTTTTTTGATTTTCTCAAAAACGGCTCTAACGATTTTGATTAAACTGAGTATTTGATGTATTAATATGCCCGAAATATGACTGTAAAAAATTCATCAAAATTGATTAACCGGAGGGGGGACTTTACCTAATAAATTTTGTATCATTTTCATGTGTTTTTTTTATTTACTCAAAAACGGTTTTAACGATTTTGATCAAACTTGGTATTTGATGTATTTATATGCCCGAGATGTGACTGTAAAAATTTCATCAAAATTGATCTACGGGAGGGGGGACTTTACTTAATAAATTTTGTACCATTTTCACATGTTTTTTTTATTTACTCAAAAACGGTTTTAACGATTTTGATCAAACTTGGTATTTAATGTATTTATATGCCCGAGATATGACTGTAAAAATTTCATAAAAATTGATCTACGGGAGGGGGGACTTTACTTAATAAATTTTGTATCATTTTCACGGGTTTTTTATTTACTCAAAAACGGCTTTAACGATTAACAAAAATAAGATATGAATGTAGAAAAATGACTTTGGAAAATGATAATTAGCAAAACACGTCAATTTCTAATCTAATCTAGTTGGTAAGTGAAAGTTGTGTGTTGCGCGCACGCACCAGATTTTTACCTTTTTGATCGATTATCTCAAAAACGGATTTAACGATTTTTATCAAATTCGTTATGTTTAATGAAAATTAGTTGTTATTTAATATCAGGTAAGCTTTATCATTATTAAAATGTTCTGAGAGGGCTTAAATGGGGAAGGGGCCTTTTTTGTTTTCCTATAAAGTACCTTTGTTTTAGTTTATATTGAGAAATGAACTGTCTGTCATCACGCCTAAAAATAAGAAATGGCTAAATATGATATATGAAGAAAATCAAGTAAACATATATAGGAGAAAAGAAGAAAAATAATCCGTCAACTCATAAAGCACCTTGAGCTCACGCATGCGCCGTACGCCTTTAATGACAAACCAATGCGTTATTATTAAAGTTGTTCTGTTCATTTGAGAAGTGGCAATTAACAAAACGCATTAAGTTCTAATCTAAGTAAGTTGGTAAGTGAAAGTTGTGTGTTGCGCGCACGCACCAGATTTTTTTACGTTACGTCCTTACTTTTAGTAAAGTTTAATTCTATCTTTACGTAACATATTTTTTTCCAAAGGGGGGGGGGCTGCAATCCTCACAGCTGGAAAAATCCGTGGATCCGGCAATGCAATCAGTAGAAAATTACATTACACAAATTTACTGTTCCATTTTCTTTTTTACTTCAGTCTGATTTTATTTTGATTTATTATATCTATTGGTAGTATAGATTTTTATTTTGTATTATTGTTTTGTGTTATTTATTTATATCGAAAATTGTGTTCATTTTTACTTATTCGCATTATAGATAATTATAATTCCTTCACTAGTGGTGCTAGGAGGAATCTTTTTTCATAAAATAAGCTATACATGCAAGAAACCGAAAATCACTTAATTTAACTGAGAAAATGTATCAATAGATATTGCAAAAATAATGTACCTATTTGGACCATAGCCACACATACAGCAAGCAGGTAGCTTTGGTCAATTTTGACTTTATATAATGGCCAAATTTGAAATAATGCACTGTAAGTCTCATGTTTTTATAACCTATGGATGTATTTATACACATGCTCTCTGGAAAAATTGATAATCTTGTAAAATTACAATACAATACAATACAATACAATACAATAAGGCTTAACGGACCCGAAGGCCCGACGCCGACACCACCAATCGGTCCCTACATACCTCCATCCATCTACCACCGTCCAATCCCAAATTCACAAGATCTGCTTTCACCGAATCTTCCCACCTTCGCCTAGGCCTACCCCTCGGTCGTTTTCCAGTCGGCAAAGCGTTTATCAATCTTTTAGGAATTCGTTCACTACTAAGACTCGCCCTTTTGCATGCCCACTTTAACCGACGCGCAGCTATAGACTCGATTACATTAACCGGGTAAAGCTCACGCAATTCCGCATTGTGTAGCCGTCTAAATTCTCCTGTTGACTCATCTTTCTTCGGCCCGCATATTCTACGCAGCACTTTATTTTCAAACACCATAAGGCGTTTCTCATCCCTTACTGTAAGCGGCCATGTTTCACAACCGTAAAGAACAGTCGGAAGAATTATAGTTTTGTAAATCCTAATTTTTAAATTTCGGGATAAAAGGCGTGACCCAAGGATTTTGCAACCGAGAAATAACAAGCATTTCCCGCCTTTAATCTAGCCTTAATTTCCTCTTCGATTTCGTTTTTTCTAGTTACAGTAGATCCTAAATATCTAAATTTCTCAACGGCTTCGAATATTTCCTCTTCTACTTCAATATCGCCAAAATTGTCACCGTTTCTACAACTAACCATATATTTTGTTTTTTCCGTATTTATTTCTAGCCCTACTTCTTTTCCGGCTTCCATCAATGCTTTTGTATTTAGTTCTATCGTTTCCACGTCGTCGCCAAGCAAAACCAAATCATCAGCGTAACCGAGCACGGATATATTTCCCCCCAGATTCAAACCCTTTCCGGTATTTATCACCTCCCTAATGACATATTCTAGAGCTAAATTAAATAAAACAGGGGATAGCGAATCCCCCTGTTTCAAACCAGAGTGAACCTCGAACTTCTCAGAAAAATAACGACCGATTCTTATTTTATTGAACGTTTCGGTCATACACATTTTTACTAAGTTTACTAACTTCTTCGGTATTCCTAGTTCAGTCAGGATGTTATACAGTTTATTGCGGTCTATTGAATCATAAGCCTTTTTAAAGTCGACATACAGTTGATGAACAATACCATTGTATTCTAATTTTTTCTCTAATATTTGACGGAGGGAGAATATTTGGTCTACGGTAGATCGGTTCCGTCTGAAACCACATTGATAATCTCCGATAATTTCCTCGGCGTATTCGGTTATTCGGCTAGTCAGTATTGACGTAAATACTTTATAGCAGACCGGAAGTAGTGAGATCCCACGGTAGTTATTAGTGTCTGTCCGCGACCCCTTCTTGTGAATCGGTATAAGTATAGACTCTTTCCATTCTTCGGGTACTTTCTCATACTCCCAGATCTTTTTAATCAAAAGATGTATTTTTGAAATCCCAGCTTCCCCACACGATTTGATTAGTTCGCTAGGAATATTATCCGTCCCCGCTGCTTTATAGGATTTTAATTTTCCGATAGCTATTTCGACTTCCCCTATACTCGGTTCTTCTAATAACGGTTCAGCACTTTGAAATTCCAAAAGTGGTGATAGACGGGTATTTTCTGGATTCAAAATACTCTCAAAGTGCTCTTTAAACTTCCTTACTATGTCCACCGGATCCGCTATGATGTTATTATTATTATCCCTAATACCAGTCGTAACTGGTCCTAGACGTTTACGTGATAAATTTATGCCTTTATACATATCTCTAACGTTATTTTGGATTCCATTATTTTCTATTTCTATTATTTTGTTTTTGAGATATTCTCTTTTTTTATTTTTAAGCAATTTAGTCGTTTCGTTCCTCATGCCTCGAAAGTAGGCATGATTGTCTTCGCTAGGATGATTTAAAACTTTGAGTTTAGCGGCTTTTCTTTTCTCACACGAGTTTAAACATTCTTCATCGAACCATGGTTTATGCTTATTATTTTCCCTTTTGCCCAGACACAAATTACTGACCTCTTTAATATTATCCCTAATCCCTTCCCACAATTGATCAATGTCTTCGCCATTCTCTGTCGATGGTTCTAATACATCAAATCTATTCTTGAGTTCAATTTCAAATTGTTTTCTAATCGCCGGAATTTTAAGTTTTTCCAGATTAAAATATTCGGTACGAGATCCGGTTTCTAACCTTTTTTTTATTGAAAGTCTTTGCCGAACTTTAGCGACTACTAGTTCGTGATCCGACCCGCATTCCGCCCCTCGGTACGACCTAACATTAATAACACTATTTTGCCACCTATGCTGCACCAAAACGTGATCGATTTGATTTCTTGTTTGTGAATCCGGTGATGTCCAGGTATATTTGTGAATATCTTTATGTTTAAAAGTTGTACTTTTGATTATTAAATTTTTAGAAGTAGCAAAGTTAATCAATCGGATTCCGTTATCATTACTAATTTCGTGTAAACTTTCTTTTCCAATAGTCGGATAATATATTTCTTCCCTGCCCACCTTTGCGTTAGCGTCTCCTAAAACTATCTTCATGTAATTTCGCGGTAATTTATCGAAGACCCACTCTAGTTTATCGTAAAATTCCGACTTAACTTCGTCATCGCTGTCTTCGGTCGGAGAATGTATGTTTATTAACGCGATTTTAAACCACCGCCCCTGAAATACAGCTACTGATATCCTGTCCCCGAAAAATTGAACGTCCCTCAAAGCGGATATCAACCTATTCCTAATCAGAAACCCAGTGCCTAAACAATAATTTTCGCCCCCGCCGTACCAAATTGTGTACTTACCTTCTCTTAAAGAGCCCTCCCCCGGCCAGCGTACCTCTTGCAGCGCCACGATATCTATACCGTACCTCTCAACCTCATTCGAAACCGATTTTAACCCACCCGCTGTATTCAAACTTCTGACGTTCCACGTCCCTAATACTAAATCTCTTAATTTCAACTTTCGCCATGATTCCCCTAAAGCAGTCCCCACCCGGAGACCCGAACGGGGGACTAGTTTACCTCCGGATAATGAGCGTTTTACCTTAGGAGAATCCATGACTGTTTGTGGTGTTTGGGTGAACTAAAAAATGTGAGTAGGGCGTTCAAACCTACGTCACACCCTCCAGCAAGCCTGGGGGGCCGCTCTCATTGTTGGTCAGCGAGTCCTACGGACTTGGCCGGGAGGAACTTCCTAGGAATTTCCACCGACCATCCCCACATCCGCCACCCGTGGGACGCTCCCCATACGCGGTAATGAGACCCGCGCGAGGCTTGTAAAATTATGAAGTTTAATTTAAAAAAAAAAAAAAAAAAAAAAAAAAAAAAAAAAATGTAAGGTAACTCAATTTAATGATAATCATCGCCGCAAAGTGGTGAGACCTGGCTTGTGGAATCATTTGAAGAGACGAGGTTGACACGGCTACGATAGGCCCGACGGTTAGCTCAGTGGATAAGTAAGACCTAGCGAGAAGACCCGGTTTCGATTCCCGACTATGGCTAATCTTTTCTATTCAAATAAAATCATTTAATGATAATACTGATAATAACAGCATTAAATGATGAATAGTAAATTTCAAATAAATATATTAATAAGTACGCTTGCAAATATATATTCCTAAATTAACTATTTCCCTCATTCTTCAATTATTCATTAGGTGTGACACCATTTAATTTGTACATGTACAAAATAAGGCTTAAAACTTTTTTATAATTATTTCAACTATCTTATTTAAGGACATAAGAGGTTTCCAACTTTTATTGTTGTTACTACCCGAGAGCATATATTTATATGTTGTTTGCAGTTGGGAGCTTTAGTGGCCGAGCGAGCGTGTTGATCCGACACCTCGCCTTTTTCGTTTCAGCTGGAGAAGTTGATTTTTTCCGCGGATCCACTGAATAAATCTCCGCCTTTCTAATCGCTTGGTTTGGAATACTGTAAGAAATCAAATCCTCTTCTTCGGAGTATAAAAAGACGGTGTATCCAAGTCAACAAATTGAGTGTTTAGCTCTTTTGCCGCTTCAACAAGCTTGCTCTACTTTTATTATCTCTCTCCTATTGTTTTCCAATGCATGTAGATGTTGCCTTGTGGTGATACCTTTGTTTACCCTGGCAGTCCATCTGGTTCTGATCTAGCTCCTGGGTCTTTGCCAACCGCCTCCTATCTTGATTTATTCACCGAGTTACTTTCTGATTCAAAGCTTCCTTTCATTCAGACCAATTTCCGAACAAGCTTAATTTATGATTTTATAGATCCTCATTTTAGCCCGTCACCCTTGCAAGGTAATCATTGTAATTTTAGTTATAAAAAAATCGAAAACCATATATATTCATTGTTTCTATTTTAAAATTGTTTTGAAGTAATTTCCTTGACAATGTCAGAACTAGTGGTAAAGTTATATTTTAATAAAATGCATTACTCTTTTCTTTATTTTTTTTTTAATTTTTACTTAATATTATTACTTAATAATATTCTTAACTTAATCAAAAAGCGGTAGGGTGATATAAATAGCTATGTTACTTCCCATAACAAAATTGTTGCAAAACATATCATAATTGTTTGTTGCACATCCACGCATAACCTTCATTGCTTTTTCCTGGTTGAGCACCTATGTTTAATGTTGTATTCGCGTCTGTTGTACTCATGTAAAACTTTTATGGTGTTTATCTCTTACCGTTCTACCTCATAGTGTTTTCTTAGGAGCTAAGCGATTGTAGTGTAGGCTGATTTTGTAAAGAAATCCCAGGCTGGATGGATAAATTCCCTCGAAATTTCGAAAAAAAAATAGTTAAAATAAATTTACGCATCTAGTTCTTAAAAGCTAGGATAATAGAATGTAAAATAGTAGTCCTGTTTTTGTTTTGTTTTTTTGTTCTTTTTTTCGTACCGACTGTCGCCTAACTCCCCAAATTTTGTTGGGACCGCCACTGGAAATGAATATTTTTAGCAGATTTAGCTTAAATTTATTTTTACATATAAGGATTTAAGCATGCATTACGTAAAGCATGAACCTGACGCAACAGATTATTTTTCAATTAAAATTACCGATTAACTTGGATGTTTTTACTGATTTATATTATTTTTCTTAAATTTCTATTAATTGAAGGTCTTGCTGTGTCGCAGCTTCTGATAACTACTATTTACTGAGAACTATTTACCTTGTTGAACACTGTTCTACCGCCATTGTGATAGAATATTAAAAAGCGATGCAAATGTTGGTTAATACCGCATGACCTTCTTCGGCCTGAGTCACAAGTGGGTAGGAAGTATTACTAACCAGTAAGAATGTCCGTCAACGTCAAGTCACCATTAGTGTGATATAGTATTAATTAATTATGTTTGATTTTTTAATCACTAAGCATATAAATATTCTAGACTAAAAAATCTCCAAATTGAAGTTTTAAAAATGCTCATTTTTTCTCTAGTAAGCATTATGATGATGCGTAATATGTATACATCAAGAAGATCCATTTTCCTTGTTTGAAAGTTATGTAATGTTTATTCTTCTTTAATTGTAATGTTTCGCAACCACACTGAAAACTGCGATACCTACTGCTTGCTGTGGTGTCAGGCGTCTTTAACTAATGATTAAATTTTAAACTCAATGAAATTAAAAAAATCATTTTAAGCTTAAAGATATTAATGGTAATTGTATTTAATGATAGTAATGCTAATAATATTTAAGGTCTTCCGTTCGTTATTATACAGATCACAGCGGACTCCCCTCTTGTTTTTTCGCCTTTGCATCTGCCATGTTCCATCCACTTTGTTTTTATTAGAGATGCGACATCGAAGGCAAAACATCTGATAGTAATCCTGGTTATCACACTTCACTTACTAAGGAGGGATTTCCATTTATTTTTTATATATTAATTTACAAATTTATTTAAAAAAAAAATATAACTATTCTACTTACCTTTATGACGGCGATTATTAAACTACATGCCATCACTACCCAGAAAACGCTTATGAGTTTTTAGGGGACTACTCTTGATGTCTATTTTGTTGTAGCTGCTGTTCGAAATATTTTAAAGAATACAGAGCACCAGAGATGACTTAGATATCTGCATCTAAGATAAATTTTTTTGAGCAAGCTCTACTATGAATTTTTTAATTCAAAATGTGATTTTTCTTTAGTTTTGCGTTAATTGCGAAGAAAAAATATTTTATATCATCAAAGACTAGCTTACATCGCTATAGCTTTGCTCTGGCTGAGTCTAATATTAATTTTCAGGGAATTGAATAAAAGTATTATAGCGAAAATATTACATGAGATTTACCCAGAAAACAGTCTACATAACAGCTTACTTTGCATCTCTGTGGAATGGATAAAAACATTTTCACTGGACAATTTTTAAATATGAAAATAGTAACACTCTTCCATCAGTATGTAGCGATGAATTGTTTAAGTTTTTCCAATTTTTTTTTTAGTTTAGCGGTAACAAACATTGCATATATACATGCAATTTTATATATGAAGATTATACAACGATGAAGATTACGTATATGTTTTTTTATTCAATTTTTTTCTATGAAGGTATTTTATCTGACTTCTTTTGAATTTTGATTACGTTTTATTATCTTGTTGCAGGTCGAAGAAGAATAGTAGCAAACATGGCCACAGCACCAGCCAAGGAAGCAGGAGAGCCCCAGGCCACATCGCCGCTAGAGCAAGGTAAGCTTTGACACCTTTCGAAACGTGCCGCCGTTTTGAGTCCCCTGTGGCACGCTTCGAACCTGATACCTCTTTTTTTATAACATGTCATTGATCCCCTAGTATCCCCTTTCCTACCTTGCTACCTCACTGCCTAATGATACGTGATGGTGTCAATAATGCTTGAGTAGTAACTGGAGTGTCAATTAATCAACTGAGCTCCTCATTGAAATAATCATAGAAATGATTTGCTCAATGAATGTTCTTTAACATCAGAATTATATCATTTTATGTCTTCTATAGTATAGGGAATTAATCATTTTATGTATAGGGAAATTAAACTCTAGAAGCATATCAAAATATAAATCTTGATTCTCCAATGTCTAGTTAATTTTTTTTTTTTTTATGGGGGGGGGTCATTACTCCATATGTCGATAATAGGTAATGAAATTCCATACAAACTTAAAAAGATAATTTTTATGAAACCTGTCATGAGATTGTATTACAGATTATTATTATGCACTGATCTATTGATACTATTATTTATTGCAATTTGAGTCATACTAATTGAATTTCCCCCAAATAATATAGCAACAGTATAATATATAGTTTCTTAACGTACCAAATATCATTTTATTTTAAAGGAGAGTAAAAAAAAGACAAAAGTCTTAAAATTAATAGAATCAAGGGAAACAGAAGATATGTGGTTAAAATAATAAATTGATCGATTTAGAATAAGAACTAAATAATTGTCGATACATATAAAAAAAAAAAAACAAATATTTTGTTTTTCCTATTGAAATCTTATAAATACGTTTTCGATGCCGGTGTGTCTAGCAATAATTTTTTATCATATACTAAATTACACTTCTCTTGAGCGCGATCTCCTGACTTAAGGTCTATCAACATTGATCTTATCATGTTTTTAATTTTAGCGCAATCAAGCCATGACGGTCGAGGGTGCTAGAGCGCCGGTCCTCATTTCCACATTAAAGTGATGTAAAGTTCTCTCTGATTTAAGTATTCGCAGTTGTTGAATACGTACGGGATTTAAACTTTCCTTTATTTATTTATTTTTTTCGTTCGGTACCCCTACCTGGCCATGTGATGCATACGGGGGGTCACTCTACAGGTGTAACCAACCTATCCTAACCATGGTGGGTAGGTCGAGATTTATTCCGTGTGGCCTCCACGAAATAAAAGTCAACCATCCCAGGGTGGATTCGAACCGCCACCGTTCGGCTCGAGCGTGTTAAAGCAGGCCGCGCTCCAACACGCTCGGCTATTCCCGGCCCGCAAACTAAACTTTCCTAAAATCATCCCCAGCAGCCCCAGTGCCACGTGATTAAGCCGCTTTTCGGACAACTGTGTCAGTCAGCTCGCCGTGACTAACTCCCCATGAAACTTGACATATTGCTCCTGCTTTGCCAGATCTGCTTTTAATAAGCCATTGTCCGTGATAGTGATAGGGCTTTTCTGAAATCCGGATAGTGCAGGTGCAGTCCTCCGCCCTCATGAAATATGCATTTTGTGTTACGCTGTTTCCACTGAGCGATATTATCCCCAGCTGTTTTGCTTTATTACATCACAAATGTGATAAGTGATTTCTAGAAAAGTCGTTTATCAAACGTCACTTTGTAACACAAAAAATATATGCAACACCTATGCCTTATTTAAGTTATTAATATTCTTGCTGGTTTGGAAGAAATTAACCAAGAGTGGTGATGATTTAATCCCGTTATTTCCAGTTATTAAAGAAACTTTTTCTAGGATATAGTTTCTAGCATAGAATAAACTCTAAGCTCTCCTCCAACATCATAATTGTGATCATTAATTCCTTTGTTGTATTGTAATGATGGGTTCGCTTCTTCGGTGCCCACGAGTCATAGCTTTTTTTTTTTGGCTTTATTATGATCAATTGTAATTGAGACACAGTTGCAATTTACATATTTGGCAATGTGTATTATAAATTAAGTTTGGATTGTCATCAAGTGTGCTAGTTTTCGGATATTTATTTGTGGTTGTTGAAAAAAAAAACCTTATAGCTTCACCCTATAGCTCATGATGATGATTTGTTTAATCGCGCATTTTAATTAATATTTTTTTTTTTCGAAATCCATTGCTGCCAATCGTATGGAAAATAAATTTTAGCATTGAATACTTTGAACGTTCATTACTATTAACATAAAACAAACCATTAGTAGAGCTATTGAGTATTAATAATGTTATAACTTATAACAAGTACTCCTATTTATATAAATACTTCATTCATGTTTTTCGAATTTATATTATCAGGAATTATTAATTTGTATTATTTAATGTTAACTTTTTATTCCTCGTATATTTATAAAAGCTATAACAACCTAAAGAAGTATTTTGTTAATTCACAAACATAACAAAAACATAGTTTCTACCAGAATGCACAAAAAATTGTACATCTAATATATAAACTAACTATAAGAATTATTGAGTGTTAAATAATAATATCAAGCCTGCATTATATTTATTAAGTGTATTGATTTTTCGTATTGAATAATTAAAATATGAAAAAGTAAATTATCACTCACTAATTAAATCATTATTTACAATTTTTCGTTCTGTATGTTTGTATGAGGTTACTCAGCATGCTGCCATAGACTAAAATTCTTAATTTCGAAAATATCACTCAGCTTTCTCATTTCACCTTACAACATAATTTTACAAGAGTTAGTTATTTATTGCGCCCTTGTTGATTGTTTCTATTCATTGAGCATAGTTATAATTTCAACTGTAATAACTTGTAATATCGTATTTGTCACTTCATTACTTTTATTTGTGATGCTAATTTCTGAAAAGCAATTAATATTATACGAAATTTCTTTCCCAGTTACGTACTTTTACGTTTTATTGTAACGTCCTTGATAGAATATAATAATCCTAATTAGACCTCTTGATTCGTTAAATTTGAATATCATATAAAAAATAACAGGTAATTTATTTGAATAAAAGACCTACTCGAGTGTCAGATTTTCGTTATAGTATTGGTCAAGTAGATAATTATGCTTTGCCTTGAAATTATACCCGGATATTTTATGTCATGTGGGATTGACTGTAACATTCTACATTAAAACAATTAAACCCTGCTGTGGTATATAGTGAATCCCCAGACTTAGTTTAAAATTTTTCAAAATATCTGTCTTATAGAACTCCGAGGCTAATTAATCTATCTATATGATAAAATAATTTGCATTAAAAAAATAATAAATTATATTATTATCTACTCAAAAAATCTTTTTATTGCGTATTTACTATACTCTTCTTCTTCTATACTCGGACAGGAATAAGCTAACAATTAACATTGACAAAACTAAAATATTGAATTTCTGTAGGTGGCGACCAAAGAGATAAACAGTATATAATTCATTCATTTCCAAACGTTAATTTTTTAGCATGGTTTGACAGGGCCTTTAATTGAACTGGGATTCATTTTTTATTGAAAATTACACATTTCATAAAATGGGTCGAAGTCAAACACTCAAGTTTGCGGCTAGCTAATATATATATTTATTCACATATATTACATTATGGTATCAAGATTATACTTTCTTTCGAAAGCCTAAATTGATATCTTTCTAATGTCTCTAAAATGATGTCAATTCTAATTAAAAAACAATTTATTTTTTCATGTAAGTCACAAACCGTAGCGGTTCTAATAAATACGGTAAATATTGAATACCAGCAAAATTGAATAGGATGGTTAATTCAGTATTAAAATTTTCGTTTACTTAAACCTTAATTAAATAGCATAAAATAAATAGTTTATTTCCTATAATTCTTAATTACAGTTGACCACAATTTATGCAGATTCAGATTTATAGACATTGATTTAATCTCATAATTAAGGAAAGAGTTTTACAAGGAAAACTTCGTTTCTAGTATTTTCAGTCTTCTCCTAGGTTAACATTCAGGATATCAGGAACAAGATGAGAAGTCTGTGTGTCAGTAGGTTAGGAATGGCAGAAAGTAAGGTGTGAAAGTCTTTAAACTCATGCACCTCACTACACCTAAAGTACGAGGACATTCATGAATTCTGATTTCTATAATAGTACGAGGGCCAGACCCCCCTACCGTGCACCCCCCCCCTCACATCCCTATAAATTGCATATCGTTGTGTTCCTTGTGATAAAAGATTAAGAAAAAGCCAATGTTCCCAGAAAAAAAAAAGTGGCCGCACTAACCCAAAATGGCGTTCAAACATGGCGGAATGACGAATTTGATTTTAGTTAGTTTTTTTATTACTGACATTCACCATTATGCTTAATTTCGCCATAACTGGTCTTTTATTAAAGCTAGATAGTTCTAAATTCAGAATAAATAAACAAACGTTCTAAAATAATTTGTCTTGACAACATAAAATACCTTTAAAGTCAATTTTTTCAAGTCACTCGCGTAAAAGTTAAAATTCCAAGTTAATTTGTGATTAAACGGCCATCGTTAAAGAAAAACGTCCTAAAATAAAACATCTGGAGCAATCATTCTTCTTTAAAATTCAGTCGTCAAATTCCAAAATATATCAACTAGTTTTATAGAAAACGGACCTTAGCGGCGAAAAGGCGCCAGTGACTCGGGCGCAACCAGTCCTCTGCCACATCGTTCAGTTCTCATACACGATATAATTACAGCGGATTTAGGATATTATTTTTAGTGCATAATCGAGCCTATGTAACTGCAAGTTTTTAATTGACAGAAATAATTAATATAACTTTTTTTTTAAATATAAATCTGATAAATAAAGGATATAAATATGATAAATAATAATGAATTAGTCGCAGATTGCACATTATCTAAACCTCACTTGTATTGACATAAACTGGTTATCTTGAAATGAAATAATAATGTTCTCATAGTAGTAGTTAGGTTACAGACACTGGCTTCTGATCATTCGTGAAATTTGAAATAAATGCATTTTTGCAAAGTATTGATTATTTGCTGATTTAAAAACAATCTAAATAAAAAAGATAAATAAAAGGTTCTGTTTGTTCGTTGATATGTAGAAATTATACCAAACACAATTTAATAGCTCACAGCAAATTAAGCATTAACAGTTACACGATTTATCTATACATATATATTATGATTAATTTGAAATTAAACCACTACTGGAGAGGAAAACCAATTAAAACATGTAAGTATTCATGCATCTAATGGTCTTTAATCCACGAAGTTGTGGCCTTTTTCGGTTTCTGGCATATAACTACACATCAAAAAGTTTACTTTCTCTTTTTTTCGAAAAAAAGGATTCAGTTGAGACAAACAATTTCGGTACTTGAGAACATCTTTGTCTTCACCCAGAAACACATAATCGCTGGTCAGCAATCATTTTGAACACAAGGACCCGGAAGGTCAAATCAACGATTAGAATATACCTTGTAATGTACGTCTGACAGGAATAGTGCATAGGCTAATCTAAAAAACAGTCTCGTTTACTCTAGGATAACGGCATACGGTGGAATTACTTACTTAGAGGTATAACAAACCTATTCTAACCACTCTAGATAGGTTAAGGGTTTATACATGAGGCTTTAAGTTGAAAGGAAGACAAAATCCAATTTCAACATGTTTCAGGAAGTGCTTTCAATAGAATTTCTCTTTGGAAAATTCATACCTTTTTATTTCGTAACAATGTGGCAGAGATGTTAAAACTAAAATTACTAAAATATACATTCAAAATAAATAGGTAGAAATTTCCCCAAAAGAATCATTATTTAAAATGCTTCTCTGCTAAATGTTGAAATTGGAGCTAGTCATTCTGTCAGCTGAAAGGCTCATAATGCTGTGACTAAACATGTTTAGACTTGCATTGTCTTGACTAATCTTTTTCAAATTCTTTTCCTCTACCCATTTGCCTTTTAGCATGAAAGTGCTTAAAGCTTTTCGATTGGCGTCAAGCGTCCCTGTTCTTGGCAAAATTCTCGCTTCTCCTAGTCTTCCATCTTCGTTTCCTATTAGTTCAATTTGACTAAAGTAGGAGGCTCTCGGCAGTCCTCTTTTTGTTCTTCTTAATGGTCTCCATTCTGTTGCCTTTCTGTGATGGCTCATGCAACAGAAATGTCTATATCAACTCATTTGTCTGCTCTTCCAGTCAGAATCTCTCAATGTTTCCCCCAACGACACCCGAGTACGCTATCTACCGATACAGTACCAAGGTACCAAGGTACCAGTATGCAAGGACCTATGAGATCGACCTGAGGTAACGGAGCCCCAGTTACCTTTCTCTTTCAGTGTTCCAGCCTCGCTCGTTGCTGAGTGTTGCCCGTTACTGGCCTTGTTCCCTGCGGTCTGGCACAGGTCAGTTCTATTACTTTTTTTTCCCTTACATCTAGAATTATTGAGTTTTTTTTTCTTTTACTCTGACCTTAATGTAGTCTTATTACTGTTGTGTAATTACCAAAAAATAATTCAAGGGTTTTCGCTTATATAAACTTACATTTCACAACTAAATCTACGGATCAAAATCTACTGTTAGGAATCTACTATAAGGAATGGATTATGATTTAAAATATGTTAAGTTTTTCCAATACCGTTTGAGAAATCGATTTGTCGAAATTTTCAGGCAAAAATGTGTTAAAATTTCACATCACTTATTTATTATATATTCTGAAAAAAATATTAAATAATAATTAGAAACAAATATATTTAAGTATAAATTTGATATACTGATAACCTGGCTACCAATTATTAATAAATTTGAACTGGCTATAAGTATATATTATTTTTTTACTACGAATACAATTTTATTAACTTTTATAATTTTATGAACACAGAATAAAGTTAGACTACAACCATTAAGGTGAGGGGTTCGTTCTTTCTCCTGTGGTTAAATATCAGCTCCTCAGGTACTGACTTTATTATTTCTTGATACGATTATGTCTAATAATAAACTGGTTATTAAATCATATTTTATAGTCAACTTGATTTTAAAGTAATTGACCATTCATTTATTTTATTACTTGTTTGTTTCTGCAAGTATTGGTTAGATACTAAGTACTATACTAAACTACACTCACTGGATCGACTATACAGTTACTTTATTACGTAGCGTTTACAATCAGCCGTTTACCTTTTCTTTTTCTTAATCGTAAGGAAGTTATTTCCCAGAGAAATTTAACAGGAACTCCTTGAGATAGCCTTGGGCGTTGGAACTTTCGTTTCTTCATTAAATCATTGCCCTAATTTCTTTAGGGTTTTAGTGTTTTCACTTCACCAAATCGATGGCCAATGTAGAACTTCAGTGCCTCTTTATTTTTTGTCAGGGCCAGAACGAGGACTTTTAGGAGGATGAGCAAAACTTAATTTTGCCCCCTCCCCTCACCCCTCCTTCTATGAGAGTTAATAGTTTACTAGCAATATTTTAGCTGTTCGATTAATGATGTATTAAATTTTTTTTTTCACTAAGTATTTTATTTTATTTTATGTAATTTAGTTTGTTTTATTTTTTTATTTAAGAAGTATATTTATCTATCAAATAAACTATAACAAATGAACAACAAGAGATTTCTAAAAAAAACGTTAAACTATTTTTGGTTTTATTAAATTGTAATTTTTAAGTTTAGGCCTTCAATGATAAATTTCGAAAACAAAATTACTAATGATTCGATTGGGGAACCATGTAATATGAATTCAACGTTTTCTTGCTAATATATGAACCGAGACGATTCCAGGTATGGTCAATTATTTTTATATTTCGGGTACCTTATTCTAGTCAAGGCTGACCAGTCTGATGGCACCCAAAATTACCGGTATTTTGTTCGGTTGATTACGTTTCAACTTCAAAAAGCTTCTTTATTTTATCCTTTAAAGTACATATATGTCTTAAAACTTAAGTGTATAAACATTAAAATACGAAACATTATTATTTTCCTTTTTTTTTTTTTATTTGCTGATTCAATAAAATAGCCATTCAATAGTCGGCCAAAATAAAATCACTTTTATTGATGCAAATTTTATAAATGGTTAACCATATTCTCCTTTAGCCATTTTTTTATTTTCTGTTTTGTTACTAATTTAGGGAGCGGGGTAGCCCACTGGTAAGGTAGTAGACTGCTGTGCTTAAGGTCCCGAGTTCGAATCTGACGTGGCTTATGATATCTTTATTATTCGCCACAGTTCGTCTCGTGGGCCGAGAGACCCTCCTGGGGCAAACCCAGCCTCTATAAAGAGGGTACCCTTAACTGAAAAATTAAGGGGAAAAACCTGGTGGTTGAGCGTGATCACGGTCAAATCACCTCCTTGCACGACCGCTGACCAAGAAACAGTACTCTTCCTTACATAGTACTGCACCCAAGACCCTTTATGGGTTGTAGTGGTACAGGTTTTTTTTTTTTTTTTTTGTTACTAATTTAGTATTTCCTACAACGCTATGGTTTTGAATTAGAAGTAGCTGTATCAACAAATTAAAACAACGATATAGGTTATGAAATGTATGACAATTACGAATATTAATATTTGTTACGCTCTATTATTACCCCTCCACTAGTGATAATGGTGTTTTATAATTATGCTTTACGGAAGCTGTGTAGCTTGCAGAGTTCCATTCTACCGTCGTAAACATATCCTAATGGCGCCCATTTTGCCTTTGTAGTAGACCTCTAATTGGGTAGGTTATGTCATCATCTTGCAATATGCAATACTAAACGTAAAGTTTTGATTGTCCAGACAGTCAGGAGTTCATATTGTTTAGTGTAGAAAGTCCTAGTTGTTGAACCAATGTTGGTATTCACACGATTATAATTATAATAGTGAACAATATTACCCACATTTACTTTTGGGTGTAAAGTATGCAATTATTAACAACCAGAAGGAGTTAAAATGTTAAATTGTACATAACAGAAATTTGTCTTTGGGAAGTTTCCCCTACAAACAGGCCTGGTTTGCCGGCTTCAATAAAAGCACCATTTGTATTATATATACCTATGTGGATAATGAATACATTACTATTATAAATTTAAAACGTTTGAGAGTTTTTATTTTATTACAATCTCTAAACAAGCTGTTAGCAATATCTTAAAGTAAATATCTTAATGCACACGTGCCTTTCCGTTGACAGAATGACTAACCTAACTTCAAAATTTTTCAGAAAAGCACTTTTAGTAATATTTCTCATTCGAAAATTCATTGCCTTTTATTTTGTAAAATTTTAGCAAAAATATTTTAACTAAAATATACTTGAAAAATAAAAAGGTAAAAATTTCCCTAAGAGAAATAATTTTAACATTGTTTTCCTGAAATAATTTGAAATTGCATTTAGTGATTCTGTCAACTGAAAGGCTCATACAATAATACTAGATAAAATCAACCGTCCTTGGCATAGTGCAGAAATTTACTGCTATAACAACTGCGTCTCTCGGCTTGAGGACGTTATGTTTCTCACTTATTTTAGCTGATGTAAAATAATTTTATTTTAAAATTGTATCTAATAGTCACAGGCCTAAACCAGATGCCTCGTTGCTATAAGATTACAGAAATTATGGAGAATTTTTCACGATCAAAACAGAATCTTTATATGTGGCAAACAAAATTATTTTACCTTACGAATGTATAGTAAAAAAAAAGGCACATACGTATCGAATTGAGTAACCTCCTCTTTCGAAGTCGGTTAATAAAATACTTTGACATACCTAGGAAACTAATAATCCTATTCAGTAAATATTTTCTCGCGGAAATCATTAATGTAGATTTTAAACATCTTGCATTTTTAAAATCATTGTTTCTTATCAACAGTCAAAATTTTATCATTTTGAAATTTATGATGATGCATGACACTTTCTATTGATTGAAAGCTGTTGAGCTCTTTAGAGGTGAAGTCAGTGATTTGATAACTTTTCTTTTGTACTATTTAGACCGGAGTGGCGCGATATAGTATGAACTAGAAACTAGACAACAGCTGTTGCTGACAACAATAACACAAGACGGATAGTTCTCATCTACTTGTACTGTCCTGCCTTAACTTCTTTAAAGTTCTTCTTTTCTATTATTCCAATTTTTTTTTTTTTAACTACCTCTTGCTATTTCCTATTTACTGCAAATTCCTTGATTCGTATTGAACAATTATTTTAAAACAGTAATTCAAACTTTCAAGAAGAGGTAGACTGAAGATGATGAAGAGGCGTATCTGTTTATTCGAAAATCGGTCATTCTATAAGGTTTAGCTTCCAAGAATAGTAGAGCGAATGGATTGAGGTAAATTACCTCTTGTTGTCTTTGTGCGTAACAGAAGAAAATTTTATATTAAACTATGACGTTGAACCACAAAGGCAAAGAAAAAGTTTGTATATGTGGATTTGCAACTCAACTTGTCTATATATTCTATAAAACTCTAAATGATCTTATACCTTCTCACCCCTATTTTTTCCTTCTTTTCAATAGATCTAGGAAGTATTAGCAAAAGAAATAATAAGGACAAGCAGTATTGTGAAATACTTGCTGTGTCGTGAAAGTATGGAAAAGAAAATATAAGCGTCCTTGTGACACATTTCTATCGTGAGCTTGCTACTACGTAGACCTTGGATCCGCTGACAATGCCCCAGTATGCCAGCTCTCAACGCTCCTCAGTTCCAATCCTATCATCTATATGTTTACTCATTCTCTTAGTTCTGAGAAAATAAAGATATATACTACAATATATTAAATCATATATTGAACAGGAAGTGGGTTTTAAACGCCATGAATCATTTTAGTTCAACCTTGAAAGTTGGCCTTATGCTCAGTTTTCTCTAACCACTCCTTTTGATATGTTGTAATTGCGGGTTTAGGCCAATATATTCTGATCATTCGATCGATGATTAAGGCCAGAATGAGGTTAACATATAACTCCTGACTAATATATAACTCCTGTTTGTCGAAAATATGTCTGCTCAATGAGTGGTATAATTTTGAGCTCTTAAGTAATTAGTTATTAAATGTTAATCTGGATTGTGCTGAGGAAAAAATTGAAATAAAAAACCATGGATAGTTTTATTAATGAAATTTCTGGAGAATTTTAAGAAAGATTTTGGTTATTTCACTCATTCGATGTTTTTCTGCTAAGAAATAATTCGACTCCATTTATCTGAGGGCATATTGTGAAATAAATATGTAATATTATGTAATAAATAATGTATAACTTATAGTTTGGAATATGGCTTGATCCAGCAGAGGCCATGGACCGCCGTGACATCCACCTGACCCTAGGGTGCAGCCACCCCCAGCATATGCTTCCTCCCCTCCGCATCAAATCCTCCCCTACTGTTTTGACACGTCAAACCCCTAATTGCTACAATCCCTTTCTTCGGATTTAGTATCGGTCGTTTATCCAGTCTTGCTTATTCTAACCCCCGTCATTATAATTTTAATCTAATATCTCCGATTCTCTCTGCTCAGTGGATCGCTTTGTGACAAGTGACAGAGGGGCTTTGGAGGAAAACGAGGGAATCGAATTGATCTGATAACAGAATAGAACAGCTTTTGTCAACTATTGTGATGTTGAACTCATCTTAGGCCAGCTTGGTATACTATTATCTTAGCTTTATATAATTTATTACGACTGACATAGTTTTATAATTTTTAAAATTCAGGAATGTTCTTTAGTAATATTTTAAGATTTATGACATATGGCCTTATTAGCTTAGAGTTACCTCTGCTCAGGTGCTGTAAATATCGCTACTCGGGTTACCCTAGTCAACCAGCTGGTCGTAGGAGGTGTCGGTTGTTCAATCAATTAGCCTACCGCTTTGCTGTAACCCTATAGGCTTGCGTGGGTAGCCGCCGTTCGTGTAGAATATTATGTCTTCTTTCAAGAGGAGAAATGCAATATTAAATAATCTTTTTACATGTATATTTTGAAACTACATAGGTCCATTTTATAATATTATAAAATAAAAAAAAATAATCCGTCATCCTAAATCTAATCATTATAAATCTGCAGTCAAGTTGCATAATTTCATTTAATAATTGTATGCATCTGAAATGCATAATCTTTTTAAATCGTAGGTTTAAAAATATCTGATTTTTTTCCACAATATCCGTGCTGGCTTCTAGTTTATATGTTCCCAGGTTTATCAAATCAATAATTCGTTCAAAGAAATGTAATCTTGTATTCTGTACCTTTATAAAAGATTTTCACATTAAGGTAACGCATACATTGGGACGCAGGCTACGCGAAGCAGAGCAGTTTTTGAAATACGGTCGTGTGTTTGATTGAAACTATCAAAACCGATGCACCACTATTTGCTGCATAACATAGTTTATTTGCAGACCTCTCCTAATTTCAACCATCCCCCTTCCCAAATGGCTATTTGTCCGGCTATTTTAATTTGAAAGGAAGTTGTGACCAAAGTTTCATGAAAGTACAAAATTTTATCTGTAAACGGTCAATTTTGGTGTATTTTTCCTGTACTACTGATCATTTGAAATTGTTATGAATAGATAATATCCCGAATTCACCTCATATCAGTATCTATAAAGTAAACATGAATATTAAATATTTAAAAATAAGTAATTTATAAATAGCTTTATCAAAAGGGTATGAATTCAGCTATATCATAATTCAATTGATTAAGTTAAGTGGATTACGAACGATTATCTCCGGACTGCTGTACGCTATCAAATATCCTTTATCCGCGTCATCGGGGCAGTGTATTGACACTGGATACCCGATCCTTCCTGATAAAGATCCTCGACTTCCTTCTGTTCGGAAATCTCTTCTCGTTGGTCCGTTCTCCTCTTGTTCCGAGCGGCGTCCTGGGATGAGCCCTGACCCTTGCTGATGCACATTTGCATTTAATTGGGGCAGGCCTTGTACACTTGGCGATATTAGAAGCAGTTTGTCATAGGCTTTATGACAGTTTGATTGTTCGCTCTCCCCTCTGCCGGAGGAGTGATTCTTCTTTGTTGTCCCCCAATTTGTCAAAGGAAAAAAAAAATAATATGATTTGTGCTGTGTTGGTCTTTCTAGTGATGCCTCATTAGTGTGCAGTGATTTTATAATTTCCTCTATGGAATTTTAATACAGTTAACCTAGGTATATTAGTCAAATGAGTCGTAACTGCCTTGATATATGCAATACATTTTATTCATAAGCGTACATTTTTTTCTATTGATTACCTAAATTAATAAATATTCCACTGACCATTAGTTAACTTAAAACAGTAATAATAATGATGAATAATTGTAATAAACAGAATTTCTAATTAAGTGGTAGGATACCCCTATACAACATACCCTATACAAGTAGAACTGTATGTTTAAGAAACATTAACAAGACACGATTAATTGAATAATCTTGTCAATTGATTAATTGAATAATCAAAACAGTAAAAATCGAATGAAAGTTAATTGGGAGTTCTCTAAAAAATTCCGAATAAATGGATTAGAATTCTTATTTAAAGTTAGAAACGAGTTATATTCTGAAACTATAGTAGGCCTAAGTATAGTATAGGCTATATATACTTATGTGTATATATATATATATATATATATATATATATATATATATCCTTATATATATAAAAATCTCGTGTCCCGATGTTTGTCTCTCTATTTCTCAGAAACTACTCAACCGATTCTAATGAAATTTGGCTCAATGTACAGTGTCTCCCAAAAGTAATCGGAAAAATTAAATTTTGAAATTCAGCTTAAATTTTCTTATTTCAAGTAATACGAATTTTATTTCTTTTAACAATCCCATCAAATGCCAGTCTTACTAATGAAATATAGCATAAATATGAAAAAAATTAATTTTTCTCTGGAAAATTAGACGCAGGAAAAGATTAAAAATACTAAAATCTATCATCACAAAAGTAATCGGAATTATCAGCTTCTCTTAATCCTAAGCCTCCAGTATAATTATGAACAGATTTATCGCCTGAACTTTGCTCTTACCTAGCTGCCAAGAGTCAATCCTTGCCTAGACGTGCCGCACGAATTATTATTTGGTTTTGAAAAACGCAAAAATGAAAAAATACAGCTTAACGTCTATTGCAACCCGTTTACAAGTAGTTTTTATGAGGGAAAAAGGCTGTACTTTAAAACAAATAAGCCAAGTGACCGGAGTGCCTATTTCTACTGTTTCCGATATTATTAAAAGATTTAAAACGGAAGAAAGACTTGAAAGTAAGTCGAAAACAGGCTGTCCAAAAGTGTTGTGTGAGAGGAATGAAAGAAGAATTCAAAGGAAAGTTCGGGAGAATCCATTCATAAGTGCCCCTATTGTTGCAATCGAGCTTCATAAGGAAACTGGAACCAAGGTGTGTCCGGAAACAGTAAGAAGGGTCCTCCGTAGAAACAATATCCATGGTAGAATAGCTAGGCGAAAACCATTTATTAGTGCAGTAAATAAGAAAAAGCGAATTGACTTCGCTAAAAAATTTATAGCACAGCCTGAATCATACTGGGAAGATGTAATTTTTGCAGATGAAAGCAAATTCAATTTATCTGGTACGGATGGGGTGGTAAGGGTAAGGACGGAGACCCAATGAAGAGTTAAATCCAAAAAATACTAGGGGAACAGTAAAGCACGGTGGAGGGTCTGTAATGGTCTGGGGCTGTATGAGCTCAAGGGGAGTGGGAAATTTAGTTTTTATCAATGGAATAATGGATAGCGAGGTGTATGTAAATATCCTGAAAGGAAATTTAAAGGACAGTGCCCAGAAAATGGGACTTTTGAATGACTTTAAATATTATCAGGACAATGATCCAAAACATAAAGCCCTGAAAACTCGGTTACGGCTACTTTATAATTGCACCAAAGTTTTAGATACACCTCCCCAATCACCTGACCTCAACCCCATTGAAAATTTATGGTCTATTATTGACAATGAAATCAGAAAACACAAATTTTCTAATAAGGAAGAACTAAAAGAAAAGATAATGGAAGTTTGGAGTAATATTAGCCCGGAAAGGACTTCTAAATTAACAGGAGCCATGAAAAGAAGACTGCAAGAGGTTATCCAGAGGAAGGGTTTTGTTACAAAATACTAAAATTTGTATACCTAATTGTAATTTGTGACCATAATCATTCCATATTCGTTTGTTTAATAATTCCGATTACTTTTGTGATTTCATGTTACTATATTTTCAATTGTTTTTGTTAATTTTTGACTGTTAATAAAATGTGTTCTTTTTCTAATGGAGCTTATTCTCACCCTTAATGTTGGGCAACAAAATGGGATAAGGTATTTTCTTTTTCTGAGATAACAATACTCAGAAATTTCAATGAAATGTCGGAAGTTTGGTCTTTCCGATTAATTTTGGGAGACACTGTATATAGTTTTGGCCAACTTACCGGACCGGATAGTTTTTAACTTGATTAGTGATTAAAATAATTCTTATATAGCGAATTATTGCAAATACAGTAGGTCGTGTTTCGATTTATTAACATGGCGTCATATGTCGATTTCATAATGTTTTTGTTTATAAGCATGCTATTGTAATACAGGTTATCATTATTATAATTTTGTATTGCGTTATGTGAGTGCAGTTATTTCTTCCTATGTTATTATTTTCCACAGACAAATAGTAATACAAATTTGTATTTATTGTTAATTTTCATTAAAGAATAAATAAATGAAGAAAAGGTTACAATAAATTCTCAAATGTGTAGGAACTTTTTCTTCCTTTTCCTTTTTTATTTGTATTTAAATTAAATTACTAGCTAAGCGCTGAAACGCTTTGCTGTGGCCCACCCTGATATCAACTTTTAGTAAAGTAAATACATTTTAATAATTTAAATTAGGCTATTATTTGAAATAATACTCTATAAATGTTGTAACAGCACCTACTGTCATAGATGTAACCTAATAGAAACCTGCCTTGGGGAGTCAGTGTTGCCAAAAATTAGTGAAAATTAGTAAGCTGGCTACACTGCGGGTAACCAGTCGTAAAAACTTCCTCACAAAAAGAGTGTGTTTTGATTAGGTGTTGTGGGATACTTTGTGATTTACTAAAGAACTGCATAATTAAGACTTTAATATTATATTTTCAGTTGATTTATTTAACAGAAGTTTCTTTATTTTTATTATTCGTTTTGTTATAATTATTTAAATACAGTGTTTTTTTATTTTACCAAACCTTTTTATCATTTTTATCCCGAGATCAAAATGTAAAATTTAAAAAATGTCAGTGAAGATTTGTAATTCCTCCTTTATCAACAATAATTTAAAGTTGAGAAAATTTAATCCCAATCGAATTGAGGCTGTTACTTCCTGTTCCTGTTCAGCAGAGTTGTAATTATCTTCAAATGTAAAATTTAAGAAATGTTAGCGAAGATTTTAATCCTTTCTTTAATTTAAAGTAGGCTATTATTGGGAATGATATTTCGTTGTTAATTTCACCAGAATACAATTTTTTACTTATCTTTAAATGATTGTTGATTAAGAAAGGATTACAAATCGCGGCATTTTTTAAATTTTACATTTAATGATTATTACACCTCTACTGAACAGGAATAATTGTTATTTGGGTTACCTCAAGTTTCAGATTTATCCGCCATAAATATGAGAGTACTACTGCAAAATAATCCATCGGCAGATATATTTTTTAAACAATTGCTGTATATTGGAAACGGTGAAATTTCTGAACTGTTGTAGAGACGAAAAATGAACTGTCTACGAAATATAAAGATTGTCCTGATATTTTGAACAATTATTTGGACTATAATTGGCTGGGTAGTCGTGCTATTTTGGTAGCAAAAAATGTTGATTTCGATGAAATAAACTTCCAAAATCAATTGACAATGTTCTAGATGTAAACGAAGCCGTAAATTTCCCATCTGATTTTTTTAATATCCTGGATATACACCCAAACAATCTCCAGTTGAAGATTGGCTCACCGATCATTCTTCTTCGTACTTAAATCCACCTCAATTGTGCAACGTTACACGTTTGGTCATTAAAAGGATCACAGGAAATGTTATTGAAGCAAAAATGTTGCCTGGAAGGTTTACAGGAGATATCGCCCTATTGCCACCTATTCCCCTGGAACCGACAGAATTTTCAATAAAATTTAAAAGGCTTCAATATCCTATTTGTTTGGCTTTTGCCATGACCATAAACAAATCCCAAGGGCAAACAATGTCCACTTGGACTTTGAAAATCCGTGTTTTTCCCTTGGGTAATGGCATAACTCACGTGGGAAATGGGTATCGCCTGCTCACGTGTGTGGAAACCATCAAATCTTTGGTTTGTGTTAAAAAAAAAAAACAGGTTAACCAAAAACATTTTGAACAAATTAGTACTTGAATAAATAAAAATTCTTAATTTTATTATGTAAAAACCTCTTTAAGAAGAGATTTATTATCACTCAAATATATTGCTAAATTAAAAGCTTCAACACACCACCCTCCTACCGAACACTTATTAGCCGAAGGGTTGGGAAATCGAGGTCTCAAAGAAATTGAGAAAAACGCCTATCAAAAGGACATATATGACGTGTTAACCAAGATTGGCATGACCCTGAGCAAAATTAAACCCGTTGTTCATCTAACAATACCAAGTTGAAGTAGTGTTAGGCCAATAATCAATAGATCAATGGCTGAGGTTACCAAAACTTACCCGGTAGAAGTTCAGTCTTCCTTTTTAAAATTAGTGGAAAAATATAGCCATTTCGAGTTAGTTTATACCGATCCATAAAAACAGGGCGATAGTGTTGGCAGCTCTGTGAGTCGTAAACACAATCAGCTCCTTTTTAATCAAACTACATTGAAATATGAGATGTAAAAAATAAAAACTTTAACATTCTTATATTCTTTACCAAATACTTTTAAATGGTGTAATGCTCTATTCTCAATCACGTTGGATTTTTATTAGCTGAAAGGTTTTCATCTTTATCAATGAATATTGGTATTACTGTATTTGTTTAAAAATATTAGGATATAACTACTAAGCCACAGCAACGCGTGGCCGGGTCTGCTAGTATATATATATATATATATATATATATATATATATATATATATATATATATATATATATATATATATATATATATATATGCGTGTGTGTGTTTAGTGATTATAGTATAGGCCTTATGCGTTTAAAACGAGGTCTAAGTATGTTAATTTACATTACAACTTAATTTTACGTAATGGATATTTTTATTATTTCTCAGTTTGATTTCCTGTTACGCTCTTAATCTGCAACTCTTGTTTTATTTTTTATGGTAAACATGTTTCATGTTTTTCAAATGAATTTTCACCTTGTGTTTAATGTTGTTTTATAATGGGACTAGTGTATAATTTTCCTCACATTATCAATACTTGTTATCGCAAGCTAGTTATAATGCCTACCCTCTCAAATAAACATATTTATCTCACATTACTGCTTGGTTTATGTAACTAAACGCATATTCAAGTAGGTTTATGTCCTCCCTAAAATTAACAACATCGTGACTTGAAAATGAAAACCGTTATTGGAAACGAAATATTATTTGTTTTCAACAAAAAAAAAAAAAAAAATAATAATAATATCCAGTAGTTTGAAGTTATTATGAGTTACACCAAGAAGTTTTTACAATTTAAGCTAGATCTAGAATTATTGGTTACAGATATTATGTTTCACACATTTAATTTCTTTTAGATTAAACGATTTTTTTCAATTAAATGGGATGTTTTTTTTAAATTAGAAAAAATTAACCTTTTTATTATTTACATGTGTGCTTTAATAAATATAAATATACCTACATTTACAAGTTTAGTTGCCTGAACCTCTAGTTAAAATTTTTTTTCCAAACCTTTTGGCTCTTATAAAAAATATTTACTATTAGAATAGAATTAACTAACTTAAATCAGGTTATATCAGTTCTACCGTTACTTATTAGAAACATTTTCATGTTTTAATAGGGAATGTTCAAGGATTTTTTGTTTTGATTGAGGAGGAATCCTAACCTATGATAAAAATGTTTAATTAAAAATAAATTGAAATTTGAATTATTTTTGTCCTATCTAGGACATCTCTACATTTGATGCTTATGCCCTCATTAGCAAATTTTGTGTTTAAACTGGTTGCACGGAAAGAAATTCCAATAAGCCCATAGCCAAGTTTATGGTAATGAAGCTATTTTTTTTATTTGTAAATATAACATAATGCAAATATTTAGTTTTAATCATTTATAGAGAAAAAAAATCTAATGTGCAATAAATTCAATTTTCTGTGTTCTTCTGGCTTCAGTAAGAAAACCCTTTGAATCCATGGAAGAAAAACGCCTTTAATTAAAGCCAATATTTCAATACCTTATATCTATTCAATTTAATTGTCATTTTGAAAACCCTTATTGATCCTAATGAGTTCAACTTTGATGGTTTCAACATGATCTGTACATTTTTAATGTAAATGTTGTAGCCGTATACTGGACACAATTCAGTAATTTCAAATCGGCCATTGATACTTTATGATCAACATTTAATTTTTTCGTACGAATACCTGTTTGATATTTTTAAAAAGATGAGATAATTTAATGTTGAAATCAGCTGATGCCTGCAAAATTAGTTTAGGATCCGACCGCTAGAGGCCAGGGCGATAGCCGAGCAGGGGCTAATCGATTCGGCAGTGTTGCTTGTTGCAGCTGTCTGGACCAGGCGTTCCCTCTTACCTCGTAACTTACAACAGCACAGGAAACTAATCTGAGGTACTCGCCGAAACTCTCAATATTTAATTAGTCTTAAAGTTTAGTCACGGCGCCTTTACCAGCCAATCCGCCATTTTTCTGTCAACCATATGGAGTGAAAATGGTATAATGTTATATTTTCTCTGTTCAAGTGTGCTTTCAATTGATTCCTTATTCCCTGGACCCATAGTTTAAAAAATTGATCTAATCATTTTGCTCGTATAACAAGTATATACTCCAATTATTATTAAATTTACTTACTTATGTATACCAGTATTATACTCATATTTTATCAGTTAAACTACAATGTCGCACCATAACTGATTCGAAATCTTTTTTCCTGTATGAAATATTCTTTATTTCAGTATATTGTTATAATGTAATCTATTTACATAATTATTCAGTTACGATAATTCCTTCCATATTTCCATTGACAACTGGTAATTGGACATCAAAAAAATCATGAAGATTGTAAGAAAACATCCATTTTTGTTGATCTTGTCCATAATAAAGTGAAACGTTTCTAATATAATGATTTAAAAATAATTCATTTTAATTCAACTCACCCACTCTCTAACAAGTTATATGAAAATATAATAATTGAACAGTAAGCCAATTGTCTACAACGCATCCTTGACCGGCTCATTTACATTCTGTAAAACCTATACATTATTAAAATGTTTCTCAGATTTTCTTCAAACCATATTGTAGACAGTTATTGAGTGGCTTTTAGTCTGCAACCATGTTTCCCATTTTCGTACTTGCAATAATTGATGAAAACCTTTTAAAAATCATTAATGAACTTAATGTTATTTTCTCATTCATACTTACTTGACGATTTATACTCTTGATTGATATAGAAACTTACAATCAACTTGGTATTCAAGCATCTGTATTCATTAAAAGAGAGAAAGAGAACCTGTTCTGAATATTCGATGCATAAGTATTGGTCTTGCACACCTATGTGTGTCTTATGTATTATGTAATATTCGCACGTTACATTGGTATTCACTCTTACAATGTATATTGCAATTTTTCTCATTAATATCTACCATTAGTTATTATAAATAGTATAAGTTTTTTTTTTTATTGACTAAAAAAACAAACAGATAAGAGACTAGATGTGAAACTATTTTTAATGAATACAAAATATTTTATCGTTGAATTGCGGTTGAGGTCATTGTCATAGCTTGATAGAACATCTGTTATCGAATACTAATCTTAATCGGCAATTTCTTTCATTGTTTTTTAAAAATTTATTTAGAAAAAAATTACCGTTTTCACATATAACGCTCAACAGTCAAAATTACATAAGAAATGCTAATTATTTCTTACAATCGAACTCACAACCAATCCCGAACCTTTTAGCATTATTTTACTTTTTCAGGACCAAAAATCACCTAAAATTAATATTTATTTTAATTTTATTTTTCTTAATAGTTTAAAACCAATAATGACTCTTGGAACAGAAACAATTCTAATTATCCTGCAATATGGTCTTACTAGAAACATTACACAATGTTGTGAAGTATACATTCATTGATTCTATTATGATTATCGTGGGTAATTTGGGTTTTTAACCAATAGCTTTAGTTTGGTAGATTTTTAATCATTGTCTAGTGAGGTATTTCTTTTTTTGCTGATGTAGTTAATAACGGGGCGTTTTTTTTATTTTTTATTTTTTTTTTGTTTTGTTTTTTAACGATTCAAGATTTATTAATATGTTTTAACAATGATAGGTATTTGAGTGCTGTTTTATAAGAAAGAAAACGATCAAATTGTTTGTTTAAATCTGATTTTTTTAATACCAGAAAAGCCACTGTTAAATTTTCGTTATCATCAGGCTCGACGAACCCGATGTTTTGATGTCGGTATCACTAGAAATTTTAACCTATACATCTCTCACAGCAAGCTGTGTGCGACATTAAACCTTAGGATCTGACCTAGCACTCCCATCTACGTTTCTGCCCTCCTATAACACATCATCCCCCAGTTTAACGCTAATTACCCTTCATACTGATAACATTATAACACTCATTTCTGTCTTTATAGCCCCTTCAAGACTTAATGAATGCCTCAATAATAGGCAGGAGACCTCTAAACCTCATGGTAGGTCAAAAAAAGAGATGGATAGATAGAACTATTACATACGTTGCGGAGCTAAGAGTAAGAACATAGTCAGGGGTTGGGAATGCTGGTTCAGGCGGCTAAAAATCTACAAGGTCTGTGAAGCCAACTGAAAAAAGAAGAAAAAACAGCTAAAGAATATAAAAAAGTGTGGTGACTACAACTCTCAAGGAATTAAAGAACTTGGGCCCAATCTTGCCTTTGCTTCCTCACTTTTTTCTGAATGGCACCACATACGAAGGCACTATCGGAGTTGATCAGAATCCGGGTAACGGTTGGTACCCTTGGTAACGTCTCCAGATTGTAGTTGAGTTTTTATGTTTGTTGCCGCTATACTAAAAAACTAACGGTCCTAAGATATAAATTATTTTTGGATGACATATTTAATAGGCAATGTCACATTTAAAGCTGAAAGCATTATAACATTACGATTTTATCAAAAGGATAGAAGCGGTGACAATAACGTCAAGAAATTTACTAAAGTTGTTCCACTTTCATCCGTGGGTTTGTTTTCCTTTGGCTAAACACAAATTTTACAAATATAAATATTTTTTTTAAACTTAATTTGCTACGAAAATGAATAAACCCAAATTTGAAAATAAAGTATTTTTTACATAATAAAAAGGTAAACTTCATTGATGACCAAATGGTCGGTGTAAAAGAACTCTTCAGTCAACTAACACTTCCCAAACTTTTTAATTTATTTGATTGAAATAATTTTTTGGGGGGGGGGGGGAGGGGCAAACGAATTTTTTTTCTACGACCAGCTGTTTGTTATCTAGATGACTTCGGTTAATATCTATTTATTTATATAACTAAGGGTGACTACTAAAATAATTGGGGAACTGAAAATGTTGATTATTCTGAAATTACAAAATCCATTTTCAAATAATTTAGCAAATAGGTTTATATGTTGAACATATTTTCTTTTACTTCAATATTTTTTATTTATTTATGTCATGTTTTTAAATTTGCTATCTGCAAAATTTTGCAATGAGGAAATCTGTGCTCTATACACATTTGTGATCAAGTGGAGTTAGTTATTGCAATAAGACTCTTGGCCACCGCCTCAACACGTACGTCGGGGTGGATTTGTGGTGGATTTAAGTGTTTCTGGTAGTGGGTTCATGTTGTAAGTTAGTCATTGATGAAAGTTTTTGTAGTTTAGTGTGGCTGTATCGATTACTCTTTGGATGTTAGGGACCTTGTGTAGTAAGTCATTAGTCACGTAGTAAGGTTTATCAACTATCCTCCTCAATACTTTCGATTGAAAGGATTGGATCCTTTCAATATTTGCGAGCTTTGCAGTGCCCCCATAACTCTATCCCGTATGTTCAAATGGGTCTATAAGCACGTTGTATATTGTAAGTCTGTTGGTCAGCGATAATTTAGAGCGTCTGTCAAGTAATCTTGATAACAGTTCATTTCGTTTGTTTGTTTTTGTTTCATATGTTAAACATATAGAGAAAAAATATGTCTAGGATGTTTTTCAGGTAACTAAGTGTACTTGGTCTTTAACTCGTCAAGTTATAAAAATTAGCTTTATTGGTATGTAACCATGGTCGCAGCTGGTAATATGCATATAAAATATAGAAGTATATCATCTGAACTTATTTATTAATGATTGATAATACGAATACTGATTTACGACTATTTTATTATTAGTCTGAAAAGCTCATTATTGATTCTCATTGTGTCTAGACAATTTATATGAAAAATAGATTACTCGATATCTTAATAAACCTCGTATATTAAATGGGTGGAACGTGCTAGGAATTTCTTAATATTGGACTCGTATCCACCAGGCAATAAGGAGTTCTTTACTTCAGGGCTGCTGAATTTCTTGTTAATCATAATGGGAATGTACAATCATTCTGTCTAGTACCGATTGGATCCCCAAAGATTAATAAGCGTTGTGCCGAATATTTAGGACTACGCACAGTGTTTCTATTCGTACATGCTACATAGGTAGACTTACATCATGATTAGAATTCTAAAAATTTATATTTGAAGAATGTAAACAATACATCAAGACATGACACTCTAATATTTGTTTATGTCTCACACACTCCACCTCGTTAGTAATAGGGTCCAAAGGTATACTCTGTGATGTAATAGAATAAATCAGTTGAATTTCAGGCATCACTTCAATCATAAAAATTAAAGTGTTCCTAACTTTCTAAAAATTAATTGTTGAGGATTAATATTATTTGGACTAGTGAGTGCTAATTTATTCTAATTATTTCTTTTAATTAATCTGTAAATCAAACCACAATAAAAAGATGTTTTTAACATGATTATTCTGAGATGATTTAACAGGATTTATTCCTCATTTCGAAACTTCCAAATTATGTTAATGACTTGTACCCGGGCTAATTTCTTGTATATAATACGGGTAACTTTCAACTTAATAATAAGATGTGTTATAGCCAGCACACTCGAGTAAAACATTCTTTTTTTTAGTTCTTTCTTTCCAAAATGGATATTTTATAATAATGATTGAACCACTCTATGGGAGAAAAACATCTTTTCTCTTTAAATTTTTTTCGTCCAAACATAATTTTAAAAACCTTACAGAGGACTCAAAAAGGAAAATCAGATAGAGATTGCCTAACTATGTCTCCAAAATTTCTCATAAATGTGTTGCTGCGGGAAATTCAAAGCAGGGTTTTTAGGCAAAACGCCAACTTCCTCCTTTGGAGAATAATAAGTAATTAAGTGGAAATGAAGCATTGGCCTATTACATAGACTCAAAGCCTACAGCGCATTGCACGAGCAGACTAGGATGCTGTCTGAAGTCAGGTCATGGACTCCTTGCCATTACCGTTTAAGAAAAGATTTTACTAACAGGCATTTAAGAAAATACCTTTTCCTTTTTTCCCATTCGATTTCTTAACAGTACCAGCACCATCATGATATCCGATCAAATTTATCCTTGTAGAGGTAAGCTGTGAATTCACGGTAGTAGAAATTAAAAAGGTCTTGGAAGAAATAATACTAAGGACATTGTCTCCTGGATTCGAAAAAAAAAAGTTGAATTTGAAAACGCCATCGTCATCTAAGGAATCAGTTTCCAAAAAATAATTTTGTATTGTTTGTATGATTTTTATACTTCTACAATGCTTTTTATTTGACTTTTTCTTTGTACTATAATGTGTTTGTATCTGTATAATAATTTTATTTATTTAGTATCTACTTATAATGTAATTTTTTTTCTTATTGTATATAGATAGATAGATAGAAAAAATAACTTTATTCTGGGGATAAACCCCTTAAGAATAACAGATATTCTTCATGTAATATTCATATAAAAAATATGAAAATAGATATCTGTCCATCATGCTGCACTTGTAAAAATATCAAATATTCATATTTAAGGTGAATAAAAATAATGCAAAAGGAAAAAAATGGATTTTCTAAGGAAAAAATAAAAATACATATAAAGAGAATAAAAAAAATTGAGTACAGACTTTTGAATAGATAGGTAATACATAGATACAAAATATTTTTTCTTCTTAATCTTCTGGCACTCCGATATTTAATAAGTAAAAACGTATTATTTTATAGTTAAATTACTTCATTGGTAAAAAAAAAAAAAAAGAAAAAATGACGAAAAATAAAATTATTAATAGGTAAATATAAGATATTTAATTTAATAAATATATATATAATATTAAATATAATATATTTAATTTTAAAATTATATATAATAATTTTATAATTAAATTACTTAATTGGTTGAAAGAGATAAAAATATTACGGAAATAATTTTCTCCACCTAGCATCTACTATGCGAAACACTGACGCAAGGGTTGGAGGACAGCGGTTAGGCTGATCTTTCGAAGGAAAGTCGGTGGTGGATGATGGTGTGTAGCCAGTGATTGTTGGTGTCGGCATCCAACCTTGAGGTTACCTGAGCCTTTTCATTACAAATTATTAACGTCGTTTGGACACCACCAAATGAGAAGCAGGAATTTATTTCAACATAAATGGCTTTTGTTAATTTGTATTAATAGTTTAATGACTAATTTACTATACAAATTTATCTTAATTAATTTATTGAAATCTAACTGAAGTAATGATTGAGGCCTATAACATTAGTGAGTCCACAATAACCGGTGGAGGGCTTGTTGAAGGGGCCCGCATACAAAATTAGTCTTACTCCTTGAATATCGATGTTCATGGCAGAGCGAATGATACTAATGCCCACAGGAGGAGTCTCAACTCTCTCATTAAATTAGCTTTCGTAATCAATCTTATTTAAACCGGTGTTTATGCTTTAGAATGTGATCGATCAGCTTCCAAGTAATAATAATAATTGTTATGCGACGCGATCAGGTAAAACAGGTATTTTCTATCGTAATTGTGTAGTAATTATAATCTAATCGCTAGATAATAAAGAATAATTAAGGTCGAATACGCCCATAGAGGTATGGGGGGTATTCTGTATTCGGTCATCCCTGACTGTGACTACATAAATGAGTGATAAGCTGCTATTATTGAATTATTATGAATACAACAGAAATGAAATTCATTGAATAATGTGTGTTTTTAAGATGTAGTTGTTTCCTAATTTTTAGTTCTAATTGGAATGTGGCATTATGTTGTATTCCTGTCAACGCTGATCGCTGATGAGCTATAAAATAGTTGAAAGGATGAGCTATAAAAAAAAAAAAAATAATAATAATAATAAAAATTCTTTTAAAGGCAGATTATTCCTTTCTTCTTGTGATTAATATAGAGTCAGAATTATTAGCGTTTTTTTATTCGAGGTCAAACTATCATAAATATAGCAGTTATTGTAAAATTGATCGTTGGATTAACGGTTCTACCTAATTCTAAAGTCACATAAGTCGAATAAACTGCGTCAAAATGAAGTACCTGGTATCCCAGAATATCATCATTACACTATTTATCCATGGTTCGTTTTTATTCTTTTGTTTGGAAAGAAGCAAAAGTGCTTAAGGCCGTCTTGTGAGATATGATATGGAAAGGAACAGTTACGAACGCAAATCTTCAATATTCTTTATACAGAAGTGATATCGTCGAGTTCGATCGTCTATTAGTTTTAGCTCCTTACAACTTATTATCATCGTCTCTTCCAACTTTTTTTTTCACGTTCATCATTGTATCAGTTATTTCAATAGCACTATTGTTGTAATAATATTACAGAACGGTCGCGATAATCCGAACCCCTAATAACACAAAAATCTGGCAATCCGAACAATTATGATAAAAAGAAAAAAGGTAATATTGACTGATGAGATTCAAGGGAGTCAGCTGAAAATGACTAAAGTCCCAATTTGTTTTTCATTCTGGTCTCTTATTTCCCCATAACCGAAGTTGTTTTTTTCTTATTATAAGGTAAGAATGTCAAATACAATAATATGTTGTGCCTATTTCCAAGAATAATGTTACAAATTTCAAAATCTGGGCTCAAGTAACCCGTGTTTACGGTACAACATTGAATACCAGAGTGTGTTACTTCAAGGAATTTGCAACACTAGGGGTTTTCTTAAGCAAAAAAATTACAGACAAAACTGAAACTATATGATTATATTCATAAATAATTATTCGGTTTGCAATTTGTTTATAATTAACTAATAATCGATACATTTTTATTACTTTGTACAATTTTCTGATCACTTTAATTAAACCTTTGATAATCCGAAAATTTTGATAGTCTGAACAGGTCATGCAATTCCGTGTTCATATTATCGAGGCCGTTCTGTACTATTGAAATAATGCCCTTCGAGCTGCTCAAATAATAACAAAATAACAACTAATCACTAACCAGTCAGCGTTAAATAATTTACCTATCATGAGATTGTAAACCACCAATTCAAAATTAATGGGCTTCCAAAGCTTCAGATCTAAAATATATGTTTAATCTCAAAAGGAGCGTTTCTTATGTGGACAAGTAAAATACTGTTATCTTTAAGAGGCTTAGAATAACAGAAAGGAGTGGTGCTGATAATAATGGATTATTTAAATGATATAGTTTATAGAAAATTGTACAAAGAGCAGAAGACGAGATCTTAAGGGCTATTAATGGACTTGCTTTGGAGAATATTGAATACATATGAAGGGCAACAGTTAAACATATCTTAATTCAGTAACTTAATTTAAAGAAAAAATATTTATAAATTGTAGAGACTTCAATTGCCAGGAATATATAATCATGTCACATTAGCAAACTCAAACCCGAATTTAATGTGTTAAAATATTCTGTTAATTTCTTATGTTTCAGAGAAGGAAAATAGAAACAAAAAAACAATGGAAGAAGACTTGAAATCATTCAACATTTTGTTTGGGATCACTAACGCAGTTGGCCTATTGTGCGTTGTCCTGGTGCTTGTTTGGACTTCTCATTATGCTGGAGGGTTCGCCTGGCGCTCTGACCCTCCTAAACAATTCAACTGGCATCCACTTCTGATGACTGTCGGCATGATTTACCTATTTGCCAACTGTGAGTAGAAGATTATTTAGAAATTTCTCTATCTCTAGAACAGTCACTCTATTTCAGGTGACATGGCAGCCAAAGTGTTAAGAAAGTAAAAAGAATTTCTATATAACTGAAAAGTCAACGTAAATTCATTTATATTTATATTTATTTGTATTCCTTTATATCTATATCCATATACTTATAAACGTATAAACATTTATTTTTTAATATCAATTATAATTAATATTCCATAGTAGTATTGTATTTTTTATTGTTTATTTTATTATTGTTGGATTGCTAGTACTGCACAATACCCTGGAATATTGAATACCCTGGCTCCCGTCCGATAGAGCATAAAGCATTAAACTCACCCGCCAATGGGCGAGGAGCGTGAATTGCCGTCAAGGCGTGAACGTGTTAATGTTTGCAGCTTCTTCCATGAGCCCCATAGAAAAAAAATTGTGATAAAGCCATAAAGCTAAGTGATCATTTTTAATAAGCACTTTCAAGGCGAGACTCACAAATTGAAAGGGGCCTGAGAGGAATGTCGGTGGCAAGTAGTTCCAGGTCCTCGACATCCATGATCCAGTTTCGTCTTCCATCATGGTTAAAAGACCCGATACTTTCTCAAGTGACACAAGTTTTTTATTTTGCTGTAAATTTTCATAATTACTGAGAGCAAGGTTTTACGTGATTAAACAGAGTGGACTGACAAGGAAGTATTTTAATTAATCTATATTTATGAGAAACATAAGATTATATGGAATGTTAAACATAAAAAGAGAAAAGTGAAAGAAATTATTGATAGTTTGAAACAGGCTTGAATTTAATTTGTACTTTTCCGGAACCAGTCGCATCTACATTGATTTTCTTGAGGGTTTACGACAACAATTTTTCAAATTATACCTTTGTAATTGTTTGTGAAATTTGTTGTGACCTATAATTAAGTATATCACTTCATCCATTATACTTTTGACTTATTTTTTTCCAAAAATAACGATGAATTCCAATTTTTTTAATAAAACATAAAATAATGAAAATATTGGTAAAAAATTACTGGGATATTAGGTAGAATAAATTAAAGAAATAGTTTTATGTTTGACTTTTAAGGCTTGTTTCAATACTGTCTGGCCTGAAATAATGAACATTATGGCATAGCTAGAAGGAAAAAAAAAACGTTTAATTGATTTGTTGATGAAAATTAAAGAATGGAAATAGTTCTGTAAATTTATTTTACCTTACGACCCAACATGTTTATAGCTCTGTCCTCATTATTTTGGTTTTTAAACTATTCTGACGAAAACTATCATCATGTCAAAATTCTCTTCATTATATAATTATTAAATGAACTAAATGACAGGAGTAATAGGTAAAAATTATTGTTGGCAACTTTAGAATATTAATTTTTTTCTCATCTGCAAATCAAAAAATAGTTTTTCTCTTAATTCAATTAATAGGATCATTATTTCAGATCGAAGCCATATTTAAAGGGAAATAATTTTGTTAATTTACTCTATCTAATGCCCCAACATCGTTATAGCTGTCTTCATTATTTTAGATCATAAAAAAGTAGACTTCTGTTATTTTTAGAAAAGAAAGAAATTGATCCACACATAGAAACGTTTTACTTATGGAATTCAAGCTTGGAAGTGAACGTGGTAGGTATGTAATATCGTCTGATTTCCCATCTATTAATTTCTCTTATCGTTGATGTCTGGTGGACATTATTCTTACTATTTATTACCAGATGTTATAAACTAGGTACCTCTCATTGCTCTGCAGTGGTGGGATAAAGAGGTAGTTTTAGGAGCTGTCCCCTTATTGCATTTACTTACTTTCTAGAAGCTAAGAAGAAATAATGGATCACTACTCTAAGGTGCTCCTTTATAGTTCCTCAAGAAAGAAAGATTTTGTTTAGAAAGAAAGTAGGTCTCTTATGAAAACAGACAAAAATGGAGCAACCTCCTCATTATTTCACATCCTTCAATTATATTTATTGCTTATTGAATTCTCAATAATAACCTTAAAAATAATAAGTATGCCTTTTTGGAGGCTGAGAATGGATTTTTATTTGATATGATGAAAATATTTTCTTTGAAAAAATTTGATAATTTTTTTATGATTTATCTAAAACTAATTTTGTAAATTTTCAGCTATTATGATCTACAGAGCTCTTCGCACCATGAGAAAACAAAAATTGAAGTTGATCCATGCCGGCATCCACTCTGCCGTCATTTTATGCACCATTATTGCCCAGGTTGCAGTTTTTGACTTTCACAATCTCATGAATATCCCTAATCTTTATACGCTTCATTCATGGATTGGTTTGATAACTGTCATCATCTATGTTGCTCAGGTAATTATCAGATTCTTTTATTTTCTATAAAGATAATAAAATATTGACATCTAATCATTACTATTGTGTAATATATTCAGATGACATTAATGGTATTCATGATTTCTAGTGGGCTTTGAGTCTTGTGGTCTTTCTATACCCTGGAGTGCCATTGCCAATCAGAGCTGCAATTATGCCATGGCATGTATTCCTTGGCCTGTTCGCCTTTATTATGGCAGTAGCAACTTCAGTATCTGGTCTATTGGAAAAAGCAATCTTCAAAATTAAGTATGCAATCAATTTATTATCTATTTTATGTTATCTTATTTCCTCACTCTATCATGTATTTTAGATATGATGTGGGTTATGGAAAATGAGAAAGGTCAGCAATAATGACCAAACAAGTTAGTATCACTTCTTTGGACAACAAATCAAAGTTCATCCCCCCCTCTCTGGCTGGATTCATTTATTATGTTCATTAATTTATTCTGAAGGGACATCAATCCCAGGATAATAAAATTATTTTTCATTTCATTATAATGCCTTATAATGCAATAAATCGCTACATAAATGAATCTTATATATTAACATGGGTGAACAGACCAGCTCAAAACCAATAAACCCTCCAAACCTGAAATTAGATATTTGATGTATGTATATGCTCATAATGTGAAAGCAAAGATTTCACCAAAATTGAGGATACAGAGGTTCCCCTGTGGCATTTCATTAATTTTGTCACATTTTTAGGCTTAGATGTTCTCCAAAATGGTTCTAACGATTTTGGTTAAACTCGTCATGGTTAACTCTTTAATATTAATTCCTATTAACTCGTCATGATATTCTTTAATATCAGGTAGGTTTTATCATCATAGAAATGTTCTGATGGTGCTTAAATTGTGAAGCAAAAATTTTCTTTCTATTAAGTATCTTTGATTTTGTTTTTATGAAGAAATTAACTGTCTCTCATTATGCTTAAGAAATAAGAAGAAATGGATAAGTATGAAAAAATTGATAAACATAAAGATTATTATTAAAAGACCAAAAGATAATTTTGTTGAGATTGAAATTCCGATTTTCGTTAATGAGTGCTGTAATATATATTGTTGGAAAGCCTAGAACTTCAGAAAGAATAATATTTAAATTTTTAAGAATAATATTTAAGTTATAAAGTCATAAATTTTATATGCAGGAAACTTACTTTTATATTAGTATCTATATTCCGACAACACGTTGACAACTCTTTCACATACGCAGATGCCTTGACTAACAAACTCTTGTTATGTCTTGTTTTACTTCCTATTCTGAGTGGTTTCCCTCCATTTAGAAAATTTATCTGTTCTGGTGTAAAAATTACTATCTGACACCTTTTTGTTCTCGCTTCAGCTTCCTTCTTCCTGTTCAGAACATGTAGAATCCTAGTCACTGATATATATTCTATTAGAATATATCTGGTAGAAAATTAAAAATGTCATTTAAACATCAAAAAGACACAAGAAAACTATTAAAATGAAGTTTTGAAAGGAGCTCGAAGTGCAGCATACCGATTGTTCATGACTGTTTCCATGCAATTTAAGACAGTAGTGAGGTTAGCAGGGTGGAGCAAATGGTTACGTAAATTATTACATGCGAACACAATCACATCTCTGCTCTTTGAGAGGTTTGACAGCTGGAAGTTTGAAAAGTCCTTTGATTTAAGAATGTTATGATATTATAACAATTAGTTATATTAGATTAAAATAACAAAGATTTATTAATGCATTGAATCCCAAAAAAAGTTGGCATAAGTTTTTCATTTTTTTTATTTTAAATGAAAACGCAAATCATGAAAATATTTTAAAATAGTTTGTACTGAAAGTATTCATATAGAATTATTAACTGCTGAATAAAAATATTTGTATTTATTTAGAATTTCCTGTCAATATTAACTAAATTCTTTGTAATTTTCCTTTGCTCTAACTTCTTTATAATTTCCAGACATGTATACCTATATGAAATTTAATTATTTCTATATTTTTAATTTCTTCAGGAATTATGGTGATCTGCCTGGAGAAGGGATTCTGATGAATATCATCGGCCTTTTCTTTGTCTTATTCGCAGTGCTGGTTGTATACCTCACAACAGAGCCAAAATTCAAGAGGCACCCACGCCCTGAAGACGGAGCTCTCCTTAGTTCTTCACCTAATGAATAATTTCTTAAATGTTACTGTTCTATTATATTTATGATACATATAAATATATCTAACCCTAATGATATAAAATGTTGTTAGGAGCTCTTAAATGTGTTTAAAGCACCTACTATTAATCAAAGCCCTGCTATTTTTGTTATTGTTTACTGCTATAATTGTTTTTTCTTCTAAAACAATAATAATCTTGAGGAGCTGTCTGTTCATATTTTAATTTCACCCATGTAGTAGTTGCTTAATAAGCACCTACTTTTACTTTTTTATGCTATAAATGTTTAGTTCATTTATGGTGTTTGTTTGTGAGGAACAATATTGCTTTTTGTTATTTTTTTCATTTATATAAATGTTATTTTAGCATACATTTCATTGACACAAGCCATGCATTTAAGGAATTATTCGCTCACAAATTAACATTTTTTCACTTAAGGGTGAAATTTAGCATTTAAAGATTATATAATGCATTTATAAAAACAGGATTTTGTGTATGAAGTAGAAGATGCACTCAAATAGGTTGTGTGCTTCAAACCAACCCCCTCCGAAAAAATGTTTATATGTATAAACATTTTTTCGAAGGGAGTTATATATATATATATATATATATATATATATATATATATATATATATATATATAAATAAATAAATAAAATGTAAGAATACCAATACTGAAAAATATATTTACCAAATATGATTTTAAACCGGAGCTTTATTTTAAAAAAGAAATATTTTGTTAAAAAGCATAGAGAAAAAATATTTAAGAGATCTATTTAAATTTTTATCAAGGATCTGATTTATATTAATTAAATTTTGCATCTTTTGCTAATGTGTATTTTTATTATGGATTTATAATCAAATTATATTTATACTTATATGAAATATACCAAACTTAAATATTAGTAGTAAAATAGTATTAATAATGGTATGTTGAAGAAAACTATTTTAACTTATTTGTAAATGTTAAGACTGATTAAGAGTTTACTTATTTTTAAGTTGACCAATATATTGATGGTGTTAATGATAGCATTTCATTGCAATTAATTGCTGCCCGACATCTGTGTATCACTGAATTAGCACTAGGAATACTTGTCAGTTAATATTCGCTCCTGTAATTCATCACTCTCTGTCAACAACTTTTATTTTTGTAGATTTGAAATAGAGTAATTTTCCTATTATGGTGCTTTTTTAGTTTATTGAATTAAATTTTATGTTACTATAGATTTTTTCTATTTTTTTAAGGTTTATTTTGTAAAAACCTTTTGCTTACCCATTATCAAATATTAAATCTCTTTAAAGTATACTTTTTTTAGATTCATTTGAATCACTTTCATTAGTTTTAAATAAAGTTTTGTTTTGTAAAGAACTTTTATTTCTTAATTTCATATCACTCTAACATTTCATATTAAACCAAACATTGAATTTGAAGAAATATTGGATAAAATTATTCTAGTTAATAAAGAATAAAATCTCCTCAAATTGGTATCTCCATTGAATTGAATTTTTTTTTTTTTTTATGGCATATTTGAAACATTAGCTATAATTTTTGTGACCTCACCATACTGTGTTTTATTCTCTTGTGTTTACCAAAATTGTAAAAATATAGTTCACATTACTTGAAGCCTAAAAAGTTCTCCTCATACAAAGGTAAATAAAAATAAAAATTATATCAATGATAATATAAAAAAAATCTTTGAGTGAATGCATATGGGCAGATCCAGCTGGTTTTTTAGGGTGGGCTGCACCCCCACAGCTGACATTCTACTTGTTCCGCACATCATATGTTCTTTACATAATATACTTATAGTAAAGTTAAATTCTATCTTTATAAAAAAAAATCTGTTGCGATGCACGTAACACACAACTTTCACTTACCAGCTTACTTAGATTAGAAATTGATGTGTTTTGTTAAATGACATTCTTCAAAAACAAACATTTTACCACATTCATTTACTTATTTTTGTTTGTATTTGCTCTCTAAAGTACACTAAATTATTTTATTATTAAATACAAATTTTTATTTGTAATAGTTCGGCCTTACAAGCATAATACTCCATTATGATTAATTAAGATTTTACAAATCTTTATATAGCTTTTGAAAACTTCATTTAATTATCATGAAACAAATAATTTCCATTAAATGAACTGAACTTCATTAATTATAAACAATGGTCTGTCATTAAAAGCGTACTGCGCATGCGTGAGCTCAACGTGTTTTATGAGTTGGCAGAATATTTTTCTTTTTTTCTCCGGTATATGTTTACTTCATATTTTCATATTTCATATTTAGCCATTTCTTATTTTTAGGCGAAACGAGAAACAGATAATCTCTCCATATACAAAGGTACTTTATAGGAAACACCAAAAAGTCCCCTTCCCCATTTAAACCCCCTTACACCACTTTAATAATGATAAAACTTATCTGATATTAAAGAATACTTGACTCTCATTAAACATGACAAATTTAATCAAAATCGCTAAAGCTATTTTTTGAAAAAAAAAAAAAACAACAACATAAAAATGGGAAAAAAGTTAAGAAATAAAGTGCCTCCTCCCTTGATCAATTTTGATATAATTTTTGCTGCCATACCGCAGGCGTATAGATACATCAAATACCCAGTTTTATCAAAATCGTTAAGAGCCGTTTTTAAAATAATAGAAAAAAACGTAAAAAAGTTAACGAATAAAGTACACCCCCTTTTTGACCAATTTTGATGAAATTTTTGCTGCCACATCGCAGGCATATACATATGCCAAATTCTCATTATCAGGTTTGTACAGTTTATAGTTTTTGAGCTAATCTGTTCACACACAGACCATTTCGCGGGACTTGGTTATTTGGACTCAGGGGACCCCAAAATGTATATTTCCGTTGAGAAACGGGAGTCTAAATTTGTCACGATCGCAATACTTTCCCTTACTGTATATTTCATACATAGGTAAGTGAAAGTAAAAATTACACAAGGGGGGCTGCAGCCCAAGCGCCTTCCCCCTAGAGCCGCCTACGCATGGAACTCACTTTGATGTTATCTGATAGGATAGGTGTTACATAATTACTATCAATGATCAGATAGTAAGTATATTTCACCATGAATAGTCAATACCTTACTTACATTAACAAATTTGTTCAATTGTCTTTAGTAATTATTTTACATGCTACTGTAGTCATAATAATTCTTTATTCTTATCAGTATATTTACTTTCACTTACCTATAAATGAAATATATAGTAAGGGAAAGTACTGCGATCATGAAAATTTTCGACTTCCGGTTTTCAACGGAAATATACGTTTTGAGGTCCCCTGAATCCAAATAACCAAGTCCTGCGAAATGGTCTGTGTGTGTGAACAGTCTAGCTCAAAAATTATTAGAACCTGAAATTGGGTATTTGGTGTATGTATGTGCCCGGGATGTGACAGCAAAAATTCATCAAAATTGGTCAAACGGAGGGGGTCCTTTATTTAAAGAATTTTGTCTAAGTTTTACATGTTTTTCGATTTTCTCAAAAACAGCTCTAACGATTTTGATTAAACTCGATATTTGATGTATGTATATGCCCGCGATGTGACAGTCTAAATTTCATCAAAATTTATCAATTAGAGGGAGCACTTTACTTAATAAATTTTGTCTCATTTTCTGGCGTTTTTTTTATTTACTCAAAAACGGATGTAACGATGTTGATCAAACTGGGTATTTGATATATGTATATTCCCGCGATGTGACAGCCAAACTTTTCATCAAAATTGGTCAAACGGAGGGGGCACTTTATTTAATAAATTTTGTCTCATTTTCAATTTTTTTTCTTTCTTTTCTCAAAAACGGCTGCAACTTTTTTGATCAAACTGGATATTTGATGGGTTTATATGCCCGCAATGTGACAGCTAAAATTTCATATCCCATATTATCAGTGATGAAAATAAAAATATTTATTTAAAAGTAAAAAAATGTATTTTACTTTAGAGAGGATGCTCAAATTCTTTAAAGCATTTAAGGAGTGAAAAAATATGGTGCAAGATAATATTTAACTAATTATATTTTAGTTTGTAAACTTTAGTTCAATAATAAATTTCTGAAGGCAATATAAAGTGATTTTAGAGGAACATTAATCGTTCTCGATTTCCAAAAAGGCATAAGCGACAAACTTTACTATGAGTCGTAAATACACCTCCTATCGATTTACCTTCACGATATATTACAAAAAGCAAATCGCTGTAAAAAACAACCATGCAGTAAAAAAAAAAAAAATTGACTATTGATGAAATTATGTCCCTTAAAAAAAGAAATAAGCAATAATGAATCGAAAAGTACTGAGAACTTTCAAGTTTTGCATTACAGATACATTATAACTTATGAAGATATACAATTTATGAGCATATAAATGTGGAAAAGTTTGGCGTTTACATATTATCAAAGCACGTCGATTTCTAATTGAAGTAAGTTCGTAAATGAAAGTTGTGTGTTGCGCGCATCGCACCAGATTTTTTTAAAACAAGATTGCTATTGAGAAAAGCAACCAACTTCTAACATTATCAGACCTCTAAACAATTGATTCATTTTAAAACTGTTATATCACAGCTACAAATGTGAAAAGTAACTAGTTGATCATGAACATAATTAATAAGTTATTTTAATTTAAACAAAAAATGATACTTATATATGAGGCTTTGGTTTCAAAACCGGCTACATCCATTTTCAACAATTTTTCAGGACTGATCAAAAAAAGGATCAATTGGAACCGCTTTTGATTAGAAATGAAATCTTTCAGTGTTGATTTTCGAAGGATCTAGAAGTTTTTGAAACAAATGCTTTTAACATTAAAACTTGAAAAAAAAGAGAAAAAAATTGTTTGAAAAAAATGGATGTAATCGGTTTAGAAATCAAACGCCTCATATGTAAATCACTTTTTCAATTAAAACATTCAAACATAATAACTGGAGGTACTTGTTGGTTATATACTTAAATTTATATATCTTCTTTATTGCAGTTTATTGAACACTAAATTTACCAACATGAAATGTTCATCTGCAAAAATTATTAGTTTCATTGGAGAAAATTAAAATATTTGTGATCATTAAATCATCGCTGAATTTCCAACTTTCTTTAAGATGATGACTGAAAGAAGAATTAATTTCATTTATTGGGAGGACTTTGGTTTTTTATCTGATAATGTATTGAAATTCTTTTAATAACAACTCATTAGGCTTGCTTATTTTAATGATTTATTAATTTCAAATATTTTTCAATACTTGGTGTGCTTACTTCTATAGCTTTTGAAGTACAATATATCCCACTTTGTTTTTTATACCATTCAAATACAAAGAAGTATTTTTAAAAAAAATAACAATAGATAATTTAAAATTAAAAAATTATTAAAATGATTTGTCTCTTAGTTCACTATTGTGGGGAAGAGGATAGTGCATCTAATGACCACGTTAATCCTCCTAAAACCTGCTTTAAAAAAATTAACAATTTTTTTTTTAATAGTAAATTAATTTGTTTCGATTTTAATAAACCTAATTGTAGCCGACATCGTGCGTAATCGATTCTCGTATTTGACCTATATCGATTTTGAGCTACTAGTTCCCATTCGTTCAGTTTCCTTTGGAAAGTTGCATAGCAGTGATTCTAATTCTTTGAGAGGTTAATTAATATTTCACGATCAGCAATTATCTATTCAGGATGCATCATATAAGGTTATTTTGTTTTATAATTAATTTTTATTATCTTCACAAAGTTTATTATAAGCTTCATGCATTTTCTTTTTTGAGTGTTTTTTGTCAACTAATACACTTCGTTTAATAAATTTATGAATAATAAATTACTCAGATATGATTTAAAACCTTCTTTACAGTAAGGTTTTTTAAGTGCGGTTTTAAACGTTGTAATTTTTTAAAAAAAGAAATGATTTGAGTTGGTTAGAAATAATTCATTATGTTTCACAAAATTATTCAACTTCAGTAGTCGACTTCATTGTTTCTTCCGTGACATGGGCATACCCAGCAGGGGGCAGGGGAGCGGCAGCTGCCCCCCCCCCCCCCCTGGAAGGCTGGATGCAATAATGTTTTAAGCTTTTAAGGCGGGAAGCAGTAATATAATAATTTTTTCAAGCAAATAATTGTAATAACTTAGTTGATAAAGCACTGCTATAATTATACATTTTTTCGGTTTCATTCACCTTTTCCTCGTTAAGATGTTACAACCCGAACGACCATAGCTTGCCCCCCCAAGTTTTGATCCTGGGTACGCCCTTGTTCCGTGGCCTTAATGTTTATTAATTCTACAATATTGGTATTCTTCCTGTAGATAGTCCCTTGCAGTTTGTTTTTGCATCGTATATCTCTTGCTATAATTCCGATCTCGGATGTGTTAATTAATATTTTCAAGCCACTAGTTATAACCCAAAAACCATCTTTTTTCTAGTAGCATGCGCGAGGATTGCCAAAGCCCCATATAAAGTAATTTGAATATGAATGTAAAAAAATGAACTCTTATATACTATAAGATCACAAATTATGAACGTTAGAGGGCAGGTACTATGAATACAATATTCCAAGTCCTCGACATATATGTATCCGCTTTAGACCTTCCCTTTTTTTTTCCCCTCAATTAATCGTGTGTGCTGTATCGCTGAATAACCTTGCCTATCCCCATCTCTAAAGAAATATTTCCAATACGTAATTTATTTCGATAAAATAAAAACTATTTATAGGAGGTAGAAAGTATTAACTTCTGGAGCGAAAGCCCTGCAGATATTACATAAGAAAGGCTTGTTCCAGAAACCAGTTCCTATCTAGAAAATGTTTGTTCTGATATAAACAGAGCTGCAGTTTTACTAACTGACAACGAGTATTGAATAATAATGATAAACAGGCGAGCATGAAAAACATCAGTAGATTTCAAATATATGACGTAGGCTGTTTCCTATCAGTAGGCATTTGGTCAGAATCGAAGGACATTCTTTCTATTTTCTGAACCTATTTTTTCTTTCTTTTTGATGCACAAAATTTAATATGATTTTTCATGATGAAATTTTATGGAGATTGCTAATTTCACATAGACGTGACACTAATTTTTTTCTTCGTATTCATTGGATTATATTAGTAGCGGATCTTTCGTTTAGTCTAAGTTACAATAGTTTATTATTTGCGTTATTTTGTGAATATTGCCCATTCTTTGAAGTCTCGGTGCCTTTTGTATCATGAGGTTAATGATCTAGGTGCTAACATCACATAATATAATTATTCTTATCATTCTGTAGTGAAAATGTTTGTTGGGACAGCGGCTCCTGGAAGTAGCCTAATTTGAGAAGTTATGGTATGTGATGGTGATACTATGAAACTCCCATTGCGTTTCTCTTCAGTTAAAAGGGCCTTGATTAGATGTATTCAATCTCAACTTTCGATTTTTTGCCCAACTTTCAAATTCTTGTTCGCTTCGCTCGCTCTTAATAAACCCCAAGATGATCTTTTCACTTGCGATAGCGCCACACTAAACGGTCCCGAAAGAGGCCCTTCGAAAGTTCTACCAAAATGTTTGTAGTATCCTGTTGCTTTGTCTGAGAACATGCTACTCCCCCATAGAACGGTGTGTCTATTTTAATATAAAACATTTTTTTTTTTTTTAATTTTAATGACTCTTTTCATAAAATTGTTTACACTCAAAGTCCTCCGGAAAGTCAATCTTTATTGTAATGATACCACAGAATTGTAGATTGGCTGATAAACTTGAATGTTACAAGACTTTTTGTCGGCAATGTCAATAATATTTATTTATCTCTACAGGAAAAACCTTCTTGATATCCTAAGTAGGTATAGAATAAATGTCAATCCCAAGGAAAGGGTGTTTAAAAATCTTCACTAATATATCGCTCCTCCATTGCAAGCAAAACTGGTCTAACCCAAAATCGCATATTTTACTTTCAATTGATATATATATATATATATATATATATATATATATATATATATAATGTATTTACATGATGGATATATAACTAATATGATGTATTTATTATGTTTACTCGATCCGTATTATATATGAAATATATAGTAAGGGAAAGTATCGCGATCATGAAAAATTTCGACTTCCGTTTGTCAACGGAAATACACATTTTAGGGTCCCCTAAGTCCAAATAACCAAATCCCACGAAATGGTCTTTACTTTATTTAATAAATTTTGTCTCATTTTTACTTTTTTTTTTTCGTCTTCAACCAAGCCTATTAACAATTGGCACCCTCCATATTCTTCCTAATTTATTTTATGAAAATTGTTAGATTATAAAAAAAAAGCCAAATATGTTTCGAATTGAGTAGTAACCTTCTCCTTTTTCGAAGTCGGTTTTAAAAAAAAGTTTTTTAACGGTTTTAAATAAGCATATTTAAATTAGTTATTACCATTATTTTACTTTTATTTTAAGTGAAGCATACCTCCAAACCCCCTCCTGTAATTGCCTACCTTAAAATATACTCATTTTAATACTTGTAAACGTGTTTTCGGTTATGCCTTCTTTTATAAGATTGTATAAATTTGGCATTTTTTCCTTTTACTCCCCTTCCTCGTGTTTTGGCTATATTAATTTTATACCCAGTGAAGGGAGAGAGCAAGGAATTAATGCTGGAGTTAAATATCTCCGACACTTGGACTCGAACTTTTTATCTACAAGTGTCAGGTTAGATATTTTGTTTCCAGGTTATATTATTGACGCATATAGTTATTACGCGTATAGAAAATGAGAATATTTCTACACGGACACCAATTTCGATAATTTTCAAATAATCGGTTCTATGCAAAAACCATATTTGTACAGTTGTCAGCTTCAAATTACCATCCTTATTTATATAAAAATCTCGTGTCCCGATGTTTGTCTTTCTATTACTCAGAAACTACTCAACCGATTTTAATGAAATTTGGCTCAATGTTTATAGTTTTGGCCAACTTAAGAGATATGATAGTTTTAACTTGATTGGTTACCAAAATAATTCTTTTATAGCGAATTATAGCAAATACAGTAGGTCGTGTTTCGATTTATTAACATGGCGTCATATGTCGATTTCATAACGTTTTTGTTTATAAGCATGCTATTGTAATACGGGTTATCATTATTATAATTTTGTATTGTGTTATGTGAGTGAAGTTATTGGTTCCTATATTATTATTTTCCACAGACAAATAGTAATACAAATCTTTGTATTCATTGTTAATTTTCATTAAAGAATAAATAAATAAAAAGGTTACAATAAATTCATAATATATATCTACATATAAAAAGTGTAGGTGATTTTTCTTCCTTTTCCTTTTTTAATTGTGTTTCAATTAAATTACTAGCTAAGCGCTGAAACGCTATACTGTGGCCCACCCTGATATCAACTTTTAGTAAAGTAAATACATTTTAATAATTTAAATTAGGCTATTATTTGAAATAATATTCTATACATGTAACAGCACCTACTGTCAGAGGTGTAACCTGATAGAAACCTGACTTGGGGAGTCAGTGCTGCCAAAAAGTTGTGAAAATTAGTGGCTACACTACCGGTAACCAGACATGCAATCTCCCTGAGTGTGTTTTGATTAGGTGTGGTGGGATACTTTGTGATTTACTACAGAACTGCATAATTAAGACTTTAATATTATATTTTCAGTTGATTTATTTAACAGAAGTTTCTTTATTTTCATTATTCGTTTTGTTATTATTATTTGAATACAGTGTTTTTTTTATTTTACCAAACCTTTTTAATATTTTTATCACGTGCTCTAAAATCTAAAATTTAAAAAATGTCAGTGGAGATTTGTAATTCCTCCTTTATCAACAATAATTTAAAGTTGAGAAAATTTAATCCCAATCGAATAGAGGCTATTCCTTCCTGTTCAGCAGAGTTGTAATTATCTTTATATGTAAAATTTAAGAAATGTCAGCGAAGATTTTAATCCTTTCTTTAATTTAAAATAGGCTATTATTGGGAATGATATTTCGGTGTTAATTTCACCAGAATACATTTTTTTATTTATCTTTAAATTATTGTTGATTAAGAAAGGATTACAAATCGCGGCATTTTTTAAATTTTACATATAATGATTATTACACCTCTACTGAACAGGAATAATCGTTATTTGGGTAACCGCAAGTTTCAGATTTATCCACCATAAATATGAGATTACTACTGCAAAATGATCCATCGGCAGATATATTTCCTAAACAATTGCTCTATATTGGAAACGGTGAAATAGAGCTGCATCGAATTCAAAATTTATCAAATTACCAGAAAATTTCTGAACTGTTGAACTGAAAGAGACGAAAAATGAACAGTCTACGAAATATAAAGTGTCTTTCTTGATATTTTGAACAATTATTTGGACTATAATTGACTGGGTAGTCGTGCTATTTTGGCAGCGAAAAATGTTTATTTCGATGAAATAAACTTCCAAAATCAATTGACAATGTTCTAGATGTAAAGGAAGCCGCAAATTTCCCATCTGAATTTTTGAATTCCCTGGATATCCACCCATCTCCAGTTGAAGATTGGCTCACCGATCATTCTTCTTTGTTACTTAAATCCACCTCAATTGTGCAACGGTACACGTTTGGTCATTAAAAGGATCACAGGAAATGTTATTGAAGCAAAAATGTTGCCTGGAAGGTTTATAGGAGATATCGTCCTGTTGCCACCTATTCCCCTGGAACCGTCAAAATTTTCAATAAAATTTAAAAGGCTTCAATATCCTATTCGTTTGGCTTTTGCCATGACCATAAACAAATCCCAAGGGCAAACAATGTCCACTTGGACTTTGAAAATCCGTGTTTTTCCCATGGGAAATGGCATACCTCACGTGGGCATCGCCTGCTCACGTGTGTGGAAACCATCATATCTTTGGTTTGTGTTAAAAAAACAAAACAGGTTATCCAAAAAACATTTTGAACAAATTAGTACTTGAATAAATAAAAATTCTTAATTGTATTATGTAAAAGCGTCTTTAAGAAGAGATTTCTTATCAATCAAATATATTGCTAAATTAAAAGCTTCAACACACCACCCTCCTACCGAACACTTATTTGCCGAAGGGTCAGGATATCGAGGTCTCAAAGAAATTGAGAAAAACGCCAATCAAAAGTACATATATGACGCGTTAACCAAGATTGGCATGACCCTGAGAAATATTAAACCCGTTGCTAAATTAACAATACTAAGTTGAGGTAGTGTTAGGCCAATAATCAATAGATCAATGGCTGAGGTTACCAAAACTTACCCGGTAGAAGTTCAGTCATCCTTTTTAAAATTAGTGGAAAAATATAGCAATTTCGAGTTGATTTATACCGATGCATCAAAAAAGGGCGATAATGTAGGCAGCGCTGTGAGTCGTAAACACAATCAGCTCTTTTTTAATCAAACTAAATTGAAATATGAGATGAAAAAAATAAAAACTTTAACTTTCCTATTCCTATATAAATATTCCTTACCAAATACTTTTAAATGGTGTAATGCTCTATTCTCAATCACGTTGGATTTTGATTAGCTGAAAGGTTTTCATCTTTATTAATGAATATTGGTACGACTCTATTCGTTTAAAAATATTAGGATATATGTAACTACTGAGCCACAGCAACGCGTGGCCGGGTCTGCTAGTTGACATTAAAATTAACATATCACCCACAATGTAAAGAACAGAAAGATTTACAACAGTTTTATTATACAAGCTGAACTCGGACAATATCATAAGCGTACACCAATAGTAAACAATTTATTTCCATTCAAATAAATAATTAACGAATTTCAACTAGTAACTGTTGGTAATTGTGTGCTATAAATCTATAGATCACATAAGTTCTAACTGTACGCGGCTCTTGTAAAACACAGTACACCACACACCCAGCGGGTTTCCCCACAATCGTAATGGGCTAAGCAGAAAAAAATCGCCCAGTCTGTCCTTCCTACTTAATGTGCGAACTTCATTTGTTTGTGAGTATTATTTCATACACAGATTACGCTTATTTTGTGGAAGAATTTATTTAGGTTATTGGGTAGCTAATTAGAAAATTTTAGTGCTTCATAGTTCGAAAGGTGAATACCAATTGAATTTATAATTAAATGCATTTTTCATTCAAGGTCATAAGTTATAACTGAATACATCTTTTTTTGGTTTTTTTAATTATGGTTTTCTAATTTTTTTCAATATGACACACATTTCCAAATAAATTAAAGAATGATTATGAAGAGAGGATTTATTAGTGAGATGACATGGCATTGAGAAAAACCAGACCCGGAAAGTTTCCTCGAATTCCATTTATAATTTTACGTGACGATTGCCATGCCCCACTCTTATTTGTTTTTATACATTTTAGAACTAAAGAAACTCTATAAATATCCCACATTTTTTTACAAGTCATCTTAATCCCTAATAAAACGATTTACTGATTAAATATCAGTATAACATTTAATAATAAACAATTAAGTAATTCAATATGAAACAATTATAATTGTTAGTAAACAAGACTTGATTTTTTAAAACATGAAATACAGGGAGGGGATATCGGAAGTAGACTGGATTATAATATCGGAAGAAAAACTTAAAAACATATTTTCTCTAATTCAGGAATTCGCATACTTTTGGTTTGGATCGACTATGCATTATAATGCGATTTGTAATATAATATATGTATGTAATTTTATATACTGTTGTATTTTTCCTTTCATAATTGTGTGACAGGTTGGTAAATTGAACTGATGAGCACATCAAGTGGAGAGGATGAAGATGATCTACTGCTCAGTCCTGAAGAAGATTTAAATTTAAAAATTAGTAAGTAAATTTTAGAATTAATTGAATAAATAAACAAGTTTTAGCCTTCTTAAAGTTAAACATTTTAATTTCACAAGTGTTGTTTTGTCAAAAGACATATTTTTAATTACTACCCTGCCAATTATCTCTTACTTCTGAGATAAGCTTATAATTTATGCTTGTAAACCTTCTTCTTATAATTACTTTATAAACGTCTCCTTGCATTCTGAAGTATAAATAATTTTAAATCAAATTTCGATGAATACATATTTTTCGACGTATTTATCTTCGTGCTTTCTGCGCACACGTTCTCTTCATCTATGAATTTTAGGTGGTAATCCTTGGTGGTCAATTATCAATAGATACTAATCTTATTTTCTTAAGTCTTTAGGCCATTTTAAACGAGGTTTTCAAAAATTTAAATTCCCTTTTCTATTTCACGTTAATGGTCCAAAAATAGTTTCAAATCTGAGAAAGAAAACTGACGTTAAAAATGCGAACAAGTAATCTATTAGATGAAGTGATTGCCAGAGATTGGTTAAAACTTGAACTTCATTCTAACAAATAAATCCATATGTACATCGAACTCGACTGTATAAGCTAGTTGGAACAAAATTACAAATAATTATTAAATCCTGTAATTCGTAATTTATATTATCTATGTTTGTATTGTATATCGAAGGTTAAGCGATCGCTAGTAGATAAAGAATATTTAAATTAATAACGCAATTCAATTTTGTCAAGTATACTTGATAAAAGTTTTGTATCAATTTTTCTTCAAGACCTTGTACATATTAGCTATACAAGTTAGGGTGCAGCATTCGACAAAGATGGGCCGCCAACAATTGGTGATTGATCTCAAACTCGGTATTTATCTATCTTGCTCTTTTGGATAGAGAGAGATTGAGAGAGGAAAGTTTTTATTTATTATCAAATTTATTTATTAAAATAAATAAAAGTTTTTATTTTATAAATATAAAAGTTTTTATTTATTATCAAATCTTACAAGATAAATAAATACGAATTTATACATGATTTCGGATATATCATCCTTAAAATCAACAATTTATATTTATTTGATGATTATTTACTAATAATACAAAAGAATAATTTGAGTTATACAGTAGGAAAAAATACTTTTGGATAGATATCTGACCGTATTAGTTAATCTGACCTTATTATTATTATTATTTTATTAGGTCAGGTGATAGGGGAGACCGAGGTGAGTTGAAACAATTTTCACATTTTGTTTCATACACCAAATCCTATTGATAGAAATCGTATGATATTAGAACCAATCGACAGGGCATTCTTTATACTTGCGAATGGCAAACATAAAGAAATTGTAAGCGTGAAATATTATGGTCACAAACCCACTTAACCGCATGAAGTCAACTTGTTTCAACTCCCCTCATACCGACGTGAGATGAAACAGGGGTCGACGAGAGTTGAAACATGTGATTTTTGAGAAATATTAAGGTCTGTAAAATAAAAATGATGATATAATTTAAAGGTAGTTATTAAAATTAAACTTTTGAAGTACAAAACGAACTTTTTTATTAATATTTTGTGCAGATATATCAGTTAAGTAGGTAACTACATGTCTAATACAAATAATCAACTCCTAAAGTAGTTAAAAGAACCATTGTAAAGTAGTTAAAACAACCTATTCTTAACATTAATTAAAATAACACTGAGATAAACAAATGGTTTTAAATTATAAATCTATGAAATAAAATAATTATTAACTTTTAGCCGTTTTTTAAGTATTAAAATCAGTTTTGATCAATATTTCTTCAAATATTTATGTTAAAATAATCTCACAAAAGTCAAAAATAAAAATATTATGAAAATAAAAAGGGTCAATCTGACAAGCAGTAGTGGCAAACATTAAGTTCCCCACCAGTGCAAGTTTCATGAGCCCCGTTGTTGTATTCCAGACATGGCACCCATTTTTATTTGGCTCTAGTATTTGAAAATGGCTCTAAAACAAAGACAAAAGGATTCTTCTTCTGCTGCAGAATAGGTGCTATAGTAACCGATGTTCCCCTCTCTGCGGAAGTCATGCCACTCACTTGTTTTTGTCCTCGTCGGGCAAAACGAGGTGAGTTGAAACAGCCTGTTTCAAATCTCCTCGGTACGAAAAAACCTCCCGATTTTTAATTAACCCACAATCAAGAAGCAACTACACAGAAATCAATTTTACCAAACATACATAATAAATCTTTAGTTAATGAGCTTTCGAAACATATATAACTTAAGCCAAAATACAAAACCCTTATGAAAATACTCGTATAGGCATCATAAAAAAACGTTAAAACCTACTTTTCGCGATTTTTGTCACCTGGCACGCAGAACTCCATAACCGCGCGACTTACGCCACTGACGCGAACTGACATTTCAGCGGGCGGAGGAAAGTGATTTATAAGCGAAGTTGCCAAATCGCTAGCGATTTTAAGTTCCGAGAAATCGCCACTGTTTCAACTCCCCTCGGTCTCCCCTAATGAGATTTTTATCAATACTTTTTAAAGAGATTTCAGTGAAAGAAAAGGATAAATTCTAATAAGAAAAGTCATATTCCATTAACAATGGTAATTTTTTTTTTTTTTTTTTGGAAAAATAAAAATATATATTAGTTGTATAAAATATTGCGTGTATTCAATAAAATGGCACAAATACAAATACTCATATCTAGGGATCGTATTCGTATGTATTTACTTATTTTTTTCTAGTCAATTTACAGAATTTTTTAACTAGAAGTGTTCATACTGACACATTTTAAGCCTACTTTCATTTCACATATTTGGATGTTATTGCATATTTATACATATTTGATCGAAATGAATTCATATTTCCACTTGTTTAATCATAATATGTACATATTTCCACACATTTTTCATTTTGGGCCTATTTTCATAATTTGGAGGTGATTGACAGGAAATGTGAAGCACATACTGTTGGGCTGTGAATCCCAGTGGGTACAAAGGTTATTGTAATTTACAGAGAATGCTTCTAAACAGTGACTGGCGAGAAGTGAGGAGAATTACGATAAAATCAAAAATGTCCTGTCACATCTCGAAGACAAAGCAGTAGCGAAAAATACAGCCAAGTCTTTATTCGAAAAACCTAATTTAAAGAACGACCTTGCCTTCATTTCTAACAATTGCGTATTTCTCGCCCAAGCCATTACCTGACTCGAGTCCCAAAATGTTCCACTGACAGAAAACGTGGCTAACGTTAAAAAGGACATCGAAAATGTGGAAGGAATAATAAGGGAGATCTGATCAGATCAAAACTGGCAGAAGTACTGAGCAAGAACAACAGGTGGGAGACCATCTGCCAGATTTCTGTATGCGAAATAATTATTTTAAGTTGTAAAAATCAGCGGAACAGAAGTCACCTCTGAACATCGTGTACCCTTTACCCCCAAGGAGATAACTTCTTTCTGCAAGGCACTCATAACATCTGTAGATGTTAAACGATCTTATAGTCGTTACAATTCCATCTTATGCCCAGATCGTCGTAGCTTTACGTTCCAATATTTGAAATTCCATGTGGGGTTGCAAACATTTTAGAAGAGTGAAGTTTTCAAAATAGAAAATGTCTTCAAAGAAAATGTCACAAATCTTTTATTATTATAAGTTGTAAAAATGTTTTTTGTTCTCCGAATAATTATTATAAATTGTAAAAACTGTTCTTTTGTTGTATATATCATTATAACTAGTAAAAAAAAGTTCCTAATAATTATTATAAATTGTAAAAATGTCCTTTTCTTGTACAAATCATTATAACTTGTAAAAAAAATTTCCATTTTCATAAAAAAAAATGACCATTTTAACTAAATATTTCAGAAAATATTTTAAGAAAATCACTTATTTGACGAAAATAAATGCATATTTTAATTAAATATTCAGCATTTTTAAATACATAAAAATCTGATTCCTACTCATATCTACTAGCCATCTCAAACACATTTTCACCAGAAGGCTCACAAACTTTTTGATTTATTTTTCTTGTAGAAAGCGCATTTTACTATTTGCCTAATATAATAAACTCACTATCACTATGGCTTGACGATATTGATTGTTTATATTTTTTGCTCCTTGGTTTTCTCTCTTTTTTAATTTGGAGGGGTAGCCTTCAAGCATTACCAAAAAATAAAAAAAATTACAGAAGGGTCATGAATTTATGATCCAAATGTATTTGGTATTTTATAAGGTGCCCTTTTTACCTAGTTAATTACAATATTCAAAATATTTTCAATTACTGACAAAACAACCCAACCCAATACAATTCAAGTTTCTCAGAGGATGTTTGTCTTTGTTTTATTTTTTTGTAGAAGAATCTGTACCAAGGTTGTACCTACATCTATAACTAGGTTTTTCAATTGTAGATATTTGTTACAAAACATTTAAGTATTTACTATAAATAATAAAGGAAATTAATACGTTACAAGGAACCAAATTATTCTATTCCATTGGAGTTATAAAAAGTTGACAGCATACACAGGAATTGTAAAATTAAACTAATTATAGAAAAAATAAAGAATAAGAGATTCTAAAAACTGCAAGTGTTAATTAATAAAATTCCAAAAAGACACTATATAAAATTATTGATAGGTTTTAATAAATCCACTACGAATACAATTTTTTTAATTATTTTAAAATAATACTATAATAAAATTATTAAAGTATCCCTCAGTAAATAATTTCCACAAATTTTATTTATATGTTTCATTTTTCTTATTCAAAAAATAGTTTTTAAAATCTTATGCACTAATTTAGTTTTTGATAGGTAAGGCGCATTTTAAGAATTGTGACCTTAACTGTGACACTAGGGTTCTTCTTCTTGGAAAATAAAATTAATCTTCCTTACCTAATCAACAATAAATGTTTAACAAGATAAGAGATTTGTCATAACTATGATAATATAGTGTCAATTTGTCTTTTCATGAAGCACCAGCTTTGGTAATTTTAGTGTGATTATGTTATAAATTAAAATGTATGGGATATTTTATAATCAGATGTAAATTTCAAAACACAAATTTGAGATTTAACACACTCAATAATGATTTCATATAACATTTATTAACAAAATATATGTACCAGTTGAACAGATAAACATAAGCAGAACCATACTACATAGACCAGGCACTTATAATCACTCACTGATTTTTCTTATCTTAATTGATTTTCTTTTTTCAACTATTACACTCACAATGTATAAGAAAAAAAGTCAGTTATTTATTACAGGAATCAAAGCACTATTTATTTTATTTTTTTCAAAATTTATATATTTTTTTCAGATAAACAAAATATGGGATTTTTATCTGTTGAAAATGTGAGAAGATGTTACTTCTGGGCCACACAGTTTATTGGTTTGCTGATTGTTTGTTTAACCCTAGTTCACATATTTCAATTTAAAAATGGATTTGGTGGGAGAAATTATCCAAAACTTGAATTCAACTGGCATCACATTTTCATGGTGCTTGGATTTACTTATTTTTTTGCTAATTGCAAGTATCGATACCCGTTTATAATAAAAGTGAGATGAATTGATTGGTTTCAATATTATTTATATATTTTTCTCTTTACAGCATTGACAGTTTTCCGATTGATGCCATTGTTATCCAAGCAAAAGTTGAAATATATTCATTTAGGCATGAATGGAGCAGTTATTTTCTGTGCTGCTCTAGGACTGTTTTTTGTAATAGATGAAAGAGATATTCAAGGGAAAGCACATTTTCAATCTCTTCACAGCTGGATAGGAATATTTACCATTGGGCTACTTGTCTTACAGGTTTTAATACTTTACTATTTTAAATGATATAAGTTTGGTGCAAAGGCATAATTTTTTTCAATGAAGTGAATGAAAAGTTAGTAATTTTAATGATTATTGTCTAGGCGAAGTAACCTAATGAATATGCCACTGGGTCCCGTTACAGAGCAAATCGATTCATATCTTTTTTATCATATTGAATTAAATCATATTGAATATTTTGAGTCATATTGAATTATGTAAAAATATTAATTGAAGTAATATTAGAGTATAGGCTGCATCAATAGAAGAAGAATCTGGTTAAAAAGTTGGAATTACAATGGAAAAACAAACTGTCATAAGCACAAAAATAAAACCCCAAATCATCAAAGAACATTTAAAAGTTGATGTATAGGTTTTTATAAATGGCTGAAACTTTTGAACAGTTTATTGCATTGATGTAGTGGCTTTTCTTTTAAAACTGTACATTCTGAGAAGCCTTTATTCATTATTTTTACTGTTTTTTATGTCATCTAATTACTTGAACTTTTCAATTTTCATAAAATTTTCTGTAGGTGCCAAGCATGCTGCTTAGTGGCAACTCTAAATATCAAATAAGGACATCTTGAAATTAATAAAAAAGATTGCCCAAAAAATCTCAATTAATTTACCATCATATACACACACACTTATGTATATATAAATCTCATATTAATCTGTTTTTATTTTTATATGCTATATTGTCTCATTAAATATGCATTAAGAGAAAGATTTTAAATTATATTTTGCAGTTTATTCTTGGAATAGTGTTTTATTTATCTCAAAAAATTCCACTTTCATATAAAGAAGCTATGATGCCATGGCATATAAAAATTGGAATCTCAGCTTTTATACTTGGTATAGGCGCAATCATTACTGGACTGAAGTAAGTTTTATTAAATTATAATTATTTTTATATTACTACTATTTTAATTTGAAGACTTAATTACTTAAAATAATTTATAGGAAAGGAGGTTCAGATTCTGAGAGACTTCTTACCAACTTTACTGGAGCATTCGTCATCATTTATGGTTTTTTTATTTTGAGCATATTGAATGATTCCAAATATAAATTTAATTACAGGTTGAGATAGATCTTTATAGATAAAATGTACACTATATTAATGTTTTAAAAATCAGTTCCTGACTTTGAAAGATTGTTAACTATGTTTTCATATGCATACGTGAGCAAACTTTGTTTGATTTTTATATATTTTATTTATTACACTATAGTATTAATAAATAATAAAATTTTGAATAATCACTGACAGATCTTATTAATTAAAATAAATTAGACAAATGATAAAATGAACAATTATCTTTCTTTTACAACCTATTGCTTAACGGTACAAAATAAAGTATGATTTATTTATTAAAGTATGATGACAAGTAATTTAAAAAATTTTAATTTTTTATAAATATGTACTATTTCTTACTGGAAATTTTAGTTTCATTGTTTAATTAAATCAGTGCCTAAGCTTTTTATTGAACTTATCAAAGATGATAAACAATGTTACAAAAATAATAATAATAATAATAATGGGCAAATCCAACTCCTTTATTTTATAAATAGTAAAGGAATGACAATAAAAGAATGATTCAAATAGAATAATGGCAACCACCTTTTAAGGGAGTTGAGCAAAATAAATCTAGTTGCAAGTATGTCGAGTAATGCATCATTTTTGTTAGTTTTAATACTTCTGAATGAATGAGATCATTCCTTTGACAATATAAGTTATTAAAGATTATAGGTGAATAGTTTTTGAGGCTTTCAGAAGAGCACATTTTGAGGCTAATATTTCATTGATATTTGTCATAAAAGTTCAAATATCTATCTATAAACATCCGTTAAAAAATGAATAAATAATTAGAATACGGGCAGTATAGGGCTTCAATTGAGGCCTTTGGCCAAAAAAAAAAAAAAAAAAAATTAGAATGAATAATCAATGTAAAATGAATATATACAATTTTTTGTATTGTAATGAAATTTTAAATTTTATGTATGCTTGTGTGTACGCAAGTTCAAAAGTATGAATAGTAATTTAATAATTGTTTATACAATGGTCTTTGGAGCATAGGTATCTCTAAAAGCAATATTATAAATACCTTGTTCTTTTACATAACGTCACTTTTATGCCAGTAAAGCTAATGGGTCAATGCTTCAGGGGCAGTCTTAAATTTTGCCTATCCAGGTATACTTAGGATAGGTTTCTTTAACGAGTACCTGATATCATAAGGGTTTGGGACCTTCATTCCAGGGACGGCATAGCCAAGGATTTTTTACATTTAAAAATTCCTAGGGCCATCCCTGGACATGAAAATATGTGGGATACAATGTCCCATATACTGATGCATCTAAACTTGAGAATGAATTTGCTCTTTGACAATCAGCCCAAATCTCAAAAGGTTATTCAAATTTCCAGATATGTGCTCTATATTCACTAGAGAATTCTTAGCAATAAACGAAGCTAACAAGTCGAGTCATATGGCAATGGGAATTGAGTTGCGCTATGATCTATGAGTGCACTGTTAGCCATTGAAAATACCAGTCTAAAAAATGGCTTAATAATAGAGGTAGGATTTTATTATATTATTATAATATTTGGTGGCAAATAAGTGAGAAAGGGACTGGTATAATTTTCATATGAGCCCCTTAAACTGGAAAAGAAATGGCAGATAGAGCAGCTCATTCGGCAAGAATAACCAAAACCAACAAAGTAACAACAGTAAATACTATTCCTCTCAAAGACTCTGTTAAAAAAATAATATTGGAAATTTATGGAATGTAGCAGGCCAAATGAGAGCATCAAGATGTTAAACTAAATGTCATAAAGAGGAACCCTATCATATGAACCACCTCAAATAGTAGAGAAGAAACTGTCCTTGGTCAGTTAAGAATAGGACACTGTGAGTTCTCATATGTGTGTTAGTTAAGAGGTCTTGAACCTGCAACATCTGAAATATGCAATGTAGAGAGAAAATTACAACATATCCTACTAGACTACAAAGTCTTCAACAAAAATTAAAAAAATTAGCTTAGGGAAGCACATTGCAGGAAATTCTTAGTGACAATCAGAAAGCTGTTAAAAAAAAAAGCATGAGAATATATAAAATCGATAAAATATAATATGAGATTCTAAAATATAGGTGTTGCTAGTGTCCCTGCAAGGTAGGGGCAAAAATAAAATTAAATACTTAAATAATTGTTTTTGTGAATTAAAATATATAATTAAATAAATAAATAATATTAATATTAAATGTTTCTTCCATTAATTTGGCTGAACTGAGGTTCGTTTCATAATTTTATTGGGTAGAAGTTTTCAATTAATACTTCATAGGTCTTAGTTTTAATGTCTTTGATAAATTGATAATCTGTTTACTTAATAGCTTTAATAATTAAGTTTTATGGTTGTATTAAGGATATGTTATTTTAAAGTGGTTGGAAATGTAAATTTTTTTTACTTTCACTTACCTATATATGAAATATATAGTAAGTGGAAGTATTGCGATCGTGAAAAATTTCGACTTCCGGTTTTCAACGGAAATACACGTTTTGGGACCCCCTGAGTCGAAATAACCAAGTCCCGCGAAATGGTCTGTGTGTGTGTGTGTGTGTCTGTGTGTGTGTGTGTGTGTGAACAGACTAGCTCAAAAACTATAAACCGTGGTAACCTGAAATTGGGTATTTAGTGTAGGTATATGCCCGCGATGTGACAGCTAAAATTTCATCAAAATTGCTCAAAGGGAGGGGGTACTTTATTTAATAACTTTTTACGTTTTTTTCGATTTTCTCAAAAACGGCTCTAACGATTTTGATTAAACTGAGTATTTGATCTACTTATATGCCCGAGATATGACTGTAAAAATTTCATCAAAATTGATTAACCGGAGGGGGAACTTTACTTAATAAATTCTGTATCATTTTCACGTGTTTTTTTTTATTTACTCAAAAACGGCTTTAACGATTTTGATCAAATTGGGTATTTGATGTATTTATATGCCCGAGATATGACTGTAAAAATTTCATCAAAATTGATCAACCGGAGGGGGGACTTTACTTAATAAATTTTATATAATTTTCACGTGTTTTTTTATTTACTCAAAAACGGCTTTAACGATTTTCATCAAACTTGGTATTTGATGTATGTATATAACCGCGATGCGACAGCCGAAATTTCATTAAAATTGGTTAAACGGAGGGGGCACTATACTTAATAAATGTTGTCTCATTATCACGTGTTTTTTTTATTTACTCAAAAAACGCTTTAACGATTTTCATCAAACTTGGTATTTGATGTATGTATATGACCGCGATGCGATAGCCGAAATTTCATTAAAATTGGTTAAACGAAGGGGGCACTTAATTTCATAACTTTTTAACCAATTTTTACCTTTTTTTCGATTATCTCAAAAACGGCTTTAACGATTTTCATCAAATTCGTGGTGTTTAATGAAAATTAGGTGTTATTTAATATCAGGTAAGCTTTATCATTATTAAAATGTTCTGAGGGGGCTTAAATGGGGATGGGGCCTTTTTTGTTTTCCTATAAAGTACCTTTCTATTTGTTTCTATGGAGAAATTATCTGTCTCTCGTTTCGCCTAAAAAAAAGAAATGGCAAAATATGAGATATGATAAAAATCAAGTAAACATGTAGAGGAGAAAAAACGAAAAATATTAGTCAACTCATAAAATACGTTGTGCCCACTCATGCAGAGTACGCCTTTAATGATAGACCATTGTTCATAATTAAAGCCAATCTGTTCATTTAATGGAAATTATTTGTTTCATGGTAAATGAAGTTTTCAACATCTACATAGGGAATTATAAAATCAGACGACTTGGAGTATTATGCTTGCCGAATTACCACAAGCTTTTATTTAATAATAAAAAAACTAGTGTTTTTTTGTAGAGCAAACAAAAAGAAAAAATAAGAAATGAATGTGGAAAACTGTGTCTTTGAGAAGTGGCAATTAACAAAACACACCAATTTCTAATTTAAGTAAGTAGTAAGTGAAAGTTGAGTGTTGCGCGCACGCACCAGATTTTTTTTTTTTTTTTTTTTTTTTTTTTTTTTTTTTTTTTTTTTTTTTTTTTTTTAATGGATTTGTGTATTTATTGGTTTATTCAAATATGTTCCATTGTTATTGGTTGAAAGCATGCCTCTCATACCTAGGCCATTAATTTCATTATATAAATGATTGTAGTAGTCGTCAGTTATATTATCCTAGATATATTTAAAATAATTACATTTAGAACATACATAATACCCTCAAGAAATATTTTTTTGTATTTGATTTGGATTATCATTTCTTATTTTGTCCTAATTCTCATCTAACCTTTATCAATAGGTATATTTGCACATAGGAATTATACCTCATAACTACTCATTTCTATTCTTTTTGCCTATATTTTACTACTGTTGATAATTATTTTATTTAATAAATGTGTTTTACATCATAACTACATTTAGTGAGTTCCATGTTGTGTTTAGGAAAAAGCTTTGTTTGGTCTACTGATATTGTAGTTATGGGTCTTAAGTCTTTGTTGATTTTATATTATTTGATAAGACCAGGTATTCTGGGTAATGTGGCTTCAGAAGCAAGCAATTGAAGAGTCCACGGAAGAAAGGGGGAGAGTCAATTTTTTCCGAATTTTAGTTATGTACATATAATTGCTCGTCTAGATGAGTAGAATATGTTGGTGAAAAGAAATAGTCAGAAAAAATGACAGTCGGTTGATTACAAGCGATGGAAAGAACCACGTACTCGGAAGAAAGGGGGAATGTCCACGCGGAAAAACCTAGAATGGGGGAGAGTCATGCTAGAAGTTATATGGATTGTGTATTAATATCACCATTTCATCAATAAAACAGGGAAGAAAGGGGGAGCGTCCATGACTATCCCCCTTCCTGTTATTTTTAAATTGTTTTTTTTTTACTAAAACATTTTTATTTAGAGCGTGATATGTCTGTTTCGGGCAAATTTATTATTTTGACACGCAAAACAAAAAGGAAAAGGACATATAAAAAAATTGAAGAAAAATGATAAAAGATACGTAAGTAATTAAAGATCCAAACCTAAAAACTCGATTTTCTCGGAAAGCACTCCAAATGACATCCCCCCTTTCTTCCGTGGACTCTTCAATTTATTTTTTGTAGATTAAGTTTAAATATTTTATATAATAACTATTGATTTTTTTCTGTTACTTTTTTTGGATTGTTTCTGACTTTACTGATGTGTTTTTTTCATTCAGAAGATCATCCATTTTTTGGTGATATTCTTTTCTGTGAATGATTGCTATTTTTCTCCTTAATTCTGCATTTAGGGCATGTTCCAGCCTGAATATTCAACTACTTCTCCAAAAACTAAACTTTCTAGGTCTAGAAAGTATGATACTGTACTCGATTCAAGCAAAGAAGCTTAGTTGGTTTGAGCACATCATGTGAATGGGAGCTGAAAGATGGCCAAGACGTATAGTAGACTTTTCCCTGGAAGAAAGAAGAAAGATAAGCTACCAAAGAAGCAATGGGTGGAGGGAGTTGATGAAGGAATGGCAGCACGAGGTTTGAGAGCAGGACAGAAAAAGGGTAAGAGGCTGTGGAATTGAGTTCCTTTTTGGACGACATATAAACATGTTTTGTAAATATACTTGTTAAAAAAAAGAAATGCTATTTTCTATGTTTGTCAGATTTAATTATTACTACTTCTTTGTACTGCTGCACAAATTGTGTATTAATTCTTAACCTCTTTGATAGCAATTAAAATATAAATTTTAAGAGGTCAATAATGACTTTGAAATTTCCACAGGAATAGGACTTAGTGGATTATGAGACAGATGGTCTTGTATCATTTTAAGGAACTGATCAAAATATTTATTTATTTACTTAAACTGATACTTGACATTTGAAGATTTATGATAATAATTAATGTAATGAAATATCACAGCTCATCAGAGTATCTGTATATTTTAACAATTTAGTAATTAAAAAATTAACATTAAATGAAAGTTGTAAATAATGGAAATATATTTTTACAGATATAATTGTACTGTTACATTGATAAATTAATCCTTATTGAATTTAAAAGTCAAGATCCCCATTAATTTCCCGGAAATTGATTTTCTTTACATTTTTTAATTAAATAAATTAAAAAGGTTTTTAAATATTTTATAATAATATTCTTTAAATAAGTTTATAAAGATCTCTCCAGTTAATACTTCATTATTGGAACTAAGGAAAAATTAAGATCATTCTACCATCCTAATCTTTTGGTGAAACTATTATTTGAAATCATATGAGAAAGTCACTTTAGAATGAGGGAATTAGTTTGCCTGACAACATCAAACCATATGTTTTGTTTTTTTCAAGAAAATCAAATATTTATGCCTTAGCTTCAATTGCCACTTATATAAGCGTTAGGAAAGTTGAGTTTAATTATGTCTAAAATTTGGAGGCGGGAGTCATTTTTTTCAAAGGTTTGATTAGTTTGTAAACATCTATCTGCTATGCTTCAAGTGCTAATGTATAAGTTTTCGATGTTAGAATTTGCCAGTTTCTAAATCGAAAAAATATTGTTCGATTTTTTTTAAAGTATATTTAGAAAAAAAGTTGAGAGTTCTACTTTTTTTTTTATCTTGGTGGCTGTCGCTGAAGCTAAATAGTGTTAAAAAAAAATATATATATATACATAATAAGGCTGCATTTCCATTATAATGCCAAATGTAAATTATAAAAGGTGTTACTTAATTGTATGTAACAGGATGAAAGTGTATACTGTCTGTAGATTTGTTTAAATTTATTAACTGGAAAATTACTAACACCAATACCATGGGATTTTTACTTACTTTTATGAATTTTTGTTAATCAGCCAATTATCCTAGCATATTGAATTTACAGTTGAGTTTATTTGGGTTTATACCGAACAAAATGAATAGATACATAATAAGCTAGTCATTATTTTAAAGAGGTTATGATACAATTTTGAATTAATGAACATTTTTTTCAATGCAATAAAAAAGTTGCTTAATTATCTTTTGCTTATAGTTTCAAAAAATAATTGTCTATTCGAGATTGTCACTCACTATGTAGTTTTTGATTAGCAGATTTTAGTTTTAATTAAACAAAAAATTTTATGAACAAAAAAAAATATGATTAATATATAACAAGCTGTTTATATTTTCAGCGTATGTTTAGTTATTAGTATTTTTATTGAGACTCCACTTATCTTTTTTTTTTTTTAATTCAGTTTTGATGGTTTCTTTCACATGCTATTGATATACTTTCATTCTAATTAGTATTTCAAGAAATCAATCTTCCAAATCTTATGGATAAAGGAAAAAATGTGCTTCGCCCCATGGGTAAATCAAGACACTGTTTGAACCTGAATGATAGCTATGAGGTTACTTATTTCATTGATTTACAGTTTATTAGTTTAAGAGTGGAGCCTTTCAAAACTATATTCATCCTTCCTCTGTATATTTTTTTTGTTAGTTACACCTTCCTGGTCATGTGTAACACATGGGGGGGGGGGGTTACTCTTGAGGTGTATCAAACCATGGTAGAATAAAGTTCGAAATTTAATGCTAATACTTGATAACAATCACTGATTGCAGTTGTTGGACACACCCCTGTCTGAGCCATGGACAACAGGAACATTTTTTGGCAATCCAGTTAGCCCTCTCTGCAATGCTGCTGCTCTGGCAGCTCCAATATGGCGCACCACATCAAGAACATCAAATAAAGTTTATCCATACTTTAACCCAACTCCTGAGGATACTAGTGCTTTCCAGGTAAGTTTTTTCATAATGTTTATTATCTATGATTATTTACTACTACCTCACATTAGCGATTTTTGCCTCTTTCAATACATTGCTTTTAATTATACTTTTCTTTCTTGTGTTAATCATCACTTATTGAACCAATTATTTATACTTAGAGATTTTTTGTAAATATTTTCATACATACATTGTAATTCTCTTCATAGGAAATGGAGGGTGACCTTGGTTTGCCTGGAACAGCTACCGCTACCGCACATGGAACTATATCTCTACGATTAGCTCACAGAATGAGAGTTGACTTAACTATAGATCGTGCCATCAGATTACTGAACTTTAAGGTATTTTTCTTATTTTGTGTTTTATAAATTAAACACTATTCTAAAATAAAATTCTTTGGAATTTTTTTTAAGAATTATAAATTTTTAGAATTATCATCAGTTTTAGAAGGTTTATTGACCATGTATTTGATAATAAACAAGACTAAAAGGATAAAGTTTTTAGAAATTAATTGAATATTCTCATTATCATATTTGAGAATATGACTATTTCGTACATACATTAACACCAACATCGGTGCTACCAAATCTGGTCGGTGTCCAGATGGCATTAACTAATGCAGTACCTCTCCATGAAGAGTATGTTAGAAGGTGGTAATTTCAATCCTATGAGGAAGACTAAAAGGTCCACATCCTCTACAATGACTGCAATGGTTAAGTCAGCATCCCCGTTACTGGCAGTTGTTGAAACCCCTGCTGTGGTCATCTGTTGGTCAATTCATTTACGACTTGATTTATAGAAATGAAATTTTTTCTCTCAAAAATTATTAGATAACTATTACCACACTTCAAATTTCCTTAAGAATTGGTCCCAGCATATAAGTGTAAAGGACCTTTCTTTTAGATGATTGATGAACCTTTAGGGGAGTGTCTTCTTTAGCTCCACTCCCACCATTTGGTACTTTTTTTTTTTTTTTTTTTTTCTTTTTTTTTTTTTTTTTTTGGGACTTCAAGGCTTCCACTGAAGCCCTATACTGCCCATACTAACACCCAAGGCACTGGGTGATACTTCTCCTACGAAAGAAAAGCACCTCCCAGGGCGGTTGCTCGAACCCGCAGCTCCGGCATGGGAGTACGGCACTTTACCGCACAGCCACACCGGGCCTTTGTTACTTTTATCATGATCAGGGGATTTCCCCTACATTTTTGGCAGAACTGGCTTATACACAAGAATTTTCCCCATCTCAGTATTTTTTTGGTCTTCACTGCCTGGACTATGAGGTGTATATCAATGAGTGTTTATAGTGCTCCAAACTTTAAGAAAAACGTGCAATTGTAGGGCATGTCTTTTTTATGTTAATCTTGGAGAATAAAATCCATGTCTAATAATAAATCCTAGTATCAACTCGGAAGGAAAGTCTCTAGGTAATGCACCCACCTGTTGCCATTGCTTAAAATGTTATATTGGCACATAAACTGATTGTTGATATTGTGTTTAACCGGTGTGAATAAAGATTGAAAGAAAAAAAGAAAAAAAAGCTTTTGGTCTTTTAGAACCTCTGAGCACATTGACCTAACTTAATTGACTTTTATTTAATTTTGGTATTAAATATTTCTTCCCCAAACAAAACATTCTGTAATACTACAAAAGCATTTAAGTTCTTAGTTAAATACTTTGATTTCAATCAGATCGGTGCTATTTTTATTGCTGGGAACACATCCAAGGATTGATAAAATGCATTAAATAAATCAACAAATGCACCATGTACTTAGCATATGTCTCATGCTCTACTAAAAACCATTTTTATTTTTGGAAAGAGGGAGTAGGGACTCATGACCCATCACTTCAAATCGTTATGGTCTCTGCTTTTCACATATTTCTTTTATATTTTTTATTTAAACATTGAGCAAACCATTAAAGGGCTTAATATATATATATATATTTTTTTTTTTTGCAGAACAACATTGTTATAGCAATGAACCCCACAGGTTCAGCTTGTGCTCTCCTTCATCCAAATGGTAGAGTTCATCAGTATGGTAGCAGAGTGGAAATCATGGCTCATGACATAAGAGGAAATCACAAGTACGTAAACCTTAAATAAGCTGCCAGATTGAACTTTTTTTTCATGAAGTTAAAAGTTAACTTTTCAATTGTTTCTATTAAAAAATTTGAATAATTTAATTTGTGACTTAAGTCACAGTAACTGTAGTTGTATAAATTTATATATATGATAAAATAGGTCAATCCAGTTTTAAAGTCAATCAATTTAGTAGTGTTTTTTCTAGTCTATAAATAATTGTTTCATTCAGATTGAAATGATTATTTCAGAAGGCCAAAATTTGTCTCTGTAAAATCATATATCAAATATTTATATTTAACTGTTTGTAGGCTTGACATGCAATGTAGCGAAAAAAATGAAACACTATTGGTAGTTTATTCACCCAATAAAACTTGTTCTCTATTATTTTTGTTTTACTTTTTTACCATTAATTTTTATTAATATTGTGTCATAGGTTCGCTAAGATGTGGTATAAAGGTGTCAGCTTCACTTCTGAAAACTGCGCACTAGTTTACCTCGTGGATTCGGCTGGAACACGCACTACAACAGACACATTCACTGATCTCATTCAGGATTTTTCTTTGGATGTTTTCTATTCAGAGTCAAGGCATGGCCAGAGTTGTGCAATTGAAGCAGTTAATATTATACATGGAGCTCAGTATTGGACAACTGAAGAGGGTGTAGAGAATTGGCTAATTAATAATGTTCGTATTTCACAGGCACCAGATGGTCTCGTTAGGTAAATGAGTTATCCATTAGATATTTTAAATAACTAACTCAGAGTTATGGTTTGAGGGTTGTGCTTAATTTGCTAGGCTCCTACTTTTACCACTGTCCCAAATAAAATTCCACATTTTGTAACATTATTATATGTAATTTGGTTATATTTAAATATCAGCACATCAAACTTATTTTACTGATTGAATCAAGGAGGAAACAATCAAGAAGCAGAAACAAATTTATTTTACTTAAACTAAAAAAAATGTTGGTCAAAATTTTATACCTTCAAAATTTTGCAGCTGGGCAATTACTCCTTTAGCCCATTCTCTAGCTCGGGCCTTGAAGTTCAGTATTTTTTTTACTTGCACCAACCCTGAAGAAGCTCACAGTGTGATGGGTGAAAGCTTGGTGATTGTTTGGATTGTTACATGGTCAAACCCTGAAGACAAAATGAAGTTCATCGATCAAGACCATAAAAGCCTAAAAAAACATATTTTAGAGTTAAAGATCATCCTTTGCACTTGAATGCTGTTTTAAGACTTATTCATTTATTTAATCTTATATTTATAGTTTATTACCAGTTATTTACCCCCAGATAAATGAATGATAATATATCTGAAATTTCTTTTGTTTAAGGGTTGCTCGAAACAGTAACAAGTATCACCTGCGCACCTCTCCAACTAATGGCACAGCTTCAATGACGACCCCATTCCTCCATTGCACAGCCAGCATGGGCAGCACCTCTCACCTCTTTGTGAGGCGTGGAGAGAGACGCATGCATTTCGATGGTTCCAGCTTCATTGTGCGGAACGCTGGCCACTCTGCAGGATTTGATGAAAAAACTCAGCTTAAAGTCTTTTAAAAATGAGCAGTTTTTGCTTTTTATCTGTATCCATCACTGTCTCTCGCGAAACACAAAACTGATGTCGTTTGCCATTCTTTTATAAATAACGGAAGATTACTTTAGGTTCCTGGCTGAAAATATGCCCGTTATCGGGATAGTTTTTAATATTTATTGGATTGGAAATACTTGGCACATCTTTGTGTATTGTGTATCTCATGGGGTATGATAGATGTACATGGAATAAACTGCGTTTCCTTTAGTAATATTTTATTTTACTTTCTGCCAGTTATTGTGTAAATTAATATATAACAAATCATAACTCAACTTTGTTTTTCTTTTATTAAGTGTGTATATTGTTAGGATTCTTGTTATACTTCCTCAAGTAATCATTTTTAAATAAAAATTTATTTTATTTTTTTATTTATTTATATTTAACTTAATTCGCACCTTCCCTGGAGTGCAACTAGCAAATTTGTAGAATATAAAGATCATTATCAGTGATTTGGTTGAAAATAAAAATATTTTATTAAAATTAATTTTAAATGAAAGATATTCTTAATTTTAATTTTTAGCATTGTTAGTTGGTATATTAGGAGGTATATTACTTATTAGGTAACCTTTTTAATAATAGATGTAATTCACCCCAACCACCATCTATATAAGTTGATATTTAGTTTGGTAATTGGATGTTTTTAATCAACATTAAATTTATTAAGATACCGTTGATCATATTCATGAGTAAATTATAGGTTTTTATATCTTTATTCAAGTATGGGCTTGAGTTATTCTCTTGTCACCTTGCCTGCCCACTGAGATTGTGTTACAGCAGTTAGTTTACTGCAATAAAGTTCATTCAAACCTCATTTTTGAATAAAGTATTGTTACAGTAGCAATGAACTAATTAAAAATAGATTTCAGGAAATGTTCCTCCATCCCCCAGTCATCATCTCTGCTAAGTGCTGCAGTGAGGGAACACTGTAGCCAGTGATCATCATGATCGTTCAGGGGCCTCAAAAAATACATCTATATATATACATCAAAATACATTCTAATAAATCTTCTTAGAATGTTCAGAAAAGAAACATATTACTTTATATTACGGCTCATTTACATTACCTGTGAGTAAAGATAAGAAAAAGATATACTGAGCAAATGTCAGTTAGGCAACTAATAGCCGAAACATAGACGATGGCACAGAGAATGATGTTTTACTCACGTAATATTTGAGTCTCGGCGGCGGTTCCAGGACTTCCTTCATGCTTGCATATTAAATGTAGCTGCTCCATTGTAGTATTATAATTTATTAAAGAAAACGAGTGTTATTTACAGAAAAATAAAAACAATCTGGATGATCTAGATTAAAACTGGAGCGTATATCGAATAACTTAGAACTTTCTAACATAATCTAAATCAACACTGACTTCAACCAAACAAAATATGAAACATCTCAATTGGTTGCGAAGTCAAGTAGAGTCAATTAGTCAAAAATGAAGTTCTGTCGCTATTCACTAAAAGAATGTAAGCCCTGTTCCGCAAGATGATAATAAGTATAATCAACCATTTTAAAATTGCAGTTAAGTATTAAAATTAATTTACATAATGCATTCCGTTCTTGCATTAATAATAATTAAGAAATCGTTACATAATCGTTTAGCTTTAATGTCCATTTTATCATATTTTGACCAATTTGACTAAATTCTCTCTCATTTAAACAGGTCACATTTTAGAGAAAATATATCTTAATATTTACTTTCATCTTAATTTATTAGTTAAACATCGTAGGCACCTGATGCTTTCAATAAAAATTTAAAAAATAAATAAAAACAGCAGATAAGGACATATCAACTCAATCCTTTCCAAACAGAATGGCGATTACAAGTTGACTGACTTTAAGCGAAATTTCCGCAATGTTGGTAACTTAAATTATTTTATGACCGAAGATTATACTTAAGCTTTTAAGTACTATTTTAGAGAAATGTCATAGTTGTTGCCTTATCTTACCAGATGAATGATTACAGACTGTCATATAGTAATTAACCAATGCATATAGGGCGACTCCTCCAAATAAGAAATAAAAAAAAGTGTCCCGTAATCTGAATTATTTTAATGAATGAATCCAAAAATAAATAATAAAATCAATAATCACATTATTCAAAACCAAATAATAATAAAAATAATATAAAAATAAAATAATAATGAAAATAATAATAATAATAAAAATAATAATAATAATAAATAATAAAATGGATAATTATGTTATTCAACTTTATTTGTAGCACTTGCATAACCTCACAAACAGGGTTATCATTATGATAAGTCAGACCCCTCCCCTCCGGAAAAATATTATATACATGCTACTGACCCCTGCAGAAAAAAAAATTACATAGTGCCAACGCGATAGATTCACAGCACTTCATAGCGTATCCAGGGGAGAAGCGCCCCCCCCCCCCCCCCCCCCCCCCCCGCCGCTCTATAAGTGAGCACTAATAAACTAATATTTTTTTAAATGCCCTACATGTAGTGATTTCTTCAAGTCCTACCCCCATATGCCACATGGCCAGGTGGGGGTACCGAACAAAAAAAAAGTCCTCAAGTTGAAAATGGATTGGATATCTAAACATTCAATAATAATCTACAAATTTCAATAGTAGTGAAATTTTTCTATGTATGGCCCCCTCTTAAAATTTCTGGATCCGCTCGCTACTGCTACGGTCGGCGCGCCAAATCGGCCCGCGACATCTATTGGCTTATTTTTGTTGTGATAGCTTGGTTAAATTTACTTGCTTGGTGGAGATTAATGACAATTATAATACACAGAGAATTTACCTAAGCATTATATGTAACTAAAAAATAATTTAAATGAATACAACTACATTATAAATAAATAATAGTAATGACATTTGTGTAATTGTGATTTTTCACGGGCAATAGTTTATTAAAAGAGGCTTAAGATACTCGGCGATTAGTCTAGAAATCATGTATTACGGCAGGAAAATTAATGTAAAACGGTTTTGGCCTTTGGGACTTATAGAACTATAATTGGTAAGGTACTAAGACTGGAAAGTTTTGAGACCCCTGGTTTAAAAGATAAAAATATATTGTTAATTATATTGTTGTTAGATAAAATATGTTGTTTCTTTATAAACCGATAACTAAATTTTAGCCCTGGCAGCCTCGCGCTAATCGAGCTGAATCACAGCTTGGAGGGTAGAAGCTCCACTATTAGCGATGAAAATTAGAAAGACTAAAAATGAGGGGGGAAAGGTGCGGAAGTTATCTGTAAATTTTTATGATACTCGAAAATGATGCATTACTGAACATCAGGAGGGAATATAGAAGGTCGAAAATATCAAATTAGAAGACTTATTTAAAATAGATTTTCTTCAATCAACTCAAAAAGGAAAGAAAATGTTTGAAAATAATACTTGTAAATAACGTTACTTGATGACTGATAGATTAATGATTTTATCTAGTAATTTGGCTTGTTTCTAATTTATTTTATTTTTGAAAGAAAAACAAGTTGCTGACTGGGTAACTAGTTAATAATTTTATTTTTAATATTATGTGATATGCATTCTAAAAACATTATGCTGGTTTGTTTAATATTGTAGGCTAAGTAAAGTAATTTATGTAAATTTATGTCAAGCTAGCAAACATTGAAATAGATACATATTAACGTCATTCACAATGTTTTTCGTTGAAGATTATTTTCAGTAGATATAACTTGTACTCAACAATTGAAAGACAGTTGAGTAATAAATGTATCTGAATATAATTTAGCAATTAGTAAATTTTTATAAAATTGAATATAATAAATTCAAACATTTAAAATTATAATTTTAATCAGTTCTTGGTTCGCAGATCGTAGATTGGACTAGAAGATAAAAAGTATATAAAAACATCAAACCACAAATGAAATTGATTGTTGCCAATAATCAAAATCGCCGCAAAAAAACTAGTTTCTATGTTAGCAAAAAAACACTTTCGCTGGCATTGAGTCCGGTAGTGGGGATAGGTCTGATCACTTCCACGGTTGCCATGAAGGCGATAGCTATCTTGATATTCTTCTGCATCTCTTCGACGTTCTCAGAGGACACTCTTCAGCTTGTTCACCTGGTGAGTCCTGAGGCTTTAATTTTCAATTGAAACTGTTATTTGTATCTGCCCTTGGTGTGCTCATTTCCCGCAGCGAGCGTCAGTTTCGGTTCATCAACTTTACAACGAGACTATTGTTGATTTAATTCCACACTTCCTTTTTGGAATAGCTTTAGTAGTAATTTCTTAAGCATTTCTTGAGATTAGGTATATTTGGCAGAATCTCAGCCTTGTGATATCAAGATTCTATCATAAGAAGGTCAAAGATGTTTTCCATTCCTTATCACTATGACCCACTGCTCAATTTTTATGCTTAAGTAAGCAAATTACGATTACACCGTAAATAAAATTTAGTGATGGGAAATATTTTTTTTTTAAATAAATTTTATAACTCTACAGTCTTAGCTAAACGTATTCCTAACTTTAGATTTATTATATTTAGATATTATTCAATTTTATTTATTAATTATTAGGGGGGGTAGAGTTCTCAATGACGACAGCCTTAATTAAACCTATTTGGAAAATCAAATCAAGTATTGTAACTCTTGCAATATCATTAATTTCTAAATTCAACAATAAACATATTAGATACTTATATATATATATATATATATATATATATATATATATATATATATATATATATATATATATATATATATATATATATATAGCTCTATTGTATTTAAACATTCGCGCTGATTTCATAAACTACATTTCCGATTTGAAAAATCTTTTTTCATTTGATATTTGTTAGTCGAAGGCTTTAAGTATAATAACACGTATAATTCAATCTGAAAAACATAGGAGATCAAGCTACACAGCTTCCGGTAAATATCGTTTGCATATAGGAGTCGACTGAATAAAAGACTAAATCTTTTCCTGATTAAAAGTAACACCAAGGTCGGTTGCTGATGGACCAGTTGCGGAAGAGTTGAGAACAGGAATGTTGAGATGAGTTCAGGAATTGGGACCTTAAATTTATGTTCAAGGGATGGGCGGATCCAGCTGGCTGTAATGGGGGGGCCGCAGTCCAAAGGGGGGGTGCTGCAGCCCCACAGCCCTTCCCCTGGTTCTGGCAATAAACTTTTTCATCTTTATATTCCTTTGCAACAACTAAAATTCTACTTATTCTGCATATTATTTGTTTTTTAACTTCCTTACTTTTATTAAAGTTAAATTCTTTCTTTAAATGACAAAAAAGTTTCCAAATGGGGAAGAAAACTGCAGCCCACATTCCTCCCCCTGGATCCGCCAATGATTCAAGGAGGATGATTTTGGCAAATATAATAGAACGACTTCAGCACTTATATTTTGGGAAATATATAATGAATTCATTGACGTGTTGTTGAGATAAAAAAACTTTTTTCATAAACGACAATCCGTGTTGTAAAAAAGACAGTGGTGAATTTATGATAGGCTAACTGGAATATTTTTCGAGCGCCAATTTCAAGGTAGTATCAAACTTGGAGTGATATACATTTTAATTTAACATTGAACATTAGTTCAATAACTGGTCCAATAAAATGAATAGCAAATCTGCGGTGAAAAAGTAATAGAGGACGAGAAACATAGAGCTAGAAAAGCATCCCACGGGGGTTAAAAATAATTCCCAAATATTCACTTAAAAGTTCTCAATGACTTCACTTAAAAAACTACTTATGGATGACAAAACTCTGATTAATAACAGAAATATTTTCAATTACTTCTTCCCCACTCCAACTATAGTTGGCCTTGCGCTGGAAAACAAACCTATTCGATCAGCGTGTATCTTGTCTGTCTTCATTGCTATCACGATATCTTCAGGGTTATGTTTGAAAGTATGTTTTAATATAGTAATATAGTAATATAGCAAACAAATATTTAGCCTGCGACTTATACAAATATTATCAACGCCTTAATTCTCCTGTTATGCCATTTCGTTAAATATGATCCTATATAAAATATAATCTCATTTAATTTTAAAATTAATTCGATGGTTTAGAAAAATGTAAAACAATCATTGAAACAAAAATGATTAGGAAATTACTTTTTTTACTTTCACTTACCTATATATGAAATATATAGTAAGTGGAAGTATTGCGATCGTGAAAAATTTCGACTTCCGGTTTTCAACGGAAATACACGTTTTGGGGTCCCCTGAGTCGAAATGACCAAGTCCCGCGAAATGGTCTGTGTGTGTGTCTGTGTGTCTGTGTGTCTGTGTGTGAACAGACTAGCTCAAAAACTATAAACCGTGCGAACCTGAAATTGGGTATTTAGAGTAAGTATATGCCCGCGATGTGACAGCATAAATTTCATCAAAATTCCTTAAAGGGAGGGGGTACTTTACTTAATAACTTTTTAGGTTTTTTCGATTTTCTCAAAAACGGCTCTAACGATTTTGATTAAACTGAATATTTGATTTATTTATATGCCCGAGATATGACTGTAAAAATTTCATCAAAATTGATTAACCGGAGGGGGGACTTTACTTAATAAATTTTGTAACTTTTTCACGTGTTTTTTTTTTATTTACTCAAAAAAGGCTTTAACGATTTTGATCGAACTGGGTATTTGATGTATGCATAAGCCAAAGATGTGATAGTTAACATTTCACCAAAATTGACCAACCGGAGGGGGGACTTTACTTAATAAATTTTGTATCATTATCACGTGTTTTTTTTATTTACTGAAAAACGGCTTTAAAGATTTTGATCAAACTGGGTATTTGATGTATGTGTATGCCAAAGATGTGATAGCCAAAATTTCATCAAAATTGATTCACCGGAGGGGGGACTTTACTTAATAAATTTTGTAACATTTTCAAGTGTTTTTTTTATTTACTCAAAGAAGGCTTTCACGATTTTGATCAAACTGGGTATTTGATGTATGCATAAGCCAAAGATGAGATAGCCAACATTTCACCAAAATTGACCAACCGGAGGGGGGACTTTACTTAATAAATTTTGTATCATTTTCGCGTGTGTTTTTTTTTTATTCAAAAACGGCTTTAACTATTTTGATCAAACTGGGTATTTGATGTATTTATATGCCAAAGATGTGATAGCCAACATTTCATCAAAATTGGTCTAACGAAGGGGACCACAACACTGCATTAATTTCTAATCTCAGTAAGTTGGTAAGTGAAAGTTGTGTGTTGCGCGCACGCACCAGATTTTTTTTTTTTTTGCTTCAAGACTTGTCAATGTAAAAAATACAATTGTAACAGTTATGTGGGTTTAAATAATTATATTCAAAGAAAATAATAATTTAAAATGCCACACAAACAATATAAACTTAAATAATCAAGAAGGTTACAAAAAGTATCAACTTTTGACGACACTTTTAACACATTCGGTGCGGACCCAGTACATACAGCCCAGTCAATTGGTGCTTAAAAGTGCCTGTTTCAAAAAAAAAATTAGGGTAGAAGGTTTCTCGACGGATTCTTATGTTTTTCGGTGTGCTAAATACGAATCTGAAGTTTGCCAACAAAAAAAATGACGGCTTCACAGTGAAAATTGCAAAAAAAACCCTAAAAATTTCGGACTTTTTTTACAAAATCGCTTATAAAGTGAAAAGTATGCATGAATTTTTTATTATTTAAAAAATTAAAGTAGACAAAATTTCCTTCAAAATGCATTGGTAAATTTTAATTTTTGAGTGGAGGGCACCGCCGATAGATCGCGCTGAAAAAGAGCAACTTTTTTGGCACTTAGACAAAAACGAGAGAAACTCAACCCTAACTAGCCCCAGATGCTTTCTTATCGTATTTCCTCCATGAATACGTGTTTTATTCGTGTTCTATGGTGGTTACAAGATTACGAAGCCTTTGAAAAACATTGCCCACGGAGTGGTAGGAATTCATAAAGAACCGATCAAGCCGTTTTATTTTTTATCAAAAATGAAATGAAATGAATATAATGAAAAGGGATGTGTTTTCAATTAACTCACGTGATATCATCGCAAAAATGAATACGCTCATGTTCCAAAGCCAACAATTTAAAAAGGGTTACTCCAAATAAAAAAAAATACGTATAATAGTTGTAGAATATCGAATTCTGTGTAAAATGATCTCTTTAATTTTAAAATTAGCATACCCCTATGAAGACAAAGTAATTAAAACGTGAACGTATTTAGCGCTATGTGGTCTAAAATCCGTGAAATGTTTTGGGATTTTTTTTCAGTTTCTCCCATATAATTCAGCAAATACAGATCACAAAATATTCCTTTCTTCTTACTATAAGAGGCTAAACTGTTGCATATAGAATTATATATTTGAAGTTTAAATCGGTTTAGTGGTTTAGCCAGTCGGTACATCAAAAATCTGTAACTTTTACGATTTTGGTGGAAACCGTGTTCCAACGCCTATAACTCAAAAACACCTAGTTTTAAATGAAAAATGTTTTTGATAAAAGTTCCTGAGCATCAAATTTAGCAGGAAATAAGCTCCTTCCACACAATAGTAGCTAAATCCTAGGGGAAATACAAATCAAAAACGTGAAATTATTCGTAGTAGTTAAGAGGGCTAAGAGTTCGGTTTTTGAAGTATTAACCATTTTGAACTACTTAAACAACCATCTTCCATGTGTTAAAATAAAAGATAAATTTTTCCAGGTACCTACCTCTCTAAGTAGTTATTTTCATGAATATTTTATCTAATTCCCTGATACTTCAAAAACCGAAGTCTTAGCAGGAATTACCCACTACGAATAATTTCACGTTTTCAATTCTATCTCCGAACAGGGTTTAGCTAATGTTGTGTGTAAGAAGCCTGTTTCATGCTAAATTTAATGCTCCGCCATTTTTATCTAAAACATTTTTTATTTAAACTAGATGTTTTTGAGTTAGAGGCGTTAGAACACGGTTTCCACCACAATCGTAAAAGTTATAGATTTTTGATATACCGGACCCGGCTAAACCACTAAACCGATTTAAAATTCAAATATATCATTCTATTTGCAATAGTTTAGCCTCTTATGGTAAGAAGAAAGGAATACTTAGTGATCTGTATTTGCTGAATTATATGCGAGAAACTTAAAAAAAAAAATCCCAAAAAATTTCACGGTTTTCAGACCACAAAGCGCTAAATACGTTCACGTTTTAATTACTTTATCTACAGAGGAGTGGGCTAATTTTAAAATTAATGAGATCGTTTTACACAGAGTTCGGTATTCTAAAACTATTATAGGTAACATTTTTTACTTGCAAATTGCAGGCTTTGGAACACGAGCGTAATTCATTTTTTCCGCTAAAGTGGCTAAATTGACAATCGATTTTGGCAAAAAGACTTACCCGATTTTAACTGTGAGGACCTCAGTCGACGCGAAATTTAATGCCCTTTTATTTTAGGAAGAACACAATTTCTTCTGCGATAAATCGTTTTCGAGTTATTAGCGAAAAATTGAAAAGTTCGAAAATGCCGATTTTGTTCGCCTATAAAATTTGATGGCAACCGATCTGAGGTGGCAGACGTTCACATTTTTTGTCTATGAAATGAGTACTTTCAGGCTATATGATCAAAATTTTTTATTAAATCAGGCACGTTTTTGGCCCTCAGCTCCCGGACTACTATGGGTGCCTGTCTACTCACCGTAGGGTCCCAGTAGATCTACTGGCCATGCCTCGTAGTTTATGAGTTTACTAGAAACGCTCGGAAAGGGGGATTTTTGACAATTCTTCGGCGAATCTGGTATATTTCGCTTCATTTACGTAGCTGACGCGAAATATACCGGATTTGCCGAAGAATTGTCGAAAATCTCCCTTCACGAGCGTTAAAATAAATTAATTATGAATAAATGGTTCCGGATTCTTACTGTCCATAATCTTTTCCCTCATTTTTACTATTTTCTGCATAGCATTTGTACTGTATTTTATCAGATCAATTGGATAAAGAATCAAGGACAAAAGATTGTGCATTACCTATGTACTTGTGTAAAGTTAATTCATTCCTAATGCTTGCTACTCACCGTTGATTATGTACCTATTCCTTATCCTTATCAAAGGCTTGGAAAAAGATGTGTTTGAGTTAGTTCATTGGAATTGCTACCAAGCAAGGTTCCCAAACTAGTAAGCAAGGAAGTGTCCTTGAAACAACTCTACTTTTATTGTTATTTACATAGATATTGTCTTAAAAAATATTTTGTGATTCAACAAAATCTTACTAAGTAATGTTTAAGACATTTTATGGTTGTAATGAAAAGTTTTTATTTTATTTTATTTTTTAATTAATAGAATATTCACTATACATAAAAAAAAGATTTCATACACAATTATCATGTAGAGAAATGAAAAATTTTCTTCACATTAAAATGAATTGGTATTTCCTTTAAAACTTTCGATTATTGTGATAAAATAACTTAGTTAAATAAGTATTAGTTATTAAACATCTTAATGTTAACAAAAGAATAATAAAACTATTGAATTTTCTTTTCATTGAGTATAAAAAATCTGATTTTCATCTTTTTTCCTTACATTAGTCACATACCAGTGTAGTTTAAATACAGAGGATTTAGTTTTAAAGGCTTATGTTTAAGAATGAGGATGCATGTAGTAAATGAAAAAAAAAAGAAATGTAGCCATCCTAACACCCAAAAATGAGTTCCACTTTAAGTTATGAAAATACCTTAAGTACCTACACATATATATTTTTTCCTCTAGGGCATTACAATTATTTCGAGCTTATTGCTAAAAACTTTTAAATTTAAAAAAAAAAAAGAAAGAAAAGAGAAAAACAGAAATGACCAACACAAAAACAATTAAATATCTTATTTTATTAGAAACCATATCCTGCATAATTTTGTTTACTATATTTTGAATATGTCATTTTAAATAAAATAAAATGTTTTTGTGTCTGTGAATATGAAAAGCAAAATATTTTTCATAAAGAGATTTGAATACTTATTGTTCAAAAAATCTGACAAACTGTAGAAGTTTGGTCGTATTTATTCAATAAAAGTAACACAGTTATTTTGTATGAATTTCTATGTGATTCAATAATTGCATTTCTTGAAAAAGTGAAGCGTCATCAAACAATTATTTAAAAACAAGCTTATAATTATATTTTTGTTTGCTATGATATGACATACATTACTTACTTATTTTATTTTATATTTTATTTATACTTATTTTTACTTTCTTAAATTTTAACTCTCTTTTTTTTTCTAGGTGTTCAGACATGGCCAAAGAACTCCAGCTGATACATACCCAAAAGATCCTTATATAAAGGAGAAGTTCAGCCCATATGGTTGGGGAGCTCTAACTAATGTGAGAATTCAATCTATTTTTTATTTGCTTTTTGTTTTATAAAGCCTATTAATACATGTATATTTCAACTTTTAGGCTTTCCCTAATTTAGGGGGTATAGTCTAGCTTTCCTTGGGGACCAACATCAGTAGGAAGTAGAGACCAGCCTGTCGGGATTTATTCTATTATGTATTGATCCATTATATGATTGAACCAAATATGTTTTTTCAAAGTAGTATAAGTATTTAAAAGTATGTAAATATTAGGAAAACAATATGTATTAGGTAAATCAAGCCTAGGAGTAATAACTCTTCCCCGTGTATCTTATCAAAAATCGCATTGTTGTTTTCCAAGATGTCAGTAGCCGCCTGGAAGTTTGGTCCATGGACGGTTTGCTTTGGGGGAAAGAAATATAGGTCCTCATTGCCTGCTGACTCTGAGCATTTATAATCCATGGACCTATACCATTGCGTCACTGTCCTCGAACCCAAAGTGCAGACCCCATCGATGAGATTGGTTATGGAGGCTATGGGCAGTCTGCCACTGCACCATGGAGACAATGGCTTGCAGCAATGTGAGGTTTGGGCTACCTCCTCCAGACTGTCTGTGGTCCAGCAAGCAACACCAATTTCTGTAAGAAGGCAAAACAGTGCGGCCAAAGGTCTCAGCAGACCTACTGCGCCAATCGAAAAAAAAAATTAAGTAAGTAAATATTAGGCAAACAATTTATAAAAGAATAATTAAAACATTAATAAAATATACTTGTTTATCAGACAAGTTGGTTTGAAATATTCTGTTAAAAATATTTGTATTTTAAATAATTAACTGGAAAAAGTCACTAAACTGAATTATGATCTTAATAAAAAGTAGCATTCTCAAGTCTAGCAGCAATGGTTCAAATTCAATCTGGGTAGGTTAAAATTTATTTGGAAGCATGCCGATGGAATATTGCTCGACCTTCCGACCCTGATTAGAATAGGTGGTTATACCTCTGGAGTAACACCCTTTATGACATGGCTAAGTATTAATTATGATAAAGCTCAAAATAGCTCTAATTCCATTTGATACAAAGAATTAGTATATCAGTTTTCTAATATATTTTCTAGATGTATACATATATTTTTTTTAAATATTTAACTTTTCATATGATTTTAAGGAAGGAAAAAATCAACAGTATGAGCTTGGAAAATGGCTGAGGTCACGTTATAACGGATTTCTGGGAAAGGCATACAGAGCTGAGTCATTAGAAGCATGGACAACAGATGTGGAAAGGACCAAAATGTCTGCAGCCCTTGTATTGGCTGGTATGTTTCCACCAATAGAGGAGCAGATTTGGAATAAAGATCTTCTTTGGCAGCCAATACCTACTTCTCATCAGAAATTAACTGAAGACAAGGTAAGAAAAAAAATCTAATTTACATAGTATCAATTATACCAGTTAAAATTAAACTTTAGTCGACTCTTAGATCAGCTCCTTTATTAATCAACACCACATACTGGTATTCTTATTGCCTTACAACTAAATCTTCTGCTTGTTATATTCCCTTCTACTCATATATGAAAAGCGTTTTGGTGTTTATATTTTTATTTTTGGAAACTGATGATATTCTACAGATTTTCTCTCTCATGTCTTTGGGATCCAGCATTATCAACAATGCACTGCAAAAAAATTAATTTAAAACGCTTCTATTAATGTTTTCCCACGAAAATTAGTGGTCTCCAGAACTTGTTTTGATAAACCCTCAGAGAGAGAATAAATCCTCAGGCTTGTCTCAAGAAGATTTTTTTCTTCATCAATACACCTAAAAAGCTGAGTGATCCTTCGGTTAAGGTTTGTTGAACAATATCAAGAACCTATGAAGCAGGACTTTTAAAATGAATATTGAACTCAGTATTTAAAATTAAACTGGTATGGTAAATGCAAAAAATGAGTTGCAGGACTATGTTAGGATTATATTGCAGGACTATATATATTGTGAGGGTGAAAGAGGATCATATAAATAAAAAATCTGGTGCGTGCGCGCAACACACAACTTCCACTTACCAACTTACTTAGATTAGAAATGGATGTGTTTTGTTAATTGCCACTTCCCAAAGTCACAATTTTTTCCTCATTCATTTCTTATTTTTGTTTTTACTTACTCTATAAAAACAAATTTTTTTATTATTAAATAAAAGTTTTTACTTGCGATAATTCGGCAATGCAAGCATAATACTCCAAGTCGTCTGATTTTATAATTCTCTAAGTATTTGTTGAAAACTTCATTAAGTTACCATGAAACAAACACACACACATACGCACGCACGCCAAAACGTGTATTTTCATTGAAAACCGGAAGTAAAAATTTTTCACGAGCGCAATACTTTCCCTTACTATATATTTCATATATAGTTAAGTGGAAATAAAAACTATTATACAACTAGATCTGCAAAACAAGGCAGGCAGGCCGACCAAGCATTAGATGTGCTAATAAAATCCATGATGGGGAGGTGCTTATCTATGGGATTACAATAATGACAATGTTAAATGCCAAAGAGAGAGAGAAAAACATTTAGGTGTTGGCAAGGAATAAGGTAAATTCTTTGTTACTGCTTTAATGTAAGTTTCACCAAAAAAAAAAAAATTTAATAGGTGGGATTTAAAATATATCATACAATCATGAAGAACAAAATAATCTCGAATAATTGAAAAAGTGAATTTTGAACATCATAATTTAGGCTGTCTTTTATCTTTAAGATCTTTAATTAATTATCTTCAAAATTATCTTTAAGAACGTATGATTATCCTCGTTATGTATAAAATCCTACTATTACTCAAAGAAAAAAAACTTAAAATAGTAACACGCTTGTATATCTCCACTTTTAAAATAATTATTTACTGACATTCAGCTGTTGTTAGTCCGTGGATGTCCACGCTATTCAGAAGCTGTAGCAGAACTGAAAGCCAACCAACTATCTGAATTAATAGCAAAACAAAAGAATCTTTATGATTATATTTCTGAACACACTGGCAAAACAGTGACTGATCCTGATGACGTAATGGACATTTTCAGCACCCTAAAAGCTGAGGTAAACTTAATTTAATTTTATTTGTTTTAAATAACTTAAATTTATTATTATTTTTGAGTTTTTTTTGTTGCAAAAATGTTGAAACAATTCAGTTATAGGAAGAGTTTGGATTAAAGCTGCCACCCTGGACGAAGGATGTTTATCCAAATGAAATGGCAAATGTGACAGCTTTTAGTTTTGTCATGAACTCTTACACTGATGAGTTAAAGAGGTTAAAAGGAGGTCAATAATTAATAAAATAAAAAATTACCAAAGATTAATATTTTTTATATTTATCAAACATTGTTGCTCTAGGACCACTACTAAAGAAAATTTTGGCTGATTCTAAGGATAAAATAAAAGATGATTTATCAAAAAAGAAGCTTTACTTGTATGCAGGTCATGATTCAACAGTTGCCAATGTTTTACAAGCTTTAAAAGTTTGGGATCCTCAAATTCCAATCTACAACATAATAGCATTAATAGAACTACACAAATTAGAAGATGATTACAAGATCAAGGTAATGATTGTTGATGTACTATTTTTTAACATTATATTATATATATTGTCACCCCTCTTTTTAATCTACAATTCCATCACGACACAGGGATCTTTGGGCAAGGGTTGTGTGGTAATTAATAAAACTAGAGACTATTTACATCATTTATTATTTACAATAAACAATCTACAGGTCCCAACTACCAAGGGGGGGGGTCTCATAACTACATAAATACTTGGGGCCACTTTTATACTCAATACTTGGGGCTGCTATACTACTCGAATGCCACTCCTGGCCTGTCGGTGCCTGCCCCAGCCTCACTCTGCCTGTTTCTCCCAGACTTAGACTGCCCAAGTATTCGCCTAGGCCAGCCTCTTCTAGGAGTTCCCTCTCTCTCTCTCAATGGCCCTCAGGGTCTCCTAGTTTCAATGGCCTGCTTAGCTTTTCAGCTATGGTTTTCCACTTGACAATATATATATATATATATATATATATCTCCAACAAGCACTTGAAACACATCAATAACTAATAGACTCAGTAGCGGATCCAGGAGAGGGGCGGGGGTGCGTCCCCCCTGAGAGGTGAAGACACTCATACAGTATTACTATTTCTATATAAAACTAGCAGGCCCGGCCACGTGTTGCTGTGGCTCAGTAGTCATATCCTAATATTTTTAAACAAATACAGTAATACCAATATTCATTGATAAAGATGAAAACCTTTCAGCTAATCAAAATCCAACGTGATTGAGAATAGAGCATTACACCATTTAAAAGTATTTGGTAAAGAATATAGGAAAGTTGAAGTTTTTATTTTTTACATCTCATATTTCAATGTAGTTTGATTAAAAAGGAGCTGATTGTGTTTATGACTCACAGCGCTGCCTACACTATCGCCCTTTTTTTTATGGATCGGTATAAACTAACTCGAAATGGCTATATTTTTCCACTAATTTTAAAAAGGATGACAGAAGTAAGTTTTGATAACCTCAGCCATTGATCTATTGATTATTGGGCTAACACTACTTCAACTTGGTATTGTTAGTTTAACAACGGCTTAATTTTGCTCAGGGTCATGCCAATCTTGGTTAACGCGTCATATATGTCCTTTTGATAGGCGTTTTTCTCAATTTCTTTGAGACCTCGATTTCCCAACCCTTCGGCAAATAAGTGTTCGGCAGGAGGGTGGTGTGTTGAAGCTTTTAATTTAGCAATATATTTGATTGATAAGAAATCTCTTCTTAAAGACGCTTTTACATAATACAATTAAGAATTTTTATTTATTCAAGTACTAATTTGTTCAAAATGTTTTGGGATAACCTGTTTTGTTTTTTTAACACAAACCAAAGATTTGATGGTCTCCACACACGTGAGCAGGCGATGCCCACGTGAGGTATGCCATTTCCCATGGGAAAAACACGGATTTTCAAAGTCCAAGTGGACATTGTTTGCCCTTGGGATTTGTTTATGGTCATGGCAAAAGCCAAACAAATAGGATATTGAAGCCTTTTAAATTTTATTGAAAATTCTGACGGTTCCAGGGGAATAGGTGGCAACAGGACGATATCTCCTATAAACCTTCCAGGCAACATTTTTGCTTCAATAACATTTCCTGTGATCCTTTTAATGACCAAACGTGTACCGTTGCACAATTGAGGTGGATTTAAGTTACGAAGAAGAATGATCGGTGAGCCAATCTTCAACTGGAGATTGTTTGGGTGTATATCCAGGGAATTAAAAAATTCAGATGGGAAATTTACGACTTTGTTTACATCTAGAACATTGTCAATTGATTTATGAAGTTTATTTCATCGAAATCAACATTTTTTGCTGCCAAAATAGCACGACTACCCAGCCAATTATAGTCCAAATAATTGTTCAAAATATCAGGAAAGACACTTTATATTTCGTAGACAGTTCATTTTTCGTCTTTACAACAGTTCAGAAATTTTCTGGTAATTTGATAAATTTTGAATTTCGATGCAGCTCTATTTCACCGTTTCCAATATACAGCAATTCTTTAGAAAATATATCTGCCGATGGATCATTTTGGAATAGTACTCTCATATTTATGGTGGATAAATCTGAAACTTGCGGTTACCCAAATAACGATTATTCCTGTTCAGTAGAGGTGTAATAATCATTATATGTAAAATTTAAAAAATGCCGCGATTTGTAATCCTTTCTTAATCAACAATCATTTAAAGATAAGTAATTATCTATATTAGTAATATAGTAATCGTATTCTGGTGAAATTAACAACAAAATATCATTCCCAATAATAGCCTACTTTAAATTAAAGAAAGGATTAAAATCTTCGCTGAAATTTCTTAAATTTTACATATAAAGATAATTACAACTCTGCTGAACAGGAAGTAACAGCCTTTATTCGATTGGGATTAAATTTTCTCAACTTTAAATTATTGTTGATAAAGGAGGAATTACAAATCTTCACTGACATTTTTTAAATTTTACATTTTAGAGCACGGGATAAAAATAATAAAAAGGTTTGGTAAAATAAAAAAACACTGTATTTAAATAATAATAACAAAACGAATAATGAAAATAAAGAAGAAACTTCTGTTAAATAAATAAAGAAATCAACTGAAAATATAATATTAAAATCTTAATTATGCAGTTCTTTAGCAAATCACAAAGTATCCCACAACACCTAATCAAAACACACTCAGGGAGTTTTTATGACTGGTTACCCGCAGTGTAGCCAACTTACTAATTTTCACTAATTTTTGGCAACACTGACTTCCCAAGTCAGGTTTCTATTAGGTTACACCTATGCATTGGCGGATCCAGGGGGGGGGGCTGTGGGGGCTGCAGCCCCTCCCTTTGGAAAATTTTTCGTAATTTAAAGATAGAGTATGACTTTCCTTAATGTAAGGACGCAAGTTAAAGAACAAATAATGTGCAGAATAAGTAGAATTTTAGTTGTGGGAAAGGAACATAAAGGTAAAAAAGCTGATTAGCAGATCCAAATGAAGGGTTATGGGGTTGCAGCCCCCCCTTTAGTACTGCAGCCCCCCCCTTTACGATCGGCTGGATCCGCCCATGCACCTATGACAGTTGGTGCTGTTACAACATTTATAGAGTATTGTTTCAAATAATAGCCTAATTTAAATGATTAAAATGTATTTACTTTACTAAAAGTTGATATCAGGGTGGGCCACAGCAAAGCGTTTCAGCGCTTAGCTAGTAATTTAATTTAAATACAAATAAAAAAGGAAAAGGAAGAAAAATTACCTACACTTCTGAGAATTTATTGTAACCTTTTCTTGATTTATTTATTCTTTAATGAAAATTAACAATAAATACAAAGATTTGTATTACTATTTGTCTGTGGAAAATAATAATATAGGAACAAATAACTGCACTCACATAACACAATACAAAATTATAATTATGATAACCTGTATTACAATAGCATGCTTATAAACAAAAACGTTATGAAATCGATATATGACACCATGTTAATAAATCGAAACAAGACCTACTGTATTTGCAATAATTCGCTATATAAGAATTATTTTGATCACTAATCAAGTTAAAAACTATCCTGTCTATTAAGTTGGCCAAAACTATATACATTGAGCCAAATTTCATTAAAATCGGTTGAGTAGTTTCTGAGAAATAGAAAGGCAAACATCGGGACACGAGATTTTTATATATATAAGGAAAGGATGAGCTATATTTCGTCATTTTTCAAGTCCATTAATTGATAATGAATTGTAATGTAAAATATTCTGAATGTAGGTCTAATCGACAGATAGACACCATAATCATAAGACCACAAAATTCATAGAATTCCAAGAAAGGCTAAATATTAATAGCTCTTATTAAAACAGAATTTTAAGACTTCTTCAAGTTCCTGAAGGATCGTTTAAATTTAAAATCGTAGCCATTATTTTTTAAAATTAGATTTTGATTTCCGACTTCCACTCACTATGCAAATTAAAAAGGAATATAATACTTCCTGGAAAAGCTTATTTTCAGTTGATTTAGGGGCCTTGACGAAGGATTCAGGCACCTCCATCTTTCTCCGGATATACTGGATCACTGTCGGATATTATTATACAACGTAATCATGAAATCTTGAGCCGATTCTCCATTCTGGAGTGGAACTTTTGTTATGCTGTCCGGATTACTATTATCGATTTTTAATTTTGTTTCTGCAACTATTGAGGCCTATAAATGAAAATAGCGCATAGAAAAAGTGTCAAATTATTGATTTTGAGTTTAGGTTAAGTTTTTCAAATTCGATTTTCTTAAGTTTTCAAAAGAATTCGCGGGCGCAATTGACTATAGGGTGCGCTAGTAGTTTTGCAAAATGTCGGAAGGAACGGGGATAGACACAGTTGATGTGATGGAGATCATTGGTAATTTTAAAAGACCATTAATTGAAGGTCAGGCTATCCTTGATTCAAACCACATAATTAGATGTGGAATAATATCCAGAAGTAAAAAATCAGTTATTTTACAAGCCTTGTGCCTTCAAACCATGGGCGGATCCAGCCGATCGTAAAGGGGGGGTGCTGCAGTCCTAAAGGGGGGGTAGCAGTCCTAAAAGGGGGGGCTGCAGCCCCACAGCTCTTCATTTGGATCTGCTAATCAGCTTTTTTACCTTTATGTTCCTTTCCCACAACTAAAATTATACTTGTTCTGCACATTATTTGTTCTTTAACTTGCTTCCTTACATTAAGGAAAGTCAAATTCTATCTTTTAATGACGAAAACTTTTCTAAAGGGAGGGGCTGCAGCCCCCACAGCCCCCCCCCCCCGGGATCCGCCAATGCTTCCAACAAGCGATCTTAAAGGACTGTCCCATCAAATAAAAGTGGAAATCAAATTTATTAATAATAATAAGCAATTTTCGTGTAAAGCTGCAAGTTCTGGTAAATGCAAACACAACATTGTAACTCTACTCTACGTTTTTCGGTTACTATTAACATTAATTACCTATTCATACAATCATTGTTATGGCAGCTGTCATTTTCATGACAGCTTAGTTTCTTTGTCATATTATTATTTTATTATTATTATTATATTATTATTAATATTATTTATTTATTTGTCAAAACTTTCAGGCACCGCATTGAAAACTTGGAACAGTTAAGCACAACGGATGTAATACAAAAATGGGGAAAATTAAAAAAGAAAAACAAATCTATGACACTATGGTCCCGATGTTATTTGCATAAAACTAGCATTTTGGAATAATAAAATGTCAAATACTAATATTTACCTGGATAACTATAGTCACTTTCTTTAAAATGAAGACTACATATCGTCATATGTTTCGGAACAGGCTTATGTATTCTTAATTTTATAATCCACTCTTTAAGAAGCTTTTTATTTTTTGGAAATAAATGGAATGACACGTCTTTTGATTTTGTAATTGAACACTGAGGGACCGAGCAATACCTATTAGACATTTTTCAAATAATTTTTTGCTCAATCTGGTTTTAAGTATGGAAAAATAAATTAAAAACGCCAAAAAACCCTATGAATCCCAGGTAATGGTCCGGCTTCTATCCCCGTTTCTCTAGTTCCTGTAAAGAAGCAGCATCGTTGCTTGCGCCCGCCTATACTCAAGCGATCATAATTAAAAAATTACGGTCCAATTTATTATAGGCCATATAACCATCTTCATTTATCCCCTAATTCACGATGTATTTTTGAAATACAGCCAAAATCTCGACTGTTCAGTGCCGTACTTACATCATCTTGAAGTGGCCGGATTTCTGTGACAGCGGAGCAAACTCGATACCTCCGGAGGTGGCATCCGAACATAGATGTATGTATGTACATAAATGACAAGTACTGACGACAAAATTCCGCAAAGGAAATTATTGTCATTGTGTAAAAAAGTTTTAAGGGTCTTCCCAATGGAACATTGGTTTTTAAAAAAGTTCATTTCTTGTCACAGTAGGCAAGGTATTGTAATGCACGCACCTCACTCGATTTTCCACTTTTCTGTGAGTATTCATAAAATTGAAAAGGTGACTCTTAATATAATATAATATCTTAATTATAGTATAAAGGCCCGGGATAGACGAACGTGATAGAGCGCTACCTGGGCGGGTTACTTTTATTTCGCGATGGACCCACGGAATAAATCACCCCTTCCTTCCCACCATGGATAGAACAACCAACAATCAACTATGATTTCTAAAAAATAGTATAAAAGCAAAATGCAATAAAACAAATACTTTTATTATGATTTGTACGAATACGAACTGTTCATAAAAATTATTAAATTAAAATATTAAATACCATGTTCAATACATCACAATCTTTTCGGAGGCGGCGCAAAATAGAAAATCGGTTGGAGATTTTATGATTTTCTATTGTTAACAGTTTTAAATGCTCTCTAAATTACACTAAAAATTTGTATTGCTAAACAAAAGTCTTAACTAGTGATTATTCATAATACTCCATCGCGTCTGATTTTATAATCTCTATTTAATTGCTGAAAACTTTACTTAGTATGGAAACAAATAATTTCCATTAAATATGTATGTTTCTAAGCACGTTGACAACTCTTTCCCATGAACAGAACGTCTTAAAATATAATAAAGCGCCCCTTCCAATTGATCGATTTTGATGAAATTTAGGCGGGCAGATACATTGTAAACAGATACATTTGATGAAATTTGGTCAGATGGCGGGCATATACAGTGGATCACAGTCAAAATGATACACCTTTATTTTATTTTCAAAGGAATCTTTTGATAAATGAATTGTCCTACTTATGTTATACGGAAAACTATAGTTTTTTATTATCCATTGGCATCACAGTAATATGTTATTTGCGTATAAACAGATAAAAATTAGCCAGGATATAATAATAACAATAAACACGTTTGTATACTATTTAGTTATCTCACAGTGAAAATGATACACCTTGATGTTTATCAATATTTGTTTACATTAAACCATTTTCTTTTAGTTAAACTCTTGTGTCGAAACTGTTTGGTTCTTTTCAAAACTAGTTTAACAATATCAGTCGTATATTTTAACTTTTTAAATAATGGGACTACATACAACTTGTAAAGAACGTGAGTTGGTCATTCAACATTTTAATGATGGGAAATTTCTCAATCAAATAGCTGAAATAATTAAAAAAAGCCGTTCAACTGTCCAGCATATTGCGGAGAGATACAAAAAGGAAAATCGACTTGCCAGAAAAAAAATTAAAAGTGCAAGAAAAATGTTAAGTAACAGGGGTGAGACTTGGATCGTCAGAGAAATAAAACAAAATCCAAGCTTGATTGCACCCAAAATAGCCGTGGAACTGTTCAAACGCTTAGGTAAGCCAGTAAACGCAGAAACAGTGAGGCGTATGCTAAGAAAAAATAAATTTCATGGACGAGTAGCGCGTAAAAGTTAGTAAAATCAAAAAGTTGGGATGCAATTTGCAACTGAATATTTGTTGAAGGACCCTGACTTTTGGAAAACGGTGATATTTGCTGATGAAAGTAAATTTAATATTTTTGGATCCGATGGGCGTTCCTATGTGTGGAAAAAACCAGGAGAGAGCTCGCAAAAAAAATTATGCCCAACTGTGAAACATGGTGGTGGCAGTGTTGTGGTGTGGGTATGTATGGCGGCCACTGGTGTGGGATATCTTCACTTTATTGATGGCATCGTTAACAAGCATGTTTACATAGACATTTAAAAAAAAGAATTAAAAGAAAGTGCGTACAAACTGGGGCTCAAAGACAAGTTTTGTTTTTATCATTATATCCCCAAACATTCTGCCATGTTAGTTAAGGAATGGCTCCTTTATAACTGCCCAAAAATAATAAAAACTCCACCACAATGACCTGATCTTAATATAATATTACACCAGTGGCGGTCCCAGGGGGGGGGGGGGATATTGGGGATCAATCCCCCCCCGAAATTTCGACGAAAAAAAAATTAGTGGGATGAATTAAAAAAATTAATTACGCATCTAACTTTTACGAGTTTTCTAGGGAAGTTTAGTTTAATTTTGACTAGAATTTTTTATACAGAATTTTGTATATGAACTTAATGTATAAGCATAAGCAAATAAAGTGTGCTATTTTTTTTTCCTACCGACCTATCCTCCCTCCCCCGAATTTTTTTTCTGGAACCACGCCTGTATTACACCTATGGGCGAAATTGGAGATAGAAATTAGAAAACATGCGATTTCAAGCTAAGAAGACTTAAAAAAATATGTTCTCGAAGAATGAAACAAGCTGAGCTCGGAATTCTCCAAAGAAATGGTTGAATCAGTTCCAAACAGACTTAAGGAAGTGTTAGAAAATAAAGGCTTGCCTACTAGGTATTGAACTAAATAAAAAACATATAAAAGTTAATCTGAAGTGAGGTGTTGTATCATTTTGACTGTGAGGTGAAATTATTGATTTAGTTTGTTTTGTTCATTTTTTTTAAATAATGAAGTTGAATATTTTAATTTTTTGTGTTATGACATATTTTAATAGAGATTATAAATAAATGTGTAGGAAATTTAATGGGTTTTTTTATTTACTGCAACCATTAAAGTATTTTTTTTCAATTCCTACAGGGTATATCAATTTGACTGTGAGCCACTGTATATACATCAAATACCCAGGTTGATCAACATTGTTAGAGCCGTTTTTGACAAAATTGAAAACAAATGTAGGTATTAAATAAACTTCACCCTCTGTTTGACCAATTTAGGTGAAATTTTTGCTGTCACATCGCGGGCATATACATACACCCAAATGCCCAATTTCAGGTTTGTACAGCTTATTGTTTTTGAGCTAGTCTGTTCATACACACAGACCATTCGCGGGGCTTTTGACTCAGGGGACCCTAAAACATCTATTTCCGTTGAAAACCGGAAGTCGAAATTTTTAACGATCGCAGTACTTTCCCTTACTATATATTTCATATATAGGTAAGTGAAAGTAAAAATTAAAATGTTGAAAAATGGATAGAAACTCAGATTTTTATCCATTAAGCACACTACCATGTTTCAAAAATTGGCATGCTTATTATTAATTATATTCATATTTTTCTTCAGATTGTAAACTTTTAAAAGTTTTGTTTTAATATTCAGGTTTTCCTGAAGAATTCAACTCGTGAGGAGCCTTACCAACTTGTGATACCTGGATGTGAAGATGCATGCCCAATGGACAAGGTTCTAAGTTTAACAGCTGATGTGATACCAGAGAATATAAATGAAGAATGCATTGCTAAGAAACTGGATTATAAACCTCCAAAAGATGGGGGTCCTTAACGATCTGTTATACTGTGATATTTTAACAAATAATATTAAGAAATGCATCAAAGTACTTTTAATTACGTATTTATTTATGGTCTTTTGGTTAAATATTTAATTTATAATTTTTAAATTATAAATTATTCAAATTATTTATCTTCTAATAAAATAATTTTAAAAAATACTTTTAATTACGATGAAACAAAGTCACTTTGGAATAAATAAAAATCAAAAAATAAAAATGGGACGCCAAATTAAAAAAAAAAAATTTAATCAATATTTATTTTCTTCATAGGTTATAATTAACAGCTTAGTTTTGATGTATTAGCCATTAGGGAGAAGAGAATTATTCCATTCAAAACGAAATGTAGTTCAACTATGTTGGGTTGCTCTTATACAGCAAACTAAATATCTTCAATAAAACTTTTGTAAATTTTATGTTTTTTTTTTTTGTATTTTTTTTTCTTTTTTGGTTCCTCGCCTCCTATACGGGGTTTCCCGGGCCAGGGGACAGGGTGGGGGATTGTTGCCGAGATTAGTTAAATTTTTTCCCTGGCTCCGGGTTTTGAACTAGCTATCTTCATGTTTCCAAGCAGACGTTGCCATGGGCAACGCGTATTTTCTAACGCGTTTGCCACTCGGCCATCCCGCCATCCTGTAAATTTTATGTTAGTTAACTCAGATAAACTTTAACACATTTTTTGTTATTTTCTTTTCCTTCATTTTTTTCTACTAAACCAAAGGTTAAAAAAACCCGTGCATGTAGAGACCAATTATTACATACCAAGAAAAATGTAAATGTAAGTTAACTCAGTTGATAGATAGATAATTAGAGAAAATACTGTAATTTGTAAAAATTACAATTACAGGGGGTCTGGCCTAAGATAAATACTTAAAAAAAGACAAATCTATAATGAACAAAAAAAAAAAAAAAATAATAATAAAAGAAATACAATTTACACTCTTAAATAAATTAAATTAACCAATTCGTAAAAAAAAAAATCTGGTGCGTGCGCGCAACACACAACTTTCACTTACCAACTTATTTAGATTAGAAATTGACGTGTTTTGTTAATTGCCACTTCACAAAGTCACAAATCTTTCCACATTCATTTCTTATTTTTTCCTTTTCCTTTTATGAGTAATTGAAAACACATGTGAAAATGATACAAAATTTATTAAGTAAAGTACCCCCTCCATTTGATCTATGTTGATGAAATTTTTACAGCCATATCTCGGGCATATTAATACATCAAATACTCAGTTTGATCAAAATCGTGAAAACCGCTTTTGAGTAAATAAAAAAACACGTGAAAATGAGACAACATGTATTCAGTAAAGTGCCCCCTCCAATTGATCAATTTTGATGAAATTTTTACTGTCACATCGCGGGCACATACATATACTAAATACCACGTTTGATCGAAATCATTAAAGCCGTTTTTGGGTAAATGAAAAAAACACATTAAAGTGGGACACAATTTATTAAGTAAAGTACCCCCTCCGGTAGATCAATTTTGATGAAATTTTTACAGTCGTATCTCGGGCATATAACTAGATTAAATACTCAGTTTAATCAAAATCGTTAGAGCCGTTTTTGAGAAAATCGAAAAATACTTAAAAAGTTATTAAATAAAGTACCCCCTCCCTTTGAGAAATTTTGATGAAATTTTTGCTGTCACATCGCGGGCATATACGTACACTAAATACCCAATTTCAGGTTCGCACGGTTTATAGTTTTTGAGCTAGTCTGTTCACACTATATCTGTTCACACTCTGTTCACAAATTATTAAATTTAAATATTAAATACTATGTTCAATACAACATAATCTTTTCGGAGGCGGCACAAAATTTAAAATTTTTTACACTAGACATTATGAAAATCTTCTAAATGGATCTTCTCTTCCCAGCTATTGATTTCAATGCCTACTAATGGAATTGTATCAGTAACATGTTATTTCTATTTTGCGCCGCCTCCGAAAAGATTGTGTTGTATTGAACATAGTATTTAATATTTAAATTTAATAATGTTTATTAACAATTAGTGTGTATTTGTACAAATCAAAATCAAATTATTCGTCTTATTGCACTTTTCCACTTTTTATACCATTTTCAATTTTGCTGTGTATTCATAAAAATCAGAAGGTAATTATTTCATACTTTTCAGTGAATTTATTTTTACTGGTTCCTAGGTTTTGAAGTCGGTTTAATATTTTTTTTATAAAATGTTTTTTATTTAACAATTTTTAGTTGGAGAAGATAACAAATGTAGAAAACCGTACGTTGGTTTAAAAATTTCGTTGGTAATTGGTCGTTGATAAAATAAACGTTGGTTTAAAAATTTCGAAATCTTTTTACGCTCTATCACGTTTGTCTTTCCCAGGTCTTTTTATTATACAATAATTGTATAAAATTATTATGAAATACACTTTACCTTTTCAATTTTATGAATACACACAGAAAAGTGGGAAAGCGGTGCGTGTATTATACAACTTTCAACACACTACGTTTTATGATTATAAATGGATTTTTTTTTTTTAAAAAAAGATCAATGTTCAATTGGGAAGGGAACACATAAAATGTTTTTCTACAATGACAATATTTTTCCTTTGCTAAATGTTGTCAGTACTTGTCATTTACGTAGAGAATCAGTGTTCCGAGATGTGTCGAGTTAAATATACATAAATACATAAATCCGGCCATTCCAAGATGAAGTAGATAAGTCACTGAACAGTCGAGAATTTGGCCGGTTTTAGACAAGATATCGTTAATGGAGAATCGATGAGGATGCTAATATGACCTATAGTAAATTTGAAAGTAATTTTTAAATTTTGATTGCTTGAATATCCTTCTAAAAACTATGGCGATATTAAACACGACTTCATTGGATTACATCATTGGATAGAAGTCCCTGCAAAAAAGGGGCAACCATAAAATTTATCGATATCAAAAAGACTGTCTCGCTAGGATAGAAGCAACAGGGTTTGGGACTCACATATGGTTAATTTATTATTACGAAGGATATTATTATTCTCCGTATCAGACTACTGACTTAATTCCAAAGGTTGATTCAGTTATGTTCGTAATTCCTTTCGATGAATTTTTGACTAAATTTATTACCGAAGTACTATGAATTGTAGAGTGGCAAAGCTAAGTGATCTAAGTGCCAAAAATTCATTTCCCCGTTTTTTATACAAAAATGATCTAAAAGTCAAGGCCAATGCGGTGCGAAGTGATTTATCTCCCGATTGGTAGTATAAGTACTACCAATCGGGAGATAAATCACTTCGCACCGCATTGGCCTTGACTTTTAGATCATTTTTGTATAAAAAACGGGGAAATGAATTTTTGGCACTTAGATCACTTAGCTTTGCCATTCTACAATTATATCCTTCGTAATAAAACATTATTCAGAAAATAAATTGCTAAACAATGTTGCTTCAATTCTTGTGGCGTAGCATTTATCATCATTTTTAACAATCATTTCCATGACTGCCAAATTTTTGCTGAGGGGACTTTCATACAATGAGGTTGTTTTCGGGTAGTTATCAAGTTTTATTTTGTAGTTTTTATTGATGGATGAACACCAGCAAAAGCCTCGATAGTTGTAGAAACAAATTTAAAAACCGATACTAGTAATCCGGATAACATAACAGAAGTGTCACCCATAATGGATCGGCACAAGACCTCCGGCAAGATATTCAACAGTAACCGAGTGTATCCGGAAGACAGAGGTATCTGAATCCTTTATTAAGTCAACTGAAAATGAGCTTTTCCAGGAATTATTGTATTCTTTTTGAATGTGCATAGTCAATAAAAGATAGAAATCAAAATCTAATTTAAATCAATAATAGCTACGATTTTAAATTTAAACGATCCTTCGGGAGCTTGAAGAAGTCTTAAATTCTGCTTTAAAACGATTACCAATACTCAGTCTCTCTTGGAATTCCACGAATTTTGTTGTCTTATGATTATGGTGTCCAAACGTTGATTAGATCTAAATAAAGAAGGTTTACTGTTATCAGTGAATATACATCTATCTAATATTTATGCTAATATCGCTACAGAAAACGACAGCGATATTATATTCTGCTGATATTTATATCTTCATTTAAATCTAATGTTGAAAAATTAGTTAAGGTTATGTATAGGTTTGTTCCAACAAGCACGTAAAACACATCGATAACTAACAGACTGCTCATGTTCTCCCCCCACTCTTTTGATTCTGAATTTGATTGGTTGGTTTTCCCATTTGATTCATCCAGCAGTAATACAATATTTGGATTTGTTAGTTATCAATTAGTTTTAATAGCTTGTTGGAGCATACCTTATGTTATATATGCCATATGTTTTTCCAATAAGTAAACAATTTGAGCGATAATTAAATAATTATTTTCATTTTTTTTCCCGATAACTTCTTAAATAAATTAGGAACCCCAAAAAGGTTTAAATGGGACCACCTTGGGAAAATACTCTACAAGATGCAAAAGGTTTCGTTCCAATTGGTCCACCCATCTCTGAGTAATCGGTGAACATACATAGAAAAAAAAAAAAAAAAAAAAAGGCACAAAAAAGTTATATACGTATCGAATTGAGTAACCTCCTCTTTCGTTCGAAGTCGGTTTAAAATTAAGTTTATCTTTGATTATTATTATACATCATTATAATTACTATACTGTCATAGCAAGATTGCATCTCAGTTTCATTGCATCTCTATGTTGATTGCCTGGACTACAAATAAATATTGTTAAGTTTACCCATGTCCTTTACCGATAAAAGATCTTCCAAAATCAGTTCTGGAGTGCAGTGGCGGATCCAGAAATTTTCTGAGGAGGGTGCACTTTTTTTTTAACATTTCATGAGTAATGAAGGCCCTAATTTAAAATGCATATTAGTACATAATGACGTTGTAAATTACTGTATATGTTTAAATGCAATTCATTTTCGATTAGTGGACTTGAAAAATGACTTACTAAAGCTCATTTTATACAGAAATAGTAATACTTTGTGAGTCTCCTCACCTCGCAGGGGGGGGGGGGGACACCCCTCCCCTGGATCCGCTACTGCTGGAGTGCTAAATGGTTTAATATGTCTGGACAACAGAGACTGCCTCAGGTCTCCGAAAGCTGAACAGTTCAAGAAAAAGTGTTTAATTTCGTCATTAGAATTGGAGTTACAATATTTACATTGATTAATATTAACCCTTTGCACTCGAGGTCTCCGGAGCGGGCCATTTAAAATTTGTCTTCAAACTCGAGGGCTCCGCTACGGAGACAATGCAAATAATTTTTCAGTTTTTTAACATATTAGAACATAAACAAATCGTAAAAACTATTTATAGGATATTTGGCTTTTGGTGATAAATGACGTTCGCGGTTCTCGGTGTTTTATATTATGTTAATCTTTTAACACCGGCTATATTTTGTGGTTTTAATTCATCTTTTATTTCCTCAATTGTACAATGATTTAGTTCGGGGCACCAAATAATCTCTTTACTTTGATTTAGTTTCCCATGTGCTTCTATTTTAACCAGAAAGTTAGTAAGTAGATTTTCACATTTTAGGAGCTTTTCTGATTGGATATCTGAAGAAAACTTCAACTAAAAGGGTCCCATCTGTTTTTAACTGTTTTTACTAGTGAGCGACCGAAGTTTCGGTTTCGGCCAGTTACGGCCGAAAAACCTGGTTTCGGCCGCAGTTTCGGTTTCGGCCAAAAATTGGCCGAATTTTCGGCCAGGCCGAAACTAGCTCCTGTGTCTGATATATCCAAGGAGTTAGTAGGACTAAACGATTTCAGCTTGTAAGCTGGATCTCTTTCATGGCATTTAACACCCTTGAATTTAATAGTGGGAAGTATCAGTTATTTTAGTGAATTATACTGTATTTCGATAGAACATAGATTTTTCTCATTCTGTTGGTAGCTTTACTTGATCGAAAACTTTAAGTTGGGTGTGGAGACAAAAATTTGAGTGACAAACAGAAATGTCCTCGTAAATCACATCAAGTCTTAACATGTAATGAAAGCAAGCTTTACGTTAAGTGTAAAGATTAGAATTCTTTACGTTAAGTGTAAAGAATAGAATTCTTTACGTTAAGTGTAAAGAATAGTATTTATTCTTAACCTTGAGCGTTAAGAACCTTTTTGTGCTTTTAATCATCTCCTCATTAATAATGAAATTTGTTTTCTAAAAAAAAAAATTAACATAAATAAGAATATATATTCTAAATACTTAACCTTAAATTAGTTGATATGTCCACATTAGTGACCGACCGAAACTCAATTTTTGGCCGAAACCGAAACCGAAACCGAATTTCGGCCCCAGGTCTGGTTTTGGGCCGAAACCGAAACCAAAACTTACCTATTTATATGAAAATGTATTTACTATATTATTATATTTGGTTAGGTGTGCGAAAGGAATCATCAAATAAAAAGAAGAAACAAATAAAAATAGATTATATTACATAAAATATTTATATATACTAGGTGTCCCAGACCTAGTGCAAAAAAAAATGGGTAATACTGCATGCTAGACGGGGTAGAATGGCGCAGAAACGAGTTTCCTATCTCAATCTGTTGAGGAGATAGAATTTTTTTTGTTTTTATTTTTGAAATCTTACTATTTTCTTAAAAATGGTAGTTTTCTCTACTTCGGTTTAGCTTAGAAACAAAAACAATGATATTTTCTTAATCAGCATTGAATTTTCTAAACGATGAGTTAGGTTTGTTTATTTTAAATCCACTTTCAGTGGGACTTTTAACGCGCTAAACACAAAACATTTATTAAAAGTTAAACTGTTAATAGTTTTTGAAAATTCCTCACTCCCCACTGGAGCACCCTAGAAGCTGTCAAATTTCCTAAAAACTGCGGAATTTAGTTAGCTTTTTAGTGGTGTAACCATGATACAATTGCATTTCACCTTTTGAGTCTAAAAGAAGTTTTTCTGATGAAAAACATGCTGGAGATGTCACTTCTGGAGCAATGAGGAAGCGGGCAAGAGCCAAAGTAATGGATGCCGAACTTCCCATGAGTTAGAGTTAGTTTTACTTTTTTAAGACTTGAAAGAACAATGTATGAATTCTAAATAATATAAAAAGGGTAATAAAATTCTAAAATTAAAAAAAAAAAACTGCTTAGTTTAAATTTTAAAAATACTTCCTTTAAAATAAATTAAACTTTTTTCTTCTCTTCTACTAAAATTTGAAAAATCCTATATAAAAAACGTTGAAAATAAAAAATAAAAAGTTTTATTTAACATCGATGTTTTAGACAAAAACAAATATGTTTTAGCATCGATGTTTTGGACAAAAAACATCAACTTATATGCTCTTAACTTCGATGTTAAAAACATCGATGTTTTAACAATAAAAAGTTGTTTTTAACATCCATGTTTTTGAAAAAAATGAAAATTTTGTAACATAGATGTTTTGGACAAAAAACATCAACATATATGCACTTAACATCGATGTTAACAAATCTTTGTTGTAAAATTGTAAATGTTGTAAAATTGCTAAATAAAAAAAAAAGAATAAAAAAAAAATAAAAGAAAAAAAAATGTTAACTACTAAAAACATCGATGTTAACATCGGCCCTCAAACATCGATGGTCGGAAAACATCGGCTATGTAACATCGATGTTTCAGAAACATCGACATCGATCGAAACACCCGGAGCCCGAACGAAGGACTAGATTACCTCCGGATAATCAGCGTTTTACTTTAGGGAGATCCATGACTTTTGTGATGTGTGGTGAACTTACATGTGTTTAGGGGGTTCAAACCTACGTCACACCCTCCAACAAGTTGGGGAACCGCTTTCATTGTTGGTTTATTTATTCACATGAGCGACTTTTTTACTTTCACTCACATTTTTATGAACTATATATTAGAAGAAGAATTGCAATCGTAAAAAATATCCTGTTCGACTATTCTGAAGAAATATATTTTTCGGTGTCTTTAAATAAACGATAAAGACCGCGCAACGTTTCTGTGTATGAAAACAATACCACTCAGAAATTAGGTATAATTTTATTGTAATTGGGGAGGTAAATTTTACACGTTTTGGTAAAACATATTATAGCAATTTTACCAATTTTGATAAAGTTCGTTACATGGATGAAATATTAACCATTCCTTCATTTCAGAAAGGTTTTTTGTGAAGCAGTCTGATATGGCTTTATTAGAAAAGGAAAACATTCTCCCTCTATAGTACCTTATTTTATTTTTTTATTTGGATCAATTATCTGCTTCTCATTCTGAGACAAAATAGGAATTTAAAACATCAAAACCTATAATATAAAAAGTCTATTTAATTCTTTCTTCAAGAGGGCCGAGAGACCCTCCTGGGGCAGCCTTCCCCGTTTGGTAAATTTTGTTTCATACAAGGATAGAAATTAACTTATGTAACTAAAAGTAAGGAAGGGAGATAAAGAACAAATAATATGCAGAACAAGTAGAATTTTAGCTGTGGGAAAGGAACATGAAGGTAAAAAAGCTGACAGGCAGATCCAGGGGAAGGGCTGTGGGAGTGCAGCAACCCCTTTACAACCGGCTGGATTCGCCCACGATTTGATTCTCCTTCCCATTGACTGACCGTGGAAACAAATAGTTATCATTGAGTAGGAGTAATTTCTAATATAATTGAGCCCTCTAATGAGATAGGTGGGAAACCTGTACCGCCCTTTAATTTTACTTGTGGAAATATTTTTTAATGTTAATACCGTGGCTGGGTTTAAGAAAAAATAAAAATCCTAAATAACTAGAAGTTAAAAATTTCAATTTTTATTTAACTCCTTAATATTATCATTTTATAATTATTAACCCGAATTAATGTCCACTGTCAAGTGAAAATGTACAATTTATTACCTATAACAATTTATCTGTGGGTCATATTTTGATAACAAAAGCCAAAACGAAATTCCTGGACTACATGTTCCACCGAGCTCACACAAAACAAGTCAATATTAAATAATACCCGACATTGTTCCGCAATCGTCTCTTTGTCCCATTGCTTACCTCTGATATTAATTTAAATTAAGTAGAAACTAATAAATTCAATTAAATATCCTGAGATATAAATAAATAATGCCCCCTTAGTGACTCCCCCCCCCCGCCCAGATCTGGCTATAATTCCAGAAAAAAAGAAAGTTCCAAAAGATAGACAATAAATAGATTCGACAGTAATGTAGGAAGGCCCTCTTTGATGTGGGAGAAAAACCGCTTCTAGAAAACATAGTCAACTCTTATTAAACCAAGGCAAGCTTACATCCACTCACAGCTACATAATTTATAAACCTATGAACAATCAATTACATTATAATTGAAATTTATGAAATTTTGATTAATTGATTTTATTACAATTGAACAATACGAATACAGCAAGAAATAATATAGTTCCATAATAAATACATTCTATTTTACTCTGTAGTTAAAACAAAAATAAATACTTACCACTTGAAGAATATCTGATGTCTTGAGTGATGGCTTATATTCGTTATTTCTTAATTTGTTAATGAATTAACAAAATACACTATACTAACAACAATAGTAATAAAGTCGGACGGAAACGCCCGAAGAGCTAGTTTCGGCCTGGCCGAAGATTCGGCCGATTTTTGGCCGAAACCGAAAACGTGGCCGAAACTCGTTTTTTTGGCCGAAACCGAAACTTCGGTCGGTCTCTAGTCCACATTTTCAATTTAAAATTGAAAAAAATATTTTAATCAGTAACCTTGTCATGAAAAGTTGCTTCAAATGGTGATAGTATGTTTTGGCCTTTGTTCTTATATGGAATGGGAATCATATGCAAAACCAATTTTTCAACCATGGCAGCCCTGCGGTTCACCAATAGCATCCCAAAAATTTGTCTCAATTTTTATCATGAAGAAGCATGTTTTCGACCAAAAACTATTCTATAAATTTTCAAACTAGATTAAATCCACTAAAATTTGAGACCAAAACTGACTCAGTAGATTAAATAGCTTCTGACAGACAGCTTTACGTATTAAATAGGCCGTCATTTTGTATTCTGTCGGCTTTATTATGGAAAGATTTACTATATTATTTATTATTTGTACATAATAATATGTTTTTTTATTAATATCAGCCTGTTATTTCAAGATTATTTCAACTTTTAGGGCTGTACTAGTTAAGGGGTGGTCTAACATCCCACGGGGACCAGCAATACTAGGAAGGAGGGGGCCGGGATTGGATCCTGTAACTTAACTAATAACCTTATTTACCACTCTTGTATACCAGCTCACTTATTAAATGAATAATTGAGTTAAATTACTGTTATTTTATAAGCTTTCATTGATATTATTGATAAACTAGACATATTACACACTTTTATATACTATATATAGACACGTAAATAAGTTTCGGTTTCGGCCCGAAACTAGGTGTATGGCCGAAATTCGGTTTCGGTTTCGGTTTCGGCTAAAATTTTGGTTTCGGTCGGACACTAGTTTTTACTTCTCAAATTAGATCTTTTATGCTTTTATATATAAGGAACGGCGAAACCTTTGTGAAAGGGATTTCCATCGTTTTCCGCTCCGGTTCTCTTAATTATCAAACTTATACACAATTTTTAGGTCTATTTTCGGTATTCCCAAAAAACGTCCCTTTAAATTTAGATTTTAAAAAGAAATATATAAAATTTAAAAATATTAATTTATTTTTTGTAACTATGTGTTCTTGAAGCTTCACAAATACATATAACCTTAATTTCACTTCAATTCCTTACTTGGTTCTAAAATTGTACTGTATAATATTACGTTTTCAGGGTGTACGTTTCCGCGAATAAGTTGCGTCGAGGCCGGTAGGTAACATCCGAAACGGTGCCGAGTGCAAAAGGTTAAATGACCTGTATTTGCTGTTAATTGATAAGCGTGCATACTTAATACCCACCATACGTAATTGAGTAACCACTCTTATTTTATTTATATGGGTATTGAACAACAAATAATCCTGTCGAGTTCTAAAAGTTACTATATTCCGATAATATAGGTTAAATTCTGAGTAGGCAACCTTTAGAAAATCTATGCTCGTTAAGTAGTTCGACATTGCCTCTAGAAGGTTTACTTTGCAATTTTTAATAAATTCTAAATTATTTCGATGATACCAAACATCCCCAGCCTCATTCATGAAGAGCAATTTTATGAGCTCGCTGACCTAATTGAGTGGCATATTTGCGTTTGAACCACAGCTGGGCAAAAAGTATTTTAATTTTTATTTTAAAATACTTTATTTAAAATAGCAAGTATTTAAAATAAATTTAAATAAAATGCATTTTTAACAGAAATCATTTAAAATACTTTTCGATAAAATTATTTTAAATGCAAAATAAAAAAAGTATTTTGTATTTTAAATGAAAAAAATTAAAATGAAAATACAAAATACTTTTAAAACCTATTAGCTAGTGCATTGCAATTGATTAATAAATCGACATTTTTTTTCGGTTGTCTTTGCGGGGTATAATATAACTGATTCTCTGATCATCTTCGCTTTCATTTTGTTGAAATTGTTAAATTAAATTTCTTCTTCTACAGATCCAATCTGATTCGAAACCTTTTTAAACTAATTGGGCTAAAACAGCTCCTATATCTTCGAAAGAAACTATTACGTTCCTGGTGTTACGGGTACATGAATTTTATATCTCTTATGCCCACAATGCCTCCGGATAAATATCCAATAATAGATATCCAGAAGTGGTGGAGAGCTGAGTCGGTCGGAAAAAGTTAGCGAGGCATACAGAACTTGTATGTATGTAATTTAAATTTATGAGATGAATACTGGATTATAAAAGAGGACCGGAATAAGAAATAAAATATGATCTGTAATATTTTTAAGGGAATCTAATATTATTTATTTTGCTTTATAATATATTTAGAATGTAATGTATTGATTGTTTTTTTATTAAGACAGATTTACGATTGTTTTGCCTGTTGGATTTTACCTTTAAATTTGTATTTCGGAAGAATTTTGAAGTATTCAAAGATAACCGTTCTGTAATAGGAAGGTTTCCCGAAAAATTGTTTTCCAGCCTTAGGCCTCCGAGGCGTCAATTCTCAAAAATCCGTCTGTTCTTTCCACCTAGATATATATGCCATCCAAAACCAGAAGCTTGTAAAGAAGAAATAAGTCTTCCCTCTTCCAATGTGAGTACCTACCTACCATATTTTCTTTTCCAAAAGTCACTATGTCACACAGTTCTAATAGTAATTACAGTATATATATTGTCCTAGTCACGAACCTTTTTTTGTTTAACTTCAACTCAAATATTGGTTTATTCCTACAATGTTCTAGTTCGCAATAAGACGCTTTTTTGGATAATGTAGAAATCAAAATTAGAAGAAGGAAACTAACGATAAAATGCCTTTTTCACCTCATGTTCTTGTAATTAGAAAAATAAAAATGTTTCGTGTTTCGTATAATTACATTGTACCCTAGGGTTTCATATGGGGGCGGGGAGGCTGGTAGAATTCTTATGATCGGGGGAGGGGATCGAGTTGATCTGACTATTTAAGGCTCAATTAATGGCTTAAATAAAAGTTATTGACATTTGGAAATAAAAATATATACTATTTAATACATGTAGCAAATGAAAAGAGTAATACATAAGAATTTATTCCATTTGTAGTTTTTGTTTTTCATATTTTCTAGGGGGGGGGGGCAGCAGCCCACTCTGCGAACGCCCATGATGGTACCTATTAGTGATGACAATGAATGAATCTCATCATTTATTCGTCATCTCTGTATTCCCTTAATTTAGTAGCGAGGGAATAATTACCGCACTAACAAATTTCATGTCATTGTATTGTAATGTCAGAAATCATCCGGTATCAACCGGTGAATGCATCAATGAACAAGTTATCAGTGTTTGTCAAGTTATATCTTATGTGTGGTTTTAAAATTTGAATTTATGTTATTTCTTACCGTTATAAATTTCTATTTATTTTCTTAAAAAGGTTTAATAATGAAATGTTTTATTACTGTTAACTAATATCTTTTGATTGACTTCTCATTGCTTCAGAAAGTTTGAGAGTTGAGAGCAGTGGTTCTCATACTCATTGCTTCGTTCGTGATTCTTCATTATTACTTTATTTAATGAATTGAGAGTGATTTATGTTTACCTGACTTTCAAGATTCCAATCATAATCGTAAATGTGCACACTCATTAGATTCTATGAAGGGATTTATTGCCAGTAGTATCGATAGACTATTGTACAATGATTTGTGAAATTTATTCTAAGAATAATGATTAGTTTGCATAACATTTTCTGATAAAATTAGACTAATTCTGCAGTTCAAATATATAAGTAGTTTAAAAAAAAACAATTGTACAAAAGCTATAATTATAAAACAATTAAATAAAAAAAACTAAATAAGCATAGATTGAAAATTAAACTTTGTAACAATATGTATAATATAATTACTTATGATAGTACAAAAACTACGAATTATAATAGTACAAAAACTATAATTGGAAAACAATTAAATAAATTAACTAAGTAAGATAAATTACAAATTAAACTTTGTGACAATTTGCTTTTAACAGAAGACGCTCCTCGAATAATTGATCATTCAATGATCTCATTCTCGGAGTATTTAATATATTTGCGAAAGAAAATAAACGTTCGACTGGTCCTGATGTTGGTAATGGGGTGTTATACTTTAGAAAGACTATTTTTATCACCGGGTAATCATCTAGGATTTGTAAATTTTGTCTTCTATCCTGGAGATACTTGAGGGTTTCAATTTCTCCTTGCGAACGTGATAAGTTGTTTGTCGTTATTGAATTATAGGTTTCAATGTGTTCATCTTGAAAATTAAACTCGTCATGTTCATCTTGTTCCTCATCATTAGAATAGGTATCAGAATAAATTTTTTCTTCTATCCCCGTATTGATCACAGTTTCTAGAAAAAGGGAATGCAGGCGTTTCTTAAGTTCAATGAGCGAGACTTGTGGGTCCTCTGATTGTCGTGAAGATAATGGAATGTTAATAATAGCACTGAACCATCTCATTTTGAATTTTGGGTGTGAAATAGTAGCTATAACTGCATTTTTAGATTCTTCATTAAAATTAAAAATACCGTAAAATCTTGTTACTAAGCTATCAGTAATTGTCTGTAGGATTAGTTGAGCAAAGCTGCTTCTTTTTGTCTTCAATTTTTCAATTTGATTGTATAGACGGAGAAGAACGGGTATCAGGAATCCATAGAATGTATAATTTTCCCCCTGTAGGGTATCCAAAGCTATTTTTGAGATTTTTTATTTTTTTTTATAATGCACTTCCTAAAGCTACTTATATATCGAAAAAAAATGTGAGGGGTCAATTGACCCCTTGTTGCATTATAGTTTAAATGTTTTCCTTAATGCGGCAAGGGGTCAAATGACCCCTTGGTCTTTTAACCCTTTAACCGGGCGGGACGTATATAGGCGTCCAACCTAAACACTACCGTGAACGGGCAGGACGTATGTATACGTCCTTGAAATATATGTTGTGCCCTGGAATGGGTGGGACTTATATTTTCGTACAACAGAGTGATTAGTCATCGATACATGTAACGACGTGAATTTATACATATATATTATATACACACACACACAAACACATATATATATATATATATATATATATACATATATATATATATACATATATACAATTTATAATAATAATATATTTAATTTATATTTATATATATATATATTTTGTACTCTTTATAATAGGTTAAGGCTGTAAATTTATAATTTCTTAATTCGATACTTTTATATTTTTGTTGATATTCTTTTCTATTTGTTTGTCATTTTGTGTTTTCCTTTGTGGTTTATATATAAATAAACGAAAACGAATATATTTCATAGCCTTCCCATTTATTTTAAGCATAAATGAAAAAAATAATAATATGAAGTTACATTGCACCGGGCGGGACGTATATACACGTCCTAGTGAAAGAGCTCACGCCCGTTGTAGGATGCGTAATTTAAAAGGGAACTCCCCGGTTAAAGGGTTAATGCTCATTACACCTCATCTTACTATTGTTTTAGCATATTATATCAAATATTAATGAATATGTAAATAAAAAATATTCTTTCTATTTACGTAAATGTTTGAAAGCGGTGAAAGCGAGGTGAATCACAGATTCACCTTCCTTTCTTGTTCTTCGACTGATTCTACTTAGTATTGTTTACACATGAGCTCTCGTTTATTTGTCTCGATTTAGTAAATAATTTCGATATGTATTCACGTGGTAAGAAACTTGCCGATTTAGCCCTTTCACAGCGGAATTCAACTTCAAGCGAAGATGAAGGAACTAGTTCAAGTTTTGAAGATAGTTATGTATGAAAATATAAGGAAGAAATGTTGGGGCTGTTATGAAAAGCTAAGAACAGCTATGAGCAGTGCAGAAGCCCAAAAAAAGGTGAAGAAGGTCCGGACATACTGTGACGACTGTGCCGACAACCGTCTCTTTGCTTGCAGTGCTTCAATGATAAACATTATAAAATGTAGTTTTCACGTGTTTTTTTTTAATAATTTAATTTGTAATATTTAGGTTTATTTTTTTAAATACACAAAAGTTACACCTATGTTCATTTATTTATAATAAAAACATACTTTTGGTTTTATTTTTGATATCTGAATTCTTCCTTTCATGAATTATATATGCTGACAATTAAGTAAATTAAAACCATATAGCAAACATTTTATGATTGAACGTAAAAGGAAAGAAAAAAATTACTCTTAGTATAACACAGATGTGGAAAAAATAAGTAATAAAAAATATATTCAGAAGCAACAAAATTCAACCCTGCTTCTGTTACGAATTCTTGTACGTCAGGTATTTGTAAAAAAAATGGATTTCACTTTAAAACATTCATCAATGTTTACAGAGATTTAATTTTAATGTCTAAGGGACAAGGGGTCAATCAGCACCTTGACGCAGTTTAGTGGTGTGGTATCATGGGGTCATTCGACCCCTCGTCGCAGTTAACGAAAATCCCAGTTTATTTGCTTCGCAGCTAACGTGTTAACGTACACTTTTTGCATTCTTAAAGAACCGCAGGACGAATAATATTTTTGTAAACTAGAATTTTAAAGTTTAATGGAAGAAGGCGTGAGCTAAGTAATTTCGTTAATGGCATTTCTTACCTCTAATCTTGCCTGAATTTCCTCTCCAATTTCGAACGAACCTCAACCGGAAAAATAATCACCGACTTTATTGAATCTATCAGTAATACACATTTTTACTAAGTTTACTTTCTTTTGATCTTTTGGTGTTATCTCCAAATTGGGATCCTGTTCATGCCTTCGATTATGGCTCTAACTTAATTTTTGACTTAACTTTTTCACTTTCGAATAAACCTGTAAAAAGTCTACAATTACCTTCCCCCATAAAACCTATTTATTTATAAAATTATTATTATTTATTAAAATGAGGAGGAATTGGCCTTATTATTTGACTTATGAACAATCTTTGTTCCATATTTCGTGACAATCGGATATGGCGGCCAAAAGTTAATATTTAAACCTCCACTCCAAAACCTATGCATAAAACCAATTATGTGAAATGAATTCATTAGACGTCTATTTAGATAATCAAAATCTACCAATGTGACAAAATTTGTTGAAATCGGATGAAGCGGTACAATCTTAATAATTGCGCCCCCCCCCCCATAAAAACAAAACAAAAAAACAGCAACATCAAACTGAAATAAATATACTTGCTCAATATTTATGAGTGAGAGCTCTAGTGCAAAGGACTACACTATACTATTGAAATTTGTTTAGCTTCAAAAAACCTACTTAAGATTTATTTTATTTTATTATTTAAAATACAAATGAAAATACTTTTTTTTAATTTTATTATTTTAGAATTAAAATGAAAATACTTTTTTTTATTTGAGTATTTTAGAATTAAAATGAAAATAAACATGTGATTTATTTTATTTTAATTCTAAAATAATAAAATAAAAATCTGGTGCGTGCGCGCAACACACAACTTTCACTTACCAACTTACTTAGATTGGAAATTGACGTGTTTTGCTAAATATCATTTTCCAAAGTCACACATTTTTCTACATTCATATCTTATTTTTGTTAATCGTTAAAGCCTTTTTTGAGTAAATAAAAAAACCCGTGAAAATGATACAAAATTTATTACGTAAAGTCCCCCCCTCCGGTTGATCAATTTTGATGAAATGTTGGCTATCACATATTTGGCATATACATACATCAAATACCAAGTTTGATCAAAATCGTTAAAGCCGTTTTTGAGTAAATAAAAAAAACACGTGAAAATGATACAAAATTTATTAAGTAAAGTCCCCCCTCCGGTTTATCAATTTTGATGAAATGTTGGCTATCAAATCTTTGGCATATACATACATCAAATACTGAGTTTTATCAAAATCGTTAAAGCCGATTTAGAGTAAATAAAAAAAACAGGTAAAAATGTTACAAAATTTATTAAGTAAAGTCCCCCCTCCGGTTAATCAATTTTGATGAAATCTTTACAGTCATATCTCGGGCATATTAATAAATCAAATACTCAGTTCAATCAAAATCGTTAGAGCCGTTTTTGAGAAAATCGAAAAAACCTTAAAAAGTTATTAAGTAAAGTACCCCCTCCTTTTAAGTAATTTTGATGAAATTTATGCTGTCACATCGCGGGCATATACTTACACTAAATACCCAATTTCAGGATCCCACGGTTTATAGTTTTTGAGCTAGTCTGTTCACACACACACACACACACAGACACACAGACACACACACACACACACAGACCATTTCGCGGGACTTGGTCATTTCGACTCAGGGGACCCCAAAACGTGTATTTCCGTTGAAAACCGGAAGTCGAATTTTTTCACGATCGCAATACTTCCACTTACTATATATTTCATATATAGGTAAGTGAAAGTAAAAAAAAAGTATTTTCATTTGTATTTAAAATACTTTTATTTAAAATAATGCCCAGGTCTGGTTTGAACTGAGCTCAAGAAGTTATTTTTAACAGATTTTGGGTAATTGTTGCTCTTCCATCTCTATTAATCTTATCCGCCAGTTAAGCATTCTTTCAAATATTTTCAACAGGACATGTATTCTACCAGCTTCAATCCTTATATAAAAGTTGGGCTTGTTACGAGGTAACTTTAATAGATATTTGATAAACTTTAATTTTTCTCTTTCGATTATTTCTGAAATAGGCTTCCCTAAACTTCAGTCAAAGCAATATGCTTTCAGAAAGCGACTCATATAGTAAACATTTAGTACTCCAGTTGTCTGATTTACTACTTTGGAGAATATTTGTAACTGTTGCGTTTGCAGCGGCATGCTTCGTCAAAGATGCATTACAGGCTTGCCTGAATTTGCCTGACGAAGATATTATTGTCCCTAGATAATTGAACGAAGATATTATTGTCCCTAGAAAGTCTTAACTACCTCAATGATGAAGCCCTCATAAGTAAAGGTATTGAACTTTCCTGGACGGTTCCCTTTGTGTGATATAATTTTTGTTTTATTTGTGTTAATTTTCATTGAATAGGCTTTGCAGTATCTACCGGTGTTGAGGAAAGAAAAACCAAATCGTCAGCATAAAGTAGAACTACCAAGTCGTTATAACCACTTATGTTTATCCCTCTTGCATTTTTTATGCATACCTGAGATGTAAAGAGAAAATAAAAGCGGACTAAAAATTTCCCCTTGTAGGAACCCTTCTGATACGTTCATTTCTTTTGTTAGTTGCATCACGTCTGAGACTCTGAACGTAGCGATCCTAAAATTTCACCATTATCTTAAAAACTTTCCCTTTAATCCCATAACTATGAATTTTATGCCATAAATTACTGTGCGGTATGGAATCAAAGACTCTTCTGAAGTCAATGAAAGTTGAAAAGACTTTTCTTTTTTTCATTCTTAGTTGAATTAAGTTAACTCAGTTGCAATATTTGTTTATCTTTGGTTTGTGGTATTAATTAAACTTCAAAACTACTTTTAAAAATTAAAATACAAATACTTTCTAGCAATTGGATGCCCATTCAGATAGGCTGTGTTAGTCTTTCTTAAAGCACTTTTTTTTTGGCAAAACAAATGGTTTTTTTTAATCAACTTTTTATTTTATTAAAGTGATTTTAGAAGATATGACAGTTGCCATGATAATGACATTGGTGGAAGATATTATATCCAACATTATATGGTCAGAATGTTATTTCTATTGGAAAGAATGGTTCGAAGTTCTGTTCAACTAAAGCAACCAGGAGGTAGGAATCAACACACGGAGGCATGGATGAGGTCGCCCCAGAACGACTGAGCCAGAAGGTGACGTTTCATCATGGTGTAACGTTAAGGAACAGGCTGTTCTAAACAGCACACTAACCAGTGGCGCCCCCCCCCCCCCTGATAGGTGAGGAAATCAGTCTACTACTACTATTTCTCAGAGTTGGGCATATTTATATTTATAAATACGAATATGAATTTATTTTTATCTTAATTTTAATGTGAATATGAATATAAATTTATTTATATCACAATATTTGTGAATATGAATATAAATAAATTCGTATTTACAAGTGTGAATATAAATAAATTCATATTCACAGGTTTGAATACGAATTTATTAATATATACAAATCTTTCTGTAAATAAAAAAATTTCACAGGGTAAATTGTGAATATTCACAAAAAAATGTGAATATTTATATCTCAGCTGTGAATTCGGCCGTATTTACAAATAGAGATGTGAATATGGAAAAAATTCACAAATTGAGATGTGAATTTCTACTAAATTCATAATTTCCCAATAAATTTATAAAATTCTTTTCGGATTTCTCTATATTGGTACACATTATAGAGTTAACCCTTTTTATGGAAATCACATCAGATATTACCTGATATCGATTACTAGGTTATTTGGGATGCTGATTATGTTAAAAATATCGATTTTGAGATTCCACCGCCAGGTACCGATTTATTACAACTTGCGCGATATAATCAATCTTGTTGTCGGCTATAGGGTTATCTGAGGTGCTAATTTTGAAAATGATATCGATTTTGAGATTCCGCCGTCAGGTATCGATTTATTACAACTTGCGCGATATAATCAATCTTGTTGTCGGCTATTGGGTTATCTGAGGTGCTAATTATGAAAATCATATCGATTTTGAGATTCCGCCGTCAGGTATCGATTTATTACAACTTGCGCGATATAATCGATTTTGGTGTCGGCTATAGGGTTATCTGAGGTGCTCATTATGAAAATGATATCGATTTTGAGATTCTTCTGTCAGGTATCGATTTATTACAACTTGCGCGATATAATTGATCTTGGTGTCGGCTATAGGGTTAACTATAGGTTTATAGGTATATTTTTAATTTTAAATCCGAATATGAATTTAATTATTCTCTGATTTATATTCGATCTGAGGTGCTCATTATGAAAATGATATCGATTTTGAGATTCCGCCGCGGCGGCCACGGCTAAAGGGTTAGCTGTGGGTACAATAATGATAATAATAATAATAATGATTAAATTTGACACATATCGACATATAAATCAGAGAATAATTAAATTCATATTCGGATTTAAAATTAAAAATATACCTATAAACCTATAGTTAACCCTATAGCCGACACCAAGATCGATTATATCGCGCAAGTTGTAATAAATCGATACCTGACGGAAGAATCTCAAAATCGATATCATTTTCATAATGAGCACCTCAGATAACCCTATAGCCGACACCAAAATCGATTATATCGCGCAAGTTGTAATAAATCGATACCTGACGGAAGAATCTCAGAATCGATATCATTTTCATAATCAGCACCTCAGATAACCCTATAGCCGACACCAAGATTGATTATATCGCGCAAATTGTAATAAATCGATACCTGACGTCGGAATCTCAAAATCGATATCATTTTCAAAATCAGCACCTCAGATAACCCTATAGCCGACACCAAGATTGATTATATCGCGCAAGTTGTAATAAATCGATACCTGACGTCGGAATCTCAAAATCGATATCATTTTCAAAATCAGCACCTCAGATAACCCTATAGCCGACACCAAGATTGATTATATCGCGCAAGTTGTAATAAATCGATACCTGACGGCGGAATCTCAAAATCGATATCATTTTCAAAATCAGCACCTCAGATAACCCTATAGCCGACACCAAGATTGATTATATCGCGCAAGTTGTAATAAATCGGTACCTGGCGGTGGAATCTCAAAATCGATATTTTTTTCATAATCAGCATCCCAAATAACCTAGTAATCGATATCAGGTAATATCTGATGTGATTTCCATAAAAAGGGTTAACTCTATAATGTGTACCAATATAGAGAAATCCGAAAAGAATTTTATAAATTTATTGGGAAATTATGAATTTAGTAGAAATTCACATCTCAATTTGTGAATTTTCTCTGAGAATTTTTTTTTATTTACAGAAAAATTTGTATATATGAATAAATTCATATATAACCGCCAGGTACCGATTTATTACAACTTGCGCGATATAATCAATCTTGTTGTCGGCTATAGGGTTATCTGAGGTGCTAATTTTGAAAATGATATCGATTTTGAGATTCCGCCGTCAGGTATCGATTTATTACAACTTGCGCGATATAATCAATCTTGTTGTCGGCTATTGGGTTATCTGAGGTGCTAATTATGAAAATCATATCGATTTTGAGATTCCGCCGTCAGGTATCGATTTATTACAACTTGCGCGATATAATCAATCTTGGTGTCGGCTATAGGGTTATCTGAGGTGCTGATTTTGAAAATGATATCGATTTTGAGATTCCGCCGTCAGGTATCGATTTATTACAACTTGCGCGATATAATCAATCTTGGTGTCGGCTATAGGGTTATCTGAGGTGCTGATTTTGAAAATGATATCGATTTTGAGATTCTTCTGTCAGGTATCGATTTATTACAACTTGCGCGATATAATCAATCTTGGTGTCGGCTATAGGGTTATCTGAGGTGCTAATTATGAAAATGATATCGATTGTGAGATTCCGCCGTCAGGTATCGATTTATTACAACTTGCGCGATATAATCGATTTTGGTGTCGGCTATAGGGTTATCTGAGGTGCTCATTATGAAAATGATATCGATTTTGAGATTCTTCTGTCAGGTATCGATTTATTACAACTTGCGCGATATAATTGATCTTGGTGTCGGCTATAGGGTTAACTATAGGTTTATAGGTATATTTTTAATTTTAAATCCGAATATGAATTTAATTATTCTCTGATTTATATTCGATCTGAGGTGCTCATTATGAAAATGATATCGATTTTGAGATTCCGCCGCGGCGGCCACGGCTAAAGGGTTAGCTGTGGGTACAATAATGATAATAATAATAATAATGATTAAATTTGACACATATCGACATATATCGACAGCTGAGATGTAAATATTCATATTTTTTTGTGAATATTCACAATTTTCCCTGAGAATTTTTTTTTATTTACAGAAAAATTTGTATATATGAATAAATTCATATATAACCGCCAGGTACCGATTTATTACAACTTGCGCGATATAATCAATCTTGTTGTCGGCTATAGGGTTATCTGAGGTGCTAATTTTGAAAATGATATCGATTTTGAGATTCCGCCGTCAGGTATCGATTTATTACAACTTGCGCGATATAATCAATCTTGTTGTCGGCTATTGGGTTATCTGAGGTGCTAATTATGAAAATCATATCGATTTTGAGATTCCGCCGTCAGGTATCGATTTATTACAACTTGCACGATATAATCAATCTTGGTGTCGGCTATAGGGTTATCTGAGGTGCTGATTTTGAAAATGATATCGATTTTGAGATTCCGCCGTCAGGTATCGATTTATTACAACTTGCGCGATATAATCAATCTTGGTGTCGGCTATAGGGTTATCTGAGGTGCTGATTTTGAAAATGATATCGATTTTGAGATTCTTCTGTCAGGTATCGATTTATTACAACTTGCGCGATATAATCAATCTTGGTGTCGGCTATAGGGTTATCTGAGGTGCTAATTATGAAAATGATATCGATTTTGAGATTCCGCCGTCAGGTATCGATTTATTACAACTTGCGCGATATAATCGATTTTGGTGTCGGCTATAGGGTTATCTGAGGTGCTCATTATGAAAATGATATCGATTTTGAGATTCTTCTGTCAGGTATCGATTTATTACAACTTGCGCGATATAATTGATCTTGGTGTCGGCTATAGGGTTAACTATAGGTTTATAGGTATATTTTTAATTTTAAATCCGAATATGAATTTAATTATTCTCTGATTTATATTCGATCTGAGGTGCTCATTATGAAAATGATATCGATTTTGAGATTCCGCCGCGGCGGCCACGGCTAAAGGGTTAGCTGTGGGTACAATAATGATAATAATAATAATAATGATTAAATTTGACACATATCGACATATAAATCAGAGAATAATTAAATTCATATTCGGATTTAAAATTAAAAATATACCTATAAACCTATAGTTAACCCTATAGCCGACACCAAGATCGATTATATCGCGCAAGTTGTAATAAATCGATACCTGACGGAAGAATCTCAAAATCGATATCATTTTCATAATGAGCACCTCAGATAACCCTATAGCCGACACCAAAATCGATTATATCGCGCAAGTTGTAATAAATCGATACCTGACGGAAGAATCTCAGAATCGATATCATTTTCATAATCAGCACCTCAGATAACCCTATAGCCGACACCAAGATTGATTATATCGCGCAAGTTGTAATAAATCGATACCTGACGTCGGAATCTCAAAATCGATATCATTTTCAAAATCAGCACCTAAGATAACCCTATAGCCGACACCAAGATTGATTATATCGCGCAAGTTGTAATAAATCGATACCTGACGTCGGAATCTCAAAATCGATATCATTTTCAAAATCAGCACCTCAGATAACCCTATAGCCGACACCAAGATTGATTATATCGCGCAAGTTGTAATAAATCGATACCTGACGGCGGAATCTCAAAATCGATATCATTTTCAAAATCAGCACCTCAGATAACCCTATAGCCGACACCAAGATTGATTATATCGCGCAAGTTGTAATAAATCGATACCTGACGGCGGAATCTCAAAATCGATATCATTTTCATAATTAGCACCTCAGATAACCCAATAGCCGACAACAAGATTGATTATATCGCGCAAGTTGTAATAAATCGGTACCTGGCGGTGGAATCTCAAAATCGATATTTTTTTCATAATCAGCATCCCAAATAACCTAGTAATCGATATCAGGTAATATCTGATGTGATTTCCATAAAAAGGGTTAACTCTATAATGTGTACCAATATAGAGAAATCCGAAAAGAATTTTATAAATTTATTGGGAAATTATGAATTTAGTAGAAATTCACATCTCAATTTGTGAATTTTTTTCTATATTCACATCTCTATTAGTAAATACGGTCGAATTCACAGCTGAGATGTAAATATTCATATTTTTTTGTGAATATTCACAATTTTCCCTGAGAATTTTTTTTTATTTACAGAAAAATTTGTATATATGAATAAATTCGTATTCACACCTGTGAATATGAATTTATTTATATTCACACTTGTAAATAGGCGGGCGCAATCGACTATAGGGTGCGCTAGTAGCATTTTCAAAATGTCGGAAAGAACGGGGATAGACTTAGTTGATGTAATAGAGATAGTTGGTAATTTTAAGAGACCATTAATTGAAGGGCAGGCTATTCTTGATGCAAACCACATAATAACATGTGGAATAATATCTAGAAGTAAAAAAACAGTTATTTTACAAGCCTTGTGCCTTCAAACTAGCAATTTTAAAGGACTGCCCCATCAAATAAAAGTGGAAATCAAATTTATTAATAATAATAAGCAATTTTCTTGTCATTATAAGTGTAAAGCTGGTAGTTCTGGTAAATGCAAACACATCATTGTAACTTTACGTTTTTCGGTTAGTAATAACATTAATTACCTATTCATACAATCATTGTTATGACAGCTTGGATTCTTTGTCATATTATTTATTTATTTGTCAAAACTTTCAGGCTTCGCATTGAAAACTTGGAACAATTAAGCACAACGGATGTAAGACAAAAATGGGGAAAATTAAAAAAGAAAAACAAATATGACACCATGGTCCCAATGCTATTTGCATAAAACCAACATTTTGGAGTAATACAATGTCAAATAGTAATATTTACCTGGATAAACATAGTCACTTTCTTTAAAATGAAGACTTAATATCGCCATATGTTTCGAAACAGGCTTATCTATTTTTAATTTTACAATCCACTCTTTAAGAAGCTTTTTATTTTTTGGAAACAAATGGAATGACACATCTTTAGATTTTTTTGAAGAACACTGAGGGACCGAGCAATACCTATTAGACATTTTTCCAATAATTTTATGCTCGATCGGGTTTTAATTATGGAAAAATAAATTAAAAACGGCAAAAAACCCTATGAATCCCAGGTAATCGCACAGCTTCTATCCACGTTTCTCTAGTTCCTCAAAGAAGCAGCACCGTCGCTTGCGCTCGCCTATACGAATTTATTTATATTCATATTCACAAATATCGTGATATAAATAAATTTATATTCATATTCACATTAAAATTAAGATAAAAATAAATTCATATTCGTATTTATAAATATAAATATGCCCAACTCTGCTATTTCTGTGTAAAAAGGCTATCCTTAGTGATTTTTTTAACTCATTAAATGAAAAATAGATTGTATATAAATATTGAATAGAAATTCACAACGTAAATATACACTAAGATAATAAATTAGGCCCTTCATGAATCCTACAATTTTTAAAAATAAAAAGTGCGCCCCCCCCCTCGGAAAATTTCTGGATCCGTACCTGACACTAACAGCTTTAGATATTAGTACATGGGCCAGCCCCCCCCCCAGAACGTGCACCCCCCCCCCACATCCCTATAAATTGCATATCGTTGTGTTCCTTGTGATAAAAGATTAGGAAAAAGCCAATGTTCCCAGAAAAAAAAGTGGCCGCACTAACCGAAAATGGCGTTCAAACATGGCGGAATGACGATTTTGATTTTAGTTAGTTTTTTTATTACTGACATTCACCATTATGCTTAATTTCGCCAAAACTGGTACTTTATTAAAGCTAGATAGTTCTAGATTCAGAATAAATAAACAAACGTTCTAAAATAATTAGTCTTGACAACATATAAAAAACATTTTATAAAAAAAATTAAACCGACTTCGAAAACTAGGAACCAGTAAAAATAAATGCACTGAAAAGTATGAAATAATTACCTTCTGATTTTTATGAATACCCAGCAAAATTGAAAATCGTATGAAAAGCGGAAAAATGCATTAAAACGGATAATTTTATTTTGATTAGTACGAATACATACCAACTGTTAATAAAAATTATTAAATTAGAATATTAAATACCATGTTCAATACTTAACAATCTTTTCGGAGGCGGCGCAAAATAGAAAATCTATACAGAATTTTTAAATTTTCCTAATTTTTAGTGTTAACAATTTTGAATTATGCGCCGCCTCCGAAAAGATTGTTAAGTATTGAACATGGTATTTAATATTCTAATTTAATAATTTTTATTAACAGTTAGTATGTATTCGTACTAATCAAAATAAAATTATCCGTTTTAATGCTTTTTTCCGCTTTTCATACGATTTTCAATTTTGCTGGGTATTCATAAAAATCAGAAGGTAATTATTTCATACTTTTCAGTGCATTTATTTTTACTGGTTCCTAGTTTTCGAAGTCGGTTTAATTTTTTTTATAAAATGTTTTTTATTTTATACTTTTTAGTGGCAGAAGATAATTTCTAATGTAAGGCGGAAGGAAGCAATGCGTTGATTTCTAAAACAAATTCTGTATGCTTTTTTTTTTATACAGATTTTAAGTGCATTTTGAAGTGATTTTGGGTTTTCGAAGACGTTTTTGTATTTATTTATTTTTATTGTTTTACCTCTTTAGATACTACAAGTGAGTTTGGTTCATTAGTTGGTTGTTCTATCCACGGTGGGAAGGACGAGATCTATTCCGTGGGTCCCTCGCAAAGTCAGCCCGCCCAGGTAACGCTATACCACGTTCGTCTATCCCGGGTCTTTATATTATAATTATATCAATTTTAATCAACTTTGTATTATAATAGTCACATTATCAATTTTATGAATATGCACAGAAAATTGAAAATCGTTTGCGGTACGTCAACCCCTGCCTAGTTTGATTGTTTGTAAAGACCAATGTTCCATCGGGGAGACACATAAAACTTTTTTTCCACAACGACAAACATCTTCCTTTACGGAATATTGTCTTCGGTACTTGTTTATTCCGAGAGGAGGTGTTCAGTTTTGCTCGGCTGTAACATGAATCCGGTAACTTCAAGATGTGGTAGGTAAAGGAACAGTTGGCATTTTGGCCGTTTTTCGACCAGTTTTATTGGTAAATATAATAAACAACATATAGGTTTGTTATTTCGATATCTGAGAATATGACTGCCTCAAAATGGAAACAATTCTTGACAAATGACTATCTTTAAGATTTTCGTCTCTAGACTCTCTTATCGAGTACCACCCTAGGGACGTTATCGTAGCTTAAAGAAAGAAAATCAGACAATTCACCATCATAGATGGAATTGGAGATGGAAGAAAATAATATTAAATTTTTTTAGCGGGACGTATTTATTTCGTGACTGGAATAATAATAAGTCCATATTATGGTCATATCCTTAATATTTTTCTTAATTTTCAAACCAAATTTAAGCTTAGTTAATAGTTATTTGTTATCTCAAAATCAATAATTTGGCACGTACAGCAATTTTCATCTAAACACCTCAATAGTTGCAGAAACATAATTAAAAAGCGATAATAGTAATCAAGATAAAATAACAAAAGTGTCACTCCAGAGTGAAGAATCCGCACAAGATTTTATGATTACATTGTATTTAATATCCGACAGAGATCGAGTGTATCCGGAAGCTGACAGAAGTGCCTGAATCTTTGGTTAAGGCCTCTCAATCAAATGAAAAAGAGCTTTTCCAGGAAGCATCAAATTCGCATAACCAGTGGAAGTCGGAAATCAAAATCCAATCGAAAACAATACTGGTTACGATGGCTACGATTTTACGAATCTCTTTTAAAAAGGGTTATTAATGCTCGGCCTTTCTTTAAATTCTAAGAATTTTGTGGTTTTATGATTATGCTGTCCATCCGTCGTTTAGACATTCATTTAGGGTTTTTTACTGTCGTAAGTGTGTAATGTGCTTTAATCTTCTTAAATCTAAAAAAAAATCTTTTAAGCAACCCAAAAAAATGTTCTATAGTTTTATTTCTTGGAAAAATTTTCCAGGAACAGGGTCGAAACAACAATAACTTTGCCGGAACCATAAAGATGCGTTTTTCAGAAAACGACAGCGATATTCCACTGACATTATATATCTTTATTAAAATCTATTTTTGAAAATTTATTTAAGGTTATGTATAAGGTTTGTTCCAACAAGCACATAAACCACGTCAATAACTAACAAACTTAACATGTTCTCCCCCACTCTTTTAATTCTGAATTTGATTGGTTTGTTATCCCAACCGATTCATCGACCATTAAAACATTATTGAGCATTGCTTGAAATCAACCAAACAAATTTAGAATAAAAAAAGCAAAGATAGTACATGATCAGTTTGGTATTTATCAACGTGTTTTAATAGTTTGTTGGATCATACCTTATGATATATATGCCATATGTTTTCAAATAAGTAAATATTTTGAGCGATAATTAAATAATTATTTTCATGTTTTTTCCCAATAACTTCTTTAATAAATTAAGAACCCAAAAATGGTTTCAATGGAACCAACTTGGGAAAATACTCTACAAGATGCAAAAGGTTTCGTTCCAATTGGTCCACCCATCTCGGAGTAATCGGTGGACATACATAGAAAAAAAAAAAAAAAAAAGGCACATACGTATCGAATTGAGTAACCTCCTCTTTCGAAGTCGGTTAAAAATACATTTAAAGTCAATTTTTTCAAGTCACTCGCGTAAAAGTTAAAATTCCAAGTTAATTCGTGATTAAACGGCCATCGTTAACGAAAAACACCTTGAAATAAACCATCTGGAGCAATTATTCTTCTTTAGAAATCAGTGGTCAAATTTCAAATTATATCAACTAGTTTCATAGAAAACGGACCTTAACGGCGAAAAGGTGCCAGTGACTTGGGCGCATCCAGTCCTCTGCCACATCGTTCAGTTCTCATACATCATATATTTAAAGCGGGTTTAGGATATTATTTTGAATGAATAATCGAGCCTATGTAACTGCAAGTTTTTAATTTACAGAAATAATTAATATAACCATTTTTTTTTTTTTTTATTATTAATAAATCTGATTAATAAAGGATATAAATCTGCTAAATAATAATGAATTAGTCGCAGATTGCACATTATCTAAACCTCACTTATATTGACATAAACTGGTTATGTTGAAATTAAATAATAATGTTTTGATAGTAGTAGTTGGGTTACAGACACTGGCTTCTGATCATTCTTGAAATTTGAAATAAATGCATTTTTGCAAAGTATTGATTATTTACAGCTTTAAAAACAATCAAAATAAAAAGTTCTGTTTGTTCGTTGATATGTAGAAATAATTCGTAATACAATTTAGGAAGTATATACATAACACAATTTAATAGCTCACAACAATTAATGAATAATATATATATATATATATATATATATATATATATATATATATACATATTATGATTAATTTAAAATTTAACCACTACTGGAGAGGAAAACCAATAAAAACATCTAAGTATTCATGCATCTAATGATCTATAATCCACGAAGTTGTGGTTTTTTTCGGTTTCCGGCATTTAACTACACATCAAAAAGTTTACTTTCTCTTTTTTTCGAAAAAAGGGTATAATAATACAAATAAAATGAAATATTTGAAGTTGAAATCGGATTAGTTATTTAGCCAAACTCGAACATGAAAGATCGGTAATTTTTATCGTTTTGGTAAAAACTCATATTTCAACGCCTATAACTCGACAATATGTACTCTAAATGAAAAATGTCACAGATAAAAGTTTTAGGACATTAAATTTAGCATAAAGCAAGCCCATTTATTTTTAAATTAATTCATTACAAAGTAAAGATACAAATGAAAATGTGAAAGTATTCTTAGTTTGATTCCTTAGCGTTCGTACTTTCATCAAACACAAGAGATACCGCCGTTGGATAGTATTTGATTCCTTCTTTTTGTGAAACCTAATTGGATATGATAATATATTCACGGAATTATTTATTTAGGGGGGCTTATTTTATGCTAAATTTAATGTCCTAAAACTTTTATCTGTGACATTTTTCATTTAGAGTACATATTGTCGAGTTATAGGCGTTGAAATATGAGTTTTTACCAAAACGATAAAAATTACCGATCTTTCATGTTCGAGTTTGGCTAAATAACTAATCCGATTTCAACTTCAAATATTTCATTTTATTTGTATTATTATATTATGTGTGTATCAAAATCTTTTCCATTATTACTCACAGGTACAAAACTAGATTTTTTTCTTGGGGAGTACTACAAGTTTAGTTGTTTCGTTGCATAAGAGATTAGTAATATTTTTCCTTGGTGGACTTCCACCTAATTTCCATTAATTAAGTTCCACTTAATTTATTCTCCGCCTATTTTTAAAGATAGGTTCTACACCCAAAATTCAGTATAATTGTACATTTCATTATAGTATGATTGGGACCGAACAGGATGCAGAGCCGCTCGCACTAGCTGCTTGCTACGAAGGGCATTGCGGTTGATGCCCCGTTGTTGGGATAATATCCTATTGTTGATCTATATCTTTGTAGGATCCCATATTGTCCAATCACCTTTATTAGATGTTGTTGACTGTTCTAAGAACCTTTATAAAGTTACTTTGCTCAGCTAAGCATCCATGTTATTAGTTCTTATATAATTTGTCATGATTGGAATTTATATTATCGCGTTCGTACTTTCATCAAACACAAGAGATACCGCCGTTGGATAGTATTTGATTCCTTCTTTTTGTGAAACCTAATTGGATATGATAATATATTCACAGAATTATTTATTTAGGGGGGCTTATTTTATGCTAAATTTAATGTCCTAAAACTTTTATCTGTGACATTTTTCATTTAGAGTACATATTGTCGAGTTATAGGCGTTGAAATATGAGTTTTTACCAAAACGATAAAAATTACCGATCTTTCATGTTCGAGTTTGGCATAATAACTAATCCGATTTCAACTTCAAATATTTCATTTTATTTGTATTATTATACCCTTTTTTCGAAAAAAAGAGAAAGTAAACTTTTTGATGTGTAGTTAAATGCCGGAAACCGAAAAAAGCCACAACTTCGTGGATTATAGATCATTAGATGCATGAATACTTAGATGTTTTTATTGGTTTTCCTCTCCAGTAGTGGTTTAATTTTAAATTAATCATAATATGTATATATATATATATATATATATATATTATTCATTAATTGTTGTGAGCTATTAAATTGTGTTATATATATGTACTTCCTAAATTGTATTACGAATTATTTCTACATATCAACGAACAAACAGAACTTTTTATTTTGATTGTTTTTAAAGCTGTAAATAATCAATACTTTGCAAAAATGCATTTATTTCAAATTTCAAGAATGATCAGAAGCCAGTGTCTGTAACCCAACTACTACTATGAAAACATTATTATTTAATTTCAACATAACCAGTTTATGTCAATATAAGTGAGGTTTAGATAATGTGCAATCTGCGACTAATTCATTATTATTTAGCAGATTTATATCCTTTATTAATCAGATTTATTAATAATAAAAAAAAAAAAAATGGTTATATTATTTCTGTAAATTAAAAACTTGCAGTTACATAGGCTCGATTATTCATTCAAAATAATATCCTAAACCCGCTTTAAATATATGATGTATGAGAACTGAACGATGTGGCAGAGGACTGGATGCGCCCAAGTCACTGGCACCTTTTCGCCGTTAAGGTCCGTTTTTTATGAAACTAGTTGATATAATTTGAAATTTGACCACTGATTTCTAAAGAAGAATAATTGCTCCAGATGGTTTATTTCAAGGTGTTTTTCGTTAACGATGGCCGTTTAATCACGAATTAACTTGGAATTTTAACTTTTACGCGAGTGACTTGAAAAAATTGACTTTAAATGTATTTTATGTTGTCAAGACTAATTATTTCAGAACGTTTGTTTATTTATTCTGAATCTAGAACTATCTAGCTTTAATAAAATACCGGTTTTGGCGAAATTAAGCATAATGGTGAATGTCAGTAATAAAAAAACTAACTAAAATCAAAATCGTCATTCCGCCATGTTTGAACGCCATTTTCGGTTAGTGCGGCCACTTTTTTTTTCTGGGAACATTGACTTTTTCTTAATCTTTTATCACAAGGAACACAACGATATGCAATTTATAGGGATGTGGGGGGGGGGGGGGGTGCAGGGTAGGGGGGTCTGGCCCACCGTGTATATAGCCTGTTAACAGAATTGGTCGCCATGTGAACGAGAGTGTAGGCCGAAAAAGGAGACTAGCTGAAGTGAACTTATATTCCATGGCCCTAGCATAGGTCTTCACCTGAAAGGTGGCGGTAGGTTATCAAACTCCTCCCATTCAATTTCGAAGTCCAGGTTTAATCTATATACTCAGGATAACCGGTAGAATATGGGTAGAGAAGTGCAGTCAGCAATATCGCTAAAATGAAGTTGGAAGGTGGGTCTGTCACAGTGTGGGGAGGCATTAAACCACATCCGACTAGATACCTCCGGGAGATTAACAAACTGTCTATTAATGCATTTTATACCTCACAGAGTTTCTAGAGGAATTTAAAATGCTTCAAGCCTTTTATTAGAGATAATTTTTGCCTAATGCACACATATATATGCACAGCCGATGAAATGAAGGGGTACCTTGATGAAGTCGGCATTGGTACTCTGCTGTGGCCAGTTGGAAGCCCAAACCTGAACCCAATAAGACAATTCTGGGACCATTTCAAAAGTTTTGTCTGACGGCGGCTAGGACCTTGTAACTGAACTAGTGGAAGAATGGGCACCCATACAACAGGAACGGGTAGCTATCGACATTGAGGATTGAAGCTGTCATCTAAGCCAGAGAAAGAAATATCTAGTACAGAGGAAGAATTTTTTTTTTTACAGTTAAAAAAATATAAAGGAGCAAAATTTTATTTATGTAGATATTTTTTATTATCAATTTTTTTATACTGCTGTCGTTTTTTCTGTATTTTCCTAGTGTGGCATAGAAGATTATAGAATATACTTTGCTAGGGGAAAAATTAGAAGTTTAATTAGGTTTAACAAAAATTTATTTGCAAAAATCAAGGTTTTTCGATTGTCAGTGTAGATGATTTCTTCAGACATCAATTATAATAATAAAAGTCTAAAAATCTAGATAAAAGTAATTAATAGGATATAATAACAATCACACATAACACCCTAATTCATTTAAAAAAAATCTGGTGCGTGCGCGCAACACACAACTTTCACTTACCAACTTACTTAGATTAGAAATTAATGCGTTTTGTTAATTGCCACTTCTCAAATGAACAGAACGGCTTCAATTATGAACAATGGTCTGTCATTAAAGGCGTCCTCCGCGTGAGTGGGCTCAAAGAGTTTTATGAGTTGACTGAGTCTTTTTCTTTTTTTCTCCTCTATATGTTTTCTTTATTTTTATCATATCTCATATTTAGCCATTTCTTATTTTTAGACGTAACGAAAGACAGTTAATTTCTCCATATAAACAAATACAAAGGTACTTTATAGGAAACAAAGAAACAAACAATCAATAAAAGCCCCAACCCCATTTAAGCCCCCTTAGACAATTTTAATAATGATAAAGCTTACCTGATATTAAAGAACACCTAATTTTCATTAAACATGACGAATCTAATAAAAATCGTTTAAGCCGTTTTTGAGTAAATAAAAAAAACACGTGAAAATGATAGAAAATTTATTAAGTAAAGTGCCCCCTCCGGTTGATCAATTTTGATGAAATGTTGGCTATCACATATTTGGCATATACATACATCAAATACCCAGTTTGATCAAAATCGTTAAAACCGTTTTTGAGTAAATAAAAAAAACACGTGAAAATGATAGAAAATTTATTAAGTAAAGTCCCCCTTCCGGTTGATCAATTTTGATGAAATTTTTACAGTCATATTAATACATCAAATACTCAGTTTAATCAAAATCGTTAGAGCCGTTTTTAAGAAAATGGAAAAAACTTAAAAAGTTGTTAAATAAAGTACCCCCTCCCTTTGAGCAATTTTGATGAAATTTTTGCTGTCACATCGCGGGCATATACATACACTAAATACCAAATTTCATGTACGCACGGTTTATAGTTTTTGAGCTAGTCTGTTCACATACACACAGACCATTTCGAGGGACTTGGTTATTTGGACTCAGGGGACCCCAAAACGTGTATTTCCGTTGAAAACCGGAAGTCGAAATTTTTCACGATCGCAATACTTCCACTTACTATATATTTCATATATAGGTAAGTTAAAGTAAAAACTTAGTGTGATGCGTGCAAAACACAATTTTCACTTACCATGGAATTAATAATTTCCATTATGTTCCAAAAGACATCTATAGCATTTTCCCATGAACAGAAAGCCAATATTTTTATAATATTAATAATAAAAAATAGTAGTATATCAATTATGAAGACATAGTGAAACAGATTATACCTTTGAACTTCCACTTCAGTAAGTAGTAATAAGGAAATTTCAAGGAAGGTAATGCTTTGTTACTCCTGGTTTATTCAGTGAAACAGGCTTTGATCTTCCCCTAAAAGTTATGTATCTGCATAATATTTTCCAGTTTCTGATCTATTGTGAAGAATCTAGATATCCGATTGATCGAACTACTCATCAAGTTTAAAAAATGATGCTTCATTAGATCCCAGACTACAGATCCCTCTTCAGGGATTAATAAACCCCCAAAAGGGTCCATTCAGTAGATATAACTAAACTTTCTTTTGAGTTAAATATTTTTCTTTCGCTTATTTCTTAGATACATAGTAATCGGGTGGCGGGATAGTGGAGTGAGATAAGCATTGCCACGGACAACCGGACATAACATTTGAGAACCAGAAAAATTTCAAGTTCGAAACTCGGAGCCAGGGGAAATTTATTAATACTCGGCATTAATCCCCCACTCTATCCCCTGGCCCGGGAAACCCCTTATAGCCTAAACGGCGAGGAAGGGGAGGACAAAAAAAAAAAAGAAAAAAAAAAGATACATAGTAATCTTGCACTTAAAATTCTTCACAAGTTTTTTTTGTCTAATCCTAAGTCCATAGCCTTGTTATTGGAATTATATTCCCTTAGTTTGTTAAATCTTTCAAGTTAAGCTAACTCCAAGACTCAATGTTGGCCAAGATCAAATTAGATAATCTCAAGGTTATAAAAAAATTCATGTAAATCATCCCATCCCACATATATTATTTCACAAAGCGTAAAAATCGGTTTTTCATGAATTATAAGGTCCTGTCGTGCTCAAATGCCACGAATGTGGTATCGATGGATTCAGAATTTCACGGAGCTTTTGCGAATTGCATTCTCAATGTTCATTTTTTGGTCCAAAAGTAAAATATCGACCTAAAAGTACTGATTCAACGGATCGAAACGAATCAAATTGGATTTTATAAATTGCGATACGAACATTAAGACGAAGTTTAGTTCTTCAGAACTAAACTAGGGTTTGTGTTTTAAAGCCCTAAAACCTACCATTTATGAGATAACGCCTGGGTTAGGCCCCTCCGCGGCACGTGGTCAACTACTTACTGTGTTACGTTGCAGCAAATGATAGGTCCTGTCGTGCCTAGGTTCTATAAATGTTGTTTCGTCTGATTTAGATTTAATTGTAGCGTTGGAAAATTGGACTCTCACAATTAGCAATTGCAGTATACTCCCACATGACCGGTTCCCGATTAACTGACTTTTCGGATAAATCGAGGGCGCTGTAAAAGATAAAAAATTCTTTTTAAAATCATTAAAAGCATTTATGACTTTGTCAGATTATCAATCACTGGTCAAAAATTTTGTAAAAATTTGTAATATGTTCCGGTTCTGTGGGGGCTGGAGCCCCTCCCTTTGGAAAAAATTTTCGTCATTTAAAGATAGAATTTGACTTTCCTTAAAGTAAGAAAGCAAGTTAAAGAACAAAAATGTGCAGAACAGGTAGAATTATAGTTGTGGGAAGGTGAAAAAGCTGATCGGCAGATCCAAATGAAGAGGTGTGGGCCTGCAGCCTCCCCTTTACAATCGGCTGGATCCGCCTAAGACTGTAGTCCAAAACATTTATAAAATAAATAAAATCTATTCATGGTGATTCATAGTAATATAGTGATTTATTAGATCGAGGTAGAACAACTTTGGTTTTATCAAATTATCTTTTTTTTAGCGGGAATTCTAGAAAACTAAAGTATCGAAATAAGAAAAATGGATTTCAATTGTTTCTATGCGGGCTTTATGCCCATACAGGTTCCACTTATACGGGCCAGGCGTTTTAAATCTCTAAAACTTGTTGTTTTTATGTAAAGACATGGATTAAGGCCCCTCAGCTTTTCGGGCCTACTTATTTTTGTTGCTTCTTCATGGATAGAAACCTATTTCATGTCGTTCTTATCACTTAAAAGACTACCTTCCTCTCGATTGTCAGAAAGATAACCGTAAAAAACATCTTATGAACTGTTTTTGAAAAAACAAAATAAGTAGGGTAGTTTAAATCAGAATGTAGAAAGATTAATTTTCAAGACTACGCAACATTCTTAGCGATTTTATATATTCCAGGAAGATTACAGGAAAATGTTTTCTTGAGAAAAACGTCAGAAAACGAAGTTCTTCCTTAACTATTAAACAGAAAAATAATTTCTTAAAAATAATTTATTCTTCCTTGCTGTAGAAAAATAATTTCTTAAAAATAATTTATTCTTCCTTGCTGTAGAAAAATAATTTCACCTTAAGGCCCGGGTGGTTGGGGGGGATGAACATGGAAACAAAAAGTTCATTTCATAGTTATGTTAAAACTAGATGTAAAATCTGATACAAATCTTTGTGCCAAGTGCTTCGCATGGGTCCAACTAGTCAAAACTAATTTCTATAAGTAGGATGAGAAAAAATCTTAATTACAAAAAATACTCTTCTTTCAAAAACTAACTGTTCTCTTCTTTTCATAAGAAAATGAATTGATCTTGGACAAATAGAAATTCATAATCCTATGAAAACATGGATTATCTTCATTAAATTTCATTTTTCCATTATTTGTCTTTTTCAAGAAGTGAACTTTTTGTGGAGATGGTTCTCCAGTTTATCAGGTATCAAAATTCTTTATAATATATCAGAAACTGGAAAATATTTTCTTATTAACTTCTAGGGGATTGTACCAGTTATCATAGCACATCTTGCAGAACATATTTAAATTATAATCCTTGTTTCTGTGCTTCAGGATGGCTCAAGTGAATTAAATAAATTATTTCCCAGTGATAATAATTAGTTGGCATATGTCCTTTTCTGATACCATACCACCATTCGATAGAACTTCTCATTCCTTTCAATTGTTCTACTATTAATTTTTTTTATAAAAATTAAAAATTACATTTTTACTATAATCATTCCTCCTGCGAGCTCTTCATTTATAATTTTGAGAAGTAGGGCAGCAATAGAAAATAAGTTAAGTGGTAGAATCATTTATTTAAATAAATGTGTAAACCACATAATAAGTATTTTATAGAAAACAGTGGTTTTTTTTTTTTTCCGGAAACATTTTGAAAAAAGTAATCAAAGGAAACAAAATAAAACAGAATCTGATGATATATTACAACAATGACATTTTGTTTAGGAATAATAAAAAAAATAATATATGGAATAAAATAACAGTAAAAATTATTAAAATTCAAGAATTTTCGGAACTATACACATGAAATCTTTGACTAATGCTAAGAAATGTTCAAGAATACACTTATGAAGTAGATCTGGCCAGCGTTTCAGCCTTCTGTACAACTTCTTCGATGGGACCGACCATGTAAAAAGCTACTTCAGGGAGATGGTCTAATTCGCCTGCTAATATCTTCTGGAATCCCTGAAACATTGGAGTAAACCAAATGTCACAAATTTATTAAGACAAAGGATCAACGATTACTATGAATAAAAATAAAATTAAAACATGATACAAATCAAGTGATGATGAAGTAAAGCAAATTTTTACTATTTGTTCAAAGTAAAAAACATAGGTATCTATTTCATAAACATAAGTGAATACACTAGCTCTGTGAAATTGGGACTTATTTTATATAACGGAGTCATAAATCATGACAGCTTGGATCAAAAATTTCTGGAACCCAAACTTCCTTCCATTTCTCAGTCAGCTCTTAGCATTAGGTTAACTAGCACCCAACTTCTGGAAAACATATTTACCAGGAATGAAATTTGAAAGTTCAACCTAGCTTGAACCTGAAGCTTCCTTTTTATAATAATAACGAATAGGGATTTAAGTATGCCAAAAATATTAAAATCCCAGACAAAATTAAGCAACAATCGGGAAACAAATCGAACAGGAGGGAATTCATCAGAAGTTTATCCCCAGAATAACAATTGTGTGAATTGGAGCAAGTTTCCAACAATTAGTCCAATTTATGGCATTACTTGCAATATGTCCGTGGGGTACAACTAGGTAATAGGTGCATTTAGGCGTATTTTCTAGGCATGTAAACGTGAATTTATGCAAAACAAACTCCCATAGAGCATGTCCAACAATGCAACATTATGGACCAATAGAGGTTAATTCTCATTAGGTAAAATAGAGGTTACTGTAATTATAATTTTTAATAATAAGATAATTAATTACCTTGATTGTTTCTTCAAGAGGTACAAGTTTGCCAGCATGTCCTGTAAATACTTCTGCAACCTGGAATGGCTGAGAGAGGAACCTTTGAATTTTCCTGGCTCTTGCAACAGTTAACTTGTCTTCTTCTGACAATTCATCCATACCCAAAATAGCGATAATATCCTGAAGGGACTTGTAGTCCTGAAGGAGAAATAAAACCATTTAGAAAGTGGTTACTACTATTTACTTAATAGATAAATCTTAAACACTCTCAAATTAAAAATTACCTGGAGGATTTTTTGTACTCCTCTTGCAACATTGTAATGCTCAGCACCAATGATGTTGGGATCCATGATTCTTGAAGTAGAGTCAAGAGGATCTACAGCAGGGTAGATACCCAGTTCAGCAATAGCCCTAGACAATACAGTGGTGGCGTCTAAATGGGCGAAGGTGGTAGCAGGAGCAGGATCAGTCAAGTCATCAGCAGGCACATAGATAGCCTAAGCATCAAATTTAAATTAAAAATGGAACTTTTGACGAATTACAGAACAATATAAAATAATATGTTCAAACCTGTACTGATGTAATTGAACCCTTCTTGGTGGTGGTAATTCTTTCCTGCATGGTACCCATGTCAGTTGCCAATGTTGGCTGGTAACCTACAGCTGAGGGGATACGACCCAACAGAGCAGATACCTCTGAACCTGCCTGAGTGAAACGGAAAATGTTGTCAATAAACAGTAGCACATCCTGACCTTCTTGGTCCCTGAAGTATTCAGCAACGGTCAAACCAGTCAAAGCAACCCTAGCCCTGGCGCCTGGTGGCTCATTCATTTGTCCGTACACCAACGCTACCTAAAATTCAAAATGTATATATATTCATAAGTAAAATTCCACTTAATATTACAAAATTAATACTTAATTATTTTCTGAACTACACAAATGATCATAGGAAAAAGTATAACCTTGGAGGTCTTATCCTTCAGTGAAATAACACCAGACTCAATCATTTCATGATACAAATCATTTCCTTCACGAGTTCTCTCACCGACTCCAGCAAATACTGAGTAACCACCATGGGCCTTAGCAACATTGTTGATAAGTTCCATGATCAGTACAGTCTTTCCTACTCCTGCTCCTCCAAAGAGACCGATCTTACCACCTTTAGCATAAGGGGCCAAGAGGTCTACAACTTTAATACCTGTGACAGAAATACAGAAAGCAAATGTAGTTAAAATTTAATGTTAAGGTCTATATGTAAATATAATGAAGATAAAAGTTATACCCGTAACTAAAATTTCTTGTTCAACACTCATGTCCACGAATTCAGGAGCGTCAGCATGGATTGAGGCATATTTATCTGTTACAATGGGTCCCCTCTCATCAATAGGTTCACCTAGAAAAATTAAAATACATTATTTTTACAATAAAATACCTTCTGTTAGTAGGTATATGTATTTACATATATATATATATATATATATATATATATATATATATATATATATAAAATGAGAATTTGAGAAACAAGTTTCTAATTTACCGATGACATTGATGATCCTGCCGAGAGTTTCAGCACCAACAGGGATCCTGATGGGAAATCCAGTGTCAAGAACATCTTGTCCTCGTACAAGACCTTCAGTACCATCCATAGCAATTGTTCGGACGGTGTTTTCACCTTAAAAAGTAATGTAGATAAAATAAAAATATACAATTAAATCGAAATTAAGAAAACAAAAATAGAATAAGTTATAATAAAAATAACTCTTACCAAGATGCTGGGCAACTTCAAGGATCAGCCTTGGGCTTCTGTTCTGCACCTCAAGAGCATTGAGGATAGGGGGAAGGTTGTCATCGAACTGAACGTCTACAACAGCACCAATGACAGCTACAACTTTCCCCTGGGATCCTTTTGCAGCTGTGGTTGCATAAGCTATGAAAAAAATAATAAATAAAATATTAATACAATCTAAGTACTAATATAATAGTTTAAAGCTTTAGTAACAACTCTAGCAAAGGAGATATAATGAAACAATGGTCATATTTACTTATTGTTAAATCAAAAACAAAATCGGATTTGACAAGAGCAAGTATATATAATTCTATAATACATTAATCCTCACATCTTAAACTGACAATAAAATGTCTAAAACAATGCCCACACTTAGTTTTGTTCTATATTTTAATCTATATCTGTATTTCAAGTTAATTCATATAATTGAAATGGATAAGAAGCCACAGTAGATATCCATTACCAGATAATCTGTATTAAATATACATTCAGTGAAATACGTTTCTATTTATTTTATTTTTAAACAACTTCAAAGCATTTTGAATTTCAGTGAAATATGTTTAATGCAAAATGCGTAAAAGAAATATTGGATAACATGATATAATAAATATTGTTATTTAATATGAAATATGATATTTCTGTATCATTCGAAAATTTCGCTTTTAAGAATTAACAAAATATGAAAAACACTTGCTGTTTCGGCGAGAATGAAGAGAAATTTTTTATATGAAAGGAAGCTAATTTAGCTCTGAAATAAGAACACCATTGAGACAGCCGGGGCGAGGAGCCAATTTCGTTAATCTACCTCACCCCTCCCGAAATACATATTTCTGTTTTATTGAATATCAATCAAAAATCAAAAACTCTCATGCTGGGGTACACAAATTTTCATATATAGTATAGAAGATCAATATTTGAACTGTATATACCAATATTAGGAAAGCTGTTCATTACAATAATTTATAACAGATTAAAAATTTATCTTCTAAGTACAATTTACTTGTTTTTCCATATCATTTAAAATGCCTATTTTCAGGATTTTTATAACATAACTGAGATAACACTTTGGAGCTTAGAAGGATAAATCAACCAGAGAATCTAGACAGTTAGATAATGTTGAATCTATTTAAATTTACTGGTTTACATAATTGAAGGTATAAGCTCGTTCCAATTAAAGTGGGAATGCAAAATTGCAAATCTTAGTTGCCAATGATTACGTAAGCGACTGATAAGCTCTTAGCCGACTGAAAAACGTCTGAGGGGTAGGCTGAGATGGAGGTGGGAGGATTTTGTGAGAGCTAATCTTAGAGCAAGCCGAGTGGAGAATCCAGGTTTTAGTCCCAGCCAAAGCCAATCTCTTTAAAAAAAAAAAATTGAAATATTTAAAATTACTGAAAAATTATTAAATGTTGCTATATATATACATAAATATATTATAAAACATTTTAGTTGAATCCCTATGAACTGTCTGGGAGGTTTATTACTTTTTTTAATTTTTTTTTTTTTTTTTTTTTTTTTGAAAGGGATATTTAAACTATAGAATGATATAAAAGAAGAAAAAAATGAACCTTTGAACTAATTTATTTTCTAATTTAGATGAAATATTTTAACTTTGGATTAACAGGCAATAATTTTTTACTTTAACTTACCTATACATGAAATATATAGCAAGGAAAGTATTTGATAGTGAAAAATTTCAACTTCCAGTTTTCAACGGAAATACATGTTTTAGGGTCCCCTGAGTCCAAATAACCAAGTCCCACAAAATGATCTGTGTGTGTGAACAGACTAGCTCAAAATCTATAAACCGTACGAACCTGAAATTGGGTATTTGGTGTGTGTATACATCCGCAACATTACAGCAAATTTGTTATCAAAATTGGTCAAACGGAGGGGGTACTTTATTTCATAACTTTTTTCCATTTTTAGATTTCTTTCGATTTTCTCAAAAAAGGCTCTAACGATTTTAATCAAACTTGGTATTTGATGTATGTGTATACCCGGAATATGACAGCAAAAATTTCATGAAAATTGATCAATCGGAGGGGGCACCACTATGTTCCATAACTTTTTCCCCACATGTTTACGTTTTCATCGATTTTCTCAGAAACAGCTTCAGCTATTTTGATCAAACTCGTCATGTTTTATGAGAATCAAGTATTCTTTAATATCAGGTAAGCTTTGTCATTATTAAAATGTTCTGAGGGGGGTTTAAATGGGGAAGGGGCTTTTTTTTGTTTCCTATAAAGTACCTTTGCTTTTGTTTATATAGAGAAATCAAGTGTCTCTTGTTACCCCAAAAAATAAGAAATGGCTAAATATGAAATATGAAAAAATTAAGTAAACAGGAGAAAAAAGAAAAATATTCCGTCAAAGTTGAGCCCATGCATGCAAAGTACGCCTTTGATGACAGAACATTGTTTATAATTAAAGACGTTCTGTTCATTTAATGGAAATTATTTGTTTCAAGGTAACTAAATGGTAAATAAAATCAGATGTGATGGAGTATTATGCTTGCATTGTCGAATTATCAAAACTAAAAACTTTATTTAATCATAAAAAAAATTAGTATACTTTACAGAGCAAATAGAAACAAGAATAAGTAAATGAATGTGGAAAAATGTGTGCCTTCGAGGAATGGCATTTAACAAAACACGTAAATTTCTAATCTAAGTAAGTTGGTAAGTGAAAGTTGTGTGTTGTGCGCATCGCACCAGATTTTTTTTAAGTGAGATAACCAATTGATTCAAAAAAGCAGCAGTGCCCAACCCAAGGAATGCATGTCAAAATGTGACATGCCAGGGGTTCGGAATTGGCAAGTGAATATTTCATTCTTTTATTTTGTTTCTAAAAAAAAACAAAAAAAAAAAAACATTCTCTGTCTGTTATGAAAACATAATAAGATGGGGTTTTATCTTAGTTAATAATGATAAGGCTTAGTAAACCAGAAGATTCGATGCCAACATCACCAATCAATCCCTTGACACCTCCATCCATGGCCCAAATCCTAACTCACTTTATCAATATTAACCCTTTGCACTCAGCACCATTTCGGACGATACCCACCGACCAAGGAATTGTAATATGGGTTGTATGTATTTGTGAACCTTCAAGAACACTTAGTTAAATAAAAAAAAAAAATTGTTTTTAATTTTATATTAATTTCTATATTTATTTTCTGGCCTGGAGGATCTATGTATCCACCATCTAATATATACCGGAATAATCTCACACCTAGAAAAAAAATTCACAAAGCGTGCATAATTGAAGGTACAATATTATCATAAATAGTAATAGCGCCTCGCGGGCGCCGTTTGGGTGCAAAGGGTTAAGATCTACTGATTTATACCATCCCATTGTTTAAAAATCCCTATCCATTTAAAATAATTTCAGAAGTTCATAAAAAAAAAGAGTACAATCATCCCATACGGTTTTTAAGGATTGAACTAAAATAAATGTATGTATGTATATATATTTAATTATTTCCAGTTAGGAACAATAATTTATAATTTTTCAATAATTTAGAACATTTCATTTTTTTAGAGAAAAGATTGGAACTTTTATTAAATTAAAGAAAAAGTTGGAAGCAAACCCAGGATCTTTTCTCAAACCAAGGCTTATCATTTCTCTATGAAATAAAGTATTTAAACAATTTTAATATGTTTACCTTGGTACTTATCACCAGTAATGTGATATGCCAAATGTTAGTTACTTTATATTGATTGAACTGTGCAGTCACTAGGAGAATCGGCCAATTATTGCTAACGGTAGCAAATGATTCCTAAGTCGATCAAATAATATTTTTATATCTACTTTGCTATTAAAATAAACCTAATACATACATTACATCCCATAAGTGTTTAAGCACAACTCCAGGCAGGGCAACAGACTAATAAAAGAAAAAAAAACTGGATTGGTTGATTTGGTTAAATCCTGCCCTATACTACAAAAAAACCATGTACACCTGAGTGACTGTAAAAAAAGGCACACCATCTAGGTAAACTGCAGGTTTGAAGTGAAATTTGATATGTTATAAAACTTTTTTTAACTGATAAATTTCAGATTATTTAGGACAAATAATAAAATAGAATGAAAAAATAAGAATTCAAATAAAATATGCTTCAATATAATGATTTTTTAACAGCTCATTATTCTGACATCAATTCTCTTTTAAAAGAATTATTATCTGCCTTCGATAAATGGATAAATATAGATATATTCGACTTTTAAGAACCTTATAGATTCATCAAAGACAAAAATTAATTCTTTTAAAACAAAGAAAAATTTATTTCTAAATATTTACACACACCTACATGCATATATATACTTGATATATTAGTATATCTGAATATATATATATATATATATATATATATATATATATATATATATTTGAAAAAAATTCTCTCTTAAAATAAAGATTATTTTTTCTAATAAAAATAAAAATGACAACATATATTATATTCATATACAGGCTTTTAAATGAGCTTAGAAGAATTCATTTTATACTAATAGTAAAAATGATTCTGTTAAATTGTTTTTGGACTGGTTCCAAAAGCTTGAAATACAACTGATTAGAAAACTCTTACAGAAGTTGGAATAATTGCACTAAGGTTATGCAAAGAATAGATTCAGTCAAAATAATAAATATGAGAATAAGAACAAGAAAGATAATTGAATAGGGGCATCATTATACGAAAATATAATAATAAAAATCTAGATTGATTATTATCACATCTAATCAATATAGTGCACTATTACTATTTCAAGAAATAGAACTATTGCTAAATAATCCCAAGAAATTAAGTGGTTGGTATATGTATTAATATTGTAATAATATTTAATAATGACTGAAGGTAATTAATGATTTGAAATAAATATTAATAAAATCAAATCGAAGAAAAAAATCTGAAGTAGGTTATTGAGATTAAATAAAATTACCGAAGTTAATAAACCGATAAGACTTTAGTTGAAATCATAAGACTTTCTTATGATTATTGATTTATTATTTGATGAGAAGAAACTTTCAGTTTCTTGAACAATTCAAGTGATAAGGGTGGAACCAGAAGTTCGAGATCTGCCGATGGCCGTACCTGCGCAACTTGAAGTTACTACACTATAAAAAAATATAAATACTATAAAAAATTAATGCTCACATGTTGCAGAAAGAGCTCCCGCACATCTGAGGGCTTCATTTTGTAGAAGTTGTGGGTTTAAGGATGATTTTCCAATCCTTAAAGCCCCGGAGGCAGCTCTTGCTACCGCAGTCAACATGGTGGTCAAAGAACAGAGCAGAAAAATCACGTGACCTTTCCTTAAATTTCTACGCGCATGCCCAATCAATGCCACGTAGAATTCGTGCCAAAAGATTCTGGGTCTGATGTACTTTAATGTTTAATTTTAAATAATAAACATCTTTTATTGCCTTATGAACACCAATTTCTTAAAATAATCATTTCAGTAAAAATTGGGATAACCTGTAATGCTGTAATGAATCAAGCCAGCAACTAAAGGAAAATAAATTTGTAATAACAGCTGATTGTCGGTTAATTTAGTTATCGAACAAACAAGTCAACATGGAGGAGGTTAAGTAGAGTGAATGCTGAATTAGCTCTATGTTCAGTAGAGCTAATACCATTGCTATGAATGATATTTGTATAAAGAATTCATATAATCAAATAAAGACTAAATATATACCAGACATGTCTGGAAAAACTGCCACCCCTGTTTCTACTACTGACTTTGATGAAATCATTAAAGTTATGTGGGGTAATGAAGTTAAAGAAGATGTATTTAAAAGATGGAAACAAGGTGGGTTCTAATGATCCATGTTTCCTAATTAGGTTTCTCAACAGTTTTTAAAGCTTGATCTGTAGGTTTTAGGTTTAGTCCTGATGAACCCACAGCACTTCTTCAACATGAAGGTGGCCCTTGTGCAGTCATTGCTCCTGTTCAAGCCTTTATTTTAAAATCATTAATTAGTGACTTCTCAAAAAAAGAAAGTAATTGGCATGAGGTTTGAACATATTTTCTAAATTATTTTGTATTAATGGTCAATTTTAGTTAGTAACTTCATTTTTTCATTCCAGTTAGATCCTGAAATTGTAAGTAAATTATTAATTCGAGCTCTCTGTGAAATCCTTCAGCAAGCATATTCTGGTACCGGGAACAAATTTGTTCTTGTTCACATGAATGATACTGATGTTTCAAACCAAGAAAAAAAAGCTTCTGTAGATTCGGAGGAAGAAAAAATTCAGGATTTATTATCATCTAATGATCATACTTATTTTCATTCACAACTTAGGTACACTGGTTCTAATTGGTGTATTTTACTATCTGTATACTAAATATTAAAATAATTTGTTTATTCTGCACTGTAGAACATTGAGTTTTGAAAGTTCTGAAGAAGTTGAAGCCTACTATTTGGAAAGGATAGATATGCTGAGGGAAACTTTTGGAGTTTTGTTGTTTCTTTACTCAGTAATATGTACTAAGGTAATTTAAAAATTTGGTATGCAATAATTGGTTTATTTTGTTTTTTTTTGGGGGGGGGTTCCTAAGCTCTTATGTTTTACAATTTTCTTCCCTTGATCATGTAGCATAGTACCGTTTTATTTACCATATACTTGTTCTGTAATGATTTTCCAATGTACTATCATGGTGTATGTACTCTGTAATTTTATTTAATATTTTTGTTCGTGTCACAATTTTGTTTAAGTTTTTATCTTTTGAATTAGGGAATCGAAGCATTGCACAGTGAAATTACTGATCCAGCTGAACCGTTTATTGATAGTGAGTATGGTTATGGCAGCCAGAGTCTTATTAACCTTATGATAACTGGTAGGGCTGTAGCACATGTATGGAACAATGACCAAGACATCTGTGGTCTAAGTATGCAATAATTAATATAATTTTTTAACTAAAGTTATTTGACCTATAGATTATTAGGAAGACAGATGTATGATAAACATATTTCCAGAACACTATTTCCGATTTGAATCTAAGTGTATACTTATAAATTAAAAGATAATTTCCTAGTTAAGATTATATGGTCCAAATGGTAAAGAAGTGCCTAGATTTAATTTGATAAAAAAGTCACTATATTAAAATATGCTGAAGACGAGAGGAGAAAACTTTTTCTATTTCTTTGGTAGTCTTATTGATGATTTTTAGCCATTTTATGAGTGACATCTCTGTGTACGTTAAAGCTATTTCTTCCTCGTCAAATTTCTTTATTGCTTTTGCTCCATGTTTTTACAAGCTTCTTAATCTGTTTTAGTATTGTGTTATTCATCCTGAATAATATTGAGGTAAATGTGATACATTAATTGTATGTTGAGTTTTCTACTGTTTTGAGGTCAATTTTTTGTTGGATTGTTATTATTTAATAATAGCATGTTTTTATTATTCCCTCTGGCTTTATTTATTCGTAAGTATTAATATTTAATAGGAAAAATTAAAAATTAATTGTTCGAAATAATAAATAAATGGTCAAACTTATCACCTTAAAGTTTTAGTTTACTTATAGAGTCTTGGCCTGCTCCAAAAGCAGTCACCAGTTATCTCTTCTGAGTGCCTTTTAATTATTGCTCATGTCATTTTTGTTCTATCACGATGATTAATTTATTGTATTTTGATGTTGAGATTGTATTTTGACTGAAAGCTTTCTGATCCTTTGGGAAAATAAGGTTTATGGGGGAACATGGTTCCCCTATCAGTATTTAGAGTATGTATCTGGTGGTAAAGCTCAGTGTTGATTATATTATCTTTAAAAAATAATATATTGTTTAAAATTGGTCATCATTTGGACTTCTTCCCTTTGCTCTTTGTTTGATGTTCCTTTTTTACTTATAGAGGATTATAGGAAAAGTTTTCCAAGACTCAAATATTTCCTATAAAAAAAAGGACAGATTTTGAAGATTAAAACAGGACAGTAGAACTTTTAAAACTTATTAATGTGTATAATAATGCAAGGTGTTTTGTTTCATGCCCCTTGTAGTTACCTTGACTTGTAGCTATTTTAATTAAAAATTCACTCATAATAAATAAAATGAAATATGAATGAAAAACTTTATTTTCAGTTATCTTAGTTTCATGTTATCTATTTTTGTGTTTTGCTAAAATATTTGATTCATTAATTTTTGTTTTTAGAGTTGAAAGGAATCAATAAGCAAAGTTCTGTTGGCTTCTTAACACTTCTTGAACATCTGCGATATTGTGAAGTGGGTTCATTTTTGAAAAATCCAATCAATCCAGTTTGGGTTCTAGGGAGTGAAACACATTTAACAGGTCAATATTTATTTCTTTATAAATTTGTTTAGAATATTTATTTATATTGCAGTGCTTATTAAATTATTTCTTGCAATTCAGGATCTCATCTATAGATAATGGAAATAGTAGACCATAATTTGAAAGAATAAAAGTACCAAACTATTTAATTTATAATATAAACTCTTAAAAGGTGAATTTTAAGAAAGCAGTGACAAATAAAAAAAAACCTTAACATTTTATATATCTTAATCTAATAGGATATATCGTTAGCCATGTTCACCAGTTACTAATTAAGTTTGTAGATTAATATAAGTTCATGATGTCTTATTTTTACAAACTAAAAATAAGTCTATTTTTAATTATATGTTATCTGTTTTAGTGTTATTTTCCTTTGAGAAAAAACTTGTGAGTGCCGAAACTCCAAACGATGTAGCTCGAAGAGTTTTCAAGAGTTATGATCCAGAAGGTAGAAATTTCATTCCAGCTGACCTTCTTCAAGAAGTTATGAGCGCTCTAGACCTTGTTGCTGACCCTGAATAGTAAGTTAGTATTTCTTATTTAATGTTTGTCACATGTTCATTATTATGTTAAATTTTTTTAATGCTTTCAGTGTAGATATTATGAAGAAAAAATTAGACTCTGAAAACTTGGGAATAATACTTCTTCCAGCATTTATGGACGAGTTCTTTCCGGAAGAAACAGTCAACATTCCTGATACATTCACGTTATACCATTACAATGGCCTAATACGTTCTTGTCCTGATAAAAAGGTGAATATCATTATTGCTATTATTTTTTAAAAAAATATTAAGAACAAATTGAATATAGGTATTAAATTGGACCTCAGATTCGAAATTCCCATGTAATTTAAATACAATAATTTATTTTTATTGATATGTAATGAATTTCACATTTAGATACAATTTTATATCTTTGCTTGCAGCCTGAAGTATGGTAAGTCCAAAATCTTAGATTTGAGAAAAATGCAATTGAAAACGTTAGGCTTTTGTAAAATTAGTTTTTATAAGTTTATTTAGCACTTGATCAGGTTGACTATGACCTGAATGTTTAAATTTATTCATCAAGGTCTCTCATTCAAGTGTTAAAAGTCTGCAATGTTATGTGTAAAACAATTTAAAAAATAAATTTTTGTTTGGCCTTACTACACGTTACGAAGCCAACACAGATACATTAGGAACATTTTTTTTATATAGAAAAAAAATCTAAGGAGCTGGTAGATTATAGCATAATTGTTAATAATGAAATTACTATAGGAAGATTTCAGATATTAGTTTCCTTGGCATCACCACCAGATTCATCTAAAAAGATGATTGAAGACATCATATTACAAAAATTTCATTAGATGATACAAAATGTCAGGTTCCTGGCCTAGCAAACATCTTCGCCTCTTTCTCAGCAAAGTTTATTATTGTTATACGATATTCTTGGGCGTATTGTGAATTCGACCATGTTGACATAGATTTTTATCTTTATTTCCCAAATTGTAGGAGAGGTAAAATAATATTCTCACCTCCTCTCCTTTAAAATGTGGGGGTGGGAGTGCGTTTTAAAGGCCTACTGGCTTAACTGATTGACTGCAAGTGCAATCTATTGTGAAAATATATCTGTATTATAAATCGTAGCAGTTTTATTTTTATAAAATGTTGATTTTATCTTTTTCTATTTTATTTTTTATTATTATTCCTTGTGTGTGAATATTGTTTTAGTATATGGGGCGCTTCCTATTTTGACTTTAATGTACTATCTTGATTATTTAATTTTATATATATATTTTTAAAATTTAAATTTTTATATTTTTTTAAAAAAATTTTGATGCTATTTTAAATAATTAATTAATTGATATATAAATGGATTTTATTGTTTTTGCCACAAGTTGGATTTTTGTAGAATTTTGATGTTTTCAAAATCTATTTCTTTGGCATGGTTTGATAATGAAGTGGCTGTTTTCGAATTTGGCTTGAGATTACTTTTATGATTGTATATTCTGGTTGTGAGGTCTGTTGAGGTTGTGCCTATGTATAATTTATCTTTTTTTTTGCAAGGATTCTCATAAGTGAGATTTCTTTGTTTTTCTTTCAGTTGTAGGACTTTAGTGAGTAACCTTAAAAAAATGAGATATTGATGACTTCAAATTTGTGCTGAAGCCCAACCCACCAAGAAAGGTACTCACAAAAGAACTACAAGGCAGAAATAGCTTCAACCTCCACAGAGATGTCACTTACATAACGGCTAAAAATCATCAATAAATCTACCAAAGAAATAGAAAAAGTTGTCTCCTCCTCTTATTAATTATAGGTTAATTAGTCTATGTAAGTGGTGGATTTAAATTTGTTTTTGTTTGGATTTTGATCATTTTTAATGGGGATTGATGTAAGCTTTTCTGGTTTGGTTTTTAATTTTCTCTTTGGTATGTTTATTGGTGGATTTGTATTAAAAAATTGTGTTATACTGGTCTGACGAGGTGTCAACGCTTTTTTCTGTAGATAATCGAGATTTATTATCTTTCTTGCTTTCTATTTTGTTATTTGATATTTTCTGGTTGATTCTTATCTATTGAGTCAGTAAAAATCTTACATTTCTTTATTGCCCCTTACCATAATTTTAATATTAGCACATTTTGGTATAAACCATTTTTTAGGATTTTAAGAATTGTTTGTTTTCTTTCATTCATCTGTTATAGTTTTTTTTAAATAAGATTATAACCTACCATGGTTATTTGTGTTGTAGTTAAATATATTTTCTACTGTTATTTTTTTTTTTTTACAGTTTATTTATGGTTGTACAGTTTATTTTTTTCCCCGATTATCGGTATGTCCAGATAGTATATTGTTCTTTTCAGTTTCATAAGTAAAACATATTCTGCAATGGATTGAATTCAAATAATTTTATAATAGTTGATTTAAAATAATCTAAAAAAATATAAAAAACCATTCCTTAATGTTTTGAATCTTTCCCATTATTAAACATTTTTCTCCATCAAAAATAACACTAAAAAGCACTTAACTAAAATAATTAAAGATATTAGAATTTACTGCTCTCTTCTTCATTAAAAATGCCATAATATTTATAGTATAATACTATGTTTACAGTTTCTTTTTTTTTTTTAATTTACTTTCTTTTTCTTTTAATTTGTCAATCTTTTCTTCATTAAAAAGCTTCACAATGAATGAATACATGAACTATCCATGTATTGTAAAAACTGATATTAACATACTAAAAAAAAAACATTTATTTTTACTTTAAATGTAACTATTTAGAAAAAGAAAAAATTCTTGGTTAAAATTGGGGATCAGGTCAGCTCCATTTTGGCGCCATCGTAGATTGTACTATTATAAGGCAGTGAGTTCTAATCTGGCTAAGGCATGTTTTATTTTTTAATCATTTATTACATCTGATACTAATATAATTAAATATTCCTGATAAATTTAATGCGAAAATTTCTCCCATTTTGATCCTGTTGATCTGTTTGTATTGATTATTATCACGTTTGAACAAAACATTTTCAATACTTAGTTTAATGCTTTCCAGATTCATATTTAAATGTTTTATATGGGTATATGATTCAATTTTATAACACAACTACTGGACTTAAGACAGTTTGGATTATGGATTCACCATAAAGATAAATTGATAAAGATTGACACTTACCTCAAAATCGATAAAAATGAACTTATGACAGTCTGGCTCTTAGGTACCATGCTGTTGCAATGCAATTTTTAAGTTGAGCATGAAACTTCAAAACCACTATTTCTAATTCTTTATTTATTTTTTTTATTAAATTATGTTTTTCACTAATCAAGATAGTTTTGGTGTTCAAAAATATCGTGGGTTCATTTGGTGTAATCATTATGGTTATTTTTCTTACCTCTACTTTATAGTGGTCATAATATGTGATTTTTTTTTAAATACATTGGATTTTCTCTATTAAGATTGTCTTTAGGAAATTAAACTATTAATTTTATTGATGTTACATGCCCCTATGTATGTGATATTTTTTTCTTCTGTTTCCTTCATTCCCATTTTCTTAAAATATTAATGAATAAAAATTATGAAAGTGAAACAGGGTTCTGAAAATATCTTTTTAAAGGGGTATGCTTTCAATGCCGTTAATAATGTTCATTAAGTAGGTTGTGGAAATTTTTTGGTTAAATTACTTTCTTCTTCTTTTTTTTTATTCATCTTCAAATAATTTTGGTGTTCTGTTTTTAAGGTTAAATATCAGGAAGGTCATGCAATATTGCTAGAAACTCACGTTTTGTCTATTTCGGAAAACAATGGGATGCAGACATGCCTTCAGACCAAATGGCCGAGTATAGAAGTTCAATGGAGCTGTGGAATAACACCATCTCTTAATTAATTTTCATCTAGAACTGAATGGCTGTTAAGGGACCATTGTGGAATGTCATGTGTGTTTCAATCATTTTTTTTATTTAATGAAAAATTATTAAATATATAAATTTTTTGCTTGTTTATATGTACTCTAAATATTATTTATTACATTTTTAAAATTTTATAACTAAGTTATAATCCCATTTTGGAATATGAGTTCAATGTGATACTTTGTAACTAGAGTTATAGATTTTTTTCAAGCTTTTTTTTTGTTTTTTTTCTATTTTTTTTTTAAAGTGATGCTTATCTCTTAAAATTTATTAATTGTAGTAAAAAGGGAAACAAACAATTGAAGAATGGATGTCACTTTTGTGATTTTAGTCACTTTTCAATCGAATATAAAAATTAAATTAAATATTACAATTCTTCTATTTAATTTTGTTTTGTAATTTTAGCATTGTGTATGCTTCAGAAAATATTAGGGTTGCTATTTTAAGAGGCTTCATTATTGATACAAATAAATTCATTTTGATAAAGTTAGTGGATTAATGTAATCAGAATAAGTACAATTTTCACAAAAACTATGAAAAAATGTAGTATTGTTGATTTTTCCAACTTTTTTTGTTAATTTTGTTTCACCCTAAGTCAAAAGTGCATAGAAAAAACAATATTGCATCATGCGAGTATAATTGCTTGAAAAATGAACTTCTTTTTTGGTACCTCATGCAAATACTTACTATTATGTTTTAAAATAATTGTGATTATCCATTATTGCTTGTATTTCTTGAAAATCTTAAAATTTGTAAATTTAATGTTTCAAAAATTTACTTTATGTAATTAAATTAGGTTTATCTAATTTCTTGTATATTCTGTTGAAACAAATATATTGCTATTATCACTGTTAATAATCTAAATAATTTTAATAGGAAAAGATCTACCTAGGCAAAATATGACTGTTAGTGACAAAATCACTACTTTACTATTTTTAACATTTCATACTTTGTTCAATGAATGGGCTAATGGGGAAGTCTTGCAGGAAAGTTTAGCGGAAAGACCAACTAGGATATCTAGTGTTATAATATACTAAAAGTCTTCGAACCAAGGGGGAATCAAAGGTGATCCTTTTTTTTTTTTTTTTTTTTTCCGCTTAAACCCTAAAATAGTTGGTCTTTCTGCTTATTGACTTCCCTCTAGAATCATTTGTAACAGGGCATTACTGTAATTTTAAGAATAGCAACAGTTGGAAAAAGCATATCAGTTCATAAACATCTGTTTATTTATTATTTGTAGTTTCTGAAAAAATTATCATTTATAATTTCTTATAGATAGCGAATTGAAGTTCCAAGTTGGAAAAGGAATTCTATTTAAATCAAGTATAGCTTGATTTGTTTTTCAAATGTTTAGATTTTACTTTCATGATATTCATTTATTTTTTTAAGTTCTTTTCAATAGATCTGATTTATGCTGAAATGAATTTTACAAAAAAATATAGATGTATTGGTAGCTATTTAGTAGTTTTCCTGAACTGTATATTGTAATTGATTTTACTGGTGATATTTTTTCTTAGATGACAATTTATACAAACTTTTTTCCTTTGTTTATGATTCAGTGATCATTTTTTTTTTTCTTTAAAAAACAATAAAAGAAGATTCACTCAATAATGGCTCAGTACTCTGGATATAATGCTTTTGTTACATAGTTTTATTTTTTTTTTCTTTAATTAACTTTTTTATCTTTAATCACTTTTCTTGTCCAAACTTTAGTATATATATATATATATATATATATATATATATATATATATATATATACACATATATATATATACACATTTTTTTTTCTTCAAATGACTTTTTTTTATGCAAAATATTTGTTCTGCGTCTAGCTTAAATTCTAGGTTCCACCCTAATAGTGTTATTGAAATAAAGCATCATAATGGTTTAGTTGGGCATCTAGAGAGCAAATCCTTAATTAGCAAGGATAAACCTTGTATTAGGTTGAGGCTGAGAGGTAAAAGTGAAAACATTGTGTTCTGACTCACAATGTTGCTAAGCCTATCATTATTATTAAATCCTCTGCCTGCCTTATAGTAGATGGTTTATACATTCTTTTTTCTCACCATAATTTGGTCACGAAGCCTCTTCTGTGATTTAGCTACAACTTAATGAATAATAAGAAAAAAATGTTTTATGTCTTACGTTTATAGCTATCTGATTTGAATCCTTATCTACTGCTTATTTTTTTAAAGTTGTGACCTCTACATTATGGATGTTACAAATATAAATAAAAACATTCAATAAACAACATGTTTAATATAGCAGCTCAATAATAAATTGTTTTTTTAAATACTTTTAGGGGATGGAAGTATTGAATGGAACTCATCAGAGGTAAACTATGAGACCAATCTTTTTTTCAGTTTTAGATTAATATTCCATCCATAATTGTTCGGTATGAGTATCCTATAAGAAAAAGCGATGTAAGTAAATTATGAGATAAAGAGACTCTAAAATATACATTTAATATATCAGATTTGTAATCAACTCACAATTAACAATACTTATGATCTGAAGAGTCTTTTATCATCTCCTCGCCAAACTTTGAAATTGTTCTTTCAAAACTTTATCTCTCTGGCACTGATTCGAATTTAATGATTTTTTTTGGGGGGTGGGGAGGATTTATAAGCCCGGAAATGAAAAGAATACCAATTGAAAATTGAAGGTTGTGAGTTTGAAATTAATGTTTATAGGCATGAGAAGCATTTAGACTGAATATTAAAACTAGTGTTAGTTTTTTTTCTTTTTATCATGGAACTGCTAATAGAATTATGAAAGACATTGAATATTGGTGATCATATTTTTAATGTATTGTTTAAAATATGTATTTTTCAACATTTATGATGCATTAATTTATCTCAACAAAGACATTATTCCATGATGTAGTATACAAGTATTCCTTCATTTAATTTTCTCAAAATTACTTTCTGTCTTAATGTAAACTAAATTAATTTTATAGGGAAATAGGTTGAAGTAAAATAAATTATGAAGAGGGGTTGGTTTTTTATAAATAGTTAAAAAACAGTTCCTTTAAATCTGAAATAAATCTTTATCTTATTTTGATAAAATAGCTTATTGGTCAGCATTGATGATCAATGTTTTATATTCTTAACATCATAAATAAAAGGTGCTCTATTGTTTTGTTGAAATAATCTTTAAATAAGTATAAATTTTAACCTTAACTGTGTTAAGATTAAATTAAACGTTTCTATGATAATTCGTTTAAGTGAAAGGCCAGGATTCTTGTCCCACCGAGGCAAATAATTATTTATTCTGTTTTACTTGCCCTGGAATAAGGAGAGTGTTGGACATACCAAGCCCTTAAAAAGTGGGTACCTGCTCTTCATTGGTAGGGGGTAGTTGAACACAATAGCTTTTTGGTGGAACTGTTAGTCAAGAAACAGTATTTTTTTTTTTTTATTGGTTAAATAAAAGTTATAATACAATTGCACCGCTTTGTGAAAGTAAGTCGAATTTGTGTAATGGGCATACGATTTGATTGAAACACCTATTTTTTGCTAAATTTTAGTAATAACTTTTACTGGGTCATTTTTTTTTTCTGTTGAAGTTTGCTATAGGTATTGCATAATCTTTGGTGTTTCGATATTTTACTGCTTTTTTGTATAACTATGGATGTGTGAAGATTGGTGTTAGAAATTTACCCTCATTTTTCAAACATTTGTATTAGTGTGCCTTACAATGCCATCATTTATATTAACTAACGTCAAGGCTTTATCATATTGTATGTACTTTCCTTATTTCATATATGTACTTATGTACAGAGCAAGAAAAGAAATTCTTTCACCATATACATAAACAGTAACCAACCTTTAATTTCTTACTTTACAACAATATATTAAAATGAACGATACAAAGAATTTCAATTTGAATTCTACTTTGTTTACCTTTAATAAATTGTTAATTAGTAGTCAATGCATGTATGATTTCATAAGTCTGTTGTTAGTCCCAGTTTATGTTCTAGATAGGAATGGATCCATTTCTCTGTGGGTCTGCCTTAAAATAAGTTTTAATGGAATTTGAAATTGTGCTGCTTTAGTCAGCATTCTTAGGAATGGCTCCTGGACATGACAGCTTCAAAGGAAATAGACCGACAGGACCTAAGTAAATTTTTTCCATATATGTGTTAGGCAACTCATCAATGACATCACCACCCTCCATTCTAAATAACCTTAGGTCCCATCATTGCAAGAGTTGTCAGTCCTGTTGTTCCGACAAAGGGGCTAAAATGTGATCCTGTATTACTTATGTTCCAGTAGAAGGGTTAAAAAGAAATTGAGAGTATATAAAAAGTATGCTGTAATTATATCAATATTTCATGTTTTCAATATGTAATAATACCAGCAAAAAATTGTCTGAGTTTTATCAATCAATAATTTAATTCTAATTAACTACATAAAAGTCATATTTATTATATTTAAAAAAAAAAAAAAAGAGGAATTACTTTTATTAAAAGGAAAGTCACAATAACATAATACTTAAAATTTAAGGAACAAGCATAATTAATTACATAAAGAAATTAGATAGTTTCTAATTAGAATTTTAGTCCCTGAAAGTTTGAAATTCAAGATGTTTATTATTGGTATCAATTTATTATTCTTTTCTTCTATAGTACAAAATTATTTCTGAACGTTTTTAAAGGTTTTATCTAATATTTATATTAAGCAAAACATGTTTTAAAATATATTGTAAACTATATGTAAATGATAAATATGAACTATGATATTTAATAAAGGGCTAATTTGTATTATACAATTGCTTTTTTGTATAGTATATTTTTCAAATTAATTACGTGCCAACTTTTTGCTGTTGGTATAATGTAATGTTTAATGTATATTAAATAAACATTTTAATTATTAATAGAAAGATGTTATATTATTTATTTTTTATTTTCACTTACCTATAAATGGAATACGTAGTAAAAGAAAGTATTGCAATCATTAATACTTATATCTATTAGTACTACTACTTATTCTATCTTATTAATACTTATATTATATTTTATATCATATATAAAAAATTTCAACATTGGGTTTTCAATGGAAATACAGTTTGGGGTCCCCTGAGTCCAAATACGTCCCAAAGTCCCACAGAATGGTCTGGATGTATGTGAACAGACCAGCACAAAAACAATAAACTGTATGAACCTGAAATTAGTTATTTAAGGTAGCTAGCTATACCTGTGATGTGAAATAAAAAAATTCATCAAAATTGAGCAGAGTGGGCACATTATTTCATAAATTTTATCACATTGTTAAGTTTTTTTTTAATTTTCTCAAAACAGCTCTAACGATTTTGAATCTCATTAAAAATAAACTCTCATGTTTAATGAGAATCAGGTATTCTTTAATATAAGGTAGGTTTCATCATTATTCAAATGTTCTGATGGGGCTTAAATGGCAAAGCAAAATTTTCTTCCTATAAAGTACCTTTGATTTTGTTTAGTTTGTAGAAATAAATTAAATGTCTCTCATTATGTCTAGGAATAAGAAATGGCTTAATATTAAAAAAACCAATAAACATCTACAGGAGAAAAAATATTTCGCCAAGATTGAAATTTCAATTTCCGTTAATGAGTCCAGTAATTTTATAATATAATATATCGTTAGAAAGTTGAGAACTTCAAAAAGAATAATGTTTAGTTGATGAAGCCTTAAAATGTATATTTATGAAAAATTCAGGTCTACCTTTACATAAATATAATATTATAATATAAAATAAAAATTTAGTACAAGATAATGTTAAATAGTTATATTTTATTTTACCAATTTATGTTCCTTTATAGATTTCTGAAAGAAATATTCGGTGGTTTTAGAGGAACAGTAATCGTCGGTTTCTGGAAAGTTAATAGAGAAAATATTAAGTTTCACTTTACTATGAGCCATAAATACTCCTATTGATGCCTCTTCATGATATACTTACAAAAATGGAAAAAAAAACCTCGACTATTGATTTAATTAGAATTTTTTTTCTGCCCCTTAAGTAAGAAATAAATAATAAAGAATCAGAAAGTACTAAGAACTTTCAAGTTTTCTATTAATTATAATGCTCTACACCTTTTGGAGAAAAATAAAACAAAAAGGAATAAATAAAAATGGTATAAGCTATTTTCTATGAAGTAGCTAAATGGTGTTTACAAATTTTTCCATTCATGTCAAATTCTTCTCTGAGTAGTTTGAAAAGTGGTGTGTTGCGTGCATCGCACCGGATTTTTAAAACTCAGTGTTATTGTAAGTTTGATTGCTATTTCACCTATCAAATTGCAGGCTGATGGAAAAGTCTCACGATGATATTTTTTATTGTTCCTCACTCTCCAATTTCAATAAAATTTAAAATAAAATACACGAAGGGTCTTGGGTGCAATACTTATTCACGTACGCTGTGAGGAAATACCGTTTCTAGGTTGTGCAAGGAGGTGATTAGATCGTGATCACGCTCGACAGTTAGGTTTCCCCCTTAATTTCTCAATTAAAGGTTCCTAATTTATAGAGGTTGGGTTAGCTGCAAGAGGGCCTGTCGGCCCCAGAGACGATCTGAGATAGAATATTAAAGATATTCTGCCAAGTAAGATTTAAACTCAGGACCTTAAGCACAAGCAGCTCATTGGCCTTAGCAATAGGCTACCCCAATATTCAAATAAATTCTCATAATGTACATTAACGTTGAATGTTGAATACGAGGCCACTCTTTTTAATAAGTATGTTCCATGTTACTAAAGAAACAGGTTCTTTAGGAATAAAGATACATGGAATACATCGTTATTATTTTATTGAATACTTCTGGTTCCTCATCAGATCATTAGTGGCTAACTGAAAAGGGAAGGGCTTAATACAGCCCCCATAAAACATATTATATTCATTTCAAGTGTTAAAATGAAGTCTTCATTAAACCTTCACACAAGATGATAGATCAAACATCATTAAAGGAAAAATAAAGTTTAAAATTTTTTATGACAAATCAATAGCCATCCAGTAGAATCCAGAGACTAACAACCTACAATGGAAAGTGCTTTACCCTATGAGAATTTGTTCTGAGGCCTACACAAAAACAAGTATAACTTCATTTGATAAAAATTATTTTTAAGAGGAGATATATTGAACTGGAGAATACAAGAGGCTTACCTCAAAATTTTTTAACCAGAATTTCAATGGTTTTATCATCTTAAACTTAAGAGGGACCACAAATATGAGTCCAAACCATAAAAATGTCTCAACGAAAACCCTGTGGGCTTCTGATAACAACTTTTTTTTTAATATCCAGTCTAACAATTTTTTTTTTAGTTAAGCCCCTTGCATTCTCACAGCGAATTTCAAAAAATGGCAAACTCTGGAATGAACAAATAAATTTATATTTTTATAAAAAAAATAAATAAATCATTATCATTATTAATACATAAATCACAGATAATCTTTAAAATATGTTACAATTGACAAATACTTTAACATTTAAACAATACTTAATAGTAATAAACAAGTCACGATAAATACAGTCAAATCTTCTCAATATAATATACCTTTTTTTACTTTTTAAATTTGAAATTCTTTTGAGTTACAATAAATAAAAAAAAAAAAAAAAAAAACAACTGTGGATCAAGTAAAATTTCCATATATCAAATAAAGTTGCGGTTAAAAAATTTAAAATAATATTGTCAAATATGGCCATTATGTAAACGAGAAAAATGTTTTATCTTTTTAAAAATAAATAGAAACCTTAAGAAGACCGAATTCAAAAAGTATTAATTGCAATTATAGGAGTGAGATTCTCTGAATCTCTTCCCTAAAATAGGATGAGAATTTTATTTATAATTCATTTTAACTTTGTCTATCTTATTCAAAATGGGTTTATAATAGGTGTAAAGATGAAGAATAATGAGGCCAAAAAATTTATATATTTCATTATTTCACATTGAATTTTATTCAGGGACCTTCTATGTTCAATATACAGAGATTTGACTGTATTTAGTAGCTATACTAAAACTTTATCACATTGACCATTGCTTGTAATTTAACTAATATTAGACGAATCTGGCACATTAGGAGAGAATGTCACTTATTCGTCGAAGAAGTGGGAATTTCACAGTACCACATTCACCATAAAAATCATCACTATTTAATGAGTAAATCATGGCACCACCAAACTTGTTTTCTTTTATGTAATTCGCCTAAAACAAAAGATAATAATTTATAAGCTAGTTGCTTACATTTACTACATCTATAAAAGGTTATATACTGCACATAGGTCTTTTAATTTAAAAATACACGATGAATGAGTGGTCGTAAGACGCTAAACTACAGTCTTGCTAATTTTAATTTCTAACCTTATGCAGTGTTTTATTAAATTAACAATAAAAAAAAAAAAAAAAAACCTGTGCTACAAGTTAAACCTGTGCTAGAGTTTAAGGTTCTATAAATTATAAAAAATTAGTCTTTCTAGGGTAATGGTTGTGAAAGAAGATGAGTTATTGAATCTAATTCCTCCTCATGATTATTTTAAGTTATAAGGCAATAAGATCTAGAATAATATTTATAACCCATTAAAATTAAAATTGACAATAGACAAAAAGGTTTTAAATGTTGCTGAAAACTAGACTATATTTGATAAAGGTAACAAATCTACAAGCAGTGTAATGTATAATCAATAGTTATAAACTTTTTTAACCATGAGGTATATATTTTTAAATCATAAAAGAGGAATATATATTATTTTAATATAAGCACATTGTAACACTGATATGGGTTTAAATAATTTTATTCATGCAAAATAACAGTACGAAAATGTCGAAGAAATAATGAGAACTCAAATTAATATCAACATGACAAAACAGTAACTAGCAGTGACTCAAAAGTAACTGTATTGCTCCGCTGCTCAGGTTAAACAGACTCACTCTTCACTTGCTCAATTTTATATCATATATAGATTTTAGATCAGATATAGATCGCTCAATTATATATCATATAGATCAACCCCCAACTACTGAGAACGTTCCAAAACATGTGACAATGTACTAACAATTGTAACCGTCCTGGAAAATTTTAGACCTTCCTATGTAGATAGCATAAACATCTATTTTGGTTTCTTCCATCAAATATATAAAAAAAAAAAAAAAAAACCTGTACCACTACAACCCATAAAGGGTCTTGGGTGCAGTACTATGTAAGGAAGAGTACTGTTTCTTGGTCAGCGGTCGTGCAAGGAGGTGATTTGACCGTGATCACGCTCAACCGCCAGGTTCTTTCCCCTTAATTTTTCAATTAAGGGTACCCACTTTTTAGAGGCTGGGTTGGCCCCAGGAGGGTCTCTCGGCCCACGAGACGAACTGTGGCGAATAATAAAGATATCATAAGCCATGTCAGATTCGAACTCGGGACCTTAAGCACAGCAGTCCACTGCCTTACCAGTGGGCTACCCCGCTCCCTACCCATCAAATAACCCTACCCCGCTCCCTCCATCAAATATATACCATAGAGAAATCATTGCGTTATTAGGAATAACCCTACAATTGGTGACTCCGACATGATTTGTGACAGTTTTTCTGGCTAAAATGAGTGAGCGCGAGAACGGCGAAGATGATAAAGTGTCTGATGCAAACATTTCTAACCCCTTCGGAAATATTTCTTCACAGCAAAGCCATGAATGTGAAAACAGGCACAATTTCATCGATCGGGTGAGTATAAAAATTCCTCTTTTTGGTTAGAAAAACCCGAAATTTGGTTCTTTCAGGTTGAAGCCCAGTTCACGATCAACCTTATCACGACTGAGGAAACTAAATTCAATTACTTGGTTGCTCAGTTGGAGCCCAAATACGTAGAAAATATCTGGGATATTATACAAGACCCAACAAATATTCGGCTGCAAAAGAATGATTACTTAATATCTTAAAGGAAAGCGAAGAAAATAAAATCAAACAACTTATAACCGAGCTGGAACTACGAAGGTCGTCCAGAAAATAAGTTCCGTTTTGGTCTGTAGGGCGGTAGGAGTGGTTTTTGCCAAATCCGGCAACACCGCTCGAAAGAGGAGAGGTGGGGGAATAGAATGAGAGGTGGGTGACCTCAGTCTGTCAGTTACCAACGTCAGGGCAGGTAGTTGAAATGGAGCCCTCCACGTCGCATCCCACCACCTCGATCCCCGTTCCCTCTCGAGTCGTTTTGCACGGAGTGATTCAATTTCTTTATGCACAGGGTTTCAAATCAGTTCAAATTCACGAACAGCTCATTTCTGTTTATGGAGAAGGTGTAATGAGTGAGTCAATGGTGAGGAGATGGGTAGGTGAATTTAAGGAGGGAAGACATTCACTTGAGGATGAAAGTGGGAGAGGCAGACCCTCAGTTGTGAAGGACGAAATTGTCGCAGAAATCGACAATGCAGTTCACAAAGATCGTCGTTTAACCCTGGATGAACTCCACCTGAGTTTCCCAGACATCTCACGATCCCTTATCCATGAGATCGTCTCGAAAAAACTTGACTTTCGGAAAGTTTGCGCCCGGAGGGTCCCTAGAGAGCTGACGCCCCAACACAAGGAACAACGAATGGCTGCAGCTCGAGAATTTTTGGACCGCTACAGAACTGGTGGGGACGCATTCCTGAAGTTTATCGTCACTGGAGACGAAACCTGGGTACACTACACTCCAGAAAACAAAAGACAGTCCAAGCAATGGAAACACCCCACCTCCCCAAGTGCCAAAAAATTCAAAGTCATGAAGTCAACCAGGCAAATCATGGCTTCTGTTTTCTGGGATCAAAAAGGAATTCTCCTGATTGATTTTTTGCCTCAAGGTGAAACAATTAACGCTATTGTTAGACCCTGAATAAGCTTCCTCGGGCCATAGAGAACAAGAGAAGAGGAATGTTGACCTCTGGTGTTTGCCTTCTCCACGACAACGCTCGGCCTCACGTTGCTCGTTCCACAGCGCAACTTTTGGATGAGTTTGGTTAGGATGTTCTGACCCATCCACCTTACAGTCCCGACTTGGCCCCTTCAGACTATCACCTTTTTACCAAAATGAAGGCGGAATTGGCGGGAGAACGTTTCACAAGTGACGAGGAAGTGAAAGAAGCTGTCACGAAGTGGACCAAGGAGGTGGTGGCAAGCTTCTACGAGGAAGGAATTTCGAAGCTCATTTCGCGATATACCAAATGTATTGACGTCTCCGGGGATTACGTGGAAAAATAATACAAACTTTCAAGTACAATACCTGTAAGTTTCAAATTTTTTCAATAAAAACTTGATTTTAAAAAAAAAACGGAACTTATTTTCTGGACGACCCTCGTAGGTTCGGATAGGCCAAGCCAACTAGCCATACGGATAGGCCAAGCACTGAGAACTTTCAAGATTTGCAATACAAATACTCTATAACTTATGGAGATATACAGATATAAGCATATAAATGTGGAAAAGTGAGGCGTTTAGATATTATCAAAACACGTCGTTCTAATCTAAGTATGTTCGTAAGTGAAAGTTGTGTGTTGCGCGCATCGCACCAGATTTTTACTTTCACTTACCTATATAGGAAGTATTGCAATTGTGAAAAATTTTGACTTCCGGTTTTCAACGGAAATACACGTTTTGGGGTCCCCTGAGTCCAAATGACCAAGTCCCGCGAAATGGTCTCTGTGTGTGTGTGTGTGTGTGTGTGTGAACAGACTAGCTCAAAAACTATAAACCGTGCGAACCTGAAATTGTGTATTTAGAGTAGGTATATGCCCGCGATGTGACAGCAAAAATTCCATCAAAATTGCTCAAAGGGAGGGGGTACTTTATTTAATAACTTTTTACGTTTTTTTCAATTTTCTCAAAAACGGCTCTAACGATTTTGATTAAACTGAGTATTTGATCTATTTGTATGCCCGAGATATGACTGTAAAAATTTCATCAAAATTGATCAACCGGAGGGGGGACTTTACTGAATAAATTTTGTATAATTTTAACGTGTTTTTTTTATTTTCTCAAAAACGGTTTTCATGATTTTGATCAAATTGGGTATTTGATGTATGTATATGCCGAAGATGTGATAGCCAACATTTCATCAAAATTGATCAACCGGAGGGGGGACTTCACTTAATAAATTTTTTATCATTTTCACGTGTTTTTTTTTATTTACTCAAAAATGGCTTTATCGATTTTGATCAAACTGGGTATTTGATGTATGTATATGCCAAAGATGTGATAGCCAGCATTTAATCAAAATTGGTCAAACGGAAGGGGCACTTTATTTCATAACTTTTTTTGCAATTTTTAACTTTTTTTCGATTATCTCAAAAACGGCTTTAACGATTTTCATCAAATTCGTCATGTTTAATGAAAATTAGGTGTTCTTTAATATCAGGTAAGCTTTATCATTATTAAAATGTTATGAGGGGGCTTAAATGGGGTAGGGGCCTTTTTTGTTTGTTTGTTTTTGTTTCCTAAGAAGTATCTTTGTTTTTGTTTGTACGGAGAAATTAACTGTCTCTCATTACGCCTAAAAATAAGAAATGGCTAAATATGAGATATGATAAAAACCAAGTAAACATATAGAGGAGAAAAAAAGAAAACTATTCATTCAACTCATAGAACACGTTGAGCCCACACATGCGTAGTACGCCTTTAATGACAGATCATTGTTCATGATTAAAGCCGTTCTGTTCATTTAATGGAAATTATTGGGTTCATGGTAACTAAATAAAATTTTCAACAAGTACAAAGAGAATTATAAAATCTGACGACTTGGAGTATTATGCTTGCATTGCCGAATCATTACAAGTAAAAACCTTTATTTAATAATAAAAGAAATTAGTGTTTGTTATAGAGCAAATGAAAACAAAAATAAGAAATGAATGTGGAAAAAATGTGTAACTGAGTGAGAAGTGGCATTGACACAACGCATTAATTTCTAATCTAAGTTGTAAGTGAAAGTTGTGTGTTGCGCGCACGCACCAGATTTTTTTTTTTTAAGGATAGGATAGCATGGGAGTTTTAGGGCGATCAATATCTAGATTATTACGCCTTTTTTTTTTTACTTTCACTTACCTATATATGAAATATATAGTAAGTGGAAGTATTGCGATCGTGAAAAATTTCGACTTCCGGTTTTCAACGGTAATACACGTTTTGGGGTCCCCTGAGTCCAATTAACCAAGTCCCGCGAAATGGTCTGTGTGTGTGTGTGTGTGTGTGTCTGTGTGTGTGTGTGTGTGTGTGTGTGAACAGACTAGCTCAAAAACTATAAACCGTGCGAACCTGAGATTGGGTATTTAGTGTATGTATAAGCCCGCGATGTGACAGCAAAAATTTCATCAAATTTGCTCAAAGGGAGGGGGTACTTTATTTAATAACTTTTTAAGTTTTTTTCGATTTTCTCAAAAACGGCTCTAACGATTTTGATTAAACTGAGTATTTGATCTATTTATATGCCTGAAATATGACTGTAAAAATTTCATCAAAATTGATCAACCGGAGGGGGGACTTTACTTAATAAATTTTGTATCATTTTCACATGTTTTATTTATTTACTCAAAAACGGTTTTAACGATTTTGATCAAACTGAGTATTTGATCTATAGATATGCCCGAGATATGACTGTAAAAATTTCATAAAAATTGATAAATCGGAGGGGGGACTTTACTTAATAAATTTTGTATCATTTTCACGTGTTTTTTTATTTACTCAATAACGGTTTTAACGATTTTGATCAAACTTGGTATTTGATGTATTTATATGCCCGAGATATGAATGTAAAAATTTCATCAAAATTGATCAACAGGAGGGGGGACTTTACTTAATAAATTTTTTATCATTTTCACGTGTTTTTTTTTATTTACTCAAAAATGGCTTTATCGATTTTTATCAAATTCGTTATGTTTAATGAAAATTAGTTGTTATTTAATATCAGGTAATTTAAGGGGGCTTAAATAGGGGAAGTGGCTTTTTTTGTTTTTATATAAAGTACCTTTGTTTTAGTTTATATTGAGAAATTAACTGTCTCTCATCACGCTTAAAAATAAGAAATGGCTAAATATGATATCTGAAGAAAATCAAGTAAACATATACAGGAGAAAAAAAGAAAAATATTCCGTCAACTCATAAAACACCTTGAGCTCACGCATGCGCCGTACGCCTTTAATGACAAACCAATGCGTTATAATTAAACTGTTCTGTTCATTTGAGAAGTGGCAATTAACAAAACGCATTAATTTCTAATCTAAGTAAGTTGGTAAGTGAAAGTTGTGTGTTGTGCGCACGCACCAGATTTTTTTTTTTTTATAAGGTAACTGAAAGTAAAAAAACATTTAACCTATAATCAACAATTCAAAACAAAACCAAAACACAGATATATCCAATGCTGTAAGTATCAGGGTGACTCCCCTTAAACAACATAATATTTTATCAAAGTATGAATCACATACATTAAGGACTTAACTAATGACCAGACCCCGGATTTTTATGCAGTAAAAAACGTCAAAATATGCCATATAATATGCAGTAAAAAAATATAAAATATGCAGCATAAAATCTAAAAATATGCTAATAAACAACCGTCATATTCAAAGATACTAATTTGTATAAAATATTTCACAGGAAAGAAAGTGGAGGAGACTCTTTAGAAATGAAATCAAAATGATTTTAAATTTTTTTGTATCTTGACCAAACATATATTACTAATAATAACATTGAACACATTTAAAAATAAAATATAAAAATAATTAAAACTTACTACTTAACAAGAAAAATACACGAATAATATTAATAAAGATTAATTAACAACCATTAAAAATATATGAAACAACAAGTGAAATAATGAATAAAATTAATTATTATATGCATTTCTAAATTTGGGTACTCAAATATTAATTTTGGGTTCTCTACTCTGCATTGCTAAATGTGGGTACTCTTAATTGTAAAATTAAGGGAGAAAAAAGGAGAAGGTTGAACGTGATCACGGTCAAATCACCCCTTTGTATGACCGCTGATCTATAAACAGTACTGCGTCCAAGACCCTTGATAGGTTGTAGTGGACAGGTTTTTTTTATTTTTATTTTTTGATTTATTTATTTCTTTCAAATTTCTTTTATCTGTGGATCCTAACCTTCTATCGTTTAAAATATTTTTATGATTCGAAAATGATCTTTCGACATGAACTGATGTGACTGGAGCAAATTTATAAGCGCCTAAAATTATTGGTTCTTTGTTCTTGTCGCTGAGAACAATTGAGTTATTCCCGTTTAAAATTTTATTTATATTTTCCACGATAATAATCCCTGAATTTTTCATAAAAACGTCTTCCATTTTTGTTATTTTCAAACCTTCTCCAACATGGCATGGGATGCAATTTATATTTATTTTTATTTACTAAAAAGAGAGGTGGAAAGTCATGAATCTCAGTCATCATTAATTCGAAGAAGAACTTATTTACGGAAAAACCCCCAATCAAAATTGGGAATCTTAGCTTCAACGTTGGATAATACTTTTATATCTCTTAATGTATTGTTTACTTTATTAGATATAGTTTGAAAATGACCCAGATGGTTGAAAAGCCTAAAAATTTTACATAAACAAATGAAAACTTTATTAGATCATCAAAATAAGCAAATATATGCAGTTATCATCAAATATGCAAAATAAAACTTGACCAATTAGATCTGCGTACTCTATTTCATAATCATATCTGTTCCGCTCTTTTAAAGAAGCACGCAAACAAAATATTCAATTGCATAAAAATCTGGGTCCTGCTCACGACATAATAATAACATATAAAAATATGGATATACATGATTTTAGCTTTTTCTTAAAGCTAAAATATCATATCAGGATTTTACTAAATAAAACAAATGATCCAAACCAATATTACACCAATGAAATTGTATGGTTGCGACAAGTTATATATCACTATCTCTTCCAATTTAAAAACTTGTTTATATAATTATAAAATAATCTCAAACCTAAATCTAAACTAAAAACTAAACACCATTATAACCATAAAAAAAAACAATAGATATGAAATAAATTTTGAAAACACAACAATACTTCATAGATCTATTTCTGGCCGAAAAAGAAATTTTTTAGAAGCAATCCACATAGCAGGTAATCAGGAAAGACTAATGAAGTCAAAAGTTGAGTTTGCCAACATTTCAAGGCAGTATAAACCAAATTTTATAAATTTATTTGAACCACGCACCTTGATCAGTTATTAAAAAAAATAAGAACCTTGGGGAGGGGATGTTAGGTGGTGTCTACAGGTGCCTCTACACCTTACGAACTTTACCTTCGAACACCACCCTCGAACAACCTTCGTGAAGCCTTCTCGTCGATTGTTTGGGTGTTCTAGGTACTTCATCTGTTCGCCTGGGTTCGGGGGTAGCGCTAGTGTCACTTTTGATTTGGGTTTTTCCTAAGTGAAAGGAGTTGTTTGTGATACTCATGGGCGGATCCAGCCGATCGTAAAGGGGGGGCTGCAGTCCGAAAGGGGGGGCTGCAGCCCCACTGCCCTTCATTTGGATCTGCTAATCAGCTTTTATATCTTTATGTTCCTTTCCCACAAATAAATTCTACTTGTTCTGCATATTATTTGTTCTTTAACTTGCTTCCTTACATTAAGGAAAGTCAAATTCTATCTTTAAATGACGAAATATTTTCCAAAGGGAGGGGCTGCAGCCCCCCCCCCCCCTGGATCCGCCAATGGTGATACTAGTGTAATTTGTGAAACGTTGTAAATCGTCTCCTATTTTTTTATTTTTCAGACAATATAAAGTAGAGTGATAAAGTGATAATGGAGATTTTTTCTTTATCATAAGCTAGCTTTGGGTATGTCAGCCATATTGGTTCGCTTAACGTAACGTGAAATATAAATGGCTGTTCGCTTCACGTCGGTTCGAAGGTGATGTTCGTAAGGTGTAAAGGCACCTTACAAGCGGGGGCTCGATTCATTAGTTGAATTCCAGCCGAAGAATCCATGTGGTCCTTTATCATGAGCAAGGTATTCCAATAATTCTCAAAATACTTATATAATTTTATTTTAATAATTTAATGCTATTTTAGGTATATCATAAGACATGACTTGGATAAAAAACATCAATATTATTTTAAAAACTAGACAATGTACACTGAGGATAATAGAAAAGAGTATGAGTATGCAAAAAGATCTTGTGACAATTTTTAACAAATACATTTTTTTACATGAATATAATGAAATAAGAAAATACATGAAATTGTTTAAAAAAAAAAATATTTATTATATTCAATTCTAAAGAGCATCTATCAGATCATTATATAATAAGGAAATTATTCAATACTCACTTTCTCTTTAACACTCATTTCATTATCATAGGATATCCAATTTCTACCATTAAAGGAATATGGCACACGATAATCATCATCATAGTGATTAGTTGAAGAAGGATCAGCAATGAAATGACAGGCATCAGGGTATGTAATAAAGCCACCACTTCCTATTGTGCCGTAACCTTTAGCTGGAGCGTTCCACCCATTATTATCTTCATTGACGAGCCTAAAAATGCGTAATACCTTCATGAAAACTTCCAACATATTTAATTAACCATTAGAATATTAGGAGTTTTTAACTAACTATACAATTATTAGTATAATTAAGAATAAATATAAAAACAGAAAAAAAGAAAACACACCAGAAAGAATGGCCATAGGTTGGTATTCCAATATTTATCTTTGATGCTGGCATCCCACACTTCATCCATAATGAAGCTGACCAATTTATGTTAAGAGATTTCTGAAAAAGTCTATCAGCTGGTCTTGGATATAAAGGTGAATTCGGACCAGTTAAGGGTAAATAGTCTGTATACATATGATAATCATAAGACATCAAGTTTATGAAATCAACAAACCTGAAAAACAAAAAATATTAAATATGTTGATGCCTCAGAAAAAAAAAATCTGGTGCGATGAGCAACACAACTTTCATTAATTAACTATTATCGACGTGTTTCGATAATGTGTAAACACCACACTTTTCCACATTTATATGTTTATATTTGTATATCTCTATTAGTAATAATGTATCTGTAATGCAGAACTTCAAAGTTCTTAGTACTTTTTGATTCATTATTGCTTATTTCTTTTTTCTTTTTTTTTATGGGACCTAATTTCATTAACAGTCGTTTTTTTTTTTTTATTGCTTGTTTGTTTTTTATGGCTATTTGCTTTTGTAAATATAATTGTGTGAATCGATAGGAGGTGTATTTATGACTCGTAGTAAAGTTTGTCTCTTATGCCTTTCTGGAAATCGAGGATGATTACCATTCCTCTAAAATAACTTTATATTGCCTTCAGAAATTTATTAAGGAACTAAAGTTTCTAAACTAAAATATAATTAATTAAAGATTATCTTATACCATATTTTTTCACACCTTAAATGCTTTAAATAATTTGAGCATCACGATTTACTTTCTAAAGTAAAATAATTAATAATAATACGGGATATGAAATTCTGGCTGTCATAGCGTGGGCATATAAACACATCAAATACACAGTTTGATCAAAATCATTAAAGCCGTTTTTGAGTAAAAAAAAAAAAAAAAAAAAAAAAAAACGAGAAAATTAAAAAAAAAAACATGTAAAAATGAGACAAAATTTAAGAAGTAAAGTGCCCCCTCCAATTAATCAATTTTGATGAAATTTTGACTGTCACATAGTGGGCATATACATACCTACACCCAATACCCAATTTCAGGTTCTTACAGATTATAGTTTTTGAGCTAATCTGTTCACACACACACTCAGACCATTTCCTGGGACTTGGTTATTTGGACTCATGCGACCCCAAAACATGTATTTCCGTAGAAAACCAGAAGTCAAAATTTTTTATGATCGCAATACCTTCCCTTACTATATATTTCATAAATAGGTAAGTGAAAGTAATAATTAATGAAAATCCAAGGTATTGAGTAAAACCATAATTCTTGGTTAAATTATATTTGTGCCAAATATATATGATACATCTTAGGTTTGTGGATCTAGTAGCATAAAAGCAAGATACAAACTGAATTATAGTGTTTTTGAGAATAGACATTCTTGACTTATTAAAATAATGAAATTTTGGAGAAGATGTAGATGAAGAAACTAGATGTAGGCTAAGATCCAAACCAAGTTGATTGCTCGGCATTAGAAAACTTGTGCACAATTGAGGGATTATACTTTTATCAGCAATGTATTGTATATTAGGATAAAAGGGAGCAGAACAGATCAGTATCACAGCATTTAATTATTATGGTCAAGGCTCTAGTTTGTAGGTAGCTTGGGCCAGAGATGGGCAAATTGTATCTGTAGATACAGATATCGGATACTGTAACTGTGGAAAGTACTCATGAGAGCAGATACAGATAGTATCCGTATCCGTACGGACGGATTCCAAAGGATCCGAGTACTTCTCGTATCTGTCAGCTTCGGATACAGTGACTACTCGTATCTGTCAGCACGGATACCCGAGTATCTGTGAGTACTTCGGTATTTAGTTATTTTTTTTCGGATACTATTTCGGATATTTCTACTTCTGGGGCTGGGATTGTTTATTATTATTCTAATTATAATCCATTATTATTCTAATATTCTATTAAAATTATAAAAAATTATTAGTATTAAGCCGTCAACATTGTATCGCTTCGAAATAAGTGTGCAATATCCAAAGCGTTAATTTTGACAAAAAGTAATAATTTAAAAAAAAAAACGATAGGAATATAAAATTATTTTCTTTTTTTATCTTTTCGGATTTTTAAAATTGTAACTACTGTGATTATAATAGTGGCTTATAATTGGAAAATACTACCAATTTTAAAATTCAATGCTGGTGGGGGGGGGGGGGACATTTTATTAACTTTCCGTTTTCTTCGAGAAGAGTCTTTATGGTAACGGCAGATTTTGAAAATAGTAACATTTTTAAAATTTGGTTGGGGAGGGCGTTACTACGATTTTTTTTATAACTTCTGATTAATTTGTTATGATTGTCTGTATATATTATGTTTACGCGTTCGTAGATTTTGAAAAAGTATTAATGTTTTACGGATACTTCCACTTCTGAGGTTAGGAATATTTATTTAAAATGTTGTTATTAAACTTTTTTATTATTATTAGGCTGTCAACATTTTATGTTTTCGGCATAAGGATCCTATCGAAAATTTTAAAAATAATCGTACTTTTAAAATTGTAATTATTTAAAATTAATAATATTCCCAAACGGAAATTTTTTTTTTCCTATTTCTTCACAATAAAGAAGCATAATTATGTTTAGGCTGGCTTAACTTTTGAAAATAGAAATAATTTTAAAATTACTATATTTTGGGGGGGTCCACCTTTAAGAGAAAATTGTAACTTCTAAAATTAATACGAATAGAATTTATATTTTTGTTAATATACACTAAATGAGGGCTCATACGGTATGGATTTGGTGAATGGTATCAATTTTAAAATTCGATGCAGCGAGGGAGGATTTCTTCGGGATGAGTGTTTAAGATATTGGGGGAGCAGATTTCGAAAATATTTACAATATTAAAATTGGGTGCGGGGTTACTACGCAATTTTTTTTAACTTCTGATTATTTCGTTGTGAGGGTCTATATTAGTTGCACATAAATTTTATTATAGTACGTTTTATTATAATCAAAATATAAAGAAACACACAATAAGAGTAGATATGAATTGAAACATTTCTATCTAAAATGGAGACGCTATAAATAAAAAAGAATCAGGAACAGTTTATTTGAGATAATAAAATGCAATTCACAAACTATTTCAATTTTTTTTACAAATAAATTAAATTATATGGAAAAACATTTATACTATCTTACATTTTAATGATTTATTCAACTTTTAATCTTTTTAACTTAGGAAACTTTTTAACTTAAAAATGACTTAGGAATCTTTGTCATTGTCGCATAGGCTGGTAACAACAAGAAGTAACAAAATAATGGAAACTTCATCAAACTGATGGTGTGTTAGCATTGACATGAGTACTTTACAAAGATAATCATACAAAAGATAGTGAAATTAAAAATGAATATTTCAATGATAAAAAAACTCCTGTTTTCATTTCTGAGTAAAGAGTATTGCAGAGACTAGGGTAAAATTATAAGGGTAGAGGTAGGAGAGGTTAATTTGCCGACTTCAAAGGGTTTACTGCGGGGAAACCCAACCCTTTTGAAGTGAAAGGGTACACAACGATCAGGTGTAAAATTAAAATAAGGAATTGTAAAACTAGCAATATACAATAGATGGTACAGTATACAAATTGTTCATATCTGGACTCAATAATTAGATAAAACTGAGAGTACACACAAGCAGACCTGGGCATTATTTATATGATTCCGGTTTTTCATATTTCATAATAAAATAGTTTGTTTTTGTTTTTTAATATTTTTAGAACAATATTTCTTTTTATGACAGAATGAAAATTTGCACATTAAATCTACTCAAAGAAGCACTTATAATTAATTAAACACTTTAAACGTAAATTCTAGAAAAATGCACTCATAACAAATTAATCAGAAGTTAGAAAAAAAATCGTACCCCCTCCCCAACCAAATTTTAGAAATGTAACTATTTTCAAAATCTGCTTCCCCCGTTACCATAAAGACTCTTCTCGAAGAAAACGGAAAGTTAATAAAATGTCCCCCCCACCAGCATCGAATTTTAAAATCGGTAGTATTTTCCAATTATAAGCCACTATTATCATCACAGTAGTTTACAATTTTAAAAATCCGAAAAGATAAAAAAAGAAAATAATTTTCACAATGGAATATTCCTATCTTTTTTTTTAAATTATTACTTTTTGTCAAAATTAACGCTTCGGATATTCCACCCTTATTTCGAAGCGATAAAATGTTGACGGCCTAATACTAATAATTTTTTTATAATTTTAATAGAATATTAGAATAATAATGGAATTGTAAACAACCCAGCCCCAGAAGTAGAAATATCCGAAATAGTATCCGGAAAAAAATAACTAAATACCGAAGTACTCACAGATACTCGGGTATCTGTCCTGACAGATACGAGTAGTCACTGTCTCCGAAGCTGACAGATACGAGAAGTACTCGGATACATTTGAAAATTTTGGAGGGATTCGAGTACAGTATCCGAGTAAAAAAGTATCTGTAACTTGTATCTTGTATCCGAAACTAGTACTTTTTTACTCGGATAGTGCCCAACTCTGGCTTGGGCAGGGGTACACACAGCCTCTATAAAATGTGTAATCATGATTAAGAATATTTGGGATGAGTTGGCCAGAGTAGGCTAAAGCCTTTGTAATATGCGATATCTGAAAACCTTTCAGATCTTTCTTTTCCCTCCTTACCTCACCTTCTTGACAAGACAGTTTTCCTAGGCCAGAGGAGATGAGATCAATACTGAATTAATTAAATGTCCCCTTGACTTCATCTTATTATTTATTTGGTTGTCAGAGGCAATGGGTATTGTAAACATTTTAGCCCACCTCAGCAACTCTACGACTGATGGTCTGAAGATTATGACTATGAGTCCCAGTGAAGGGGGGGCATTTGTACTCTGGCATTAATCTCTTACCCTATCCTTGGCCTACTGATAATAATCGATCACGTGAGTTCATTTTAAATTAAATTAAAAAATTTCAGTTTTATTTTAATTTTAATCCTTTACGTAAACCCTTAATTTTGGTTGCATAACAGCAATGTGATGAGATGTCATGGTGGTTTGGGATGGTTTAACTGTCCTCTATCAGCTTCGACAGGACACTCCAACTTCTATAAATAGTTTTTTAAAAAATAAGATGGCAATAAATAAAGAACTGATCTAAGTTCGTAGCAACCAGGCTTGAAACAACTGGACTGGGACTGCTATGTCACTCCATAGCACATCAGGCACTTTAACCACTGGACCAACATATAAGGCTATAGCACACGGAGCATGACAACTACCTGACTATAGTGCATACAAATATATGCTGAGCAATTGTTTTGGAAGAGATCATATAATGGTGACCCAGAAGATTTTGCTTTCTGAAGAGGAAAATTAAACCTCGGAAGAGGAAGAGTTTTCATATATAAGATTCTAAATATATAATAGTTCCCTTTATTTTTTTTTTAAAAACATGGAATGAATCAATTGTGGTTAAGAATCTGCTAGCATTCCTACTTAACCAGTATCATTATGTTGAATAATAAATCTGTAGATGTCATACTTAATCCACTAGCAAAAAATTGCAAACCAGATAAAAAACAATTTCTCTTAAATATTTAATTAAATCAGTAGTTAACTGGATCTGTTTAAAAAAATTCTTTTTACCTCGCCATATCTCGAATCTGGTAGCTTTGATCAATTATGACTTCTGGAGCAGCAACTGCGACAGATAATATATAACTTTCATTGTTCCGAGACGCAGCTTCATTCTTAAGATTTTCCAGAAGAATTGTGAAATTTTTAGCTTGCTCGGCATTAGGATTAGGCCAAGCTGGGAACTCCCAATCAAGATCGATCCCATCGAAGTTCATGGAACTCAAAAAATTTATTGTATCCACTGAAAATCTGAAAAGTATACAAAATAAATATTTAAAAGGGTGTTAAGTATTGGAAATAAACATGACTTATTGAGATTCCAGTTGGACTGGAGAAAATGAATAGAAACAGAGGCATTTAGATTGTTTGTTTGATTGTTATATTCATAAAACATATCAAAATTATTAAATTAACTTCATGACAATATATAATAAATATGTAAGAAGGTTCATACTGCAATTATGTAGACTCAAATTCTTTCAAGAAAAATAATGGAGAAAATTCAACAAATTATGATTTTTTTCGCTAATGGAAATTATAGGACTGAATTAATATAACTTTTTATAGCTAACACTATAATTCCAACAAAGGGGGCGTATCAGTGCCCTCATGTAAATTTTTTAAGGAATAAAACACAAAAAACTTTGGTCTTAAATACTGTAACTACTACCAATTACTTATTGTAGAGGCCGACATAAGAGTTTTTTTATTTTGTTTATACATTAAGTGGAAGTATTTTTTTTGTCCTTTGTAAAATTAAATTTGTATAAAATTTTATTGTTCATTTTTTAAGCTTTCTGAGGTGTAAAAAAAATAAAACGCGAGTGTTCGGCATGCATCGTGTGACTTCGTTGCTGGTAGGGCAAGTCAGCTGACACAAGAGTGGCACACCTCTCATATTTGGAGGGCAATACCTCGTGGCCTTTATGTATATCTACAAAATGTTTTTTTGTTACCCTTTTTGGGTCATACCCACCTCTTCCTGGGGCTGCAATGGCTCTGTTAACAAATCCTCGCTGGCATCAAGTGCTACGGGAGGCAGGAGGAAGTTTTAGAGAAGGCTGATCTTCAATAGAACCACAGCTATTAATAAATAGCAGCTCAAATCTAATCGGCAAAATAGAAAAAAAAAGTTTATATTCTCCTACCCCCTTAAAACAGTTTGCTCTTAAAACAATTACGGAACGATACCCTAATCACATACAAGTGTATTCCGATGCATAGAAAACTAGCAATCGAACATCAATAGCCGTGTTTGACCCCCAAAAGAATAAAAAAATGTCTTTCTCTCTACCTGTTAAATTGAGTATTTTTAGCGCAGAATTATATGCAATTTTCAATGCTATCGTTTATACTGAGCTTACCTTAATCACAAAATAGTAATTTTGACAGACTCAGCAGCAGCATGTAAACACTTAAGAGTTAATATATTTAAACAAAACTCAAACATATATCCCTTTTAAAATCATTTCACTAATTTATCAAGCAAAGAATGAGTATTTAATCCAATGGGTGCCGGGCCACGTAGGATTATGGGGAAATGAGATCGCAGACTGAGCAGCCAATCAAACTCAAGCTCATCGTATTAATGCCAAGATGCCATTACAAGATGCGTTCAGAGCAGTGAGGGGAGAAATGGTCAAAGAATGGCAGCAGTTCTACGACTGGGAGTCTGAGACTAAGGGAAAGGACCATCATGCTGTGCATCAGAAAGTAGCGCTAACACCATGGTTTACGTCCATTCGGCTCCATCTCAATCGTCCTGATCTAGTCAAACTAACAAGGGTAAGAATAAATCACGGTTGCACTGCGAAATTCTTAAATATAATGGCTCTGGCTAGTATCGGTAACTGCGCGAGATGCCAATGTCCCGAGGATCCAAGACACATCGCCTTCCAATTAAAAGATTTGAAGTACAGAGAAAGAACATATTGGGGAGTTCCGTTATAGATGACAATACCGCTTTTCTAACATCTATGAATAAAGACAGAGCACGTAGCTTTTTATTATCTCATCTTCGAGGTTTTATTGCTTTCTTTTAGTTACATCATTAGATAATTTTTTAATGTACTAATGAACAATATTGTTTTGCTTTGGCGAAATAGGACTTGTGATTGCAAGTCTTGGGGCCAAAAAAAAAAAAAAATAAATAAAAAAAAAATAAAAATAAAAATAAAAATAAAAAACACAGCTATTAGATATATTGGTTTATTCGGCGCTTGCTAGCCGTAAGTTACAAAAAAATACATTTTATTTTACGTTTACCTGGTGCAAGTGGTGTACGATCTTGATAAATGTGGACAAATTCACAATATCACTAAGGATCGGGTAAGGAGTTTGTCTCATAGACAATCAGTAATTAATCGGCCTGGTCTAGTGGACACGGCACTAAATTCTAGTTGTGAACTAGCTGGGTTCAATCCTGAGCTTCTATATAATTTTTTTTTGTGAATAAATTTGTAAAATATGATTTTTATTTTTTTAATTGTAAATTTTTATAATTGGTTTTAGAGTTTTTTTTAATTTTTATTTAATCAAGGTTTATTATATTTCTCTCAGAAAAGGATTTTGTTTTATATCAATTATTTTTATATTTAAAAAATAATTAAATGAAGGTGATACAATATAATTTTAAGAATTATTCTTTAACCAATTTTTAATTTCATTCTAATTCCTTTCTGCTGCAACCAGGGAAATTTTTTTTATCAGACGGCCAGGCACTCAACCTTTCAATAACGAAAGGCAGGTCGGCCCTCAAACTTATCTACATCAATAACAATGTGAACAGCTTTCATTATGCTGATTATAAAAGTAAAAAAACAGCTCAAATAACAGGGAAATCAGCTCTCCAAAAAAAAAAAATACAAAAATTTGATACGGTGTACTCCACTTCCGGGGCGCAGATATATATTTTATTGCTGCAACTTCATAATAAATATTGAATATTAAACTATTGTACAAATCTTACTTTTGCCTCAAGTTTTCATCAGCCACCATTTTTCCAAATTCTCCATTACTTGTCATGTCTTCAACAGATAACAATACTTTTAAAGATGGGTTCATCAATTTGAAAGCTGTAATGGTTTTGTAGATCTAAACATTTATAAGTTAACAGTCATGAATAAAAAATTTCACTCTAGAAATGAAACAATGGAAATATATAAAAAAGCATTACATCAATAATTTCTGAAGTTGGAGGAGCTAAAGTTCCATTAAATACAGTTGTAAAGCCGACGATGATATGGGTACATAGGTAAGGGTCTACATAATTTGAAGGTAACTGTCTGCTATGAGTTGTATTGTTAAGTATAACATAATAACATACAATTCTATATTGACTTGGGGGGCTCAAGGAGGACGGTTCTGTATGAAGTTCATTTCCTTGGCAATTAGATTTTCTATATTCATTAAGCTTTTTAATGTTTTTGAAAAGATCTTCATACCTATGACATCTGGGACAATCTAAAAAAGAAGAAACATTAAAAGAATAGTGCTCAGTAATAATACATATAAATTCAGAATGTATTATTATTATCAGCTAAATACTCGAAAAAGGAATGACTTGAAAGTAATAATACACCTCACACTTTCATATTACTAAGTTGCTGAATCATGCCTAGTTCAAGGCTTTGTATGAAATCAAAGAAAAATTAATGCAGTTTAAGTTTAAGAATAAGTTTTAAAAAGGTTAAGTAATTATCATAAACAGTACCTGTGTTTCCATTAACATAACTGTAATGTGCATATAGTATGACAAAACATACTGACAGGCAAATCACAAAAAATGTAAAAATACTATCCCATAAACAATGTTTAAGAGTAGGGTCCTTTCTTTTGTGATCCTGTTTCTCAGAGACTAAAGGACTTTGCCTATTTTGAAAAACAATCCAAAACTAAGTTTCTGATGATATATCAGTGCTTATCTACTGTTGTATAACCATGTTACTTACCTCAGCTTTGAATGATCATAAGTTTTATAAGAATTAGTAATATTTATTATTGTCATCATTCAAATTAATTGAAGAACTACTATCAAATAACAAACTGGGCAATTCCAAGACTAACAACCTATAGAAAGTCATTCAGGAATAAAATTACGTAAATTATGTGATATAAATTGCAAAATAGATAATCCTCATCTCAATAACAAAACATTCAATATCGAAGAAGTAAACAAGAAGATAACTAGATAATTGCTAATGTCATTCGGCCATTTATTTTGAAAACCAAGTTCCACTGACTCCTGAATGGTTGGCAACAGTGATTATTATTAAAGGACTCCATATTGGAAAGAGAATAATGTCATACAATGTATTAATTTTAGTGTTTTAAATGTTTCTAGCATGGATGAAACGAAAGTTATCTATCATATTGACGATGAAGAAACTCCTTATTTAGTGAAACTTCCAATAGCCCCGGAAAAAGTTACCTTAGCGGACTTTAAAAATGTTCTTAACAGGCCAAACTACAAATATTTTTTTAAGTCTATGGATGATGATTTTGGGTAAGATATCGTCATTTAAATATTTTTCAATGCTTTGATTCATTTATATGTTAGTTACAGTTTTTTTTAAAAAGCCTAAGTTTACCTGTTGAAAGATAAGCTTTCAGAGTTTAGATTGTTTCATTGCCTATATGCATTTTAATTATGAATTGTCATTATTTCTTTAATAGAGTCGTCAAGGAGGAAATAATTGATGATGAAGCTCATTTACCCTGTTTTAATGGCAGAGTTGTTTCTTGGGTAAGTCATAATAACTCTTATCAATTGATTGCTGTAAACTGTTATTTCTATTATCAAGTTGTATGATTTTACTACAGTTGGTGTCTGCTGATGGTAGCAACGTGTCAGATGGAACATCTCAATGCACAGAAAGTGCCAGCCACTCTGATGGCAAAAACCATCCAGAAAGGCATAAAGACCTACCGTAAGTTCACAAATTACTTCAATGATATAAGTTGAAGTTATGAGTTATATTATGTATATTTACTGTATTTTAGGCATGGTGGTGCCCATTCATCACATCATCATGTTTCAAATGACTTGAGTTGCACCGAAACAGAGTCAGTTATTAGCTCGCGTCCTGGAGGTAACCTCTTTGTCTTTGCCTGTTTATTATTAATCTTTTTCTACTATTGTTACCAATTTCATGTTTTCTTCTAGGTCATCATGGCCATCATGAATCGAGAATACATGACAAGTACCATAAATACAATGGTATTATACTTACCTAATTTGTTTTTATTCATATGCTACATAATCTTTCCTCAGGCCTTCTATTATAACTATTATGATTTTTTAAGGACACAAAGTAAATGGGCATGTCAAATCCCGTTTACATGGTTATGAATCTTCATCTATGCTTAGTTCGGATTTGGAAACCACCAGTTTTCTCGAGAGTGAAGATGATGCGTCGAGTAGAATTACAACAACGACTGGTAGAGCTACTAATTTATCAGTGGATCGAAATACTATTGGTATGAAATTTAGATATTTTCTTTTTTTTAAGTGACTGATTTTTTATCAAATCAACTTTTTCATTTATGCTCTGAAAACACCAGCTTCTCTGTAATTTTTCACTTCATTATAGCATATTTAATTGAGAATCTTATCATTAGTTAGTGTGAGTGTCATGTTTATGAACAGCATAGTGGAATAGTTTTTGGTTTCTTGAATTCATTTCATATATTTACTAGTTAATTGCTTGTTTCTAACCGTTATTTGACGTTTTGATGTCTGATGGATTGAATATTTTTGTTAATTAGAATTTTCCTTATTTTGATTATTATAATGAACCAGGCTGTTCATTGAAAAAAAAAAACTTATTGTGTTTTATTTATATAATGTTTTAGGTGTGGTGTGTTTTATGTAATTATGTTGGGTCTCGTGTGTTCATATGATTTTTCCTAAATATCATCATAATCTTTTAACCAGAAATTATTAATGATTTTAGATTTGTGTGTGAGGATTATTTATTCGAATCAAGCTGTGTTAAATTTTTTTTTAAATTGTATTGAATATTTTTGCTGAAGATTCTTCATGTCAAATTATGGTGATCACTTTGCTGACTTGATAAACGTCTTTTCATGACTGCCTGTCTGTCTGCTCTAAGATGAGTGCTAAAAGCAATTTTGTATAATATTAGAAATTAATTATTTAATGATACATTGAAAATTTGTATTCATTTATTTCACCATAGTAAGGTCCTACTTGGTTACTAATTATTTTGTTAAAAAATAACGAGTTTATAAAAATAAAATTATACGAAGTCCTGCTAAAACTTATATGGACTTACGGGATAGAGTTGTGGGACTCTGCAAAATCGACCAGCATCCAAAGAATACAGTCTTTTCAGTCAAAAGTGTTGCGAAGAATAGTTGATGCACCATTTTTTGTTAGCAACGATATAATACACATGCGAACAATTTCGGAAACAGCCAAAGAAAATTATAATAGCTTTCACCAAAGACTGACCTACAATATAAACCCTCTTACGGAAGCCTTAAGATGCCCGCACAACCCTTTCAGCCCACCACCTCGACTACGCAGGTGGTGGCCAAGAGACTTGCTGAGCTAATTTGTCATTTCCAGAAGGAACGCTCATGTAGCAGCCAGCAGAATTTGCTCATTGCAAGTAATTTGCAGATCGCAAATTTATAATTGTTAAACGTTTGTTATTAAATAAATAAAAATAAATAACGGGTTTAATTTTGCTTTTTACACACTTTACGCTTCCATTCTCAGAATTAATTTTTATTGAAGGAATGCTCTTGATGGATTCACATCTCACTTATACATATAATGTGGTGCACGTTGATTGCAACCCTCTTCCTCTACCTTTTTTAGACATTTATGAATAAGGTAAGGTAGCAAGGTCAATTTTTTATTTGTACCTTCTGTTAGATTTTATCAGTTATTATGGTTGTGTGATTAGGTTTTGTATTATATTTTCATTGTATATTGAATTGAACTTATAGTTCGATTTAGTTGTTTCCTTTAAGTGGAAAACCCCTTTTTATTTTACAAGAGTGAGATGTTTTTGTGGTATTCTTGGTCCAGTGTATGTATCCTCCAAATGTACAGAACAGTTTTCAGTAAAGCTATGGGTGTGGCCTATTTCGGGAGGCTATGTAATCGTAATATAAGCGAACTCCTCCCATTTAGTCCTTTTCAGTTGAAATGGGCTATGATGAGCTTTATTAAATCCCAGCTTTTGAATCTTTCTCCCTGCGCTGGCTCTTACAAAATAAATAAACCCTAAAAGGGTCCTTTTCAGTTAAGATCAGGGCCTTACTGAATGGCCCCGTATTTGGCAGGCCTAGAAGTAGCATAGTGATATTAGTATCTTTTTTTTTTTTTTTTAATGTTTGGTGCATTTAGTTTTACTTTCACTTACCTATATATGAAATATACAGTATGGGAAAGAATTGCGATCATGAAAAAGTTTGACTTCCGGTTTTCAACGTAAATACACGTTTTGGGGTCCCCTGAGTCCAAATAACCATCTCCTGCAAAATGGTTTGTATGTGAGCACGCACATGCGTGTTTTTTCCTCGAAAACGGACCCTGGCTAATGGAATTAGAACTCACTGAACTGAAGTTTAGGCCATCATAGTTGTCAGGGGCAAGGAGTCGCCCGCTCGGCCCCTTTATGTTTTGTATTTATGTCAGCAGTAATGTGTACTTTGGTTTTAGCCTTATTAAGAGTCCCGTGGATCATCCTAAGATCACTTGCTATTTTAGCGCACGTGATTTTCCCTTTCAATAGCAGAAAGTAGTTTAATGATTTCATCCTAGTATTGTTAGCTTTGTTGAAAATACAACATTCTTATCAAAATGGAGATTAAAGCAAGTGTTTTAACCTTTAAAATATCATTAGTGTAACTATCCAAAGTCGAGGTTGATTATTTTCTTTGTGTCTAACTTCAAAGGAATATTATTATTTTTTTTTTATTCTCAAATTTGAACATAAAAACAAATTATACTGAAAATTTTTTGCCTGCACCACATGTTCAAAAGCATGTCTCAGTATTTTATGTCATTACTGTGCCAAATGAAAACTTTTTAAAACCTAAAAATTGCTGGTTTTAAATAATTAAATTAGATCTTAGTCAGCTTTTGAATTCTTAAATACCCCATATGTCATAACGGTCCTTTCCCCTGCTTGTTTATTTGATTGTTTTCTAGCCAGAACAATCAATATTAATAAATTTCATTGATATTTGTCATTACTGTGACACTTTTTATTACCATGAGCGTTAAAATTTTGAAATATCAAATTTAAAGGAGGAAGTTCATTGTAATTCTGCAGTAGCATTAAAATGTAATCAGAGACAAAGTTTTATTAATTATTTGAAAGTGCGTAGGTTTTTGGCTACCTTGGAATACAAGATGTATTTCGGAAGCTATTTAATTTACTGTGCCAATTTCGGTCACCTATAGTAGCAAATTGAGTCAAGTTCAAAAATGTATTAAATGGTTATTATTTAAAACCTGCTTCTTTGTGGTCTAAATAGGGTGGTCTAGGTGGTTTCTAACAACCGTGTCTAATTTAAGTATTTGGAAGTTTTTGAGCTTCTCTTTAGTTTTAGAAATTAAATTGGATAAAAAATAAATCAATGACAGTTAACAAAAATTTCTTAACACTCACGGTAAAGAATGCTACTTAGTTCAACAAAAAATCTGAAACTTAAGAATGAATTCTTTTCATAAATTAATTTATGTGGCACATCCCTGTTTGTCAATATCATATTTCTTTCAACACATCTAACTTGAAGTTTTCGATCAATTAAAGATACAAAAGTATCAAAGAAATCAAAGCTTTATCAATCGATAATTCAAATATAGTCAACTAAATTAGCAGATAATGCACACTTCATTCAAGCATGCTGAAGGTAATGAACAAGTTACGGCTCGTTTAAAGCTGAAATCATGTAGTCCTGTTCCCTTCTAGGGGACATCTGCATTGATTGAAAGGTTTGGCATAATTTTAGCTGAAACCGAAACCGCTGTTGAACCCAGCTTTTTTGGCTGAAACCGAAACTTCAGTCGTACAGTATGTGTTTTTGGAGCTAATATTTTATTGATTTTTTTTTTTTTTTACTTTTTTCCCAATATCAGTATGGAGGAATGGAATTCTCGCCTCTCTCCCCCTCCAAAACCTACACTAGTGAAATTAAAATAGTTTTCATTTTCAAGGGTTGTTTTTAACACTTCCTGATTTTTTAATTTCGTTTTAATAACTTGTTAATTCATTGTGAAATGCCTTATTTGTGTAGTAGTGACGTGGATTATAAATGTCAGATCTCATTTTTGATAATCAAAATAATCATTGGTATTATTTATTGTTTACATCTAAATTTTAACGTACTCACATTCACTGTTATTTTAATGCTGCAAATGAAGAAGAAGAAGAGGATGAGGAAGATGGTGAGTTGTTGATGATGTTAAAATATTCTGATACTTTAGGTTTTTCATTGTGTTTTTCATTAAACCGAAAAATTAAGTAATTCATAGGTTTTTCATTATACCGAAAAATTAAGTAATTCATAGGTTTTTCATTGTGTTTTTCATTATACCGAAAAATTAAGTAATTCAGTTTTAAAATAACATGTTGCATACTTCTAATTCTTTTTTAATTTAATTTTTATTTTTGCCTACATTGATTTTTCCTTATTTCATTTCATCACTATAAATCTTATATTTTTCAATATTTAATAATTAAATCATAACTAAAAAATAATGGACAAAACATTTAAATATTCAACGGACCTAAAGTTCTCCTGGTAGGATGGACTGGGAAATCTATTACAGGAAAGGTATTTCATTACAGGATATCCCTGTTAAGTTTCTTTTACTTCCAATTCTCTAATATCCCATGTGAATGGCTCCTATTTGTCGAGAGTAACCTAGTATAGCTTATGAACAAGTTATGGTTATTTATAAAATTAAATTTGTTTGTTGTATGGATGATTCTCAAATTATGGGGAATTATCGAGTCCTGATCTTAAGCAATCATTTGTCACACTCTTCAAGTTTTCATCCTAATGGTAAAAGCGAGAGCTTATCTAGAAAATCCAATGGCTGAATGGACTATAAATACAATAATTATATCCTATTTTTGCTGCTTAAGTTAAATGTTGTAATTACTGTGAGTGTCCCTAATCACAATTTTATTATTTCATATGAATCCTTTTACAAACTACACCTATTTCGTGGTTTTAAGAATTGTGCTAGAGTTTGAGGATCTTAAATCGCAGGAAAACCTTCATTTTAAATTATCACTAATCGTTGAAGGAATCAGGAAGTCATTTTCATAAAAAATTGTAATTACCTTAGAAAAAAAGGACATTCATTTTTAAAATTGAATGATATTGTGTTTTTCTTAGGTAGGGGAAGTTGGTAACTCTGCCTGATTAAAATCTGGTGCAAATCTTGTTTGTAATTAAAGTGGTCCCTTTTTAACTAAAAAAATTGTTACCCTTTTGAAATATATGTATTTTTGTTTCACCTAGTTTGACCAGCTATTTTGAAATACATAGAGTTCATTTTTATTTACAGCGGGCAACATATTTGATTTAAAATTGTAAGATACAATCACAATGGCTGAAAATGTGAAATTACTATTGCTATCTCTGTAATCACCATGGGTCCAATATTTAAGTTTCTGTGTTTTTAACTAAAGATGGTGATTGATTTGGGAAACAGCAAGTTTTCTTAACCCATTATATCCTATATATCCTTTTGTTTTTTTATTTTTAAAACTTTGTTAATAAGTGGACATTTTAACTCCTGAAACTTGGTCTTAGTTTGAGAATGTGGCATAATTTTTGAAAGTCAACAAAGCATTTAAATTATAAAAAAATGTGTTTTACTTAATCTTTTCTTTCTTTTTTTTTTTTTGTAGAAAGTAGTAGCGTTATGTGTCGGGGAAGGAGGAGGGCCCAGAGGAGGGTGCGGCGGCAGCGTGCTCCCATGTCTAGGACATCTTCTTACTCTTCCATCACTGATTCGACGATGAGTCTTAACATCATTACTGTCACCCTAAATATGGACACTGTTAATTTCCTCGGAATCAGCATTGTTGGGCAGAGTAACAAGGGAGGTGATGGAGGAATCTATGTTGGTTCTATAATGAAAGGGTAATTTTTATTCATTTTTCTTTTATTTCACAGTAATTGAAGACTATTCCTCATTAATAATTTCAATATTATTGAAATTGAAACCTGTTTTAGATGAGGCTGAATTATTAGGCATTTTTCTCAACCCTTCTAATAGGATATGTGTGTGTAGTATTTATAAATTAAATTTTTTGTATTCTTCAGGGGGGCAGTAGCCTTGGATGGAAGGATAGAACCTGGTGATATGATACTTCAAGTTAATGATATTAATTTTGAAGACATGTCGAATGATGAGGCTGTGAAAGTTCTGCGTGAAGTAGTCCAGAAACCAGGGTATAGTTTAAATTTTTATACAATAGAATATTGCAGAAAAATTATCTTCATGAATAAACAGGAATATACATAACCTGAACACAAAAAATTAGTATTTTGTTTCCTATAGGCCTATCAAATTGGTTGTGGCCAAGTGTTGGGATCCTAATCCAAAAGGTTACTTCACTATTCCAAGGACTGAACCTGTGAGGCCAATAGACCCTGGAGCGTGGGTTGCACACACGGCAGCCATCAGAGGTAATAGTAAGTGATAATTTTGAGGTATTGCGAGTATTCTTTAATTTTTGGCAAGTTATTATTATTTAAGTATTTCATCAATGGAAATTGATTTTCTGATATAAAAAAAGATATTGTAATCAAAATTATTAGATTCCTCCTTTAATAAAACAAGTTTGGTATCAATCCCATGACAAATACTCTTTCACAGATTCACTTTATATCCTTGTTGCTTTATGTGTAGCCTAGTAGCGGTATGTGTGGAAAGAAGAGGGCTCAAAGATAGTATACTCCCGTGTCAATGACATCTTACCCTTCCATCTCTGATTCAACGATAAGTTTATAAATGTGAAATGTGCCAAATAGTTTAGCCGTTTACTTTTATCCACTTTTGTATAGATTCAATTGGCATAAAATTCCATTATGAGTAATTAATAATAAATCCGACGTGTCATAAATAAGTTGATGAAGATACAATACAGTGTCATCTATTCGTAATCCTGATCAACAGATTGATAACAAGTTTTGTGAGGAATTTGCAATGTGGATGTTCCTATTTTCACACTGATAAACAGATTGATAACAAGTTTTGTGAGGAATTAGCAATGTGGATGTTCCTATTTTCACACTATCTTGACATTTTATATTTATTAGTGTGAATACATATCTATTTGTCTTTTATACTCAGTTTGTCATCGTGTCATTTTGTATCTGGTTTAAGTAGATTTCAATAAAATTCTCTACTATTACGAAGCTGCTCTTCATTTTTTTTAATATAAAATTATTATTATTTTCTATTATTACTTGTACAGGATGAATTTGATAGTTCCTTAATTTTATTATTTATGTAGTTAATATTTTAATTATGTTCAATATAATTCTTTATTTAGAGGATGTTTCTGATAAGTGGTGTGAGGCTATTTCTGTGTTAATTCTCATAAAAGGAAACATGAACCAACCCGATAATTATCGGCCGATATCACTCTTTAATGTAATAATGAAAATATTTTCATAAATGTTGTTTAACTGGTTAATGCTTTGGGATGATGAGGTGAAGGTATTACCTGAAGCACAATAGTGCTTCCGGAAGGACCGCGGATGGACAGACAATATTTTTATATTGAACTCAATCGTTCATTTGAAATTATAAAAGGAAAAAGGAAACATTTGCGATTTTAGTTGATTTTAAATGAGCTTTCGATACCTCAAACCACCCCCTGTTATGGAACAAACTATGTTAGCTAGGTGTAAACCCAAAAATAGTGAGACTACTTATGAATATTTGCAAAAAAAATCACTATGAAAATTGGAACAAATGGGAAAATATCGAATAGTATCAAAGTCACTCAAGGGGTTCTTCAGGGAGAGGTTCTTAGTCCGTACCTTTTCAGTTTATTTTTGAGCGACATAGACTATTTTTTTAGAGCTAATAGGGCAAATGGCATTCCGATTACCCCTAACTGTGATATTATTATGGAGTTATTTGCTGACGACTTAGTAATATTCGGGGACAGTGAGACGGATGTCCAAAAAAAGTTACAAATATTGGGCTATTACTGCAAGGAAAACAATTTAGAAATAAACATTATAAAAACGAAGATAGTTCATTTTCACAAGGGCAGGATGTCCAAAAAAAGTTACAAATATTAGGCTATTTCTGCAAGGAAAACATTTTTGTAATGTTTATTTCTAAATCATTGATTAGAATCTCGTCCATGTTGCGGCAAAGAGCTCGGATGTCATCGGAACGGTGTTTGCAGCTGCATTTAGATTTTGTTGATGAAGTGGTAGCGGCTGAAGTCTCGATATTTATCGTGTGGGTTTCTGAAGGTTCTCGAATCACATAGGTTTCCGCTATCGGAGATACTTCTAAGATTTTGTCTGCCACATCGGCGAGTTTGTCAATATTTCCTTATATACATATAAGTATATATAAGGTAAGTTGCCTTACCTAAATATGTAGTTTCCATTTTTATTAATTTTCCCATTATTTTTGTAGGTGAAACTTATCCATTGAGGCCTCCATCAATTTCAACATTAGATTCTAACAGTTCTTCCATCACCTCCTCTATACCTGACCTTGACCGGGCGATAGATGATCTACATCTCACTACTAATACTGACATGTTGACCATCGTGAGGGCTATGGCTCGTCCAGATTCCGGATTGGAAATTAGGGATAGGCTATGGCTAAAAATTACAATACCTAATGCATTTATTGGTTTGTATTCTTTATTTATTTATTATTATTATTTTTTTGCTTCTTAAAATCGCTTAGATTATTTATTCTGATAATTTTGAATATGTATTAAGTTCATTTTTTGAAGTTATTTTTCAGTTGCTTATTAAAATTAATTTAAGAAATCTATTTACTCATAAAACAGTATTTTTATATTGTGAAAATAAATATAGAGGTGAGAAATAGTCAACTGTTATTCTTTATGATAGGTCTCTGTATTACTCTGGACTCAGAAGCCCTGATGAAAATCCCCATGTAGGGATCGAAATGTTGGCTTTTTAAAATAAAAATAGTTTCAAATGAAACTCCTGACTATGAATCTCTCATCTGTGAAAATTAATAATTATAATTATCATACCTTTCTCAATGCCCAGTAGTAACAGAGCGGAAAGGTAAAGTAAAATAAATTTGTTTTTATTAAAATATTTATTATAACAAAAGGAAAAAAATATCAAAACTTTGTCTAAAAAGATTTACCTCTCGTTTTGTATCTTTGGAGTAAAAAAAAAAAAAAAAAAAATTAACTTTACAAATATTTAGTTATTGTTTAGCATCCGGTGTAAGGAGTACCATCACCCGGCTCTTTGAGCCGCAATTAGCCACTGGTCCTCCAGATTGGGGGTTGGGTGCAGGGTCGACTCCCCTCACCTGTCAAACAATCATCCGTCAAAGAAATTGAACAAGCCTCGGAACATCGAACTGATCAATAGCAAAGACATCAACGGGGAAACGGGCTAAGTTATTTGGCGACATGGAATGTAAGGAGTTTACTAAAGCCTGGTGCTGCCAAAGAGTTAGAAAAAGAACTACTCCGATATAGGGTAGATATAGTGGCTCTTCAAGAAATAAGATGGAAAGACACAGAACTAACCAAGCTGAAGGAGTGCACTATATTTAATAGTGGTAATTAAAGAAATACTCTAGGGACGGGATTCGCAGTTGAAAATTCCTTGTTACATGCCTTCATCAGTTATGCAGCGATTAACGAAAGGATATGAACTAACAGACTTAAAGGAAAGTTTTGCAATGTCTCTCTAATCGGTGTGCATGCCACGACTGAAGTAAAAGATGAAAAAGAAAAGGATGCTTTCTACAGCGCTTTTGAAAGAACATACAATAGATTCCCCAACTACGACGCAAAAATAATCTTAGGAGATTTTAATGCCAAAATTGGGAAAGAAAAAGCTTTTATGCCAACCATTGGAAGGCATAGTAGGCACGACGACTGTAATGACAATGATATATATATATATATATATATATATATATATATATATATATATATATATATATATATATATATATATAAGATAATAAGTTGCACTTATTTTGCCCACAAAGATATTCACAAGGAAACATCGCTAGATGGAAAGACCAGGAACCAAATTGACCATACACTCATCGATAAGAGACATACTAGTAATATCCTTGATGTGCGCAGTTTGGAGGGGCCGACATTGGCACTGACCATTTTCTGGTCAGGATTAAATTAAGCGGAAATTAGCTACACAATAGTATGAAAAAGCCCGCAAAAGTCCACCTATAAATCTTGAAAAACTGAAGGTACCAGAATTAGCCCGAATTTTTGAAGAAACCGTATCGAAGGAATTTCGTGAGAGCACATTAGAAGATTATACGATTGAAGGGAAATGGAACAAAATCAAGATGACTGTGAAGAATGCTGCAGTGACAGTATTAGGAAATAGCTCTAGTGGAAGAAGAAAAGTATGGTATGACGAAGAATGTGAAAAGGCTCTCCGAGAAAGGAATGAAGCAAGAAATAAGATGCTTAATCGAAGAACAAGGAGAACAGCAGAAGAGTATGCTCAGAAAAGAAAAATAACCAGAGCACTGTGCCAAAAGAAAAAGAGGTTGGATGAGATATAAGAAAACTTTACTTTGCTAAAGAGACCAGAAAGTTTTATAAAGGGATTAGAGATTTCAAAGTGGGATACAAACCTCGTGTAAAGATAAGACTGGAAACCTGGTTGGAGACAGGACAGATGTCCTTGATACATTTGCTGAGCATTTCAGGAACTCCTCAACCCCCGAATAAATGCAAATCCTGAATCAGGATTGGAAGCATATCACATTCAATCACAAGATCATTCAGATGAAGAACTCCCACCAGAGAAAGAAGAGATAGCTGATATAATACAATCCCTTCACAATAATAAGGCTCCAGTCGTAGATCAGGTACCAGCAGAGCTACTTAAGTTTGGAGGGGAAGCAGTTACTGATAAGATATACAGATTAGTTTATGACATCTGGATGAATGAACAATTCATGCCAATGCCCCAGGAATGGAGTACTGCACTGCTCTGTCCTATACACAAGAAAGGTAACAGATTATTATATACAAATTATAGGGGTATAGCTCTCCTTAGCGTTGCCTACAAAATTCTAACTGTGGTGATCAACAAAAGAATGCTCCCTTGGGTGGAAAGAGTAGTTGGAGAGTACCAAAGTGGTACTGGTACAGTTCAGGCCTGGCAGATCTACTTTTGACCATATTTTTTCTCTGAGAATAATGCTGGAGAAGGCATATGAGTTCAACGTCGATCTGCACCATCTGTAAATTTCAAGGAGGCATAAGACAGAATGGATTGAAGAGAACAGAAACTTGTGCAACTCTTTCATCATTATCTGGTGCTTTCCAAGAATTCAAGGAAACAGCGATTAGGTCTTGAGGTCAATCCTGAAAAGACCAAATACATGCGATGCTCTAGAAGGGACAGGCAGGGAAACCCTTACATCTCAGTATGCGGTCAGAACTTTGAGTGTTGACAAGTTCAGATACCTAGGGTCAGTTATAACCACAAACAATGATATTAAGGAAGAAATAAAAGCAAGGCTGGCAGCTGGGAGTAGGTGTCTGCATGCACTTCAGAGGGTAATCCGCTTTCGAAATCTTTCGTGCAGAGCTAAAGTGACAATATATAGGACAATCGTCAGACCTGTGGTAACGTATGGCAGCGAAGCGTGAGTTCTGACCCAAGAACACGAAAACATGAACAAGGTTTGGGAAAGGAAGGTCCTTAGAATGATATTCGGACCAATTAACGAAGCAGGGCAATGGTGGTCGAGAAATAACCATGAACTAATGAATATTTGTGGTGAACCAGATATAGTGGTTTTCATCAAAAATGCGAGAATCCGATGGCTTGGCCATGTGGAAAGAATGCCGGAACATCGCCTATCTAGAAGTCTGCTATATCAACCGCTGGAAGGAAGACGAATGCGAGGGAGACCATGGCTAAGGTGGCTGAGGAGGTGGAGGCGGACCTGCGCCGGTTAGGGGTGCCTAGGTAGAGAAGACATGTGGTTGACAGGAACGAGTGGGCAAGGCGTCAATCGGAGGCCAAGGTCCTATAAGGGCCGTAGAGCCATTGTAATAAAAATAAATAAATGGCATCATTCTCATGTTACTGAATGGAGTAAATAGTGGGGAAACTGGTGCAATAAAATACCTTTTTAATATTTATTTTAGATTAATTATCAAATTCATGGTAGTGTGAACAATATAAAAATAATTTCCAACAGGTCAAGAGTGTATTGTAATGGGGTGTATAAAAAAAATTACCGGTTTTCAACCAAATATTTGTAATACCATTTCTTTGATATAAAATACAATTAATACTCAAAGTATAGTCCATTAGTATCTACCATCATTAGCTATCTGCTAGCCAATTGCTCGATGCCATGCTGATATCATTCCTCGGGATGGCTGTCAAAGAACTCTTTTACCGCATTTTCAACTTCCACAAAATTATGAAAGCTTTTTCCTTGAAGAAAATAGGCCATGGATCGAAACAAGTAGTAATCCGATGGTGCGAGTTCTGGACTATATGGTGGATTCATGGAGTTCAAACCCATGAAGTTCCGTAAACTTTTCTTTGATTCGATGGGAAGTGTGTGGACGAGCATTATCTTGTTGGAATAAAAGTCCTTTTCTGTTGATCAGAGCAGGATAATGCTCTGACAACTTCGCGTACAATCTTTCCAGTTGTTCGCAGTAGAGTTCAGCATTCATTGAGCATCCATCAGGAACAAATTAGTGATGATTAAAACCTTCAAAATTCCAAAAACTGCAAAGCATGGATATTTTTTTTCAAATTGCCCACTTGGAACAACCGTAAAGCAATTTGACTGCTATCTAGCCATTGCTTATGGGTATTCGGATTTCGCCAGGAAACCCACTTCTCATCACAGGTAACAATCTTCCAATAAAATCTCATATCACAAGGGTTTTTCAATAATTGTTCACAAATTTATAGCCTCTTAGCTGATTTTTGAGGAGTAAGTTCGTGACGGACCAGTCTACTGGTCTTTTTCACCTTTCCAACTGAGAGAAGATGGCGACTAACAGTCTAATAATTTCACGAGTTGCTTCAGTTGCTGTGAATTTTTTTTTCCAGTAATGTCTTTAAATTAAAAGAATTTCGTAGGACACTGTCATGTTTCTTCTTTGAAATAAATAACTAAGCTGAGGCTTTTTTTTTTAAGAAGTCCAAAGTATTATTAAACAAGCTTAGAGAATGCTCTAAAGGGACTATTAAGTATTGTTAAATAACAAATAGCATTAAAATATTTACAGACTTTTGAACTCTGGACTTTGATAAAACTGACGCTTTTTTTTTTATTTATACACCCTATTATATGTCTCCTCACTTTATCCCCAACTGTGTGACAAACTCAATTGTTTATCGAATGGATGTTTCAGCTATATCTAATCTAACTATCTTAGAAAAAATAAAACTCAAAATGAAGGAATTCCTGTTATGATAACGATAATGAATATTACACGGAGTACTATAAAACATCCTATTCAACCTATTCAATAGGAGCATGTTGAAATGTTTGAATGAGCCCCATATTTCATTTTTCAATCTGGCCCAGTCGCCAATTAAAAAATTAAATCGGATTGTAAAGAAAAGAACTAAGTGGAGATCATACAACATATTCTGCCCTGGAAACTTATTCAAAACAAAAATGTAAAGAAAATTGTTTTTATTTTCCTCTCAAATTAAAGAAAAAGTTTAATTCCAAAATTTACAACATTTGGCGAAAGCAAACTTTGAATGATGGTTACATAATTGACACTGGCATCTAAACAGTTAGACAAAATTCAAAGTAACGTAACATATCAACTAGTCAATTCTCGGAATTAACTTGCTCTCCATATTTGGGTTAGTGCTGTTGTTTCACTTTTCCCCCATGTTTTAATGAGCCCCGTTTTCCCCCTTAAAATAGTTTTAGTAATAATAGTTATCTTTGTGAAATGATATTAGAGGATATTTTAATTCTGTTGCAGGTGCTGATGTGGTAGAGTGGTTGGAAACACATGTTGAAGGCTTTACGGACAAGAGGGATGCTAGGAAATATGCATCTCAGATGTTGAAAGCTGGATACATTAGGCACACAGTGAACAAAATCACCTTCTCTGAGCAGTGTTACTATGTCTTTGGTGATCTGCTTTCTTCAGGTAGATTACTCTTTATGATAGCACACTCTTTTTTTAATAGATTATTGGCATGCTTGATGTTCCAAGATCCCATATGTCGATCATAGAGGGCTAATCAACTGTGTTTTAAATGAATCAAACCATATTAGAAAACTTTTCTATGAAAATAACCTACCTTAAAATTACCTGCATTTGAGAGATATGCTGGTAGTAACCATAGTATAGCTCAATTTTATTCTACTTGACCCTAAGTTAATTTTTCTCATTTTCTCCATAACTGTATTTTTGATAAAGTTTTGTTAAAATGTTTAGAAAGAATATATAAATGGATCAACAACTGATTATACTCATCAAAGGTTAAATTTTCTTTTAAAGTATAATTTATTAAATTATTTTATTAGAAGATAAAAGATTCGACCACGGCCGGGAATCGAACCCAGGTCCTCCGCATCTACGTTGCGGCGCTCTTACCACTGAGCTAACCGTGGGGCCGTCTCAGTCGTGATCGAATCTTTTACTTATGCGATCCCTCCCACCAGTAAAGTACCAGTAAGTAAAAGATTCGATCACGACTGAGACGGCCCCACGGTTAGCTCAGTGGTAAGAGCGCCGCAACGTAGATGCGGAGGACCTGGGTTCGATTCCCGGCCGTGGTCGAATCTTTTATCTTCTAATAAAATAATTTAAAAATTATTTAACAGAAGACCATAAATAAATAATATAATTTATTAAAAGTGAGCAAGTAAGTGATTAAAGATCCCTTAACCTTGCATCTTGTTCATGACTTCTATTCAAAACTTTTCCCTCAGCCACCCTTGAGTTCGCTGGCTGTAGTTTCCTGCAGCTGCTAACCAAGATTTTTCAAATATAATTTGATCCACCTTGATAGCTAAGATGTTACAGTATAATCTGTATTATTAAAAGTGCTCTGTATTGAGCACTCTTAATGTTCGGAAAGAAAGCAATCAGGGTATAAATGTTAAAGTTGTGATTTAATCAGTTTTTATTTCGGTACTTGTCAGTTTTCATGCATGAAAAAAACTGCTACTCATGATGTATATAACCTGACACACTGATAACAACTACCTTTTTAAATTAATCAAAATTAAAATACCTGTAAGTAATTCATTAAACCTAAATTAATGATTTATATTAATAAAAATGAAGTGATGTTAATGAAGAATGGTGAAATACTTCTTCCAAATTTCTTTTATTTAAAAATTAAAACATATACATTAATTTGCCAACGTTTCGGACTATTCGTCTCTCTTCAGGGCAAATTTCTTCTGAAGTGATGTTAATTGGTAGCCAAATCGTGAGAGAATAGCTAGACCGATTTGGCTACTTTTTATTTTAAAATGCTCGTAATGGTCCAAATCAGGATAATATGGATAGAAAAATTAACTAAAACTAACTTAAATTAACTCTTAACTCCAAGACTAACTATGTTACAGTCCTTTGTGGCTTTTGCCATGAAAGTCGATTTTTGGGTGGCGGGATGGCCAAGTGGGCAAACGCATGAGAAAGTACGCGTTGCCCATGGCAACATTGATTGAGAACCGAAACATAGGAAGTTCAAAACCCGGAGCCAGGGAAAATTTAATAATACTCGGCATCATTCCCCCACCCTCTTCCCTGGCCCGGGAAACCCCGTATAGCCTAACAGGCGAGGATGGGGTGGACCAAGAAAAAAAAGTCTATCTTCGTTTATGCTGTCAATGGAGTAGAGGCTTCTCTTGCTTCTTCTCTTCTTTGCTTGTTTAGGCATCAAAAAAAAAAAAAAAAATTGTATACACCAGCAGTATCTACAGTTGGGCAGGGGGGGGGGGATGGGGGGACGTGTCCCTTGAAAATAAGAAAAAAATCCTAAAAAAGCTATTGCTAAATAAAAATCACTTTAACTCTGTGGGTATTAAAACACCTCTGTGGGGTATGGCTGGTCGCGCCTGAGCTATTCCCTCATACCTAAGATTTTCTTTATATTTAAGCTTATTAGATGAAAAAGTTACTGTCTTAATATTTCATTCATTTTTTTCGAAATTGTGCAGCCTAAGAAAATTAAGCTATTTAGGGTGTTTATTTCGCATTTCATTGGGTTTCTTGATTAAATAATTAATAAATTTAATAAATGAAAACTCGATAAATGAATTCCAAAAAAAAGGAAATAATTATATTTTATAACAATCTGTCAGATCTTTTGGTAAAGTTGAGATTCAGCTCTTTTTTTGTATGTACGGCTTTATCAGTTGAAGAACTGAATTATTCCAATAAACTGCCTTTCTAATTTATCGTTTGTGTTGGGCTCAAATATATCTGAATTAATACCTCCAATATCCAGGAGAGAAAAAAATATTCGGAGTGGCCAATGTCTACTAGTTCTTGAGACTGAGTACAATGCTTTCAGCTTGTCAACGATGTCGACTCCTTTTATCAAATTATAAAATTTGATCACCTCTAGTATTTTCTTCTCTCTTATCAATAGTTCCATCAAACTGGAAGGTGGTGATATTAAAATATCACATTTTTGTTTGCTGTTGGCTTTTAAGAAACCAGAAGTTTTTGGAATCCAACTTGTTGATTTGAAATTTATGAATTTAGGTGGTATTTCTCTTTTCTTTTTTTAAGACGACCAACAATAGTTGTTCTCAATTTTCTGTTGTTTCGTATGGCCAATATTTTGTATTGGCTCAATAATAAGTCTTAGCACGACGCTGCTTCCCTCACCCTCCCTCTGTTGAACAGAAATAATGTTTTAGAAACGTAGCTCACTGTATTGATAGTTTATACTTTACTGGAAGACTTTTTTAAAATTCCTTTTGGTCTTCTATTATTCCAAATTTATACTACAGTGAAAAAAGTGATGTCAAGCCGTGAACCAATCAAATCAAAGCATTTCTTTCTTTTTGAATGTTTTTTGGAAATTCTTTCTTAATTTAATTGTGAATTAAAGGATATTTGTGAACCCTGTCATGTCCTCAGTTAATTGTGTTCTCAGTGAAATAGGGCCTTGATTAGCTTTATTTAATCCCCACTTTTGACTTCTTGTTTATTTTGCTGAAAAATGACGATTAAACCCCTAAGGAGTCCTTTTCAGTTGAAATCGGGGCCAAGCTATGTGTTTTCAAATAATTCATGACCAGAAGTTATACATCCAAAGTTATACCGAAGTAACTTAAACAGAAAATAGAAATAAAGGAGAGAAAAGTAAGAGCCCTATGTAAAAAAAAAAACTTCAAAAGGATACAACCAAGTAAAACGTAAGAGTTAAGAAAACAAGGTATAGGTACCTTGTTACCTTACCTACATTGGGTAAGAGTATAGGTTATACTCTAGCCTAAAAACTGATAAATAGCTATCTGTATTTCATTATTAGTATGAATTTTCACAAATAAAAAAGTTGTTTATTGGACATCTATTGCAGAGCTGAGTAATCTTAAACTGGATGATGGAGGGGTGATAGGGGAAGTGGACACTGTTGGGCCGCTGCCGCCACCGTTGCAGCCCCCATCTTGGCCCCACCCTTATGCAACCACTTACCTTCCGTATGGGCCTCTCTCCTACCATCAGGCCTACACCAATGATGCTTCCCTCTATGGATATGTCCCACCGCCGCCACCTCCTAGGGAGGAGAGTGTCCATAGTGCTTCAGGTATTGCTTATACATAATATATGATTTCATTTAATATATTTGTGCAAGAGCTCTCTAATTTTTTAAAATTTTATCTTCACTTCTCCAACTAATATCAATATTTTTCAAATGAAAGTTTCACTTTCACTTTCACCGGTCCAGTGCAAGACAAGTCTAACCCAAAAATAATGATTTTTCAGAAGATCTAATTAAAATCTTTTCCCTTCCTTTGATATCTGTCACCTGCTTTATCGGAATGTTAAAATGTTTTATAAATTATTAATGTCTCAGGCTATAAGTGTTCTTGTACAGAAAAAGTAGAGGAAAATTAGATAATTCGTCAAAAAAGCTTTTAAAAATGCTATTTTGAGTTAGACTAGTCTTGCATTGAACAAGCATGGACATGTATGAAGTAGTTATAATTTGACCTTTTACTGTGAAGTCTTATGTATTTGACATTAGTAAACATTATTAATTGATCTATTTCCTTTTATTAGCACATTAATTCTTACTAATTTTACTAGATTGAGTTGTGAGGTCCATTTATGATATCTCTTCAGTACTAGACGTACCTTCTTTGCTGGTATATTTCTACCTTTGCCAATATAGGACAAATGTTATTCACTTTGCTGTTGTAACTAGGTTAAAGGAAATGAAGTAGATTTGTATATCCTCTCTAGGCATACTCTCCTCAGCATCTCCAGAAAACACTTCCTTGTAGTGTCGTCTCCATCTTTCCAAAATACCTTGGTATCCGGTAATCAATCTGCCTCCCTCATCTTTTATATTTCGTAATGGTTTGCTCATCTTTCCTTTCATTGCCTTGATCTTTTTCCAGAAAACCTTGACGTTTTCCTGGTAATGACTCTGTAAATTTTGGCCAAATTCCTCCCAGCTCTTTCTTTTTGCCGTCCTCACTACAAGTTTGGATTCATTCCTTCTTCGAACATACAGTTCCCAATTGGCTGGGGTCTTGTGCCTAACGTACTCCTTCCATGCTGCCTTCTTTCTCGCTATTGATGCCTTCACCCTATCATTCCACCACTTGGATCTTTTGCGTGTAGGTGAAACATTAGCAATCCCGCAAGTAGAAGTAGCGGCCTCCAATATGGCTTTCTTTATTCCTGTCCATATTTTATCAACATTTCCATCCATATTGATTTCCTGCAGTTTAGAGTCCAATAGGCTTGAATATTCCTCTCTTTTCTCAGGTTCCTGGAGCTTTACGTCAATTTTCTGGTAACTTCTTGGGTGTTCTTTTCTGGGAGGAAGAATTTGAGTATCTCCGACTAACAGGAGGTGGTCTGAGCCAATCTCTGCACCTCTTATTACTTTAACATCAGTAAATAGTCTTCTAATCCGTCGACTGTATATGTAGTAGTCGATTATACTATTTACATTCCTTTCTTCAGCGGAAAAAGTTATTTTATGGATCTTTTTGTGCGGAAAGAATGAGTTTCCAATGAGCAGATCGTAGTCAACACATAGGTCAATCAGTCTTTGACCATTACCATTCTTAGTACGCTCACCTCCATGCCTTCCCATTACTCCGTGTGCTCTGGCCTAGTCATTCCCAGTCCTAGCGTTGAAGTCACCCATGATAATTACATCTCTGTTCTTGTCCTGGCTTTTAATGACTTCCCTTTCTAGCTAGGAATAAAACTGTTCTTTATCCAATGCAATAGAATCTTCGGTGGGGGCATATACTTGGATAATGGTCACTTTTCCTATAGATAATTCCAAGTTTGCCGTAATTATTCTGGGAGATACTGGATCCCAGTTTTCCACTTTTGCAAAGAGACTGTCCCTCATAATCATTCCAACACCTTCCTTTGCCCTCATTCCTGCAGGAACTCCAGAATAGATGAGGACATGTTGTTCATCCAAGCAGACTTCTCCGTGGCCCTTCTTCTTCACTTCGCTGATACCCAGCAGATCTATCCTGTAAGACTTCATCTCTTCCACCAATTCCACCTCCTTTCCAGTGAGTGTTTTAATATTCCATATTCCAAATCGCATGTCCTTTCGAGCGCCGCGTCGTAACCGATGAGTCTGTCCAAGTCCGAGGCAAGTTGAGTTGCTTTGAATCATTTATTCTCAACTACGGGTGATTAGCCCAGTAGAAGAGGCCCCGTATCCTCGGGACAACTGGCCTCCTGAATATTTATATCCCCTCAGGAAGAAGGGTGGCCAGGCTATACCCCCCAGCACTGGGTACCTGTTGGTCCACGGGTCTTTATTCCTTATATTCAGACCACCCCTCCTAAGAGGGATCCCCCATCCGCCACCCAGGGGACTTGCTCCCTAGCGGACAGGCTCCGCCGAGAGGAACTAATTAATTTAAATAGATTTATTGTATTTATTTGGAGCTGAGGAGATTACATCAAAATGGAGTTTTTCCAATTTAGTATTATCATTAATTAAATAATTAACTATTATATATGCAGTAACCCACCTTTATAAAAATATTTTATTAATGATATAAACAGGAGGTAGCAGTAATGGTAGTGAAGAATCACGTTTGAAAAAGAATGGAGGAGGTAGCGAAAGAGGTGTAAGATCCAACTCAAGGTCAAGCGGGTCATCTGCTGCCACAGCAACTCCACCGCAGGACGGGGATTTGTCTGCGTCTCGGCAGTCATTCAGGATAGCGATGGGCAACCCTTGTGAGTTATTTGTCGATGTTATGTAGACCCTTGATTGATTTTTTATATAACTTGTTTGTTTTATCACCTGTAGGTGCTTTTCGATTAATTAATTAACAATTTTGTCAAAGTATGTAAAATATTACTTTCTTAAGGAACCTCCCTATGTATATATCTTTTCCTGCTCAAAACGTTGAAGTTGTTATCCTATATTAAATTGTATAAACTACCTTAATCAAAATACATTCCTTTGTGATTATATTTATATGCAGATATTTAAAAAAAAATAATAATTGAGAATATTATTTTTTCTATGAATATACAAAAATAGGAAAGAGTATACTTTATTAGCACTTGAAATTCTTGTATGCATTGAAATATGTCCTCAGTACTTTATTGAGAAATTTAAATCCTTAATTCAATTACGTGTTTGAAGGCGAAAACTTTAAACTTTTCTAATTTAAAATAATGTCTATTCCAGTGTTACCATAGCTTTACATTTTTTTTTTTTTTTTTCAGTGAGTAGACACTTGCTTTATTTCCATAATTCATTTAAAATATTTCTATTAGGTTCGCCACCTCCAAATCAAGATCATGACCACCGTGGTACAACTTGCGGTTTCTGCTTGTGATAGCTACATCTATTTTGTTACAAACCTTGTCGGACTTTGACACCGAAGGCAAGTTAACTTGATGAAGGACTGGCTTACTCTAGAATAGTTTAACTTTAGTACTTGCTATCATCCGACTCATCAACATTTATGCTCATTATCATTTACAGACAGCTTTCGAAATTTGTCAGTCCTTCTTTATTAAAATCTGGTGCCTTTCACTGTTAGATATAAATCAAATCATTTTAAAAAAAAGAGGAATATTTCTGTATATTGTCTGATAAAGAAAAATTTATTGTTAACACACTAAATGGGGGCATAGTTGATTTTTAAGAATCTTTAATGAGAATTTATAAGATTAATATATTATAATATAATGTGTAATCAATATATATTATAAAGCAAAGTGTACAATGTGCGTGCCGAAAAGGCTCAAAAACGACTACACAAGTCGTACTGTCAAGAATGTTATATCGTCATATAGCCCTATTGCACCTAACGATGAAGAAGGTTTCAGTTTTCATTTTAACTGAATAATGTTGAAGGGACAAGGGCTGTAATTTTAAGCCTCTCGCTACATGTAATTAGCCCCTCTAATAAGCCCATGCGAGTTAATGAATGAAAAAATTTAGTTTGACATTTGGAAGCCAGGAGCGCTAGCTAAGCTCAATTCATAAGGTTATCGTTCATTAGTTCGGTTTGTTATGGTTTTAGCTTCAGCTGTTTTCTTTAAATTACACGATATTATGTATAAATAATTATTTCTTCCTTTTTATTTTTCAATAAGGTCATTACATCTCTGCAATGAAGTGAAATTAAATATAAACAAAACCAACTGGATTCCTAAGTGAATTAAGTTTTACAGAAGAGGAAAGAATTGGTCGAAACATTGCCTTTAATCAATATACAATATAAGAGTAAATTTACAACAAAAGAAAAATTGCTTATTAGTGTAGTGAGCGAATAAAAACTTACACTGAATAAAATAGATAACCTATAGATAATATGATTAAAAGATATAACCTAATGGAATATATACAGAAAATTAAGTGTTCATATAATATTTCTGTTTAATAGTTCTGTTCTGTTCGTAAATTTTCAACTGAATTCGAAAAAGGAGAAGTTACTCAACTTGATAAGGATGCGGTACCATCATGAGAATGGTCAAAATGGAATCAGAACATAGAAACCATAAAAAATGGTAAATACCAGGACATATTTGCTGCCAAAATAATTTTTCTTAATCTAAAAAAGGGAAGAAAACGCATTAGAGATGAACGCAATGAGAGAACCGCATTAATGGGGTCTCTTATACCCAAACCATATATGGGTGGACTCTGAGGTTTCGAAACTTACCACTAATACTGAGCTGGAGTTTCAGGATGGTACAAATTTTGTTTTAATCATGATTAATTTTGGTCTATTTTTTTGTATTATTACATTTTAAAGTTATTCTTTCATTCCACCTATTCCACAACTCCCTGAGCGAAGCCGGGCCCCAAAGCTAGTACATTATAAGAGCATAACATTAATCTATTTCATACATAACCCCAACTTTGGTCAAAGCATTATTGTAAATACTGTGGCAGCTTTTGTATGCCTTTGTCAGTCTCCGCATCACCAAGTCTTTGAAGAATTGTTAAACCTCTTCTTTCACCTTTTTCAAGCTGAATTGCCTTTCTGCCTAATGGTCTTTCAACTGAGGGAACAGTTCATAATCACGGGGTAACTGCTTAAGATCTTCTGTCAGCATTAGTGGAACCCATTGTGCATGCAGTCCTTCTGATACTGCAACTTTTTGTTAAGATCCTGTGTCTGTTAATTCAGAACACTTCAGGAACCATAGAGCAATGATCATAAGAGTGATCCAACGATCAAGTGTGGTTTCTTTGATCTCCTTGCTATCTCTTCTGAAATTGACGGCCTCCCACTCCTATGCTCATCAGGAATTTCATCATGATCAGTTGTAAACTTCTTTACCATTTGTGATCAGTCTGACAATTAAAAAATGAATTAGAGTGTGGATTTTGCACTTCCAAGTGACATTCAATGTTAGCTCCGTTCTCAATGGCTGCCAGGCGTACACTAAGCGCATCAGAAAGGTTAGGGTTACTTATTCATTATTTTTTTTCTACATTGCACTAAATTATACCTTTCCTCATTATAATACCTAGAACCTTTGATGGTACATTTTCCATTTTTTGTTTTAAACCGATATAACCAATATCCACTTTCTCAAATGTCTTAAAAATTATTAGATCCTCAAGTAGTGTGTTGACATTAAAATTTTTCATTTTGTGATTCTCAATTTTGTCTGTTGGTTAAACAGTTAAAAAAAACGATCAGTTTTTATTTTATCAATCAAGAAAAAATAAAATTGGACCTTAATTTTCAGTCAATTTTTTGGTGTCGGTAACATTTGAAAAAAGGTCAGCAAGTGTTAAGCCTTGTTTAATGGACTGTTTTATAAAGTCGGGATCTGTCTGTATTTCTATTTGAACTTAATTGATATTCATTTCATCTCATTCATTCCACGCATTTTAATACTTGTGGTATACTAAAGTCCGTTATGCCTCTCATACATTATTGTGAAATTATTCTTTTTTTTTCTTTTTCTTTTAGATTACATCTACCTTATTATAAATTACTTATTATTTATTCTTAGGGTCAGTCATGTCTAGTTAGTAAATTTATACACTAGTTGTAATGTTAGAACTTATCTTTTAGAGCTGGTGTCTTTATGTAATTTGGTTTATTGGAAGGGTGTAGCAATGCAAAAATGTTTCATGTCCTTAAACATTTGCTCAGGATCAATTTTAATTTTTTAAATAAATAAACTGTATTGGTTGGGTATTAACGATGGAATGGAATCTTAAAAAAAACAACAACACTACAATTTCAGTTCTTTCTATACTACAGGACCGTAGGTTAAAAAAAAAAAAAATAATAATTAGAACAAACATATTACATAATTGGCCCATATTTGAACTAAGCATTAAAAAAACAGATTGATTAAAACTACCAGTCTCCAATAAACTCCGAGGATCAGTAAGATTTATGAGAGCAGTAGTCTCAGCAAACTTCAGATAAGGTAAAACTACGTAGTTTGAAGCACCTACAGGTATTTCTTCTTAACTGAAATTCTTCATTTGGGTTTTCACTAAAAATCAATTATAGTAAAACAAAAACCAACTTTCAAGGTTGAATTTGATTGCAGAAATTTTTGGTCTTTCCTTATGAACTATTAATGTTCTCCAAAGTATGCCATTTTTAAGAATAATTTTGTTTACCCACATATATCTATTTCTGGGAGTTATGATTCCAACTATCTTCATAGTTTGATTCTACAAGGCCATGTCCATCGACTTCAATCATGTCATCCTCCCCTGGCAACATATCTTCAATCACTCAGAATTCTGAGCTTCTGTCAAATCTTCTGAGTTAATGAAATTCCTGTCCAACAAGTTTTAATTGCTTCTACAGTGCCAAATGATTATTAGGATTTCCTATGTTTTCATGTACTTATGTTTAATAGCCCTATCGACATGATTGAATTTAAAATATATGATATGATATGAATTAAAATAAAAAGTACAAAAACATGATGAGAGCCAGGTCAACGAATTACATCAAACATATTTAGTGACTGCATAGGGCGTTATATCTATCTCATTTTCAGTATGACAATACTGAAAATGAGATAGATATTTCAGAATTAGCAAATTAGGGTAACCCAAACCTATGGTGCCATTGTTGAGCTATGTGTGAAAAACAGAATCTGGCAAAAGGGTTATCACATTGTTTCAATATTTCTTTTCAAATCCTGAAAACATGATGGGCTATCTCTATACATTATTTAACCATGCCTATCTATGGCAGCAGTTGCTTTGTTGAATAAATTGAGCAACCTCAGATCCACAGATAAGAGTGTATTCATGTCAATCTGAAAGATCACAGATGAAAAAGCAAATCCTCAGGCTTTTGTAACACCAGCGAGTGCCAACCATATTTTGTACGGTATTCATCTTTTCTTCTCTTTTACTTCCTCAATGACACTTTGTGAGAATTCCATATGCTAGAAATATAATGTTCATTTTATCAAATGATAAAAGGCATTAATAAATACATTTTATATGATCTTTTTCTCAGAAAAAAAAAAAAAAAATTGGTTCTCAAACAAAATTTGTATTTACTCATAATTTTACTGTTTCGAATGATTTTTTGTTAATTCTTCTGTTTTCAACAAATTAAATATATTGCAAACACTTTCATCACGACCATTCTAAAAGCTTATTTTTGAATTCTAATGAGATAAAAAATTATATCACAAACAAAGTAAACATTTTAATATTTTGAGGTGTAACCATCTTCTTGCCAACGTGCGATATTATTATTTACAATATTAATTATTGTTACCAAATATTTCTAAACTATGTTATATCCCAAATTGATAAAGAAGCCCTATAATTACAATGCCATTACAAATGCTTGTTAACATTTGTATTTTATCAACACATAAATGCACGACAGGTCTCAACTTTTCATTTTATTTTATTTTTTTCTTAACTATACATTAAAAGACTGAGGCTTACTGTTAAACTCTTCTTGTAGGGGACAAATGACTGTATCTAAACTGTTCAACAGAAATTTCTATTTATGAATAATAACAAAAATACCCAACTGCCGTTCAACAGATAGCATAGGACTGGGCAAAGGGGTTAAAAAGAAAGTAAAAGTGAATGTTAATACTATTACCAATAAATAATTTTTAATATTTTCAAAACTATATGCTTCTTGTGACGGTTTTGATTTTGTTGTCCATTAAGCAATATTTTGTGCCAGCAGCTTATGTTAATTGTAATATTTCTGTCATTAGCCATTGATTATAGAGTTTTTGATTATCGTTAAGTAAACATAGCTTGCTTTTATAAATTAGTTTCTGGAAATATATATTTTCTTCCTAATGTTTTTTTTTTTTTCTTTTTTTTAGTTGCAGCTTATTGTTGATAGATTCCTTTTGTAATGCCAGTTATTCTTTAAAAGTCTCAGTTGTTCATCAGTAGTTTTTTTTATTCATGGTGCTAAACTAAATTGAAAAGAAACTATTAGTAGTGTAATTTTAAAAATTCAATTATCATTGATTGTTCAATGCTGAATTAGTGTTTAGAAGAGAAAAATATGTTATAAATTTAACCTTAAAAATCATTTTATTTCATTTTTTTTTTTTTTTTTTTTTTGCATGTTACTTTCAGTTGATGTTTTGTATACTTTAGATAACATATTTTATTAATAATGTATGTATAGGTTTTATAGTACCCGATTTCGCTTTCATTAGGTTTTTTTTTTTTTTATATATTCTGTCAGTGATATTTCATTCTGTTAGTATAAGTTAAAAGTATTAGGTGAAAAGTTTTGATTCTTAAAATAATTTATCCCTCTACTATAGTAAAATTTTTCTTTAAAATACCATTTCATGTAGAGTCACCTATCTTGGCAGTATTTGTTAAGTCGGTTGAAATGGTCGGTCAGAGGTCTTATCTTTAAGATATTTCTCAGTCATCAATTATAGCTTATGTTCCAACAATAAAAAAATTAGTGGCATTGCTGGTAATACTGTTAGGAAAAAACTGGTTTTGTTGATAACACAGGCCAACAAAAAAAACCTTTTTGAAAACTTTTTTAATTTTAATAGCTGATCTTGATAGATTTTTATGTGCTGAATCCAAATCTGCTCGTAATTTTTATGTATCACCCTTAGTTTCCAAGCAAAATGTATTTTATTATATAGTCTAATACCCATTTACAGTATATAGGGAAATCAATGAAACACTGTAGAATCGTAAAAATGGTTTGTATTTACAGTAAAATACTTGGAATAGTAATTTTATATGATGATACAAGGTTCACTTGTCAACTGGAATTGCTTTATATTTTCTTTCCCTTTTTTCCTTGAAGCTTCTTGTGTAGCTTTTCCTGCGATGAATAGCTTGCTGAACTTCCCGGTGAAGTGACCAACAGTAATCCCCCATCATGTTGGTATTCCAGCGGCCCTGGTAACGTTTTTCCATCACTTTAACGTCCTGGTGAAAACGCTCACCTTGCTCCTCACTAACATCTCCTAAATTTTCTGGGAAGTAATCGAGGTGGCTGCTCAAGAAGTGAACTTTCAGGCTCATCAAACATCCTAACTGTTCAAATTTTTTTAACATGTTAGCAACAATAGCCTTATATTCTGGGTCTTTTTTATTTCCCAAAAACTTGGTGACAACTTGCTTGAATGAAACCCATGCTTCTTTTTCATTTGAGGTCATTGTGGATTCAAAGTTAACGTCAAACATCATTTTTCTAATATCAGGCCCGGTAAAGACGCCTTCTTTCAGTTTAGCTTCTGAAAGGTGTGGAAACTTCTGACAGAGATATTTGAAACAAAGCCCATCTTTAGGCAAAGCCTTTACAAACTGTTTCATGAGACCTAACTTAATATGTAGTGGTGGTAGAAGCACGTTTTTTGGATCTACAAGGTTTTTGCGTAAAATGTTCTTCTCGCCAGGCTTTAAAGACTCCCTAGCAGGCCAGTTCTTTCTGCACCAATGTTGATTCCGAGCTCTACTGTCCCATTCACACAAGAAACATGGAAATTTGGTAAAACCCCCTTGCTGACCAAGGAGCATGCACGTAACTTTCAAATCACCACATATCAACCAACCGTGTGCAGAATAACCTATTTTATTTAACACTATTTCTAGATTTTCGTAACTCTCTTTCATATGTACAGAATGACCGACAGGTACAGAGGCATACATGTTACCGTTGTGTAGTAAAACTGCCTTCAAACTATTTTTGGATGAATCAATAAACAACCTCCAATCTTCTGTTTTGTATTCAATTCCAAACTCATTCATTAAACCATGAATGTCTGAGCAGTACACCAAATCACCCTCTTGTTCAAAATACTTCGAAAATTGTTGTTCTCTCTTCCTATACACATGAAAGCTGGTTCCAGCCGCCAGCAAGTTCTTTTCTTTTAGCCTAGAGCCAAGCAGTTCAGCTTTTTCTTTTGTTAAGCCCAGATCCCTAACTAAGTCATTAAGCTCGACCTGAGTGAACAATTTAGGCTCTACATTTTCTGTAACACATTGGAATTCTTCATCGTGTTCATCTAACTCCGACTGTACATCAGAAAATACTTCTGTTTCAATAGAATTTAAGTCCTCTGGTGGTTCCGGGATTGGCAAATCTACACCGTGCCCTACGGGTCGGATGGCGGACGGAAGGTTAGGGTAGCTTATTACCTTCTTGTTCTTAGAGTTATGACCAGTAATATCTACACTGCAAAAGTAACAGTCATCGGAATGATTTTTTGGTTCCCTCCATATCATGGGAACAGCAAATTTAAAGTGTTTTTTCTCTTTTTTTGACCATTTCCTGAGGTCTTCAACACATACATAACATACCTTATGCGGTGCCCAAGGTTTATCCTGGTCTCCAAGTTTGGTTCCAAAGTATGCTAGATAAACCTTTTTCACAAAGTCTGTAATGTTTCTTTGGTGCTTTTTAATAACAAACTCACCACAAATATAACAAAAACTGTCAGCAGAGTTTTTACAGCCGCGATGAGACATTGCACTGAGCACATGTACAGGAAACGTAAAAGTGAGGTTATGTTGAAAATAAACAAAACATCAGCTGTTTAGCATGTGTTTCAGCAGTGCTGCCAACATCATCTTTGTTCATTAGACCTATTTTTTCATGTTATCTTAACTATGAAAAAGCTGTTAAATTCTAAAAATGTTTCTTTATTTCATGAATTTAACTATAAAATGTGAATAAATGGTGGGTGATACAACTTTTTAAGCATCATATTTGGATTCAGCAACCTAAACAACATAAGAATAAGGTATTTTCATTAAAAAAGTTTTTTCATCGTTGGCCTGTGTAATGAATCAGTGATTTTTTCAGTTTTTTAATTTTACCACTAGTGACACTCAATACACTCCAAAATTTTCATTATACAACTTTTTCTTAATCTTCAACATTTTTCCAATATTTTAATAAATAATATAATTTTAATTTCAAATTAATTAAAAAACCAAACATTTGGATTTATTTTAGTTGGGATTTATATTCATCCATTATTTCTTTTTTTGATTTATTTTTATATTAATGAAAATTATTTTTTGGTTGAAAAAAACACATAGGTTTAACAAAAAAATAACTTCGAGAATATTTCAGTAAACAAAATTTTTTACACATTGCAGCGTAGTACATGGGGGACTGGACTAATGCCCAGAAGATAGGATCTAATTGACATATTGTCACAGTTAAACACTATATGTTGAAATTTAGTCATTTATTATTTTTGAATTTTTAATTTTTAGATAATTTTATTAGAAGTGCATAAATTATATTAGTGAAGAAGTATATGAAGTAATTGAAAATAATAAATGACTAAATTTCAGCATATAATGTTTAACTGTGAGGATATGTCAATTGGATCATATCATCTGGAAATTGTCCAGACCCCCCTCCCCCAGTTACTATCCTGCAATGTGGCGAGACCTGGGGGTGGGATCGCTGAAGAGAAAAGGTCAACACATTTGGGATTAATCCCACGGTTAGCTCAGTCTTAAGAGCGCTGCAACAGATATCCCTGAGTTCGATTCTCTGCCGTGGTAAATCTTTTCTCTTCTGATACAACTATTAAATAATTTTTTAATCATACTCTTTTCCGTAGTTCCTATCTTGGATGGAGACAGTTTTTAATTTAAGCTATAGTTATCTCCCGAAAGTTGATGTCATATTTAAATATTTAGTTAGCCTATCATAATTTGTGTTTTGAATAATTTGAGATGCCAATTTTGATATGCACAAAGTAGATTTAAGTCTTATATAAAATGTTTGCTTTACAAAACAAAACTCAAAATGCATTTTGAGACCAGCAAAGTAAAAAACAGTAAAATCTGCCATATCAACTTCTGGCAAATAACCAATACTATTAGAGATTTTCTGAATTACAGGAGGTCCTGTATAATAAGGTATAAATGCAGAATATCACAAAAATTCCAAGAAGTTATTCTAAGTAGCCCACTTTGATGGTTTGTTAATAGACTCCTTTGTTATAAAATAAGAGCATTTCATTTTGAGGAAAACATTAATAACATCTGAGTTAGCAATTTTTTATTTGCCTTGTTTGGTTATTGTACTTCTGAAATTACTTAGGGACTTATAGGAATGTCTCTCTATAAAAATGTATATGTATATTTTTTTTTGTCCTTTCTCATTTCGTTCCAGGTGGTGATATCTATCATAGCTATCATTTTTTTTGTCAAAGTTCATTCCTTTTGTCATAGATTGGAGTATATCATGACAAAATATTAAAAAAGAGTTCAGATTTTCAAAGACTATAAGAATGACATTGAAGAACATTAATATTATTGGCCATAAATAAATTTTTACACTCAAAACTTTTCATCACCTATAAGAGTTTGTTATTTTAATTTCAATTACATCAAATAATTTTAATTCCTATCGTAAATTGATTTAATGACCCTTTTAATAATGATTAACAGAATATTATTAGTTAAATAATAAGGAAACTTATACTTTTAATTTATTATTTTTTTAGCAAAAAAGAAAAACTATCTTATTTGTATTTAAATATTGTATATGAGATCTGCTAGTTGTTTTTTAAAATATTTTTGCAGATTTTTTGTTTTATAAATATATATATATATATATATATAATATATATATGTATATATATATAATATATATATGTATATATATATAATATATAATATATAATATATATAATATATATATATGTATATATATATAATATAAATATAAATGTTATTTTTATTTTTTATTATTGTTGATTTGTTGTATAAGGACTAGGATCTTTATTTTTGTTATTATTTTTATTAATATTTATGCGTAGTTTTATTGATTCAGTATAATATGGTAGATATGCTTAAGTTAGGCTGTGTCTTTTATTTTCTTTTCTTTTTTTAATTTTATTTAAAGTATATAATAGTTCCAGTTGTGGTGGATGGAATAAGATAAATTAAATAAATAGCAAATCATTTATTTACTACCAATGTTTACCCACTTTGCAGGTCATCGTCAGGGCTGACTCCTTAACGTCTGTGGAGATAGCAAAGTGGGTTGAAATGTAGGTTGTATATAAATAATTTATGTTGATTTCTTAATTTACCTTATTTGACCGCAATCTGAATTATTCTCTACATAAAATTTAATGGTCAACCACCAACACCTAAATTTTTTACTTTCACCTACCTATATATGAAATATATAGTAAGGGAAAGTATTGCGATCATGAAAGTTATGTGTTGCGTGCATCGCACCAGACTTTTTTAAATTAACTTTTCTCTCAATTGTTGGATTATTATGGCCATACTTTTGAATTTTAATGATCTTTCTAATATGTCACTGGGTTTGTTTAGGAATATGTGGAGAAGAGGAATGAGTCACCTCTCGCAGAAAAACAAGACACGGCTTAACTTATTAACCGTTTATAGGTTGAATTACTTTTTTAAAAAAGAAAGAAAGAAAGTCAAAGGAAAACAGCTCAAAAGCTCTGTTCTGAACGTTAATGAGAGAAAGCTTTTGCTGAGGAAGTATACTTCAAAAATTCAATTGTATATATATTTTTTAATGTTTTATACATAGAGATCAAGAAGAGCTTAATAATATTTTGAATTAATTAAAACCTAGTTGTAATAGCCAACAGATTCTAGAAGACCAAGTATTTTTCGCAGTATAGATAAATATGTTTTTGATGATAATTTTTTTCTCATGTTTTAATTAGTTCTCAATATTGTTCTTTCACATGTATATATATTTTATTGCCAACTGTTGTATAATTTCAACCAATTTTTATATCGAAAAATGTAAAGATTATATAAAGATAGAAATATTTTATTAATCTTATTTGACTGTTTATTTTGGGTTGCGGATCGTGACTCAAAGTTGTATGCATGGCTGAAGCATGAAATGTCTTTATATTAAAGGACAGAAAAAAAAAGGAAGAAAAATAAAATTGAATATCATCAGAATCAAAAACAATTTTTTCTTAAAAGACTGATACCAAAATGAACAGCTTCTTCACAACATAAAAATTCTGGATTATATATAATCTTTTTTGTCTTTCATTTTTGTACTTTTCTAAAATAACTGTTAAGATGTGTAACGCCCAATATAAAAGTAGGCAGTCTATTTGGTTTTAACCTTGGGAAAAAACATTTTTTTACTGTTTAGTTTAATTTTTGCTAAGGCTTCTTACTGACTCTTGTGTTGACTGTTAACACATGTCTGTTATTGATATATATTTAAAGCATTGTTTGTCGTATGAAGAATATTTTTAAAATTATGTAATTTTAATTCATTACCAGTGCAATATGTTGATCTGGTGTATACTCAGTACACTCATTATAATTGTATTACATGTGCTTTGTTAAATGTTAAATTGTTAATTGTTATTTTAGAAAAAAAAACTTTGGCATGAGTGTCATATTGGGCAGCTTGTTTTTTCTGTCTTCATATGTTTGCTATAATGTGTGGTAGTTGATAGTTCCTTCTGTTCAGTTAATTGTACAATATATTTTACCACGAAAAATAAGTAAACAAAATTATGAATTGTACGTTGTTTCATCTGTGAGCCATGTGTAAATAAACCGTGAAGAGATTACATATCCTAATAGAGTTTTTAAATTACAATTTCCTAACCTCTAATTAATTTTCTTAATTATAGCTCGACAACATAAAGAAATTTACCTGGGAACCGCATGTGCGCAGACTGTGATGTCAATTTCATGGCCAATAGAGAGGCTCTATAACAGTTGGCATACCTACCTTACTTGGTTGTTAGTATATGGGTGATTCTAAAATTATAGTGGTATTTGTATCACGTGATAAATTGACAACTGGAGGATTTAACAATTTTTTTTGCTATTTATTACCTCATTGGTAATGAACACTGCTATCTAATTTTCAAGCACCTAAAGAGAGGTTAACATTCACTGAAATCAATAACAATGCTCTTTTTGCCGCTTCCTGGCCTGTCACAAAGTAGAGATTCATGTTCTTTGAAAAATAATTAAACCCTTTTCCGTCACAATAATTCTAAATAATCAGGTACCAATCTTATTAGCAAACTTTCAGGATGCAGAATAAAATGGAGCCAGGTCTCCAAGGGGTACAGGCAAAGTACCACAACAGCTTTTACCTTTGTCACACAGTTGTGAGGTTACTCCCTACCTAGTTTTTTATATACCCACCAATCCCTCAGAAAAGGAAATTTTGGGCTGAGAACATGTGGTGACTTTGTTATTGTTTCAAGTTTAAAATAATAAATTGACTTTTTGCATTTCGTATTTATTTGATACAATAATATAATTTAAAATATTCAAAACTCTACACTTCATATATCTCAAAATCTTCAGCACATATGATAATTAAATATTAAATAATAGCAAAACAATGATAATAATGATAACAATTCCCTACATTTTCCTTTTTCTGTAAGTTCGCCCAAATTTTCGGTTTCTTGTGTATAATGTCCCCTTTACGTCCACAAGGTATTTTTTTCCTGGCTCTGTCCTGATGACTTTAGCTGTAACCCATGGTTCGTGCTAGTCTTGTGGTGTCTTCTTTATCCAGACTATTTGCCCGAATGTGAGTGGGCAAATCTTTGGTTCCACGATCAGCTTCTTCCGGAAGCTCGGGTTTCAAAAGTTTCAGATTGATGGGCAGACACATCTTTGTTCTTCTAGCCATTAGCAGTTGTGCTGGACTATAGTCAATACCTTTTAGCGGTATATTTCTCAGTTCAAGCAGTCCATTGCAGCTGAAAGTCCATTTTGTCTTCACGTACTCTCTTAAGCACATTTTTAAATACCTTGACTACAGATTCAGCCTTTCCGTTTGCCTGATGATGATAAGCCAAAGAAAATACTAGCTGAAACATCCAATCCTTAGCAAAATCCTTGAAATTTTGAGCCGTGAGAGGAGTGCCACTATCTGATACAACTGTTTGAGGCACACCTTATCTGGCAAGCAGTTCTTTGCAGAAAGTGATAAGGGTCTCAGATGAGCACCTTGCTGCCTATTTTACTTCAAAGAATGACGAATAATAGTCGGTAACAATTATATAATGGGCTGTCCCTTCTTGAGCAATATATACAGCAATCTTTTTCTATGTCTTCTTCTATGTCTGTGTCTTGTCAAGAATCAGTGGTTCTCGCGGTTGAGCTGAAGCAAATTTCTTACAAATTATGCATTTGCTAAATTCTTTTCGGATGTCTGTATTCATGCCCGGCCAGTAGGAAACATCCTTTGCTCTTCTTATACATGCCTCTGCATCTTGGTGGGTGCTGTGTAAATGCTTTGTGAGATCTTTTTTCATTGACTGAGGTACGACTAGCTGTCCTATCATGAAGATGCCATCTTCAATTCCTAATTCATCCCGAAACGGCCAAAAAGCTCGTAGTTGTTCTGGGAGTTTTTTAACACTCTGACATCCACTTTTTATAACCTTCATTAAATTCACCTAAACATTATCTAAACCAGTTTGACTTTTAAATTTTAAAATTCTTTCTTCAGCGACATTCAAGTATTTATGTGAATAGCATTTTTCAAAACTCTTCAAATTGTCCGTGGCAAAAATTAAGATATCTTTCTCATCCTGGTGTTATTTAATAATAACTGGGGCACGAGATAGGAAATCGGCTACAGGAATAGATTTCCCTGGCTTGTATAAAATTTGGAATATATACTTTTGAAGGCGAAGAAGCATGCGTTGTAATCTTTTTGGTGCACTTACAATTGGTTTTTTAAAAATTGTCTCGAGGGGCTTAAGATCGATCTCCACCACAATATCATCCTTACCAAAAAGATATTGCTCAAATCTTTCAAATGCATAAAGTACAGCCAGACATTCCTTTTCTATTTGTGCATACAAAATTTCTGCTTGACTTAAAGTTCTAGAAATAAATGCAACTGGCTTACCATCTTGTAATAATGTCACTCCCAGCCCATTCTGACTTGCATCACACTGAACAGTAGCTGACTTATGAAGGTTGAAGTATTGTAGAATTGGAGCTGAAGTGGCCAATTCTATTAATGCTTTGAATGCATTGGTGTGTATTTCGTCCCATGTCCAGTCTACATTTTCCTTCAACAAGTCCCGAAAGGAAGCTGAATACATCTGATAATCTTGAAAGGAATTTTCCTAGGTAAGTAATAAACCATAAAAATCAACGTAGTTTTTCTTCATTTTGTGGAACTTTCATATCCTTCAATGCCCTAATTTTCTCAAGGTCAGGCTTCATTCCATCAGCACTGAGAATATGGCCCATATATTTCACTTCTCACACTCCGATTTTGCATTTATTAAAATTAAATTTAATATTTCTGCTCTCTGCCCGCTCAAGCAACGCTCTTAAATTTCGGTTATAACCTTTTAAGGCTTCTTCGTCTGTATCTCCACAACCAAAGGTCACTATATCATCCGCTATAATGACTATTCCACTTAGACCTTCCAGCTCTTCATGAGCTCTCCTTTGAAATTCTTCTGGAGCAGATTTTACCCCGAAGGGCAGTCTTAGACACCGATATCTTACAAAGGGTGTCCAGAAAGTCATGCTGGCCTCTTTAGTTAATTTAACTGCCAGAAACCATCTTTGAGGTCAAGGGTGCTAAAAATCCTGGTGTTTGTCAGTTGTGGAGCAATTTCCTCAACTGTCGGTGCCTGATAATGGCATCTCTGAATTGCCTTGTTCAACTGATGTGGGTCTATGCATATGTGTAACTTGCTTGGTTTCTTGACTACAGCCATCGAACTTACCCATTCAGTTGGCTCTGTTCCTTTTTGTATAACATTCAAGCGCTCCAATAGCACTAACTCATGTTTTATTTCTTCTTTAAAGCTAATGGATACCACCATGGAGGAGCAACTACTGGTGGAATAATTTTATCCAGCTTGAAATCATAATCATATAAGCCTTGAAAACATCCTAGTCCTTTGCCAAGAAGCAAGAATTAAATTTGGATCTTGGGAAGCTTTTATTTCGAAGACGTGGTCATTTATGGTAATAAGACCTAACCTTATACAATCTCGAGCTCCTACTAGAGGGTTATGAGACGTATGAATGACCTCAAAACTCATTTCTGGCTTTGATTTCCTCCTTTCAATCGATTGCTGAATTTTCCCTAAGGATGGCTGGGATGCTCCCCCATAAAATGTAAGTCTAGTTAGACTTTCAGTGAGCCTTGGTTTCTTTCTGCCGAAAAACGCTTCAAAGTCCCATAGCCGATAACGTTGCAAGTTGCTCCACTGTCTAATTGGCATTTCAATAACTTCAACTTATCTTGGACACAAACTGTTAAGTTTGCATAAAGGCATTTTCTGGGCTTCTGGTCATCAATTTCTTTAATATCCTGTTCTAGTTCAATCGACGATTCACTGGCAGTATCAGAGTCTACTTTTTTTAATTTTTGATTTATTCGCATGCGTAAATTGGAAAAATGATTATTTCTTTTGCAAACATTACAAGATTTACCATATATATGTTGGACAATTCCGAGCACCTCTTGCATGTTTTCCTCCACAATACTTGCATAGCTTGAAGGGCTTTTCATCAACTTTAAAGTTTAACCCGCTTGTGCTTTCCTGTAATATCTCATTTGCACCATCATTCTTAATTTTTCCTGCCAAACATTCAGCATGTTCGTCCGTTACACAGATCTTTTCAGCCTTATCTAAAGTTGTCTTTTTTTCTAAAAGCCTTTTTCAAAGATGTACATTTGATATGCGAGCAACCAATTGGTCACAAATTAACTGTTCTCCTCCTATTCTTACTTAGTGAGATTTGCCAAAGCTTCAAAATCACAGTTACTGGCTATCTCGTGAAGCCTATTAATAAAATCTTTACAGGTCTCTTCGTGACCCAGCCTAGCACTCAGTAGCGGATCCAGAAATTTTCTCAGGGGAGCACAGTTTTTTATTTTTAAAATTGTTGCGTCATAAAGGACCCAATTTAAAATATTAATGCACATTTAAGTAGGAAATTTTTATTAAATGTTTAAATACAATCCATTTTTCATTTAAGGAGATCAAAAAATTATAAAAATAGCCCTTTTTATACAGAAATAGTTATAATTGATTGGTGTCTACACCTCCGAGGGGGGGGGGGGCGCCCCCTGCGCCCCTTCTCTGGATCCGCCACTGCTAGCACTGTTGAAAGTGTATCTTTCAAATGTAACATTTTTAACCTGTTGAAAATATTTATCTAATAGAAATAATAATCTAATATATTAGAAATAACTTCCACAGTGGATGATGGATCTCCAGAAATTTTATTAATCAATCTTAATGCCTTACCTCCAATCACTGAAAGAAACAGAGCGAGCTGAACCTTTTTGTTGGATATATTGATCCCCTTCGAGCCCCTAGCCTCTGCCAGGGTGATGTAGTTCTTCAATTGTATCTTGAAAAGTTTCCAATTCTCGAGAGCAGCATATTTGTAATTGATATCTAATGCCTCAGGTAACGGTATAGTATTCATGTTTTATTGAATCTAAACAACACCTGACACCATGTTTCAAGTTTAAAATAATAAATTGACTTTTTGCATTTCGTATTTTTTTGATAGAATAATATAACACAAAATATTCACAGACTAATTTTTCTATTTGAGATGACATATTGAATGTTATAACTAGGATTTTTTTTTTTTTTTTTTTTTTTTTTGTTCGGTACCCCTACCTGGCCATGTGTGGCATACGGGGGGTTACTCTACAGGTGTAACCAACCTATCCTAACCATGGTGGGTAGGTTGAGATTTATTCCATGGGGCCTCCACGAAATAAAAGTCAACCATCCTAGGCCGGATTCGAACCGCCACCGTTCGACTCGAGCGTGTTAAAGCGGGCCGCGCTCCAACACGCTCGGCTATCCCCGGCCCAACTAGGATGCTATGCAAGCATTTTTCTTTTGTGGGCCTCTTCCCTCCAGAAAAAATAAACTTTATCCTCATACCATAGGCATGCTATACCTCCCAAAAAATGTCCTAACTCCCATTGAAACATGAAAAGGAGAGTATGATGTCATTCATCATTAGTAAATAAGTAATTTATCATGTTTTCCAGTTGATGGGAATGCTCCAATGTGTTCCATCAATTGCATTTACTATAATTAATAATAAATTAATTAATATGAATACAATTTTTTAATAAATAAATGAGTGGAATAAATCTTGTTGATTCCTTTATTAAAATAGCTGGTCAAATAAAAATTTAGCTTGTTTTAAATTCCGTTTCATCAATGGTTTTTTATCTTTTATATAGATGATTGGTGTTTGACATAGTTCTTCCAATTCCTTTTCTCCTCTTCTTATCCTATATTCTTCCATACCTTCGATTATGTCTATATCTATTTTGTTTGATTGATTTTTGTCTTGTTCTTCAATATTATCACTCACATAATTATTTTCAATATGATTTATTATTTCTGTAAGGTGATGAACCATGTTTGTTTTTGACATTTTTTTATTTATATCATTTATTGATTCTTTCTCTTTCTTACACTTAAGAGTACTATTATGTGCATCTTCCTGGTATCGAACAGTGTGTGGTTTATTTTGATTTAATATTTCATTTTTTATGTAAAATTCAATATTTGCTTCACTTTGTGGAGTTTTAGCTTGGTTGATAGAGTTATCACTATCACTATTGTTGTATTCATCCTTTTTGTTCTCTGAAAAAAGTTGAATGCCTGAGGAGTTCGTTGCTTTATCAGAAAGTAAAATTTTATCTTGTTCATATTTCAGCTTTTCTTTTTCATCACTTAAAAACAATCCTTCAAATAACTTATTCAATTTAGCCTCATCTAATTCATTTTCCTGGAATGCTGGGTGTATGAATTCATTTTCATCGCTCGAGTATTGTTCAAGCTGTTCTCTTGATAATATTTTATCAAGTTTATTTTTATTAATGTTTTGATTGACTGGAATGTCTATTTTTTTCTCTGTTTTATTATTTTTTAATGCATGGTTATCGAGACACACTTGACTTTGGTTTTTAACGTACTCGGTTATGGATTCCTTTTGACTAGACATATCCTCATGATCTTCAGGGGAATCATTGCCTAGCACATTTTCAGTAGAGCTTTCGTTAGCCTTTTCTCCATGGCTTTTGTCTTCATCAATAACAGCATCTGAAGCCTGTATATCAGTTGTGGTAGTAAATTGATTTCGTAGGATGTCTTTACTTGGAGCACTTTCACCTTCAGACTCTGGATATGATAAGTCGTCATTGTATAGATCTTCTATTCCAGATAATGACAAAGAGGAATCCTAAAAAAATGGATAATATTGTGAAGAATTCTAAAAAAAATGAGGCAATGATTTTTAGTCATTGGTGAAGGGGGCTCAAATGTTTTGTTTTTGTGTTTTTTTTCGGTTGGCGCATTAGGCCTAACGAGGCCTTTGGCCACGCAGTGTGGTCTTCTTACAGACATTTGTGTTGCTTGCGGGAGCACAGCCTGGAGGGGTTAGCCCAAACCTCACGTTGCTGCAAGCTATGGTCACCATGGTGCAGCCACGTACTGCCCATAGCTCCATAACCAATCCCATTGGGGCCAATTTGGCAGTGTCCTTCCCACCAATGGCCTCAGCTCTCTTTAGTTCAAGGAAAGTGACAAACTGGTCTAGGTCCTAGGATTATGGTAGCTCAGAGTAAGCAGGCCTTGAGGACCTATATTTCTTTTCCTGAAGCATACCGTCATTGTACCAAACCACCGGGCGGTTACTGGTATCATGGAAAACCACACCACGATTCTCAATAAGATACATGGGGAAGGTTTATCACTCCAGTAGGCTGATAGGTCTCAGATACCCGGGGGTGGGGGTAGGCTTGGAATGCATGGTGGTGGCGGGCAGTCACCTGAATGGAGCCTTCACCCATCCAAGTACTCACCACGCTCGACATTGCTTAACTTTGATTACCTATTGCAAACACCTTTGTCCACTTGGCCATCCAGGCCCCAGGGACTCAAATGGTATCAATACTATTCGAGTTTAAAAATAAAAATAAAATAAAATCAATTTTTTTTTTTTTTAATTTTTTCTGTCTATCTTATATTAAAATATATCTCCTTTCTAATTAAAAAAAAATATTTTTTAAAATATTAATAATTGAAGCTTGCATCACAATATCATATTCAGGTTTACCAAGTCTTTTATTTAGAGGTAATTTTTCAATAATAATTAAGAGGCTAAAATTATGTTGCAGATAGGTTCCTAGCACAGCATTTGACAAAGATATTTATAATGATATAATTTTAATGGTTTTTACTGGCAAATTACTTACCCTATGGTTGATTTTTTTTTTTTTTTTTTTTTTTTTTTTTTTTTTTTTTTTTTTTTTTTTTTTTTTTTTACCATTAGCTCAAATTTGGCAAATAAAAATCCTGAACCTTTCGTTTTAGTAGCATTCATGGGACTTTTCTACTTTCCTCCCCCTATCATTACTTATATGGAACAGTTACCTTGGAGGTTTCTTTCAAATTATAACACATGACCAATAAATATGAATTTATTGTAAAAAAGTTAAAAGGTTAAGTGCATATATTTCTCATTTATTGTTTAAAAGTTAATAATGAACGGATTTGAATTGTATTCATACCTCGGAAATGATGATAAAGTATTGCAAATGTTCCAGGAAGAAGGTATAATACATACAGCTAGGAAGTGTCAGAACAACCACGACATGAAGCTTGTTTTTAGTGAAAAAAGTGAGAGGATTTCGTTGGCAGTGTTATAATTATAAATGTCGTCAGGAAAAGGGTGCTTTTGCTAGCACTTGGTTAGAAGGTACTAGACTACCTTTGTGTAAAGTTTTAATATTCATCTATTCATGGGTAAACGAGTACACAAGCACAAAATATTGTGTTAAAGAACTAGGACTTTCATTACAAACTATAATTCGTATGGAGAAGAAGACATGAAGGAGAGGATTTATTCAAGGTTTTGTTAAAAAATATTAATGAATTTTATGCTATTTAATTCATTTGACAAGTGTTTACAATTTGTATTTGGTTATGTATTAATAAAATAATTTAAATATACATGTATCTGTTTATGTAAGGTTAATTAAAAAGTAACAGATATATGTAGAAAGTAATCATAGGGGGAGTAAAGTAGAAAAGCCCCGCATTCTTGTTCGTCTTGGTTTTATTGGAACATGCTTAATGTGATCAGGTTGACATGCAAACAATAAACAACTTTTTTTTTTTTTTATTCAGAAGTTTGGTCATACATTTACTCTTGACTCACCGCAATGTGAAATTCTTCAGACACTGCCTTCATTATTATATTAATTTAATTTCTCTACATTTAAGATAGTATTAATATACCTGATATGAATTGATATTTGACTAATATAAATAAGTATAAGGCTGTTGAAAATGGGCGTCCGCAGGGGAGGACAGCTTCCCCTCCCTAGAAATTCGAGAATTTTACTAAGCTGCCCCCCTAGACAAAATCCTACAGACCCCCTTGCTGTTGAAATGTTAATTGTAAAACTTTATTTTACCTCACTTCCAATTAAATCAGGATAAAAGTTTTCTTCTTCACTTTGTCCATTTTCAAACTCTTTACATTTAGCTTTTTCAATTTTCCGTTTCTTCCATTTTGCTTGGGCTTTTTCTCTTATTATTATTCTATTTCGCATGAGATCTGTTATTCATTGAAATTATAAGTGATCTTTTTAGTTAGTATATTATTAATTGATTGATTTTATACTATTATGAAATGATTATATATGGTTATTCATTAACATTGGTTTGTGAAAACTAAACATTTCACATTTTAATTTTTATCAGAACACTTGAGTGAGTAAAATACATGCCGAAACGTGTATTTCTGTTGAAAAACGGAATTAAAACTTTCTTATGATCATAATACTTTCCCATACTTTTTATTTCATATATAGGTCAAAAATTAGGTAATGGTAGCTTATTTTTGTATTAAACTCTCTGCTCAGATTTAATTAATTAAATTTTTAAAAATTTAATAAGAGCATCAAAATGTAACATCCTTGAATGAAGGATCTTTCAATTTTTTTAAAATATTCATACCGACTAATAGTCATTTTAAAATTCTGAAACTATTAACATAATATTAAATATGAATGGCACAAAAAATTATGTTTGTTATAATACCTAAGATCTACTTCCATCAGCTGTAATTTTAAAAAAGTAGTACTTTCTGAACTAAAGTTACCCACCATCAACCAGTTCCTTCCTCTGATTCTTTTTCTTTTCAAAATCTTCTTCATACACTTTTGTTTCTGCTTCTACTCCTCCCAGTGCCCTGAACACATGGTAATTAGTTTCGTGTTTGAAACATAATGTTTTCATGCGGACATATATATTTATTTCTTATCCAAAGTCAAGACAAACAGTATACATTATTTTCTATGAAAGATTATGTATAATTAAGCTTGGTGGTAATTCATTTATTATTTCAGTAGTTTTTTTATCAAATAATTTAATCAACAATATTACTACCTCCAAAAATACAAGATGGCCTTAAGGTATTAGGATTAACTTCTTGATTTTTATGGTTTCCCCCTTAATTATTTAATTTATTCTAGGAATAGTGAGACCCAAACATGAGAACGATTGGTGGCAGAATAGAAAGCTATAGTCAGCTTAGAACCCAGGACAAGGAATTTACACTAAGGCCTTATCACTGAGCAACCTTACTCCCCCTTACTTTTTCAATTTAGATTGTAAAATTAAAGTGTTCTGAATTTGCTTAGGGATGGTACTGTGCTACAATTATCTCTGCTCCACTATGGTTTTACCTTTTTTTGAAATATTACCGATTAACTGAGCAGATTGCTTGCTATGGGCCTATGAAATATGATGAAGAATAATGAAGGAAGTTTGTTGACCGTAGAAGATTATGAGATGGAAATGGTTGGGGGTGCGGTCAAATGAAAACACTATATGTGAAATAACATATATATTGTGCCGACGTTTCGACCCGATATTCAGGTCTTCTTCAGGGCTAAATATAAAACAAGATAGCAACCAATAAATATGAAGAAAAGAAAAATAACAAATAAATAAAATAATGAGTAATATATGTATCTATATACATATATATGCATGAAAAAATGAAAATGAGTAAATAATTGCATAATAGAATAATATAATTTATTTTTTTTTTTTTTTTTTTTTTTTTTTAAATATAATTTTTGTGTGTGGAATTAGATATTTAACAAAAGAATATGAATAAATCAATAACAATATTAATGGGAATAACAATATTAAATGAATAACAGAATAATAACAATATTAAATGGGATACGGAATAGATGTAACGAGGAAGCGGAAAGAATATGTGCGAATGATGATGAATATATACTGTGAAAAAAAAAACAAAGATTTTTCAAGACTCGTGTTCTATATATCTTTTTTTTTGTTTTTTTTCTTTTAACGTCCGCTTTATGCCACAAGGGCTAATCGGGACGGGTTATCTACGGGTAACCAACCTCTTCAAATCCATGGCAAGCCGCTGAGTTTGTTCATTGAGGCCGTCACCGAACAGAATCGAGCGAGCTTGGGCCCAATTCGAACCCGCACCGCCAGCGTGGGAGTCGGAGACGCTATCCCCTCGGCCACGCCGCACAGTGGTCCAAAAAAGCTGAAAATGGGAAAAAACCTAATATCTATTATATTAACTTTGTTAGCGGCATGGAACCTCCAGTGTATTGATTTTTTGAGGTGCCGAATCTAATGAAACCAAAATTAGTGCAATGGGACCACCAGATCAAGTCCGAATTTGAGGTCAAAAAGTCAAAAATATAAAAAATTCGTGTTTGGTATAGTCTTATATGTTTTTTGAGGTGCTGAATCTAATGAAATCAATATCAACGAAATCAGAGCATCAGATCAAGTTGAAATTTGATGTGGAAAATAAAAATGAAAACAATTGTATAGATAATGTTTTTTATTTAAAATTATTATGTACAATAATACAAATAGGATATAATTATTTAATCTTGTTTAAGTAAATTGTATGCTTTCTCGGTTAGCTCTTTTTTCTTTTTATACTTGTATGCTGGCCTTAAATCCGTAATGTATAGGTTGCTTGTTACAAATAATTGGTGGAAAACATCTTCATTTGTTGCGACTTGAGATATCTTCCTGGAATGATGATTACTGTACTGCTTATAATTTTTGTTCCTACTCTCCATGAGTCTCTTCTGACAGGGAACCGATAAAATGAGCTGCGTACTCAATCATGTCTGCTCCATGGAAAAGAATTTTGTTGACGGTTGAAGGGAGATAGTACCAGGGGTACCGAGTCACTGCCATCTCAGCCGTTTCCGCTGCATACTAGCGAAATGCTGCAGAATCAATCGGGTACAGAGAGCAAATTCAGATCTAGTACTGTTTTTAATCTCATAATTAATTCTTCATTTATCCCTGGAATATGCGCGGTTAGTGAAGGATTTTTAAAAAAATTGCAACAATTACAGCATCAAAGTGAAATAAATGTACCACCTCAATTTTCAGGGGTGAGAGCTCTAGTACAAAGGACCACCATACACTATAAAGAAACTGTGCAACTTCAAACAACCTACTTGTAGTTGTAGTTTATTTGATTATTTAAAATACAAAATAAAATACTTTTTTATATTTTAGTATTTTAGAATTAAAATTAAAATAGTTTTATTTTATTTTAGTATTTTAGAAATAAAATGAAAATAAACGTGTGATTTATTTTATTCTAATTATAAGTCAGCCCCCCTCCCTTAGTGACCAATAGGAGGATTTTTCTTAACTAATAGTTCCTCCCCAAGGTCATCCTCCTTCGCCACTCGCACCGTAACGAAAGGTTTAAATCCTATATTAATCCCAAAGTTGGTGCTGAAAATTTTACCACAGTTCCTCTACTACCTACAGTTACATATTAAACCGTTGCGACTGTAACGCAACGTAACGCAAGTGTTTTATAAACCAACAAAGTCAAAAAATCATACTTATTTCAGCAACGATTTCGAAAATTAATTTCTTCTCTTACTATTGATATTATTTAAAAATGTTTAGTCCATAACAGTGCACATATAGATGACACACTCCTGATGTATTGGGGAATATTTTATTGTTAATCTTATACAGAGTAGAAAATTTTTTTTATGTTGGTAGAAAAGTACGATTTTTTCAATAATTAAAAAGTTCAATTTTACTGGTACACACATATTTTAATTTTGAACTAGTTAAAAAAATATATTCTTTCCATTGTTCTACAAGTATCTAAGTATTCGAAAACCAAGAAAAAATTAGGTTTGGGCTAAGTTCATTTATGACGTTTTTTCCCAGGTTGGACCACTGTGCGCCCTTCTAGTATTCTTTAATATATTCAAATAAGGGTAAATTTCTTACCAAGCTTCAACAGCCTTTCTTTCCACAGGGTTTATCAAGCGTTCATCCAAAGCAGTGAGGTTTTTCTGGAAATCAGTAAATATAATAATTTATTAAATTACTGCCAATTAAAAATATATAACAATTATTTGCCTTAAGAATTAATGAGGAAGTCATGCTCAATTTGTTTTCAAACTTTAAATCAATAAACCAAGCATTGCCTTTGCTACTACTAATTATCTAATGGATTAAGATCGTTCACCTCTTTGAGCATTGAAGAAGCCTGTATGTACTAATTTTTCTATATCAACAACAGATTGCTATTATTTTATGTAAACTAGTTCCTCAGGTAATTAATCAATTCACTGCCATGTTTTTAGAATAAAATTCAAAAATTATGTGAAAAAAATCATAGACCTCAAAGCAAAAGATTTTAGGTTTGAGACAGAAAATTAAAATTTTAAAACTAAAAATAAATGGTAGTCTTCGTGTTTTTATTTCATCACCTAAAGTCATTTTTTTGCAGGTCCATTCACCTCTATTTTATAATCCTCTGCATGCTTGCTCAGTTTTTATTTTTTATTACAATTTTTATTATTTTTTACTCAGAATATTTGCTTCTATTTATTTATTTAACAATTCTGATATTGATATTATTCAATATTTTGTCATTTATTAAGCACAGACACGGTTTTGTTGGTTTTTTCATCATTAAGCTTTCTTATTTCCAATATTATTTACTATCTTTGGGTGTGTTTCATTTTAGCCCTGATGACCTGCAATTTATGTCATGTCAGCAGTAAAAAAAAATTATATTCATGATTTCTGACGGACCATCTTGGTAAGGAATGAAACTAATACTGAAGACAAGTACAAAGTTTGTCGGTGTTTCTTGTAAAGTTGCAAAATTACACTTGCCTCTTTTAGAATCACAAACCAAAGAAAGGCATATCAGATTAGATCTCTAATTAGGTGTGAATACTGATATAATTTAAATTTCACCTATTACTACATCTATGCCATGTGAAAGCTACATTGCTAAAGATTTTTCATAATAATAAAAAGGTATTTATTATTATTTAAGTAAATATGCCTTGTATAAGTTAAAGGAAAATAAAGTATAAATTATGCTATGAAATGAATTCCTTACACATTTTAATATCACGGTTTTCCTATAATTTCTTATTTTACTTATAAGTGGATTTCCTATAAGTGACAAGGTTTTGAGGGATGCCATATTTGCAAATATCTGTAAATGATGTTAAAAAAAAAATTATTACTTCTGAAAAAAAGAAACCTGCCTCAAAACTAGTTAATCAACACAAAGCTTTGGCTTATAAACATAGATTTTTAAAAATTCTCTTTGTAAAAATAAACATTGCCTCATATCTCAAAGAATCAATTATTATACTTTTCAATATTATTCTCTAATTTTAAATTCTATTAATATTAACATTTGAACCTTTTTAAAATCTAAACTTCCAAATTTTAACCCACACCTACCCCTCTATTTTTTGAGTTTCTAATTTGTTTTGCTAATAGCCAGCTTCTTCCATTCGAGCTATTACTTCTTTACTCTCTTTCATATTTCCTTCCTGTTTAATAAGGTAGACTTCACAAGGTATGATCACTGAAGTGTCGCTAATGGGTTTAAAGGGGCATGTTAATACTTGATTTTTTATCATGGAACATTATTTACAATTAATTGTTGATCCTGGAACATTATAAACCCGCACGTACCCATATAAATTAAACAGCAAAAAAACCGGCGCACCTGGAATTTCGTCATTTTTTTTTTACTAGTGCAAATAATTTAATTTTTTTTGTATATGCCAAGTAAAGTATACATCATAAGAGATAACAGAAGGAAACAGATTGAAAAACAAGAAATAACTGGAAAGAAAAACAATTTTATTTTTAAAAACTCCAAACTCGTATAAATGAATAAAATATTCTTCATCAATTTTTCTTCATTCAATTTTTTGTTATTGTTATCATTATTTTTTTCTAATAAAGGGTGATTCCCCCCCTTCCTTGTATCACAGCCTGGAATTTCCTTGGCATGTTGCTGATTAAGCCGTCAACTCTTTCCTGTTTGATGCCATCCCATTCTTCCACTGAGTCGCCTTCGGATGGGCCTCCCTATCTCATCCCAGAGGTGTTCGTTGGGATTGAGGTCGAGGCTTCGGGCTGGCCACTGTAGGGTGCGTATACCGACTTCATTAAGATAGTCGGTAACCGCATTTGCTCATGTGGCCGCTCGTTTTCATGCATGAACATGAAATAATCACATTTGAAAGGAGCGAAAGGCACTACATACTCTTTCAGAATTTCGTCTATGTACCTTAGCAGTTAGGTTCCCTCTCTGGAAAACATGGAGATCAGTCTTCGCCACTGAAGTGATCCCACCCCACACCATTACAGACCCGGAGATATTGCACGATGCAAATCGCTGTCCTGGCCTTATCCACACTCTAACCCGATGATCTGAAGCAAATAGCTGAAAATCTCGATTCGTCTGAGAAAAGTACTTGAGCCCAGTCGTTTACTGCCCACTCGGAGTGTTTCCGAGCAAACTTAAGACGAGATGCCCGATGTGCTTGGGCCCTTCATTGAAGGTGAACTTCGTGAAGCTGCCTTCGTACCGTATTCATCACACTGATATTCACATTTCGGGCAATTCGAAGCCTTTGATTGGTCTCCACCGCTTCTTGAAAGTGATTTCTTAACGTCTGCATCTCAATAAATCTAATGCCAGTGGGAACTGTCGTTCTGGGCCGACCTGAGCCTGACCTCCTGGTTATGTTACCAGTCTCCCCTCTACCTCTGGACTGCCCTGCCAACGTTGGTTTCTGGTAGCACTGCGGACCTAGCCACATAACACTGGCTTCTCCCATCCTCTTCCAACGGAATGATTTTAGCGATCGTTTCGGTGGGTATAACTATTCTGAACAGCAAACAGGATAAGAAGAATTAAAACAAATGACTTTAAAAAAAAAAAAAGGTGCGAAAATGAACATGACTTTAAAAATGAAACTTAACTGCACAATAACTGCAGGTGAACTAATGGGGAAATCATTATTATTTCTTGTTCATTAAAGGACTTTGTTCGGGATTAGTGATATGAAAGTCTTTCTAGCCGTTATCTAACCAGAAAAAAACAAACAATACGCTCAGATCGTGCTTTAAATACATATTTATCGAAAAATGTAGGGTGCGCCGGTTATTTTGCTTTTTAGTTTATATTTGGTGTGCGTCTTCCTTTGAACTTTTATTATTATGCGCGAATTTAATTACTTTTTTAACTATTTCTGATTTCATTCCCATACACTGTGAAAGAAAGATAAGTTTTGGAGATTAATGAAAGCTGCCCCTAAGAAGTTTTCGATTATTTGCCGACAATACAGAGACCGCCGAAAACACCTTTGGGCTTGCTGAAGTTTTTGTTGAACATCACCGAATGAATGCAGACTCTGTAATTATTTCATTATTCTTTGGTAAATGAAAATAATTGTTATTTTTATTATTATTTCCAACTTTAAAGCTGTCATTATTTTATAGAAAAATCAAAAATATACAAACTTCTAAAAGATCAAATTTACCTTTATATAACATTACTCAAGGAAAGTGGTTTGGAAAAAGTTGGAATTGAATATTAATTTGATTTGGTCCATTCATGTTGGAATTTATTAAAAATTTAGTTTCATATTTTTTAAATACAGGTCTATAAAATTCTTCCTATAATCAATGGAATAGCATTACCTCCACTGCTTCTGGGTCTGTAATAGAATTATGGGCAAGATCTATGTTTTTGAGTGATTTGCATTCTCTTAGGTGTTCTATGTCATCCATTGTTTCAATATAATTATTAGCTATGTCCAGTGTTTGCAAATTCGATAGTTGTGCTGGAAATGATTGTGCTATTGTTTTAATGTGGTCTTAAATCCTGTCATATATACACTTTTGTAAGTTTAATTATTCCTTTTCAATTGTCTTTAAAACAGTTTCTTACAACTATTAATAAATAAGGAAAACTTACATAAATTTTCTATTTTTGATATCATATTATGGCCAAGATCAATAGTCGTCAGTTTGTCTAATATTTCTAGATTTTCAATTTTTTCAATAATATTACTATTGAGGTTAATAAACCTTAATTCCGTTTGTTTGTCTAAATTTTCAATTTTTTTTATACCATTACATTGCAGCCAGAGACTTCGGAGATTTGTATATTCTTCTAAATTTTGAATTTTAGTGAAACCTGAAATCATTAATAGTATTCAAAGAGTGCAGGAATCAACCATATTTAATTCTTTTTTTTCTGGTATAAAATAAGAATGCACCAATAAATAAGTAAAGCCTTTTTTTTATCTGCACCTGTCATTTGGTACCTCAATAATTGTCGCTCTAGTAGTACATTTCTTCTGGGGTAACACTTTCCCTATAACCACTAACTGTACTTGGATTCCTGACAGAATGAATTATTTTCATGCCTGGTGTCCCCCTCAATTAATGCATTTTCTATCAATCTAGACCCACAAATTCATGAACTCACTACAATATATTCTTTTACAATATATACAATTGCTTATTTATTCAAAAAAGGCTAGAGACTTCCTAGTTATTAGGAAAATTAATTTAGATCTTAGTATCTACTAATTTTTTATTTTATTTTTTATATTACAGAAGTTTCGACCTCCAGGTAACCATTTCGACTTTCAGTGGGTCTGAGATTCATTTAAACTTTTGATTAAGAAATCAGTTAATAAATTTTTATGGTATTGGTTGTATGATGGGATTTAAAGTATATCAGCCACCCCTTGGATCACTATTTTCTTCCAACAGGTGATATGTAAATAATTAAAACGATATAATGGTGATATGTAAATAATTAAACAGGTGATATGTAAATAATTAAACAGGTGATATGTAAATAATTAAAACGATATAATGGTTTGGAAAGGTATGATGGTACTCTTGTTTTTTTTTTGTTTGTTTTTTTTTTTTGGGGGGGGGGGTGGCTTAATAAAGATAGTAGATTAATAATAATTTATTTAATTTCAGTTTTTTATTCCTCATATTTTCTAGGGGGGGCTGCCATCTCTGCCCCCCCCTTGCAGACACCCATGGCTCTAGCTTCTCTCATTGATTTGGCGGGGAGATGAAATGATCACACTCAAATAACTAGATACTTTTTTATTACTAATTATTATCCGTTACTAACAGCATTGACAATTTTTGCCATTACTTCCATTAGTAGTTTTATCTGCAACGATTTCATTTGGTGAATCCTTCTCCGAGTTCCAGGGGATAGATAAAGACCATGATTAATTTTTTCGATGAAATTGTAAAATAATGCTGAACAATTTTAGCCTAATGGGTGAACCGAACTTTAATTTACATATGTCATTCTATGCGAATTTATAAGCCCCTTATTGACATAGAAGGTATGATTTTCTAAGAGATGCATAATATTAAAAAACTAAGAAAAAAGTTTTCTGCGTCTTATCATCCCCCCCTATAAAACCTGGATTGTGCGGTATTTCAGGGGCGGATTTAGCACGAAAATTGGGGGGGGGGCAAATTGGGGTCGTCGGTCCCATTGAGTCTAAAACTTCGTACTTTCCAGGGATTCGTTTGAATTCTTTTTTAAATATAAATATATTTTTAGGAGATTATAGAAATAATAATCGAGTTTCAGACTGAACGTTCATGTTTTTCGAGCTTATATCATAAGTGAGAATCGATAGAAAGGGTTAATCACAACAGCCGATATTAAATTGGAACTAAATTTTCAATTTTTAGCTCCTAAGTATTTTTCAGAAAACGACGGTGCACGCACGCATACACACACTATTTTGAGGGACTTGGTTATTTGGACTCAGGGGACCCCAAAACGTGTATTTCCTTTGAATTCTCTTCTTGTAGATTAATATATTTTTTTAATTTTCAAAATAAAATAAAAATATTTTCATGTATTGGCTACTTAATTAATTTAATAATTTTTAAATACTGTTGTTACGAAGAGAAAATAATGGCATTGGCCGGAATTCAAACCCGGATATCCGTCTCACCATTGAAGTGAAGAGATTAACTTGGCCTTGATGCATCTCTTGGTGGCAGCGCTTCGTAATATGGATACAGATATCCGAGCTCAAATCCCGTCCAAGGCTTCTTTTCTCTTCATAACATAAATGGGGTGGACTTATTGTTGAAACAGATATTATATGTCAATTTATAATAAATAATATATTCATTATAAATAAGTATCCGACCTTGATAATGAAGATAAAGTATATCATTGAGGCATGGCGTCTGGAACAGCTTTTGTTCTCTACAAATCTCCTGAATACTCTTCTTTGTCATCCTAGAATTATTTCCAAATTTATAAACTTATCTGAATATTTATTCTACTTGCTAGAATTTTGTATTTATTCTAACGATTGTGTCTTTAATAGTTAGAATAAATTTAATTTCTATTGGTTATAACTGCCACTACAGGCGTATAAATAAAGATAATATACTTAAGATATATTCTTTCAAGCACTTTCACACAAGAAATGGCAGTTTTTGTTATTGAATTATTAGTGTATTGAAATAAATTAAAAAAAAAAATTATGAACTACGTGCTCAAGAACGAAGTGCGTTAATTACGAATAGAATAGTTTTAATAATTCTCGTTTTAATAAATGCCACATTCTCTTATTTACACCTACATTAGTCACTATGCAAAATTATGATTAAATTCATTTCAAAATCAAAACATCAAAAAGTGAAATGCTTTATACCTGTAGTACCAGTAATGGTTGATACGCTGTCCTAGCTTGGTGAAAGCCTGTTTAAGGTTAAATGGATTAGTGATCATTTTAAGGAACCAACATGGCTATTGCCAGGATAATGAAATTAGTTTAAAAATAATGAAAGATGAAAAGAATTTGAAATATATAAATTGAATCATAATTTTGCATAGTGAATAATATAGGTTTAAATAAGAGAATGTGGTATTTAGTAAAACGAGAATCATTAAAACTATTCTATTCGTAATTAACCTACTTCGTACTTGAGAACGTAGTTCATAAAATATTTTTAATTCATTTCTATACACTAATAATTCAATAACAAAACTCCCATATCTTGTGTGAAATTACTTGAAAGAATATATCTCATCATATCTTAAGTATAATACTTTATTTATATGCCTGCAGTGGTACGCCTATAGGACTGGCTGGGTAGTGTTCCCTGCGCACCGCTCGCTCACATTTAAAAATGAATTAACCCAGCAGTAGTTCGCGTGTTTTAAAGGGTGCGCTTTACCTACACCACAAGCGTTTCACTCTCCTTATTTTTACCCCACTCTCCTTTTCTCGTTAGAGTGTCTACATTTTTACGCGACTCGTTTAGTCACTGAAAACATAAGTAACGAGATTGATAAATTATAATAACAATTGATTCAGGAAAAATTTCTATGGTACAGCTTTCCCAAGTATCAAACTTATTAAAATACACTACACAATAATAATATGATTAAAGTGCAATATACATTAGTAATTGATACCATATCTGAAAACCGGCTTAATTTGGTAATTTTAGTTGAAACAGCATAGAAGATTTGGCATTTATTAATTAGGTTTTAATACCTTTCAGTGGTCATTTACTTTAATAAGTCCTCTTTTTTTTTACTATATATAGCATATATATATCTTTTTAAATGAGAAAGCTTCTTACACAATAAACAGCTTTTTACTTAAATTATTATAGGGAATCTTACTTAGGAGCACCACTGTGAATATAATTATCGACGCTGATCATGATGATTCGATTTTTCCAATCTTCGATAAGGAGTCCAAAGAACTATTAAACTTATAACTGTAAAGCGATATTGAATTTTGTTAATCCAACTTTTTAATCTCTACATTAAACATTCGGACCTGAGTAGGTCTTTACTTTATATTGATTATAATTAGTTTCAACAAATCCAGCTGCTACCATAGAAGAATATACATAAATGTGATATTAAAAAAAAAAAAATTCAGAAGGTTATAATTTGGAAGTTTAAATCTCCATATATATAATATCGCTCGTCAAAAACAAACTGGTCTAACAATAAATATTTTTTTTTTTTTTTTTTTTTTTTTTTTTAGTTTTTAGATAGTGATGATTACTGAAATATTATAACAATCGGATTAAGCAGGCACAGGTATCAAAGGAAGTGAGAAAAAAAAACTTTAATTGGGTCTCCTGAAAAATCGCTTTTTTGAGTAGTTCGCTTGCTTGCACTGGGCGAGCGATATGCTTCCTTTAAATATTCATATCTGAAAAACTAAATTTTTCAAGCATACCTTTTAAGCCTAGTTGTCAAACAATCACTCTGTTAGATCTCTGACTAATAGAAATAAAGTGGGAAATCATTCAAGAGAGATGTTTCCTTCCTCGCTACCGAATCCATTTTTGAAATAAAGTATCATCGTCAGCGATCAACTTATACAAATTATTCTGAATTTCTTAGCCCTCAACTTATATTTACTGTGCCGAACAAAATTAAAGGATCACTTCAGCATTTTGAAATTACTGACTTGTAAAGGGTATTTTTGAAAATATTCTTTTTTCTTAGGAAGCCAACTTAATTACTTTGTATAAGGGCAATTAAAAATAAAAAATTCTTTTCTGGAAATTTTTTATAGGAAAAAAATCTGGTGCGTACGCGCAACACACAACTTTCACTTAAATTAGAAATTGACGTGTTTTGCTAAATATCATTTCCCAAATTCACACATTTTTCTACATTCATATCTTATTTTTGTTAATCGTTAAAGCCGTTTTTGAGTAAATAAAAAAAACCGTGAAAATGATACAAAATTTATTAAGAAAAGTCCCCCCTCCGGTTAATCAATTTTGATGAAATTTTAACAATCATATCTCGGGCATATAAATACATCAAATACCCAGTTTGATCAAAATCTTTAAACCCGTTTTTGAGTAAATAAAAAAAACACGTGAAAATGATACAAAATTTATTAAGTAAAGTCCTCCCTCCGGTTAATCAATTTTGATGAAATTTTAACAGTCATATCTCGGGCATATAAATACATCAAATACCCAGTTTGATCAAAATCTTTAAAGCCGTTTTTGAGTAAATAAAAAAAAACACGTGAAAATGATACAAAATTTATTAAGTAAAGTCCCCCCTCCGGTTAATCAATTTTAACAGTCATATCTCGGGCATATACATACATCAAATACCCAGTTTGATCAAAATCTTTAAAGCCGTTTTTGAGTAAATAAAAAAAAACACGTGAAAATGATACAAAATTTATTAAGTAAAGTCCCCCCTCCGGTTAATCAATTTTAACAGTCATATCTCGGGCATATACATACATCAAATACCCAGTTTGATCAAAATCTTTAAAGCCGTTTTTGAGTAAATAAAAAAAAACACGTGAAAATGATACAAAATTTATTAAGTAAAGTCCCCCCTCCGGTTAATCAATTTTGATGAAATTTTAACAGTCATATCTCGGGCATGTACATTCATCAAATACCCAGTTTGATCAAAATCTTTAAAGCCGTTTTTGAGTAAATAAAAAAAAACACGTGAAAATGATACAAAATTTATTAAGTAAAGTCCCCCCTCCGGTTAATCAATTTTGATGAAATTTTAACAGTCATATCTCGGGCATATACATACATCAAGTACCCAGTTTGATCAAAATCTTTAAAGCCGTTTTTGAGTAAATAAAAAAAAAACACGTGAAAATGATACAAAATTTATTAAGTAAAGTCCCCCCTCCGGTTAATCAATTTTGATGAAATTTTAACAGTCATATCTCGGGCATGTACATTCATCAAATACCCAGTTTGATCAAAATCTTTAAAGCCGTTTTTGAGTAAATAAAAAAAAACACGTGAAAATGATACAAAATTTATTAAGTAAAGTCCCCCCTCCGGTTAATCAATTTTGATGAAATTTTAACAGTCATATCTCGGGCATGTACATTCATCAAATACCCAGTTTGATCAAAATCTTTAAAGCCGTTTTTGAGTAAATAAAAAAAAACACGTGAAAATGATACAAAATTTATTAAGTAAAGTCCCCCCTCCGGTTAATCAATTTTGATGAAATTTTAACAGTCATATCTCGGGCATATACATACATCAAGTACCCAGTTTGATCAAAATCTTTAAAGCCGTTTTTGAGTAAATAAAAAAAAAACACGTGAAAATGATACAAAATTTATTAAGTAAAGTCCCCCCTCCGGTTAATCAATTTTGATGAAATTTTAACAGTCATATCTCGGGCATGTACATTCATCAAATACCCAGTTTGATCAAAATCTTTAAAGCCGTTTTTGAGTAAATAAAAAAAAACACGTGAAAATGATACAAAATTTATTAAGTAAAGTCCCCCCTCCGGTTAATCAATTTTAACAGTCATATCTCGGGCATATACATACATCAAATACCCAGTTTGATCAAAATCTTTAAAGCCGTTTTTGAGTAAATAAAAAAAAACACGTGAAAATGATACAAAATTTATTAAGTAAAGTCCCCCCTCCGGTTAATCAATTTTGATGAAATTTTAACAGTCATATCTCGGGCATGTACATTCATCAAATACCCAGTTTGATCAAAATCGTTAAAGCCGATTTAGAGTAAATAAAAAAAACACGTGAAAATGTCACAAAATTTATTAAGTAAAGTCCCCCCTCCGGTTAATCAATTTTAACAGTCATATCTCGGGCATATACATACATCAAATACCCAGTTTGATCAAAATCTTTAAAGCCGTTTTTGAGTAAATAAAAAAAAACACGTGAAAATGATACAAAATTTATTAAGTAAAGTCCCCCCTCCGGTTAATCAATTTTGATGAAATTTTAACAGTCATATCTCGGGCATGTACATTCATCAAATACCCAGTTTGATCAAAATCGTTAAAGCCGATTTAGAGTAAATAAAAAAAACACGTGAAAATGTCACAAAATTTATCAAGTAAAGTCCCCCCTCCGGTTAATCAATTTTGATGAAATTTTTGCAGTCATATCTCGGGCATATAAATAGATGAAATACTCAGTTTAATCAAAATCGTTAGAGCCGTTTTTGAGAAAATCGAAAAAAACCTAAAAAGTTATTAAGTAAAGTACCCCCTCCCCTTAATTAATTTTGATGAAATTTATGCTGTCACATCGTGGGCATATACCTACACTAAATACCCAATTTCAGGATCGCACGGTTTATAGTTTTTGAGCTAGTCTGTTCACACACACACACAGAGACACACACACACACACACACACACACACACACACACACAGACCATTTCGCGGGACTTGGTCATTTCGACTCAGGGGACCCCAAAACGTGTATTTCCGTTGAAAACCGGAAGTCGAAATTTTTCACGATCGCAATACTTCCACTTACTATATATTTCATATATAGGTAAGTGAAAGTAAAAAAATAAAAACGTGCTACCGCCTCATAACATAAAAAGGTATAAAATTTGAGGTATAAAATCAGTAATTGGTATTCCCACCTCCAGCTCTGATAACAGCTTCCATTCTCCTGCCCATTCCAGCGACCAGGATTCTAACGTGTTCTTCTGGGATGTTGTTCCACTCTTCCACTAACATTTCCCTCAAACCCGCCAAATTTTGTGTGTCTCGGACACGTCTACCAAGCATGTCCCTTACATGCTCTATGGGATTCATGTCAGGATTTCTGGGTGGCCAAAACATAACTTCAATTTCTTGTTGTCTGAGGAAATACTGCCTGAACAGCGTGGACGCGATATATGGTCTTTCAACAGGCCTCTAGACTGGGATTTGTCAATAGACATGTCTTAGTAAACAACCTTAGATATGGCTTTAAATGTGTCAACTTCATAGTTCAGAGGAAACAGCAAAATATGTTATAGAGTATAATAATTATTGCAAAACTTGACAGTTAACTTTTTTTTTTGAAGGGGTATTTCTAATGGGAAACAGGTAAAAACCTCCGTTGTTTCACATTTCAAATAACCTAAACTCACTGCTAATAATAGTGTTTGGGTGTGCTTCGATGACACTATCTTGGGTCCTGATGACAGCGGGATTATCATCAAGGACACAGAATAGGTGTTTTTTTTTTTTTTACTTTTACTTACCTATACTATATGAAATATATAGATATGTTCTATATGTATATAGTAACATATCCATATAATATATGGATATGTTCTACTTCCAGTTATAGGCGGGCGCAATCGACTATAGGGTGCGCTAGTAGCATTTTCAAAATGTCGGAAAGAACGGGGATAGACTTAGTTGATGTAATAGAGATATTTGGTAATTTTAAGAGACCATTAATTGAAGGGTAGGCTATTCTTGATGCAAACCACATAATAACATGTGGAATAATATCTAGAAGTAAAAAAACAGTTATTTTACAAGCCTTGTGCCTTCAAACTAGCAATTTTAAAGGACTGCCCCATCAAATAAAAGTGGAAATCAAATTTATTAATAATAATAAGCAATTTTCTTACCATTGTAAGTGTAAATCTGGTAGTTCTGGTAAATGCAAACACATCATTGTAACTTTACTCAACGTTTTTCGGTTAGTAATAACATTAATTACCTATTCATACAATCATTGTTATGACAGCTTAGATTCTTTGTCATATTATTTATTTGTCAAAACTTTCAGGCTTCGCATTGAAAACTTGGAACAATTAAGCACAACGGATGTAAGACAAAAATGGGGAACATTAAAAAAGAAAAACAAATATGACACCATAGTCCCAATGTTATTTGCATAAAACCAACATTTTGGAATAATAAAATGTCAAATACTAATATTTACCTGGATAAACATAGTCACTTTCTTTAAAAATGAAGACTAAATATCGTCATATGTTTCGAAACAGGCTTATCTATTCTTAATTTTACAATCCACTCTTTAAGAAGCTTTTTATTTTTTGGAAACAAATGGAATGACACATCTGTTAAAAACACTTTTTCTAATGATGGAATGCACTAATTTACTTTATAATTCAAATATATTTATCACAAAAATAAGAACAGTAATCTACATATTTTAATTCACTTTCTCAAAGTCTAAAACAACACCAGAACATCTGTTCTCATTAACAATTATAATCATATGATTTTCCTTTATCTTTTTTTTTACTATACTCTGAAATTAAACATCCTCCCACCTTGAGAAATTGTTAAGAACCTAATAATTTCTCAAAACACAATTAAAGAAATTCATAAATAAATAAAAACTGATTCTACTGAATGAATCTTCGTGGTTTCACTATAATTCGACCTCTTCTGGTTACTTTGTTCTCAGTTTTTAGCACTTTCGCAGTCGCACAGCACAGTATACATTTCCTCGTATCCAAGGCTTGCTCTTCCTAAAGTTCTTCTCAAAAGGTTTTTCAACAACCCAATTAGACGCTCCCACCAACCACCCCACCACCGAGCTGATGGAGGGTTGAACTGCCAATGTATCTGTCGAACTGCCCTGTAATTGATAATTTCGTTCCAGTCAACATCCTTGAGAGCACTCTCAGCACCTTTAAAATTAGTCCGATTATCTGTCCACACGGTATGGGGTCGTCCTCTTCTAGAAATAAATCTTCTAAATCTTCGCAAAAAGTTTTCAGTTGACAAGGAATTCAGAAGTTCAAGGTGAACTGCCCGGTACACCGCGCAAGTAAACAGGCAGATCCATGCCTTTTCCCCAGATCGAAGTATTAATGGGCCAGTCAAATCGATACCGGTAATCTCGAATGTATTGGCATCTCTTACTCTTCTTTCAGGTAGAGCAATAGGTGGTGGCTCAGCTGGATTTGCATCATGACGACGACATCTAACACATTTCTTTACCACTGACCTAGTAGTGCGTCTTCGAAAGAGTATCCAAACTTTTCTCTCGCTAATGATAAAAGTCCTTGTGCACCTACATGGCAATTCTTCAGGTGAAGATCGTACAGCATACTCCATACAACAGGGTGACGTGAGGGCAAAACTATGGGGTAACGAAAATCATATTTATCTTTTCTATTTGAAACCTTTGTTTCCAGTCGTATCAGCCCTTCTTCATCCCTAATAGGGCATAAGGAAACAAGCTTCTTATAATCTTTATCGAAGGCTTCTGCTTGGATTAATTTCCACAACGTCAACTCCGCTTGGATAATTTCTGAGGCTGTAAGAGGCCCATAAGCTCTATCGTCTAGTCTCTTTCTGCTATTAGAGATGAATCGTTTAATCCAGCCAACTAGTCTAAGAATGTTGGGAAAATTCGAAAAACGGCGATAATACCATCCAGTATCTGGAGTAGCCAAGGCGGAAACCACCTTCTTCCTCTTTTCTTGTTCTATAGACTCTTCATCATATCCTAAATCTTGGTTAGGCCAATTTTCATCTGACTCAAGTAGCCACTCCGGGCCCTCCCACGATCTGGAATCAGCCAAATGCTGCGGAGAACATCCTCTAGACGGAAGGTCTGCTGGGTTTATAGAGCCAGGAACATAAAACCATCTTTCAACCTCCGATAACTTTCTTATCTCCCTAACTCTTTTTCCAACGAAAGGCGTCCATATCTCATCTCTACATATCCATCCAAGAACAGTCGTAGAATCAGTCCAGTAAAACTCTTTTTTATTTTTTTATTTATTTATTGACGGGCACTACAGCTCTTGAAGAACCTTGGCCTCCTCCACAATTTTCAGCCACTCCTGACGATCATTCGCCTTCATCCGCCATCCTCTCACTCTCATTTTTCTTAGGTCCTCCTCAACATTTTTCAACCACGTCAATCTTGGCCTACCTCTTGGTCTTTGGCCGCCAGGTTTGCCGTATAACATCCTCTTGGGGATTCTATACTCGGGCATCCTCTCCACATGGCCAAGCCACCTTAACCTTGCCTTCTTGACGTACGTTTCTATGTCAAGTCTCTTTTAATCCACCATATTCGAAAGAATTCTTCAGTGACATCAGTAGACGTACACCGATTACAGCAGCTGAAAGTTCAAGTCTTGGTATCAAAGATGGTGATCCCTTTTCGCTAGCCCCCGCATCAAAAACAGGTCTTAATGGAGTAGTAAGGCTATTTTTCTTGACTACATGTCTATGAGGTGAATAGTGAGCCGGTAGGTCCATTTCCTCTTCTTTAACGACCTCAATAATGCCACTGCAAAGCCAATCGTGGAATACAGCATCATATTTTTCATATAACCCTTCTTTCTTCAACTTGACAACTACTCTTTCTAAGCGTCGTTTGGCAAGTTCATAATAAGAAGGCAAGGGTGCATGACCTTCAACCCAAGGAAGCGAAACCACATATCTGCCATTGACATCTCGATAAACGGTGTTCAAGAAATGATGTCTGGTTTCAGCTTCGATTTCCTGTCTCGAATTTTTCTCCCCCGGCTCCATAATTCCTAACACATCTAATTCCCACAATTGTGTTATACACATATCCTTATTTAAAAGTGAGGTTACCAGCATATTATTAGACCTGTCATCTTGTTCAGAAGCAATCTTGCCCATCAACACCCAACCTAATAACGTCTCCATGGCTACTAAACCACATCTCAGGTTATACTTCTTCCCAGTAAAAAGTTTTCCTGCAACATCGGCCCCCAGAAGTACATCAATCTTGTCGCATGTTTGGTCTGTAATTGAAATGCCTAACTTTGAAAGTTCTTGGTCCCAGGGTCCTCTGAAAGCTGAAATAACGTTCGAACAAATTACTGGTTGGTCAAGTGCTTCCAGGTTACAAAAATATTTTCTTTTTACGTCACAAAGTCTAATTCTAAACTTATAATGTTCAACAACATCAGTCTGGCTACCCCCAAAAAGAGCATGAATAATTTTTTCTGAACCAATTGCTTGGTAATTCATCCGCTTCGCTGCTTCTTTGGTGATATAAGACTTCTGCGATCCAGTATCAATTAAAACCCTAACCTTAAGCTCAAACTCATCATTTCTTTAAAAAACAATTAAAGTCTGTAAAAATACCTGGTTAGTCGATAAATTAGATAACGCACTTTCCACCGGTTTCGCCTTCTCTGTTATTGTTTCCTCTACCTTTCCTGGGCACATAATCGTACAATGCCTTCTGCTACATGCATTGCATTTAACAAATACTCGACAGTTCTTACCTATGTGACCCATCTTCAAACAAATGAAACAGCATCCGCTTTTTCTTAAAATTACCTTTCTTTCATCTAAGGTTAGATTTTCAGCTTGACTACATTCTGCACCAAAATGCGATGAGGACTTACAAAAAACACACTGTGAGTTTTGGGGAGTAAATTTATGTGCTAGTAAATTAGAACCTGTGGGCTTCAACACTTCTGCCTTAAAAGATCTATCCTTTATTTTATTTTTTGTGGAAGTGTTCTGAAAACTGGCTGCAGCTATACTAATTCTCTGTTCATTCTGTACCTCCTTTTTAAGGAACTTCATTAATTCACTAAGCTTGGTTTTCAGAACGCTTTCACTGTCGAAAAGTGAGCTTCTATTCCACGCTCTCAGAACATCCTGCGGCAAACAAGATTCTACTAATGGGTAGAGCATCGCGGAGCAAGCATCTGATTCTACTCCTAAAGATTCAAGTGCCCGTAACTGAGTTTCTAACTTGTCATACATCTGAGATAAATTATCTGTTTTGTTTTGTAGATTACAAAGAACTAAATTTAGTAGTTCCCGAACATAAACTTCTATGAGATCTTCTCTCCCAAACCTAGCTTTTAACGAATTCACAGCTTTACTATAGTTACTAGCTGCGGGAGGATAACTAGAAATTAATTTCTCAGCTTTAGAATTAGGCACCATTGATTGTAATAAATAGTGAAATTTATCTAGGTCATCCAACTGTGAATTCCTTCAAATAGATACCAGAATGGAATCCAATCTAATAATTCACCACTAAATTTTTTTAACTCAATTTTAGGCAATCTAGGAGTGGTTTTATTACTGCTACTAACTGTTTGCTATTACTGATTTAACTGAACATACCTCTGATTTGATAATTCGGTTTACTAAAGCTCTGGATTTATTCAAGAGGCCAATATATTTATCTTGAGATTCAATTTCTTCATCACAAACCTCTTGAGAACAATTCTCTTCTATTAAATTGGTTAGGATTTTTAAATCTAGTTCCTTTAAAGTTTCTATCTTACCTTCTAATGTTGCTAAAAGGCCTTGCAAAACAGATTCCTCCGAACTCTTTTCTAAAGCAACTAACAAAGAGTCGTTAATTTTGGTGAATACTGACCGATGTCCTGCTCTTATCTTCTTTAGTGCATCCATTTCTGTTAAATAGCAGACTAAGTCCTGTCACGGTTGCCACTAATGTTAAAAACACTTTTTCTAATAATGGAATGCACTAATTTACTTTATAATTCAAATATATTTATCACAAAAATAAGAACAGTAATCTACATATTTTAATTCACTTTCTCAAAGTCTAAAACAACACCAGAACATCTGTTCTCATTAACAATTATAATCATATGATTTTCCTTTATCTTTTTTTTTACTATACTCTGAAATTAAACATCTTTAGATTTTTTTGAAGAACACTGAGGGACCGAGCAATACCTATTAGACATTTTCCCAATAATTTTTTGCTCAATCGGGTTTTAATTATGGAAAAATAAATTAAAAACGGCAAAAAACCCTATGAATCCCAGGTAATCGCACGGCTTCCATCCCCGTTTCTCTAGTTCCTTCTAGTTCCTCAAAGAAGCAGCACCGTCGCTTGCGCTCGCCTATACGTACTGTTTAATGCAGAAAATCTCGTGGCCATCGCCTCAACAGTTCTAGGCGTATTGTAAGGATTTGTGGATGTTGTGGGTTAGTGGGTTGAAATTTAGAGTAAGTCTTTCATGAAAGTCACGGTAGCGATCTATGGCTGTTACTTCGACGTAAGGTCTGTGAGTGTGTAAGGTCTCATTAGACCTTAAGGCACAACAAGGGGACATCAACAATCTTCCTTAGTATTTTTTATTGAAATGACTGTATGAGTCGTATATTTGATTTTTTGGCTGTTTCGAAAACCCAAAGTGGTTTCTCAAGACGTCTCTCAAGTAGTCTTGAAACAAGTCCCTATCGCTGGTTCAGTTCTTTTTTTTTGCTTCTTAGATGGTATATTCAAGTCAATCGTGTGTTCATGCCAAGGCCCAGAAAGCTTACTGAATCAGAGGTGGGTATCGGATTATTGGTAAAAAAAACTTGAGGGCTTAAGTGATAATGAGACATATTGGCTCTTGGCTTCATTCATTTTTAGCCTTTATCTTCGAGCCCAAGATACTATTTCTTCTAGGTGGTCCTGCAGCACTTGTGAGGCTTTAGTTGCATCTTTGTTAGGTGTCAGGATAGCTGAGTCATCAGCAAATATAGCCAAGGGAATACAGCAAATATAGCCGGATACCAATAGGGTTTCCGGATGTTGGGGAATGTCCGAGCAGTAAATATCAAATAATGTCGGACCCAAGACACTGGCCCGAGGCACTCCTGCGCATATTCTTTTTATTTCGGAAAACCCATAACCAATTTTTACGCGGTAAATACGTACATAGCTTCGAAAAGTTCATTTAGGTACTTACCATAGAAACAAGTAATATGAAAGAATTTTTTTTTTTTTTTTTTTTTTTCAAGCGATTCATCAATCAAAAACCTTTTAACATCTTATAAACTAAATATTTTTCTTTCTAAATTTCTCAGCTTTCCAACTATATATTTGTCCATATTTATTACTCACTCATTAACGGAAAATGAAATTTTTATCTTAGGGAAACATTTTTCTATCATATTTTATTTTCAGTCATTCCTCATTACAAGAAAAAAATAAAAGAATGTTAATTACTCAATATCCACATAATTAAAAAGCACTTTATTGCAAAAAAAAATTCCATAAGAAGGTAGGATAGGTATTAATGAATATGATTATCATTAAACATGACCAATTTAATCAAAGTGAGCTCGAATCTGGAGGTTGGATCGACACTTGCAAGGAGCTGTTTCCATGCTGTTATTACCTCGCAAGAATTCCTATAAATTACATTCTACTTACCTGCCATGAAATATCGGCGTTCTTTCTTGGCATGGAATATCCTGGAACAGGGATCAACTGTTTTTTTCAATACCTATGGGAATAGATATCCTTAATTTTTAATGAAGAAGATCCTGAATGAAACCACAGTTCTTATAGATTTTTATAACATCAAGGGCGGATCCAGAGGGGAGGTGGTCACAGGGGTCCTTCCCTCCCAAAATATTCTAGCTATTTACATTGTTTTTGCATATGAAAAGGAATAATGCAATTACACAGTTGCTAAACCTTAGCATTTTAGATAGCGGAAATCCCTGCTTCAAGAAAATAATCCATTAAATAAATTTAAAAACAAAAGTGCTGTTAGGCTTAAGGCAATACGTCAGAGAGAGAACGGGGGCGGAGGGGGTCGCGAATCCCACCCAAATTATGTGCTGAATCTGCCCTTGTATAACTTAAAACAGTCCTATCTACTATAATTAATAGATTATTTATTAGTTCATAGTAGTAAAAAATAAAATAAAAATAAATATTCTCTTATATAAATATAAAAAAAATGATGTCATATAAATGATTAACCCCATTAAGGGAGTAAAATGTAATCATGTTATCAACATGGGCGGATCCAGGAGGGCACAGGGGGCATGACCCCTCCTCAAATATTTTGGTTTTTCAATTTTTTTTGTATTTTTAAGCGAAAAATGTAATTAGGTAGTTACTGTAACGTCAAACAACAACATACGGTTTAATAGTCCATGACCTTCTGTTGGAACGAACTAACAGTTGGAAAAAACTGACAGTTGGAAAAAACTGTTATAGCGCGTGTTTGTGACTACGAAGTTCGAGTACCATCCACGCCGTTCCACGAGGTTCTAGACCATCCTTACGACCATATATAAAGAGCGAGACTGGACAATCTTTGTTTCTTTGTTTCTAGTCTTTGTTAAAGAGAAGCTCAAGTCATATGGTTATCCGTGTGTTACAAAGTGATGATTTTTGTAACCTTTTCAAATATTTGTATTGTTATAATTCGTTTGGCATTAAAAATTGTTATTCTATAAATAAAAATTGTTAACCCACAAAAGTGTTACATTCAAGGGGAGGGGCGCGGGAGGCGCGCCCCTCCCCCCTGAGAGGTAAGGACACTCATAAAGTATTACTATTTCTACATAAAATGAGCTGTACTTAGTCATTTTTCAAGTCCATTCATTGAAAATGAATTGTATTTACACATTTACAGTAATTTACAACGTCATTATGTATTAATATTTATTTTAAATAGGGCCTTCATTACTCATGAAATGAAAAAAAAAAAGTGCGCGCCCCCCCTCAGATAATTTCTGGATCCGCCACTGGTTACATTACTAGGCCCTAAAAATAACGCTTTAGGTTGTTTAGATCCAGTCCTTCTTAATTCAAGGTAATAATCTCATTTAAAAACGGTGCCTCGTGATTATGAGAGAGGGGGGGGGGGTCATAACCCCCTCCAAATTTCGTGCTGGTTCGCCCCTGGTTAGCAAGTAATAATTTTGTTTTGTCTTCAATTACTTCAATGATAATTTTATTTATTCCTTCCCGGATATTAATCTTACAGAGATTTCAAAACGCATTGCTATTAACTAAAAATACTACAAATGAAACTTTAGTATTACTAATTCATTCTTATTCTAATTAAGAGATGGGATTTAATAAACAGATACAATCATAGTTAGTCTATTACAAAATTTCAGTGAACTGCCATAAAATTATGTCACCTTCTGGTTTTCTTTTCTTTTTTTATTTGAAAATAATTTTGGTTGTACTTAGTATGTATTTTCGGGATGCATATAATTCATTATAATTAATATGATTTATTATCTTTCTACAGTGAAACCTCTACTAACGGACACCTCTAAATAGCGGACACCTCTAAATACCGAACATTTTTCAATGTACGGGCACTAAGATGGGATTTGTAATGCTTTTGATCCTCTAAATAACGGACTCTCTAAATAACGGACGCGGACACGGAAAATATACACAATTGGTTCAGAAAGTATGAAAATGTACCTCCAAATAGCGGACAGCAAGGCAAAAGTGAATTAAATTTCGAGGAATACATGTAGTGGAGCCCGCAAACCTACCCACGGCTGCTTCTTGGAAAATTCGTCAGTTTTGTTGACATTTTTTTCAGCTTCCCAGTTCTCTTAATTCCGTTCTAACCGAAAACATTGCTTCAGTTATCGTTTGGCTGTTGATGGAAATACACTGTCATGTCCGCTAGGAAACGTTTGTCTTTAGAACAAAAAGTTAAATTAATCGAGTTATACGATCGGGAGAAACCCAGTGTGCGTTGGCTTGCCGAAAAAATGGGGATCGGGAAAACTCAAGTCGCCGACACCTTGAAAAAACGGGAAAATATTCTTAAATTATGGACAGAAAATAAGAATAAAAAATCTAAAAAACTGTTAAAGCCGGGGAAGACTTTAGACGTGGATGCCTGCGTTTTAGAGTGGTTCGTGCGGGTAAGGACCAATAAAATTCCAGTGAATGGCCCCCTAATCCAGGAAAAAGCGCGTGAAGTCGCTAACCGTTTGGGCCTTCCTACATTTAAAGCTTCAAACGGGTGGTTGGAAAAATTCAGGGCACGGAACAACATCACATACCGGTCTATTTGTGGGGAATCTGGGAGTGTTCCTGAAGAAGGCGTCATTGATTGGACAGCTAACTTGGAAGGTTTAATTTCAAAACACAATGAAAGGGACATATTCAATTACGACGAGACTGGACTCTTCTACAGAGCTTTGCCAGATAAGACCATGACATTGAAGGGTGAAACATGTGCTGGTGGAAAAATTTCTAAGGAGAGATTGACTGTGTTGTTATGCGTCAATATGATCGGTGAGTTTTTACCACCATTGATAATTGGTAAGGCTAAAAAACCGCGATGTTTTCGAGGGGTTTGTACTAACGAAATTAGTACAGACTGGAGGTACAACAGTAAAGCCTGGATGACACGTGAAATTTTCACTCAGTGGCTCACCGAGCTGGATGAAAAAATGGGTAAGCAGAAGAGAAAGATTTTATTATTTTTAGATAATGCATCTTCCCATTATAAAACGGAAAATTTAAGCAATGTGCAATTTATATTTTTCCCTCCCAATACAACCTCAAGGTGTCAACCTCTTGACCTAGGAATTATAAAAAATTTTAAAGTGCTCTATAGGGCCAAAATTCTGAGGCACTTACTGTCGAAAATTGATAAAGAGACAACAGTATACGATCTCAATAAGTCGATATCGGTTTTGGATGCGATTTTTTGGACCGTTGCTGCAGTAAAAGAAATAAAACCAACTACAGTTATAAACTGTTTCCTCAAAGCAGGTTTTAAAAAAAATATAAACATACCATCGCCATCTCAAGAAAATGAAACCAACGTGAAAGAGGAATTCACCGAATTTGTAGAAGGAATAACGGAGGATTACTTCGATATTGATGGTTCTCTTTTCACTGATGATCAAAGTGTGGACATCCAACAAATAGTGAAATCAATGATCAAACACGACGATGGAGATGAAGGGAAGAAGAAGACGATGGTGACGCGAATACCCAGGAATTGCAGCCCATCCATGTCACTCTACCTCAAGCACTGGAAAGCGCCGAAAAAATCAAACATTTTTTTTTAAATTGCGAAGATCCAGTAGGGGTGAAGATGGCTGCAGATATTCAGATGTTGATTTCAACAAAATTCACAAAGATAAATCAATGCCAAACAAAAATAGAAGATTTTTTTAAAGTTGTAAGTTAAAAAGGTTTCTATGGAATATTTTATGTATTTTTTTACTTTTGTGCATTTTTGTTAATTTCATTTGTTTTATTCTATCATAAGGATTGTTTCGTTCTATTTTATTGTTATATATTATATTTTCATTTTGCTTAATTTGTAAATTTGTATACATATGTACATATATAACCTGTTTTTTTTCAATAAATATGTACATAATTGATACTGCTTTATATACATATCTATCTATGCTTTTCCTTTCACCATTTCCTAAACAATTAAACAAACACTAAAACAATGCTGAGTAATTTTTCATCAGTTTACACAATACTTGTAGGTGAAAAAGTGGGGATAATTAAGGTAACCTCTGATTAAGGGACACCTCCCATTAACGGACAGTTTTGAGTGCACCGAGGGTGTCCACTAATGGGAGGTTTTACTGTATCAGAAACTGTTCTCCCATTGTCTCAGCATAACTCTTTCATGGCGTCTTCATTATGTTTTCTTGAATCTGTATTGTTTTTTGTATGGTTCTGAAAATTTTCATTGTGTTCATCTCTTTGAAGCAATATATTTTTTTCTTCTCTTTCATTCATATTGTGATTTTCATTTATATTTTCTAACTTTAACTTTTCGCTATTTTCTGGTAATGAACAATTGTCTGAAATAATTGCATGTTCATGTACGGTACTATCTTCTGTATTACTGATGTAATTGTTGTACAATATATCAGTTTTATTAAAATTAACTAGTTCTGTTTGTTGCTCTTGAGATTGTTCACTTATTGTTGATTTTACATTGGCTGTTTCATTAAAACTTTCTGTACTTTCATCACCTTTTGTACCATTTTCCAAAATCATTTTTTTTATTTCTTCCATTATTTTCTCATTTTCTTTGCATGACTTGTATTTTCTTGTATCTCGATTTTGTGACTCACAACCTTTTCCATTATTGCTATTGCCATCATTATTGCTACATGCATAACTTTCTATTTCATCTTCATCATCAACATATATCTCATAAGTTTTTGTTTCAGGTATATTTTGTTCATTAATTTCTAGTTCCCCAATTTCATACGTGCATTGATTAACTGGTACCCTTCCAAATGCAGGATAGGTGCTGCTTACCTCCTCATGGTTTTCTAATGACTTATATCTTTCTTCATGTTCAATAGTGTTTTTTGGATTATGAATATTTTTTTGTGAATTTTTTGCTGATGTTTTTTTATAACAACTTTGATAACGTTTTAATAAAATATTGTCAAATGAATGTGGTCCAGAATAGCCCCTTAACAACTTTAATTCATCCTCATCATCACTGTCATAAGCTAAGATTGGATTGTATGCTTGTTTTGGAATTGGATCAGTGGCACCCTTACTGCTCTTAAGTGTTGTTTCTTCTTGGTCACTTGTATCTGTTGCTGTATCAACAATAACTTGACATGGTTTCTCTGTTAGGTCGTTATTTGTACCGTCTAGGAAAGTTTTGTAAATGTCTTCAATTACTCCAGTAATTATATTGTTTGATTCAGTAGAATTTATTTCTTTTTTTATCGTATTATAATTTATCAAAACATTACTAAGATCTCTTTTATTTTCTGAAACAATGAAATCATCATAAGTATCTTGATATATATTTTTGTTATTATTATCTGTATTGATGCTGCTTTCTAATGTGTCATTATTAATTTTCTCAGAAGTAGTAACAATGTCAGTTTGTATGTTTTCTATCGAATAATTAGTCATTTTACTGTCAGAAATTTTTGGTTGTCCGGATTTTTCTGGTGTATTTTCATTAATAGTAAGTTCAGTATATGAATTGATTAAGCTTTCAATGTTTATTTCAATATGACTTTCATTATTTAATTTATTCAAGTTAGATTTACATTTTTTACTGGGTTCACATTCATTTATATCTTGTAGTACATTAAAGGAGCAATTTTTATTCAGCAAATCACTATCAGAAGAACTTTTTTGATTGAATGTAGAATAGTTTACTGTTTCATGAATTAAGTTTTTTGATGATAATTGAACCAAATTATGTTTTTCAACACTTTCAGTGCTTTGTGGTTTGTCATCACCATTTATATCTTGTAGTACATTGCAGGGGCAATTTTTTTTCAGCAAATCACTGTCAGATAAACTTTTTTCATTAAATGTAGAATGGTTTACTGTTTCATTGATTAAGTTTTTGGATAATAATTGAATCAAATCATGTTTTTCAAAACTTTCAGTGCTTTGTGGTTTGTCTGAAACCTCAAGATGTTTTAAAGAAGATGGCAGATCAGGATTGGCTACCTCGGTGATTTGTCTTTTTCCCATATCTTTCAAGTTTCTCTTATCATTATCTAACATGTATTCCTTAGAATCCACTTCTTGTTTGTTCTGTTTTGAATCCAATATATTTTGTTTACTCATTCCTTCCTCATCTAACTCATTGTATTGCTTCATTAATTTTTTTAAATCATTCATGTGGGATTCGACTAAATGAAATTCTGGTAAATTATTTGCTAATTTGGTATTGACTGCATCATTATTTGTCAATGGCTCTTCGCTCTTCTCAATTTTTTCTTTAAAATTTTCAGCACCAGTCAATTCATTAGGATTTCGCGATCTTTTTTCAGATTCGTTTTCAAATTGAATATCAGATTTATTTTTTGATAATGGTAATATTGTTAGCTCACTATCAATTTCAGTGATTAGGTTTTTCTTCTTCAAAGCATTAACCAAGACTTGGTTTTTATTTTCAAGTTTGTTATTATCTGATATGTTAAATATATCTGAATACGTAGTGGTTTTATGAATGTTTTGCCTGTATATGCCTTCTACGGTTGATTCATTGTTATTGCTATTGCTAGTAGCTTTATTTATTTCTGTTACTAGAACTTTTTCCTCATTGCTGTTCGAGCTATATTGCATAGTATTTTGGCTGTTCCCATCTGTAGCTCCCGCTTTGTAAGCAAATGAAAGCAAATTCATAAAGTCGTTATTATTTTTTGAGGGTTTCTCATCTTTCATAAATGATTCTCTTTTCATTTTGAAATTACCATCACTTGTTCCTGCAGTATATTCAAGGTTTCCTAATTCAGTTTGTTCTTTGTTTTGAGCTTTAAGGTAATCTTCATTAAATTTTCCTACACTAATTAGTCCTTCGCAAACATTTTGGAGTTTTATATCTTCTTCTTCAAATTCTTCCAATGGTGGTACTTCATTTATATCTTTACTTTCACCATTATTCACTTCCTTTTTACCAAATAGGTTATCAAAATTAACTTTGCTGAAATCATTTTTCTTCCTTGGATGATCTTCATTATCACTTGTTTCTTCATCAACATTCCTTTCATCATTTGGGTACTTTCTTCTTTTACTGCTTAAAGTCATTGGGTCTCTTCTTCTTCCTGGTTCTTTTTTTAAACATTCATCTCCATCTAAATCTGTACTTCCTGAACAAGTAGAGCATGATGAACCCAACAGATCTTCGGAGAGAAGAGATTCCTGTACAGATAAAATAAAATAAATTTATCCACAAAATATTGAAATATAAAATTGTTTGCCTAATAGCTCTTACTTCACTGTCGCCAACCGAAGAATTATCATTTTCTTTCTGATTTGGTTCTTTTTCAACAGATACATCCTTAGCATCAGTTACATCCTTTTGGTTAATCCATTCCTTTTCTGCATCCTCTTTACATTTTCGATTTTTTTTCACCATATGCATCAAGGCTGTGGAATTTATCATTATGTCAATAAGCATTTATTTATATATTTCCAAATATAAATTTGTCAAGTAATCCAGTAATTAGTTTACCATTCACACTATCCATTATCTTTTGGTCTTCTAGTTTTCGAAAATCTTCTCTAGATTTCTTTTCAGCTTCTTCACCTCCTCTTTCCCTTAAAAAGATTTTTTTTTTTTTACTTCAAATTAATAAAATGAATACCTATGTGAACATTTTGTAATTATGTTATTAATTTGTTATGCCCATTTATGAATGGAAATGGATTTATGATAATATGTTGTAGATTAAAATTATATAAGAATTCCATCAAATTAGCTAACTTAATTTAACAATTTTGAAGTTTGAATTATGATTGTGTATTAACATAAAAAACTTGAACTTTTTGGTTTAATTATTTTTTGTTGCAACACTTAAGAATTAAAATGATAAAAATAACCTTCATTCATGCTAAATGTTAACTAGTGAAAAAGAATACAGCATATGGCATATACAGTTTGACACAAAGTGGCATATGGAATAAAGGTAATTAAATAGAAATTCTATGTTTTTATGCTAATCTGCTCGTGCAAGCAAGCTAAGGCAAAACAGTAAACGATTAGGCACTAATTGAGATTTATATTTACTACTGTCATTTTTGTCAGGGCAACTGATGACTAATGGTCAAAACTGTATTTTGAAAAATAGCTTCTGAAGGTGCCACTTACTCCAATCAGTAAATAAAAATTGAAATTGAAGTCATATTAGTGGATAAACAATAGAATTGTAAAAAATTAAAAAAATCAAGAGTTGAAGCTTGTTTTTTTTTTACTCATTGTTGAAGAGTCTATCAATATTTAAATTGAAGCTGATAGGATGCAATTAAAATTACTTTATAATAATTATTTTCATAGCAATAACATTTGATAAAAAAATCTAAGCTGGTGACTTCTTAATTTTTAATGTATTGTATGAAAGAAAAAAAAAGTTTCTTTTTTAAAGATTATTGGTAGCTATTAAATATAGAGAGCTCAGTTAGGGATCAAATTGAGGAATATAATACTAAATATACAGTCCATTATAATTATTTTTGCCATGAGAGCTATTTCCTTGATAGTGCATTAGGAGATAGATAGATATGCATTTTGCCTGCTTGTGTAAAATGGCTTATCAAGTTATAGCAGAAGATTTTTTTTTTTTGGCTTCTTATCCATCAGAACCAGCATGTGGGGCCATGGTGGTTTGAGGCAAATATGGAGTTTTTAGTTCTCCATTTTAATGGGTCTAGTTTTTAAAATTGGTTTGAGTTGGTAGAATTGTGGAAATTTGAAGCTAAGAATATTATGGAAAGTGTATGATTACAATTTTCTTTGAATAAGACTAAAAATTTGGACGTACGGCTCATGCACGTTCAAGTTGTGTAACTCATACAGGCCCAGTTCAGGATTTAACTATTATCTCACTTACCGCCCATAAATGAGGTTATAGTAACTCGGTTGCATTGATTTCCTGTTTGCCTAAATAAATCTTAATCTTGTTTTTGTACTTAATAATTCATATCTTACCAAGCTTCAGCTGCTGCTCTGTCTTGAGGGAACACTGGTCGGTCATCTAGATAAGTTAATTGAGGCTGAAATCCAATCTATTGTTAGTTGCATGTACAATAGGATCATTATTCATAGGATATTAAAAATAAATTTCAATGGTGAATTTATATTTCAATTATTTCAAGATAATAGAGTACACATTATCTTCTGATAAAGTATAAATTATTTAAGCTCAGAATTCTTCACCTGATTCGGAAAACCTTTTAATTTAAATTTAGAATTTTTATCTGTTGCCTTAGTCTTAATAAAATGAAATCAGGTGTAAAAAATATGTCTACAAAAAGTTTTGCCATCATCAGAGCAGCTTAGTTACATAGAGTTCAGCTCGACTTAAAAACTTTCACAGTAGCATGCTAAATTATGTATTTATTAAATTGCTTATTTATTTATCTTTTTAATTTTTATTTATTTATATATTTTTCTAAACGGGACATGATCATTGCACAAGAATATAACAACGTGTCCGAAAATATCTCTACTCTTCTAGCAATTTTTTTCATTATTCAATTTGTATAAAATAAAAATATAAATTTGTAAAACAAATATTTAAGTATTATAATGTCATCAAATACATCTTTATTTTTTTTTTCAGTAAAAAATAAATATATTATGTTACACTTATAGTTAGACAAATAATTTAAATTTATGTATAAGAAAAATAAAAACATCAATATCACTTACACATTTGAGAGTGATGATTTTTCGATAATACCTAATTTTTCCCACTACAGGATTACCAATGAGTGATAGGACTCTTAGTGAATTCATTTTTCCAAAAATCTGCGAAAGAAAAACAAATTTTTTTTCAAACAGTTCTAAATTAATAAATTAGTTTTTCTCCTTTTAATTTTTGATTTCACTACCTATTATAAATTTTTGAAAGTAAATCAAAACTGTTCAGTGGAAAATGGCAATGGCAAATATTTCCACATGGTAATCACAGTAGTTTTATTGTAATATTATTGTTTGTAGCCCTTATTGTTTTTCAATTACGTAAAAATAAAAAATATTGCTTCGCGGGTTAGCGTCCCACGGTGGCCCTAGGGTTTTTTTAAAGGGAGTAAAAAATCCTTGTCTATGCCGTCGCTCGGATAGGACGTAAAATGGAGGTCCTGAGCCTGTACGATGTCAGGTACTCGTTAAAGATCTCTATCCTAATTATACCTGGATAGGCAAAATTTAGGACTCTCACTGCAGCATCGTCCGATTAGCCTTAATGGCATAAAGTGTCGTTAAAACAAACAAACAAAAAATATTGCTGTTAAAAAATCAATGCTGATACATTTTTTTTTTAATTGCTTTAACTCCCTTCAATAAAGCGATATTGTATTTAGGAAACTCCGCAGCATTGTGCATAATACACTCTGCATGAAGTAAGAAAAAACGAAAATCGAATGATTTATATCTTGATATCACTTTGTTTTTGTAACTGACTATTTTTATCGTCTAATAAATAGGTGAGCGAACTGTTTATTATTTGTTTACTAAGTGTGTACTAAGACCATCTAAAAGTAGACTTGGACAGGTAATTAAGTAGTCGAAATAATAAAGATAATTATATTTCATAAAAAAAAAAAAAAAAATAAAAAAAAATAATATAAAAATAAAAACAAAAAATAGTTTTCTAGATTGTTTGGAGATTCTCTTGAATTCTTCACAAACTTTAATAACGGACGCAATCGTTTTTATACAAGCTCATGCAATTTCTAGTAAAAAAAAAATTTGAAGCTATTATTTGTTCTCTGGATGAAAAATAATTTAAATCAAGAAAATGATCTCATGCAGATTGCTAGTAATTTGAGCTAGATACATCAAGTGTGTTCGAAACTCATGGCTTGTTATATAAAATAGTATTTATTATATATTTTTTTTTTCAATTCTTAATTGATGAAACTAAATAACACCTCTTATAACATGTAAACTAATCAAGACTTTGAATAATATTTTCACAATTTTACACAAGACTATTTTCTATTTATCATGTTTCTCTTTAGACAGGAATTACTTATTAATTAAAGCGATAAACGAATTTCATGTACTAATTTTTACATTGGACATTTTTAAATGGACCCTAATTCAAGATAATACACTTGAGAATGACAAAGCAGTTGGAAATATTGATAATATATGAAACAGAGATTCATAGTCTGCTTGGAGTAACTTTTTTTTTCGGTATCCCTTTCTGGTTATGTGTTGCCTTCGTGGGTTCACTTTAGAAGTGTAACCAAACTATTCTGACCATGGTGGGAAGTTCCAGATTAATTCCGCGGCTCCACCACCGCTTTCTGCCTATGCATGGTATACGGGGGGGGGGGGGGAGGAGTTATATTAAGATGCTATTACACTGTGCGAACCTCACCCTCGCACAGCCTGTCTGGAACCGAGTTCGGCTAATCTGAATAAGACGCGAACTCGAACGGGTACTTTATCTGTTCGCCTTTGTGTTCAGGCATATCGCTAGACTCGTTTTTGAGTTAGTTAATATAAGCTTGTAGACCTTCTTTTAGTTTTAGGCTTCACGTTTCAATGCAAATTGCTGTTAGTGGTACGCCGGTATGGCAAAGTTCGGAAGAATATCTCTTCGAGGGTGAGGTTCGGATTATGTAAAGGCACCTTTAGAGAAGTAACCAAACCATTCTGGCCATGGTGGGAAGTTCAAGATTAATTCCGTTGTTCTATCACGAAATAATAGTGAACCCGCCCTGGGTGGATTCGAACCGTCCCCGTTCGGTTCTAGAATGCTGAAGTGGTTATAGCCCGAATGTGCTCGGTTATACCGTCCCTTGTTACGAGTAAATTGGGATTCAAGCAACTATTTTATGAAGATAAATGTGCAAAAGTCTGTGGAAGGGTTTTCACACACTTTCAAGAAGACAGAATGCCCCCATTGATTGAATTTTTATATCCATTGTTCTTTGATCACCTGTGGTGTAGTGGTTAGTATAGCCAAGTACTACACAAGGTCATGGGTTTTTAGCCCGCCAGGTTGCCCTAGGATATTTTACTCCCTTTAAAAAGTCAGTAGCCCCACCAGATTGCCTCTGGTTTTGAAAAGAGTAAAAAATCATTGGCCAAACTATGGGACGTAAAATGGAGGTTCCTAGGTTTTCAGTCCCTCTCCTAATTATACCTGGAAAGGTAAAATTTAGGACTCCTACTGTAGCATCGATTAGTTTTAGTGGCATGAAGTGACGTAAAATAAACAAACTCTTCCAAGGCTATTATATTAGTTGTTCTTATCCGCTCTTCCATTCTCACTCCAGTTGCATCGGCTATAATTTAAATTCATCTTAATATCCATAGAGGATACGAAATTCGATTTCTAAATTGAATTTATTACTTTTTAGATTAGAAGTTTGCCTGGAATAAATAATTTTCCTTTTCTAATTTCAAAACCCTAGAGAAGCAATGTTCGAACGTATTCTACAAATGTTCATAAATGCCATTGTTTTTAATAACGGCCCAATAAATACATGAAGATAAATAAAAAAGAAAAGAAGTATTCATGATGATTATAAATCATTAATACCTCAATGACGTTTGGATCTTGAATATAATTGTGAGAGAGATCTAAGACTGAAAGAGATTTGCAATCTCCTAAATGTTCCAGGTCTTCCATGGTTTCAATATGGTTGTGGCTGATGTTTAAAGTGTTGAGCTGCCCTAATGAAGCTGTAAGAGAAAAGAAGGGATAGTTTTAATGAGTTATTCATTCATATCATAAATTTAAAGAATAGGATAGATGTCAGAGCATGATGGATCCAGGAGGTCATAAGCCCCCCTTGAATATTTTGCTTTTCAATTTTTTTGTATTTTAAACGAATAATACAATTTGGAAGTTTTTTTTTTTTGTTCGGAAACCCTACCTGGTCATGTGTGGCATACGGGGGGTTACTCTATTGGTGTGACCAACCTATTCTAACCATGGTGGGATGGTAGAGATTTATTCCGTGGGGCCTCCACGAATAAAAGTCAAGCCTCCCAGGGCGGATTCGAACCGCCGCACAGTGGTCCCGATTCAAGCATTACGGTGCAAAAAATCCCAAAACCAACTTTTTTTTTTCTGGATCTAATAATTTTTCTTGGTTTTTATATGACAGCTGGACCTTGGAAAATATAGTTGAAACAAAAATAAAATAAACTTTGTGGAATATACAACATTTCAAAGTCGTATGTTTCTGGCATCTCCATCCGTGCCCTTTTTGCAGCCCGCTAACCAATGGTTGTATCATTCGCTTGTTAATTTCTATCAATTTTTACTTACACCTTGAATATGCATTCCATATACAATATACAGCCATCCAAATGATTTCTGTATCCATTGATTTAAGCGAATGAACTATTTTTTAAAGTAAACAATTTTGGTCACCTATTCTTCATATTGGGGAATGTCTGAATAATTTTGCCCGCGATTTTTTTGCCACTACACGTTACAGAAACTATCTGAGTTTCAATTTGTATAAGTTTCACGTCCCACACAACACCACAACATTAGGAAAAGGGGAGTTTTTAGAGATAAAGCATGAGTCATGGCCGGCCGGCTTTAAGGGTGCGCTACTTTAATTTGATATTTGTGGTCCTAATTTCTGTTGAGTTAGTTAATAAATCACTAATTACAGGGAAATGAAATGTTCTGTGTTGAATATGAAATAATACAAAGTTTGAACAAGATCCGTCAACTGTAAGTATTTTTTGCACCATGATGGGTAGATCGGGACCACTGCGTCGTTCGGCTCTAGCCTGCTAAAGCGGGTCGCGCTCAAACACGCTCGGCTATCCCGGCCCAATTAGGAAGTTACTATGCCCTACCTACACCTAACACTTTTGGTTGTTTGGATCGCAGTCCTATACCTTTAGCTAATTAAGGTCATGTTTCAGTAATTAAAAAAACATAAAAATTATTCAATAGCATAAACAGTTTGGAGATTTGATGAAAGTCTGAGGGGCCTATATTTTTGAATAAGCCTTATAAGAAGATGGAGGATTAAAATGATAACTAAGGTGGGATTTATACATTAATGTAATAATCTACACACTAAAGACATATAATAAGTATAATCACTTATTTACTTATTCTTGTAACTGAAAAATATTAAAGTTGAGTCGGTAGAAAAATTGTGCTAAGGAATGTAGCAATGGCATTGATAGCCAAACCTGAAGGCAGTATACCACGTGTCCATTGTTACCAGAGAAGCCTAATAGGGCTTTTGAACTCGGTTTAATTTATATCTATTAAATATGGTGGATCTGTTTTTGTGGCGAAGCTGAAAACTTTTTTTAGGCACATACATATTTCCCTTTTCTTGTTACACTAAAATACTTTCTTAAGGCACGGGCAATCACTATAAATATTTGGAGGCCGTACATTATGTTGGCCCAATGTTCGCAGATACATTGGTCACACTTTTTGGCAAATCTTCATGACAAATATTTCCTTCTTACATTCTCCAAGCCCACTCTCACTCAAATATTTAGCTATGGATTATAGTTTGATAATTTCCTAGCATTTTCGACAAAATTAGAACGTGATGACAGCTAACATTGGTTGCAGTCTCAACAATAATATCTTGTAGCTTATATTATCATTTGTTGAAATAGAAACTGCTGAAAAGAAAATGGTGGATAGTTTTTTGAAAAGAACTAGTTGAAGGCAAGCTGTTTTTATTATTTCTAAATGAATCATTACATTTCTCCCTTAGAAATATGTATTTATTGAAAAATGTATGTCCTTTATAAATTGAAATTTTCATTTCTATTTCTTGGGGTAAACCAAAATTTATTCGAGGCTATGACGTCCACTCATTTTCAGAAGAAGGTCGATAAAAAACAAGTTAATTTTAATTGTTCTAGTAATAATTCCTTGAAAATAAGTGACTATTTGGCCAGAAAAAAAGTTATTTAAAAAAGAAACGGACCTCTGTTGGAAACAACTATTATCCAATATATGGCAGTTCCCTTAGCAGAATTGCGTGTGAAAATTTCCTTACTTAATCTTTCTATAAATTTCTTTTAAATTATTTAGAATATCATTATGTTATATAAAGGCAATATGTAAATTGTATATACCTTTGAAAATAATTTATACCCCAATCTCAGTTTTTTTAGGTGATTCCTAATTTATTGTTTCTTAGTTTAATAGGATAGTGAAAATTCTGCTACTTTTACATGATTTTCTTATTGTATACTGTCGGAACTTATTCATGTAATATAAAATACTCAATCCATATAACTAAAGGAAAACGTTAATAGATCCTGAAACAAAATTTTCTGGGATAAATCATCTTTTATCTTTAGAAACTTAGAAGATTACATAGAAACAATCTATGTATGGGCCCTTGATACCGATATCCTTCTTTAATTGAAGGTGCAAGGCTATCCTGATAAATCCTTAGACTGTTAATTATGAAATGATTACTACCTGCTATAACCGAAATTATAGAAAATTGATGATTTTATTCGTAAAATGTTTATGAAAATATAATAACTTTCGGCGAATAAAAATATCTACATTTTCATATCGATTAAAAATTCATGAAAATAATTATTAATGAATTTCATTGTTTTATTTTTTTCTTCTGCTTTTTTATTATAATTATTTTTTCACAAAATACAAAATAAATTTACCTTTATTTATAAATAGTAATATAACGGTAGATAAAAAAGTAAATGTTTATTTCTGTAACCTTGTGAAAAGTTCTAGAGCCACCTGGAACGGTTACTTCGTGATTACATGTTAGGAACGTTCCAGGTGGCTCCAGATTGTTCCGTTGCCAACTAAATATAAGGATGCCCTTTAAGTCAGTTTAACCTCGACCAGCGATGTGATACAGTTACTTTTTATTACATTGGTAATGTTTTGTGTTCTCGTTATGATTTTGACGTAAATAAAAATTGTTCAAATCCATATGCTATAATTTTAGTTGAATAGTAATAAAACAATAGTAATAACAACAACAATAATACTTACATAGGTTTTGTATTTTTTTGATGCTGTTATGACAAAGATTGACTGTATCAAGCTTGGACATCTTTTCAAGATTTTCTATATACTGTATTAGATTGTTCTGGAGGTACAAGCTGCGCATTTCTGTCTGTTGGTCTAAATTTTCTATTTTTCCTATACCGTTGTTTTCTAACCATAGACATCGTAGGCCTGTGTACTCTTCCAGGTTTTCTATCTTTGCATATCCTGACATCATAAAACAATTAGATATATTTTTATTGTATGTCAAAAGATTGATTCATTTTTTTAATATTAAGAGAGGCATTTCATTATAACTTTTTTTTGAATATCGATTAAGTCATATTGTGGGTTCCTTCCGTCAACTGTTAATAATATTAACGATAATTGATAATATTAAAGATTTCAATCACATAAAAATAAACATAGTTTAATCAAGTAGATTACTATTACTAAAAAAAGTTTTTTTTTTTTTTAATGTAATTTTATTTTGTTTAACGACTAAATAATTTTCGATATCACTTCCGTGACGTTTTTGTACATATATTTTAAAATCCTAGCATTTTAGGATCCGCCAATAGTGAGCCACAACCTCAACTCTTTTCTTAAGCAGTTTAATGGTGATTTTTTAACATTGTTTGATTTTTTGAGACGGCATTTTAAGATATTTTCTTGTGTGCAATGAAGTAGTGAAGTTTTAAAAAATAATAAATGGCAGTATAGCAATACAACTACTCTATTCTCCACATCCACTTTAAGTAATTAGAGAGCGTGGCAATTCTTTTTTTAATTAATTTTTTTCTTTCTTCATAAATGTAAATTGAAAAATTAAATTTATCTTCATCGCGTGTATTTTTTTTCTCATTTTTAACCGGAAACCGGATAGCCATCTGTATATCATCAGCTCAGAGAGATTCCTTCCAACAGTAGTAAGGAGCGAATCATAATAATTATATTTACTCGTATTACGTATTAATATCACAAGATATGAATTAATGAACTTGAAGCAATGTTTTCTTGATTTAATATTGGCATGGGCCATTCAAAAGGTGTGACAATCAACTTCCTTATTACTATTGTCTATTGTTCTAAACGCATTGTAACCAACCTTTGTAGTGGAGGTAGAGCACGTCGTTAAGGTGCGGAGTATTGTACAGTTTATGCTTCTTGCATATGTCCTTGATGGCCTCCTTCGTCATCCTGAAATATCAATAAGGGTAGCAATGACTAAATGATTGATATTGGAATTACATACATTATTGTTCAAATTGTGTGAAGTCAATAAATAGAGATTGTTTTTATAAATATTGATGCTTGTAATATGGATAGCAAATGAAGGGTTCAATGGCTCTCTAGTGTCTTTGATATGTCGCAATTATTATTAAGAATCATTTGAGGATATCGGCATTGAACGTTAAAGCGAATCTTTCGTAAGAGTACGGTAATGATAAATGCATATTTTACATATTTAGCCAACATAATTAGTTGGTACCATAATGATATAACATACATAAGTCATTTTAACGAACGTTCACTCGCAGGAAAAAGAGCGAAATTGACTTACACCACTACGATTATAATACGCTCTAGTAGAAGTTTTCGAGGTCGACATCCATCAGGTTTTCCCCAGAAAAAAAAAAAAAAATCTTCACATGGGAACATGCATTCAACCAGAGGAAATTTATGAAATATTACGATTTCACGAAAAGTAGAATCACTTTAGAATCTACTGCTAACTAAATTTCGACTTCATATGGATAAGTATTTGTAATATCATTATTCAAATCATACTTGGGATGATTTGAGGAAGCCTGAGGAAGCGGAAAAGGAAGGCATGTAAATAATCATCAATATATATTATAAAGCAAAGTGTACAATGTGCGTGCTGATAAGGCTCAGAAATGACTCCACTTACGATCAAGAAAGTTATGTCGTCGTGTAGGTTTTTGTTTTTGTCTTTAGGGTATAAAATTGAGAAAATTACAGGAATTTTAAGCCTCTCGCACTATGTCATTAGCGGGTTATAAATGAAAAATTTAGTTCGAGCTCCAGGCTACCAGGAAGCGCTAGAGTGCGATTGACCCAATTTTTAATGTTAATTCATTCAGTTTGCATTGATGGATGAAGTATGGGGGAGAAGAACTCAGGAAAAACCTTCACGAATTGATGATCAACGTCTGGGAAACGGAAACTATGCCGACAGAATGGGCAACAGCCATTATCTGCCCGATACATAAGAAGGGAGATCAGACAGAGTGTGCTAACTATAGAGGGATCTCACTACTCTCTTGTGTGTATAAGCTGCTCTCTGACATTCTGTTTGAACGGATCCTCCCGTATGCTGAATAAGAACTAGGAAGATACCAAGCAGGATTTCGGAGAGGACGTTCAACCATTGATCAACTGTTCAGAATGATCTTAGAAAAAAGCCTGGAGCACAGGATGGTCACCCACCATTTATTTGTAGATTTCAAAGCTGCGTACGATAGCGTTGGCAGGACTCAACTCTACTGTGCTTTGGATGAGTTAGGCATTCCACAGAAGATGACCATGCAAAGCTCAAAGGGCCTGATACGTGTTGGTTGTGACTTCTCTCAGGTGTTTGAAGTAAACAGTGGGATACGGCAAGGGGACGCCCTTGCCTGCCTATTGTTTAATATGGCAAAAGAAAGAAGCCGAGTGATAGAGGCCGGTATCCAGACCAGTGGAAAAATCTTCATTCGCCCGACCCAGCTTCTCGGATATGCAGACGATATTGATATCTTAGGAAGTTCTGAAGGGGCTGTCAGAAGCATTTACAGGGCTTAAAACAGCTGCAAGAAGACTTGGTTTAGAAGTTAATGAAAGAAAAACTAAGTACATGAAGGTTGGTGGTGAGGTAGATCTGAGCGCTCCGTTCGAAGTTGGATCTTTTAAGTTTGAGAGAGTTGAAAGCTTTGTATACCTCGGAACTGAAGTAGATAATAAGAACGATATGGCTCAAGAGATACAGAGAAGGATCACTGCTGACAATAGATGTTTTTTTGGACTTGGCCGACACTTTAGAAGTAGGTACCTCACAAAGCAGACCAAACTGAACATGTACTAGACCCTCGTAAGGACCGCACTGCCATACGGATCAGAGGCTTGGACCATGACGAAAAGTGATGAGAGTAAGCTCAGTGTGGTCGAGCCAGGGATTCTCAGGAGGGTCTATGGCCCAGTAAAGGTGGGTGAAGTCTGGAAGAGAAGGAAAAATAGGGAACTGAGTACTCTATTTGTCGACCTCGACATCGTCACGTTTATAAAACTTGGCTGACTAAGAGGGGTTGGACATGTGGCCAGAATGCATACCTCCGAAATACCGAAAAAAGTGATGACTGAAGAGCTACACTTGACGAGACGAGTAGGAAGACCAAGGATTAGATGGCTGGACAGCGTAGCCAGTGATGCCAGAACTTTACGGGAGAGCTGCAGCAGAAGACAGAGCCAACTGGTGGAGGCTGGGATGTATGTATGTTTGTATTGGTTATATTTTTTTTCAGCTGTTCTTTTTAAATTACTCAAAATTAAGCTAAAATTAGTTTCTTTTATAAGATTATTGTAAAATAGTTATTTTACATCTCTGCAATGAATTATAAAAACAAGAGTGAACATTTCGTATTAGTACAATGAGAGAATAAAAACAGACATAAAAAAAAGAGATAACTTCACTGAATATGAATCGAAAATAAAAAGTTTGAAGTGTATTTATTGTAGTTATCAGTTGTTTGATTACTATGTATATGAGCCTTCCAGTTGACAAAATGACGAACTCCAATTTCAGCATTTTTTCAATAAGATTTTATCATCCCTCATAGTTCAGGATAAAAAGAAATAAGGTAAAAAATTGTACCTTCATGAAATTTTTGTTTTGATTTTGTATTAGCAGTAAGATTCGAGATCTGCTGAGTTCGTCCAAATTAAAGAGGGATCTCTTAAGGGATGTTGAAATAGAAGAAAGGTTTTAAAAAAAAAGTTTCTATGAATCTTCTGTAGTTCTATACTTCTGGATCTGACGGCACCATCTCTATGACGTTATATTCAACACGTCGAAAGTTGTACTAGATTATAGTTATTGTACCTTGCTAACACGATGATTATAACGCACATATCGCACGTCGGCAAGAAGATGATTAAAACTGGAAAAACTATTTTTTTTTTTGTTGATAAACACATGTGAAGTTTCAACTGCTTTCTCAATGTAGGTACAAGCAGCGACTACGGAAAATAGTCTACCATTTGAGCGTTTAGTACCAATGGAACTAACTGTAACTCAAAAGTAGCCTTCTACTTGCGTTAACACGATCATCCCCTCCGTTAAAGAATATGTTGACTTGTGCCTTAAGCTAACGAAATTATTAATAATATTGTAACTATTATGACATTGTAGGTTTTGTCATTCTGATTCCAACGTTATTTATAACTCAAAATTGAGATATTTAGAGTTATAACAATCCGACGTGCGGTATACAGATTAATTAGTCGATTGCGGATTTTTCTGTTAAATGTGGGTCTAATATCTATTATTTCAAAAATCTTTAGCTAAGTATGAGTAAAATGTAATAAGATAATCACAAAACCTACAAGAAAGTTAACACATATTACGAATTAATAGACAGGTGTTAATTTGTTAAAAAAACTTCATATATACATCCTTCAAAGAATAAATACTGTCATAGAAAAATGATCAATTTGAAATTAATAGCCATATTATCTGTCCAAGGATTCGTAAGGTCGTGTAAGGTAAAATACAGTTATGTACAGTGAAATAAAATTTTTACATCGCTAAATCGAATAAAAAATTCTCACGGCATCGCAGACTGTAGATTGAAAGTTATCACAGGCTATAACGGCAGCATTGGGGGGAGGGTCGAGCACCAGCAGTCAGCGCATAAGAAATACTCAAAATATAATTTTTTTAACTGAGATCAGATTTTTCAACTACAATCTAATAGCTGATTATCTGTTGACTGCATGGAATGGACTTATAGGATTCAGAATCACAAACGATGCATAACTCGACAAAGGTGCAGCCAAATTAATTTTTCATTTACCATTTTCAACCCCCATAAAGTATGTAGAGTTCCTTATGTAGGCGGACTCTGCAGAACTAGACTATTAATACCAAGTTAAAAACCGAAGTTTCTAGAAGGTACTAATTGTGTTCTATATTTCCTTTGATATTGTATTTTAAAGCTTTTCTGTCATTAAAACTATTACACGACTCCCGGAGCGAAGCCGGGTATCCTAGCTAGTTCGTCTATAACTTGAACGATGTTATTGAAATTCCATATCTGTTTCAATTAGTCGGCAGTCTAAAAACATTTTTTTTATTTTGGTTCCCATTCCATCTTCTAAGCATCGGATTCTTTCTAGATAAGAAAGAGAGGTTTCTGAACTTGCAACAACTGGATCAGATTGACGTTGACCAGCTGAGAATAAAATTTAAAATAATATAATTTTATGTTGTTATGTAGTAATTAGTTATCGTCTAGAATCTTTTATCTTCTAATAAAATAGTTTAAAAAATATAATTTTACTTATTTATCTTAGTTTGCCTTTTTTTTTTTTGCTATATGTTACTATTGTAAAAAAAAAGTTTAGTTAGTGACTATAGGAAGATACTAATATTCTCTATTTTATTTAGACATGGGTCATTCTATATCAAGTGGTCCAAAGTGGTTGTCTGCCAAAAATATCTGCCAAAAATCAGCTTTGATGTACATGCCCTTATACCCAAAACTTACCCTCGAAAAAGGGTGTTTTGAGAAATTAAAGCAGTTGTTTTCAATAGCACTTTTCAAGTATTGGATTTCAAAATATTCAAATAATAAAGAGATCACGAAATATAGAACAGACTTTAAGGAAAATAATTGTGTTTGAATTATTAGTTTATGACTTACCAGTCTTGAGAAAATGAGTTTTCTGTGAGAGCTTAAAAACTCAAAAATCGCCCTGAAATGTAAAACAAAAATGACTGCCATTTTGTAACGGTTGATCCTACAAATTTTTAAAAAAATGATTTGAACTACTGATTCCATACGAAATGTGTGGTAAAATTATATTTTTTTTCTAAAATGATCGAGCAACCACTTTGGACCACATGATAAGGAATGACCCACATATATTTTTAAAAAAGGCTTAAACCTCAAAAGTCGAAAATTAGGTTTAAATTTAGTATTTAGTCGCTAAACTATAAATAATAATATATTGAATCGATAAACACTGTCAAAAACAAAACAAAAAATAACCTTGACGGTGGCATATTTACACAAATCCATATTGTCAGCCTCCTCATCAAGGCAAATGATTCCACATTTATAAACACTTGCAAGTGAAATACGATAAATCGGTATTTTATCTATCTAGGAAGAGGGTAGGTATCCTGGGTTGATTGACATAGATCCGAAAGTTATAGAGGAAAACAAGGAGGAATCCATGGTCAATGTCGAAACGGTACAACATTGTATACTGCAAGGTTTAACCTTGTGGGGCTCAAAGTAACCTGGTCAAATATCAGCGGAAGTTCCTCATGACAATTTCAGCAAGTATATCAATGCACCATACAGTATTAGGTTTCTTTTAACAGATTTATTCCTAGTTAGTTACTGTATTATTCCGTTTTATAAATATTTAAAGATTTTACAGTGCACATTATATTTTTTATATATATAGATGTTATTACTGTAAATTGAAATATTATTGTCCAAAAGCTAACCCACTATTATTTATACCTAATAAAAGCGGCTTTAGTATTAATTTCCTCTTGGAGAGCTCGAATCCTGAAAATATATATAAAAGTAAGAATTCCATCGCAAATGGCATGTTCTTCTAAATGAGTTTTGTACAGAATATTAATAGAGATGTTCGTTCCATCTAAGCCAATTTTAAGTGCTATTATTTCGATTATACGCGAACATTGCGACACAATCCCTCGCTGGAAATAATGTTTTCTCAAATGGGTTACGTAACTGGAAGAAGATTGTTTTTAATTTCCTAGCAAGCACAGAAATTAGATAGATTAGAGATAAATGGAAAATAACCACGCTAGGATCTATATTTAGTGAGACCCTGGACTTGATTTTTTCACTACTGGACAAGGTAGTACCAACAGGTGTCAATGTCAAAGGTTATTCTCAAGCCTTCGCCGATATTCTTATTAATCAGTTGTCTGATTGTGAACGATCAAATCTAGGCCAACATGCCGTTCCGAAGAAAAAAAAACATAATAGTAATAGAAAATAGCATAACTTAAATTTGGAAAAAAACAACCAAAGTTTGAACTCTTAAAGGGATCTTTTTTTTTTTTTTTTTTAATCCATGTTTGTCTATGAATATTAAAATGATTAACTTTGTACATAAATGAGAATCACTTGAGCACATTCCTTTATTTTTTTTTACTATCGATTTTTACAGGAGAATCAGTAGTCAGTCATATTCAATATTTAAAGGAAATGGACAGGCGATTGTTTGTAATTAATAATGATCTCGGTTTTAATATAGTTGTTTATATTTTTAATTATTTAAGTAATATTTTTAACAGTATTTTATGTATTTATTGTTATCAAGTCTGGGAAGTAGTAATTCTATTTATTGAATAACGTAACTGGCCTTCTCTTTAATGTCCTATGTATGAGACAGATGCTGTGAATCAGTGAATCACGAATATAAATCATTAGCTCATAGCTCAGGATAAACCATACTGTTATGATCCCTTGGCTTACCGGTTTTATATTTATACCAGTCACAAGATAACATAGCTCGTTGCCTATTATATTAATAATCTAGAGACATTGCGAGATACGTGATAGTTACAGTTTCAAATGCTCAACTGCGATATATCTGATTAGGCTTCTTACATTTTCATCGAACTATGTCTAAGAGAGGCTTTTCTTAATATCAAAAAATCTGGTGCTTGCGCGCAACACACAACTTTCACATACCAACTTACTTACATTAGAAATTAATGTGTTTTGTTAATTGTCACTTCTCAAAGTTCCACATTTTTCCACATTCATTTCTTATTTTTGTTTTGATCCCTAAATTACACTATTTTTTTTTATTATCAAATAAAAGTTTTTACTTGCGATAATTCGGCAATGCAAGCATGATACTCTAAGTCGTCTGATTTTATAATTCTCTACTTAGTTGTTGAAAACTTCATTTAGTTGCCATGAAACAAATAATTTCCATTAAATGAACAGAACGGCTTTAATTTTGTTAACACAATGGCCTGTCTTTAAACGCGTACTCTGCATGCGTGGGCTCAACGTATTTTATGAGCTGACTGAATATTTTTCTTTTTTTCTCCACTATATGTTTTACTTGATTTTTATCATATCTCATATTTAGCCATTTCTTATATTAAGGCGTTACGAGAGACAGTTAATTTCTCCATATAAACTAAAACAAAGGTACTTTATAGGAAACAAAAAAACAAACAAAAAAGGCCCCTTCCCCATTTAAGCCCCATCAGAACATTTTAATAATGATAATGCTTACCTGATGTTATAAGACCACCTAATTTCCATTGAACATGACGAATTTGGTGAAAAGCCGTTTTTGAGATAATCGAAAAAAAAAGGTATGAAATAAAGTGCCCCCTCCGGTTGACCAATTTTGATGAAATATTGACTATCACATCTTTGGGATATACATACATCAAATACCCAGTTTGATCAAAATCGTTAAAGCCGTTTATGAGTAAATAAAAAAAACACCTGGAAATGATACAAAATTTATTAAGTAAAATCCCCCCTTCGGTTGATCAATTTTGATGAAATTTTTAGTCATATCTCGGGCATATTAATATATCTAATACTCAGTTTAATCAAAATCGTTACAGCCGTTTTTGAGTAAATAAAAAAAACACCGGAAAATGATTCAAAATTTATTAAGTAAAGTCCCCGCTCCGGTTCACCAATTTTGATGAAATATTGACTATCACATCTTTGGAATATACATACATCAAATACCCAGTTTGATCAAAATCGTTATAGCCGTTTATGAGTAAATAAAAAAAACATCTGGAAATGATAAAAAATTTATTAAGTAAAGTCCCCCCTCCGGTTGATCAATTTTGATGAAATTTTTACAGTCATATCAGGGGCATATTAATATATCAAATACCACTCAGCTTGATCAAAATCGTTGAAGCCGTTTTTGAGAAAAAGAAAAAAAACACCTGAAAATGATACAAAATTTATTAAGTAAAGTCCCCCCTCCGGTTGATCAATTTTGATGAAATTTTTACAGTCATATTTGGGGCATATTAATATATCAAATACTTAGTTTAATCAAAATCGTTAGAGCCGTTTTTGAGAAAATCGAAAAAACGTAAAAAGTTATTAAATAAAGTACCCCCTCCCTTTGACCAATTTTGATGAAATTTTTGCTGCCACATCGCGTGCATATACATAGACTAAATACCTTATTTCAGGTTCGCACGGTTTATAGTTTTTGAGCTAGTCTGTTCACACCAGTAGCGGATCCAGGGGAGGGGCGCGGGGGGCGCCCCCCCCCCCTGAGAGGTGAAGACACTCATGCAGTATTAATGTTTCTATATATAGTCATTTTTCAACTACACTAATTGAAAATGAATTGAATTGAAAATGAATTGTAACATTTACAGTAATTTACAACTTCATTATGTACTAATATGTATTTTAAATTAAGGCCTTCAATACATTAAAAAGTGCGCCCCCCCTCAGAAAATTTCTGGATCCGCCACTGGTTCACACACACACACAACACAAACCATTTCCGCGAAATCCCCCGGAAAAGTCCCGCCGACTTGATTAATTGGACTCAGGGGACCCCAAAACGTGTATATCCGTTGAAAACAGAAAGTCGAAATTTTTCACGATCGCAATATTTCCCCTTACTATATATTTCATATATAGATAAGTGAAAGTAAAAATATCCAGGTTACATTATACGTTAATGTCATTTTCAACCTTATAAATGAATGATTATTGAGTGAGTGTTTTAGTGACGGTCCCAGAAAAATATTTCGAGGGGGGGAGCTAGTTCGATAGTCATTTAGAAAAAATAATAATGCGTAAATTTATTTTTTTTTAATTTTTGGGGGATTGATCACCCATATCCACCCGGATAGGACCGCCCCTGATAAGTTTTTAAAAATGTTATTATAAGTGTCATACTTCCGCTCGCTGCGCTCGCTCAAAAAGTAATCTGACTACTCCCATCGGACCCTTTCAAGGTGAGGTCGAGGCCTTATTATGCTTGTATCCTTGGCAGTGAAGATGATCCTTTTAGGTCCTTTGATGATGAAAAGGGTCCATCCCATTGACAAGGATACGTCCCTGTTAAGGTCCCGACCTTAATGAAAAAGGAATAGTTTGGAGTTTGTTCACCTAATGAAAAAGCGAAACGAGCGGGAGTCGTACACAGTCGTAATTTAATTCAAACGTTTTATCCATCATGATAATTCCAATTAATGGGCATCGGGCTGGTCGCCTTCGCCTACTTCCGTACTCTCTCGGCAGCTTACGGAAATCAATTTTTACAGTGATCAATATGATCTTATATCTAGCCACCAGCTGTTGACTGTCAATTGCCAATGTATCTAATCTGATATCAAGGCACGGTCAAGACCTCCGATATTACGAATTGTCATAATACCTGATGGACCTTTCCAAACCAGAAGTGTATTTTAGTCAAGAAATTCCTTCAAGAATTAATTTTAATCAGTTTTATTTAAATTCATACGGCCGAACCGAGTTTTAGATTGGCAGCCTATGGCAGACGAAACTACCCAGAGGTAGGTGGATGACTGGAAGAGGAGTTGATCCCTTATTTGAAGAGCTAACCCAGGTTGGGACGCTTTTATCATTGTATTTATAAGAAATGAGGTAATTAAAAGTATAATGTTCGTATGACCTCAAAGTTACTTAAACACGTTTTTTTTTACAAAAAAAGAAGAGAATTATTTTTATTTTTATTTAAGGAGTCCCCTGTTCAACTCTCTACAAGACGTAACCCCGCACTGCTTACAATATATAGGATCTAAAATTGTGATAATTTTTAAAGCATACTGAATACAGGCATCCGTAGGATTTCGTCTAGGGGGGGGGGCGGGCTGGTAAAATTATCGTTAATGGGGGCAGATTGGTAAAATTCTTATGACCGGGGTGGATCGAGTTATTCTGACTATGAACGGCTCAATTAATGTTCAAATAAAAGTTATTAATAATTGAAAATTAAAATATATTTTTATGTATTACATAATACATGCAGTAAATGAATAAGAATTTATTTAATTATTCGTGTTTGTTTTTCATATTTCTCCCCCTGCGGTGGGCCATGGCTAAGTATAGGAGTTTTTGTTTCATAAATTCTATTTCATATGGGCGTGCTTTCAACTACATATTAAAATCCATTCTACCACAGATTAGGATGTTTAATTTTAAATAATTAATGTTTAATTTTTTGTCTAATTAACTAAGTATTTTTTTTTTTTTTTTTTAACAATTTAGAAATATTTCTATTTATGACTTGCTTATTCGCCAACATTTGGAACTGGTGGGTAACCCGTTAAAGTGTTCCCGATTACTCGGGAATACTTTAAGATAAGAACATTAGTCGACATAAGGTAAAGGTCCCCTCTCCAAGACTTAATTATGAGAAACATCAAATAAGTCTAATGATTTAGTTGCTACTGATTGGTACTTAAGGTATGCTAGACTACTGCCATTAGAAGCTTCATTCAACCAAAATAACTAGCGATGCTATTAGATTTTTTAGATAATTATTAATAATGTTTTAAAAGCCTATCATCCTTGAATCAAGTCATACCCTCACCTTGGACAGGACCCGAAAACTTCTTCCTCGACGGCCATGTTTGTGGATCACTAAGGCTGTTGATGGGTCGCTATGACTCCCGCAACCCTCGTTCGTGTTTACTTCGGGCTCGAAATCTTTTGGCTAATAGGGCGACAGCTCGGGTAAACTTGCTCAATTAGTATTCGATTTGAAGTAATAGACTTAGACAAGTTTCGAGTTATGCTAAACAAACATAATATTGTTTATACTAATCCAGCTGCTAAAATAATATAATATTAATCGATAATGGCATGTTTTCAAAGGTTAGTTTTTTCCGGATTTAATTAATAATTTTATTTATTTCATATACGATCTAAAAAAAGATGATGCAATCCCTACAACCCCCCAACAAACAATAATTTTTTGAATATCAACGCAGTTGAATGTTAGATAGACATAGGTTATTTGACGCAAAATTAAATTAAGTTTATAGTATATAATTAAAATATATTGTGGGTTATTGGTTACTTAACATTTAACTTTTTTTTTCCATTAGGCCCAATCCATGGCTTTTCCACCGTTTGCCAACTTTAACAATATGGCATTATGTACCGTAAAACGAGGTGACATTGTGACTAATGGGGTGACTTTGTGACAAGCCTATTTTTCTACAGTTTTTGAATTTCCCTCCTTAAAAAGAATCAGGTTAGGCAATTCAGTGTAATTGTCAGTTGGCCCATAATGTGCTGCAACCTACTGGGCACATATGGACCTCTATAACTTCTTTCATGCCATTTACCATGGTGCTTTACTTCAAGGTTTCAACTAAATGAAAACAATCAAACATATATGAAATAAAGCCCCATGGTAAATGGAATGAAAGAAGTTATATGTGGCCAGTAGGTTGCAGCACATTACTGACCAACTGACCACTGCTTCAATTGTTGACCAACTGACAAGTACACTGAATTGCCTAACCTGATTCTTTTTAAGGAGGGCAATTCAAAAACTGTAGAAAAATAGGCTTGTCACAATGTCACCTCGTTTTACGGTAAATATTTTTCCTAATTAACCAATCTTCAGAAGTTCAATAATTTAAGTTAACCTATTAACGGTTCCTATTAATGGACAATGGGCGGTAATAGATAAATAAAAGATCGGAACATTATAATCGAGGAAATAGAAAAGATTGCTATAATGTCTTTGATGTAAGAAAAATAAAATCTAGAGGAAGAAAATTTTATGTAAGGATAAAAGATTGGCAATAGCCGGGTATCGAACCCGGGCAACCACATTCCTATTGCTGAAACTCTTGAAAAGCTCCGCACTTGTAATGCGAGTGACCCTGCTTCTTCACATAAAATTATTGCAAATTTAATAAATACCAGTGTTGAATAGTCGATAGAGAAATAAAAAACGGCCAAGTCATAAATAAATGTATTATGCCTGACAACGATTAAGAATCCACTCGCCAGAAAAAAAAAGAAGAAAAAAAATACCAGTTGCAAGAAAAATGTATGAAATTAGACTTTAATTCTTTTTTTTATAAAGTCTAATGTCAATTATTTCTTATTTATGTTAACTGTGCTATTCCTTTCCCTAAATACTATACTTCAATTGCTCATAGGAATTCAATAAACTGAATATGGCTTCCTTTGTACTACTTTTATTATAAATATAAAATCGAAACCAGCAAGCAGTGATAAATTATGCATTTGACACATGCGGAAAGGCCATATGCATTTGCTTCCTTTAACAAATGGGGCAAATGTTTTCCTCGAACGCTTTCTAAATCTTTATCCTTATTTTCAGCACTTTCTAAAAATCCTCTTTTATCAATTACAAGATGTTTTCTTTCACGTTTTTAAATATAATTAATCGTTCTTCCAAAATAAATACTGGAGCTATTAGAGTGTACTATTTCGCCAATCCTAATTACTGACCAAATTGCTGGAATTTTCGAAATTGATGGTTTCAAACGATATTACAAACTGCAAGTATGTCGAGAAACTAATTAATATTGGATGACATGGTTGGTATGTCATGCAAGTGTTGAAAGGATATAATCTTATCACGCATTTCTACTATTTTTTAATATTTGTTAAATGTTCATAATCTTACTAATTTAATAATTAAATAACTATTGTATTATTTTAAATTTTTTTTTTTGTTTATTTTATTTATTAAATACAATTCATTTGTCTAGATTTAAAATTTGCAATCTGCAAAATTGCTTTGCAATGAGCAAAGTTTTTGAGCTGCTTCGACAGCGTTATTAATTTAAATGGTCTCTTGGCCACCGCCTTCGAAGTCGTCGGGGTGGGCTGTAAGGGTGGTTTAAGTTTTTTAAATTGTCTGTCAGTGGGTTATTGTTGTAGACCAGTCTTTGGTGAAAGTTAATGTAGTTGTCTTTGGATGTTGCGAAAACTGTTGGAATGTTTAAGTCCGTATGTATAATATCGTTGCTGACATAATATGGCGCGTCTACTATTTTTCTTAACACTTTTGACTGAAAGGACTGAATTTTTTGGATGTTCGATTTCTTGGCAGAACCCCACAGTTCTACATATTATTATACATATTATACAAGGTTAGTTTGTTAGCTAGGGATAATTTTGAGCGTCTGTCAAGCAATCTAGATAAGAGTCCAAAGCGTCTATTTAATTCTTTTCGTTTGAGTCTGACGTGAGTTTTCCAAGTAAGTCTTTTGTCCAGATAAAGCCCTAAATATTTAAAATATTTAAAATATAAATATTTTAAAAAATAAGTATTTTGTTGAAAATCTTATATTATTAAATCAGAGCCGTGTTTAGTTTATAGAAAAAGGGATGTGTACCGTGTTGGAGAGTTTTTAGGCCGGATGTAAATATTGTCAATAATTATGAATTTGATTTATTTTAATTACATTTATTATTATCACTATACTATTTTTATATTTAAGTTTTCATTATTTAAAAACAATTATATAAGTGCCGCCTATTGAAAAATGGCTGCTGATTGTATGGCATTAAAATGTTAATGAAACGAACTGACTAATAATTATTATTAAAAAAAAAATTAGGTTTTTTCACACACATTATTATTTATTGATTTTTTGTTTATTCCATAAGTTTAATATGCTCATTTTAATCTAGTTTTTAAATTGAGAAATATATGAATTATATTGTTTTACGTTTATTGTAGTTTTTACATGTTGGCTTATTCAATATTACAGTCAATATAATAAATATGAAGATATTTAATAAATTAATTATATAAATATAATATAAGTTATGTTTCGATCGAGTAGAATATTTTTCATAATTATTAGTTGTTAAATCAAAATGTCAAACATTAACATATGAGGAAATATGAATGTAGGTCATTATTATTTATGGCCGTTAACTGTTGTATATAGCAGTATTAAATATAATCCTGTGTTGTTTATCTTACTTATCATTAAATCTACTATCGGTAGATAACCACTTCTGTTGATATGGGTAACTTATGTCGTTGGAGACGTAAGTAAGATTCATAGAACAAGGAAGGAGTTTAACATTTTATTTATCTCCTCTATTTTCCCTTCTATAGTAACAGATTCTCTTATATTATTCTCTTATAGTATAAATCCATTTTATAGTTTCTTATTTTATTAGGCCGAATATAAGAGCGTTGGGTACAGGTTATCAAAATTCTCTGAAGGCTATCGATGTTGAGGAATACTGAGCATACTCCCGTAACAACCGAATTATAATTAATAAAAATAATAAATGATTAGTTACAACTACAGAGAAAGGACTGAGGTTGTTCACCTTAAGCTAGCAGGGTCAGGAGTACGTCCTCTAAACCGACAATGATTTCTTACTACAAGGATTGCTATCACAAAAGGGAGGGGCAGTAGTTACTGGGTATTATTATATTTTCATAAAAAGTTTTCCTGCAGTAGTTACTGGGTATTATTATATTTTCATAAAAAGTTTTCCTCATTATTTTCTCTTAGCATTAGTAATTGCAACAAATTTATGAGCATCCTTTTGTCATATAGTATTGTAGCAGCCCCTACTTCTAATGGAAACCTGACCCGAGGAGTCAGTGTTGCCATAAAGTTGCGGACATACCTGGCAACACTGCGGGTAACCAGGTATAAACTCCCTCATAGTGTGAAATTACGTGTTGTGGGATTATTGGTGATTTTTCAAGAACTGCATTATTAAGACTCAATTATATTTTCAGTTACTTTATTTATCCATTTAACAAAAGTTCATTTTTCGTTTTGTTATAATTATTTGAATAAATCGTTTTTTATTTTACCAACCCTTTTTTGTTATTTTTATCCCATACTTTAAAGTGGTGACCCCGAAGAAGAAAATTCAAGATGGGTAAAGATGACAATGCGGGAGAAGAGGTCAAAGATGAAATACGAGAAGTCGGCGCTTGTGGTGTTGGGACAAATATTCGTATTCCAAGCTTTTGGAAGGCCGACCCAGAACTCTGGTTCTGCCAGGCGGATGCGGTTTTCGCCAACGCTAAGGTAAGCTCCTCTAAAGTTAAATTTCAATTAGTCGTAGCAAACTTAGATTACGAAATTCTCAAAGAAGTAGCGGACATCGTTAAGAACCCTCCAGTTGATCCATATGAAGTACTGAAAAGCAGACTTCTTCACAGGTATGCCGAATCAGAAAATTTACGAATTCGCAGGCTTCTAGAGGAGAAACGGTTGTCCGAGGGGGAACGCCCTTCACAGCTTCTCAACGAGTTAAAAAGACTTGGCGGTACCTCATTGTCCTCAGACCTCTTACGCACAATGTGGCTGAGGGCATTACCTGACCGTATGCAGGCCACACTAGCAGTCACCAACGAATCATCGGTGGATAAACTTGCAGATATTGCAGACCGGATAGCTGAAGTTTATGAGCCCGCCATCCACGAGGTTCGCACACAACCCACAACACCTCCAAGCCAGCCCTCTCAACTAACTCAGCTAGAAGAGAAGATCCAGCAATTGTGCCTAGAAGTCAAAGAGCTGAAAGGTCAAATGGCTCGAGGGCGACGCGGCCGATCACACTCCCGAGGCCGAACCCGGTCATCAAGCCGCAATCGCAATTGGTGTTATTTCCACCAGACCTTCGGTGAAAAAGCCCGGAAGTGCAGACAACCCTGCGAATGGAAATCTGAACCTCAGGGAAACTAATAGCAGCGGCTGAGATGGCGGACTCTGTCGCTGAAACACATCAACGCCGATTATTTGTAAAAGAAAAGGACACGGGAGAAAGATATTTAGTGGACACTGGTGCATGTATATCTGTTATCCCTGCCAGGTCACGAGATCGGAGACACCCCATCAACTTTCCTCTATACGCGGCTAATGGTACCCCCATCAAGACCTACGGTGAAGTCAAGAGGACGTTAAATGTAGGACTCCGACGGCCACTTTCATGGACTTTTGTTTTGGCGGACATCAGCAGTCCCATTATTGGCGCAGACTTTCTTTTCCATCACCGTATCGTCGTTGATCTCAGGGGTCGTCAGCTCCTCGATGCGAAGACCGGACTCGCTTCCAAAGGCACCCTTGCTCATTCTAAAATACCCACGGTCTATGCAGTCCCCGGTGGCGAGTGGTACTACGACTTACTACGCAAGTATCCATCCATCACCCGTCCATCCACCGTGCTGCAACAACCAAAACACCACATCAGGCATTACATTGAGACCAAAGGACCGCCAGTTACAGCAAAAGCTCGCCGCCTTCCTCCTGAGAGATATAAGGCTGCCAGAGAAGAATTCCTCAAGATGGTCGACGAAGGCATCTGTAGACCATCCAATAGCCCCTACGCAAGTCCACTGCACATTGTTGTGAAAAAGGATGGTAAAATGCGATTCTGTGGGGATTACCGTAGGTTAAATGAGCAAACGGTCCCCGATAGGTACAGTGTACCGAACATCCAGGACCTCAACACAAATTTGCGAGGGAAGACCTGCTTCAGCAAACTGGACCTGAACAGAGCATATTACCAAGTGCCGGTAGCGGACGAAGACATCAAGAAAACGGCAGTGATTACACCCTTCGGCCTCTTCGAATTTCTTGTAATGTGCTTCGGACTTCGAAACGCTGCTCAGACGTTCCAGCGTCTCATGGACACCATTTTGGCACTCCCTTACGTTTTCGTCTACCTAGACGATATTCTGGTATCATCCGCTTCAGAAGACGAACATCGAGATCACTTGAACGAAGTCTTCCGAATACTGAGCGAGCACGGTCTGACAATCAACCCCAATAAATCAGAATTCTGCAAGTCAGAAATTGAGTTTTTGGGATTTCTTGTGAATTCGGAAGGGATCAAGCCTCTTCCCGAGAAGGTGAACCAAATTACAGAGTTCCCTCGACCCAACAACAAGGGACAGCTCCGTCGCTTCTTGGGCATGCTAAACTTCTATAGACGTTTCATGCCCAATGCTGCGGACCACCAACGTTCTCTTCATACACTCGTCGGCAATAGCAAGAAAAGCGACTCGACTCCGCTCGAATGGACAGAAGAAGCCGACACAGCGTTTCGTCAGTGTCAACAGGACGTCAAACAGGCCCTCATCTTATCGCACCCAGCGGATAACGCCGAACTTACATTGGCCTGCGACGCATCGAATACAGCGATCGGAGCGGTGCTCCAACAACGTGTTGATTCTGAATGGAAGCCTCTCGGATTCTTCTCGAAGGCCCTAACGAGTGCTGAGCAAAGTTACTCGACCTACGACCGGGAACTGATTGTCATTCATCGAGCAATCCGGCACTTCCGACCCCTCATTGAAGGACGTAACTTCGCTATCCTTACTGACCACAAGCCACTGATTCACATGTTCCGACAGCGTCCAGAAACTGCTACGCCCATGCGAATCAGACTCGTTAATTTTATTAGCCAATTTACAACGGACATCCGTCATGTGGCAGGGAGTGAGAACATGGTGGCAGACACACTCTCGAGGATGGAGGAGATATCATTCCCCGACGATATGGAGACCATTGCTGCGGAACAGGAAGTTGACTCCAGCATCCCTGAACTACTACGGAACCCGAATCTCAACCTCAAATGGATGGAAACCCCACAGTGCTCGAAGCCCTTACTCTGCGAAATTAGCACTTCAAGAATACGCCCATACCTGCCTGCACCATTGAGGCACGTCATATTCAGGAAGCTCCACGATCTCAGTCACCCTGGAATACGTGGATCAAGGCGACTTATTGCCCAGCGCTTCTTCTGGCCAAGTATGCAGATAGATATTGCCTCATGGGCGCGCGGCTGTGTGGCCTGCCAACGCAGCAAAGTACATCGCCACACCGTTACCCCTCCAGGCTCCTTTGCTCCGGTTGGGCGCTTTGAGCACGTCCATATCGACATTATTGGCCCACTTCAAACGTCGGAAGGCAAACGCTATTGCCTAACGATAGTGGATAGATTCACCCGGTGGCCCGAGGCAGAACCCATCGAGGACATCAGCGCCAATACCATAGTCAAAACCTTGCACAAGACATGGATATGTCGCTATGGGGTCCCAGCAAGAATAACGACCGACCAGGGGCGACAGTTCGAAAGCGAACTCTTTCGCAACTTGACACAAATCCTGGGTATTAAGCGCTGCAGGACGGCGGCATACCACCCGCAAAGCAATGGTTGCGTCGAGAGGTGGCACAGGACTCTTAAAACAGCATTGACAGCTCACCTCAACGGTTCATCCAGATGGACCGACTCGCTGCCTACAGTACTTCTCGCTTTAAGAGCAGCTTTACGAGAGGACAACAATAGAAGTGCAGCATATTTTGTATTTGGCCAGCCCCTTCGTTTGCCTGGCGAGTTCCTCGAAACAAATCAACGGCCCGAAGACTCCGAAGAGTTCCTGCGGAAATTAAGGGAACACATGAAAGAAATGCGACCAGCACCTCATCGTTCCAGCGACAAGCCTACTTTCGTTCCAGAGGACCTAAAGAGCTGCAGCCACGTTTTCTTGAGGGATGATGCAGTTCGTCAACCCCTGACGCCACCGTATTCGGGACCCTACCCAGTTGTGGATCGGCAACAGAAGACATTCACAATCCAGCTGCCCTCCGGACCAAAGGTTGTCTCAATGGATCGCCTGAAGCCAGCCTACACCGTCCAGGACCCTACTCTGCCGACGTCACCCAGACCTCCAGCGCAGACACCTTCCAACTCATCGCCGACTACACTACCCACACACGACCAACCTTCCAGCAACGACCCAGCCACTCAAGCGGAACCATCCCTTCAGACTCGCCGGGGGCGACTCATCCGTCTTCCCGTCCGCTTTCGCGACTGAGCCGTTGGGGGGGAGTGTTGTAGCAGCCCCTACTTCTAATGGAAACCTGACCCGAGGAGTCAGTGTTGCCATAAAGTTGCGGACATACCTGGCAACACTGCGGGTAACCAGGTATAAACTCCCTCATAGTGTGAAATTACGTGTTGTGGGATTATTGGTGATTTTTCAAGAACTGCATTATTAAGACTCAATTATATTTTCAGTTACTTTATTTATCCATTTAACAAAAGTTCATTTTTCGTTTTGTTATAATTATTTGAATAAATCGTTTTTTATTTTACCAACCCTTTTTTGTTATTTTTATCCCATACTTTAAAGTGGTGACCCCGAAGAAGAAAATTCAAGATGGGTAAAGATGACAATGCGGGAGAAGAGGTCAAAGATGAAATACGAGAAGTCGGCCATACTTTAAAGTATCAACAAAATATAACAATAGTTTTAAGCAGAAGAGAATAAATAAAAAAAAAAATATATTGATAGGTATATATTAATTAAGAAAGAACTCTTGATAAATGCATTGTAGTTAAAATTTTAACTAAGAAAAATCCTGTTAATTTAAATTATTTAATTAAATAAAACTGGGGAGGGGGGGGGATGTAAACCCTGTTCGTCTAGTAGCGCGTGCAAAATCCTCATAAAATGAAATCTCATCTAATAAATTATTATTTTTCCATCGTAACTAAGTTCCTATTAAGTAATAACATTCAATATCATTGCGATTTTTCGATGTTAGAGGTACCAAATAGTGACTTTGCAATGTGTTAATTTTAAGTTAAGAGCACCTTCTGGTCATATGCTTGGTTGTGGTTGGAGATTATGTAAAGACGAATCATAAAAAAGGTATTTTACTCATTGCGTACATGATTTTTCTCGGTTCCTTTTATATAAAAAAAAAAAGTTTGTATACATTATCAAGACATTACTAGGGAGTTCAGAATAACCATATTCTGGACTGTTCCTATAGAGTATATAGCTAAGCAAATGCCTGCAATCTTACATCGCCTTTCTGGACGTTTCAGTTTTTAGGGGAATTAGGTAAGATATGTTGATAACCGTCAATTGTAAACAAACCTCGTTGTTATCTTAAAATGTTTTGATGGAAATAATTATTAATAGTAATAGGGAGAAGAAATGAGGCGATTCCATGGAGATTTATAGTAAGGCGAAAGTTGTGCTAGTGAATATAATCAATTAAAGATCGGTTACTCACCTCGGAAGTTTTTACTAATCCGGCTTTATCCGCTAAGATCGCCAGAATGAAAATCACCAGAGTGTAATTTGACTTTATTCTTGAAGCAATAAAGATTAATTATTCTATTCTAAATGCTCGTAATGTAAACGTGGTATCTGGAAGATTATTTAAATTATCCTATTGCTTGTGAAGAAACAACATGCGCACTCTGATGATTATTCTGACAATGGTTAAAGATATCCCTTGGCCATATATATTTTTTTTTTACAGCAATTTTTCCTTCCATCCACTTATTAATAATGTAAGCCGGAGAAAAGATTTGTTTAACCTTGGAAAATGTAGCATCGTGACGCTTAAAGAATGAATCGAGGAAAGATTTGTTTTATTTTCCCTAATCCGGAGTCTGAAGATTAACTTTCCTCAAGCACATCATGAACTCGCTATCACGTAATCGTGGGGGACGAGGATGGGGGTTTTGAAATCATCAAGAGGATGCATCATCATCATCATGTAACAGATTCTTTCCTTATTATATACCTATTGTTTTAATGTTTATACCAATGAATCAAAGCATTGCAAGATACGTATAGTTGTTGATTCCTTTTTTGCCTAAGTGTTTACGGTGTGGCAATGGTTATAGCGAGACAATTGTAATGGAACAAGTATTTGATCTAATGCTGGAGTATTTTTCACTATTCATGGGAATGTGTTGGTATAAGTCCGGTTTAGACGAGAGGACCAGACTTAAAAAATCCTTAGTCGTCCGATATCTTGGGACAAAGTTCTGTCCATCCAGGCAGTGTAAACATGTTTTAGCTATTTGAATATTCCGCTCCATGCATGATTTGGTGCGGTGCGCAAGGTAATGAGGTAAGTCAATATCCCAACGGAGAAATTTGGCCCGGTGCAGTTGGTGGTCAGGTCCGCTAGAATTACTTTGGGTCACCCGGACCCCCCGAAAGCTATCGCCTTAGATAGAAAGAGGTGGAAATGGATAGTTGAGGCGGTTAAAGATTTTCTACGTCTGCGAGCCAACCGAAATAAAAAAAAAAATTGCAAAAACCCCTGAAAAATTTTAGAAGATTAAATCTCCTAGTAACTTGATGAATTTTCCTTTAGTGAAATGAAAAATTGCCTATTCATTTCATGCTCTCATCATGATTAATTATTATCATTTCATCACGAAATAAAATTAATCGAAGTACGTAAATAAGTACGTATATTAACAATAATTAGTTACTTAACTTCATTTGGCCTTCATATAAATTTTGAAAGACAAAATTCAGTAATATATCGTAACTTGAGTAACGAATCGTTATAAGTAACCGTATATGTATTATTGACTACGAGTTAATTATTAATTTAGTTTTCTTTCCTCCTGCAACATATAATTTTCCAATATTGTTGGTAATTAATGTGCCCCGAGAAAGTACTTTATAATTATCTTTTCTTGTTTTGAGGAAAATTATTGCCTAGTTATTGCCTTTAATCACACCAAAATTGAGCCTTTGGCTGTTCTATTAGATATTCTTGTTTTCCACGTCGTTCCAATCATTATTCAATAATTCAAATTAATTATAGATCTCCTTGCAAAATCTGCCAGAGCCTTATTTATTACCTTATGGACTGAACAATACGGCTGCATAAGTTTTTATTTTTGTACGGGGTTTATTTATCAACTGAAGGGGTTTACCCATAGACAAAAGAGCTTGTAGTATGAGCGATGTATTTGATTTTCCAGGTTTTGTAATTTTTATTTTTAATGATTGGAATTATATAATTTTTTTATTTGAATTAATCAAATAGATCCTTGTTCATTGTTCGGGGAAAAAAGAAGAAATTTCGAACATAGAATTTCAATCGCAAAAGATAACTTTGTTGTTATTTTTATGCGTTTAAAACTCTTAAGCAATCTTTAAAGAAATAATTTATGCAATCACGTATTAAGGTCCTAATAGAACAACCCATAGCAATTAGCTACCACAAAGATATTTATTATTAATTTTATAATAATAATTTAATTTTAATCTGGAAGCTATGGAATTATTGATCCCAGATTGCTTATTGCCCCAGAAGGTCATAAATCATAGATCTAAAAGGATTCGCCAGTGCACTTGAACCGCAGTTATACTGTTCGGTTGTACTTTGATGGTAAATAAATAAATGTGTCTTTATTTGTTGATAACTAAATGTGAGACGACTGGTAACTTTTCAACAGCAATCGTCGCGTCCATAATTTATTTCTACTTACTAGTACTCGGAAGTACTATTTACTATTATGGGCGGATCCAGTCGGTTGTAAAGAGTGACTGCTGTCCGACATCCCTTTCCCTGGATCTGCCAATCAGCTTTTTTACCTTAATTTTCCTTTCCTAGATCTAAAATTCTACTAGTTCTTTAGCTAACTTCCTTGCTTTTAGTAAAGTTAAATTCTATCTTTAAATGGCAAAGGTGCTGCAGCCCTCCACCTGGAACCGCCAATGGTTACTACTAAAGCAAATTAGAAATTTTTAGTTTGGACGGTGAAGAAAACGATGGTTTTCCTAAACAATTTCCGTCACGAAAATAGATGGTTTGAAAAAATAGAAAAATCGATCGTTTTAGTTAATCTTAAAGGTAACGGAGGTATGGCAGCTATATCCAGTTCTTGGATTCCAAAATTGTAAAGTAAAAAAATGCATTTGTGAGCATTTCATCCCTTTTTTGGGGGGGTTGCGCAGAGAACGAGAAAGAACTTGTTTACAATAGAGACCACATCTCTAACTCATTAGATTTTATATGAGCTTTATAAAAACGTGTTATAAATTATTTTGTGAGTGTCCAACTTTTTTCGTTATTCAGTATCGATATTTGTCTTAGAAACAAATATTTTTGAAAACGGTTGACGATAGATACCGGACGGTTTGGTGAGGCACAGCGAGGCCGCGACAACAGTTATTGGTACAATTGTCCAGTTGGGATGTAATTGGAGGGGAGAACGGTAAGGGGCGGTAATTGGGGAGCTAACAATGAAATAGCGTCTTCCGCTGGGAATCCGCTCCTTACATAACAGCCTTGACTTTGAACAGTGGCGCTCAGTATATTCAGAACTTTCAGCTCCAGGACTCTTTGCGTCTCTCACTCCAAGGCCTTCTTCGGCTCAACTATCCTTTCGCGTATTTAATTTGTTTTGAAGTCTCCCTCATTGATGGATAAAGGCCCTGGATAATGACGGAGTTGCCGGTAATGATCCTAGGTGCAGGAAAAGAATCGGAGGCTAAATCGATATCCCCAAATTCAAGGCAATGAAAAACTGTGGTATACGCAGTTGAGATGAAACATAATTGGAGACCGGGAGTAATATTCCCAGTATCCCCTGATTGACTGATATTTTTCTTTGTTTATAAACCAGACGTGTTCCTACCCAGAATAATATTATATAACCCTTTTCTTAAAAACCGTGCAAGCTAAAGTAGAATTATGAAAACCTTTAGTTTTTTTTATTCTGCTTGAATGCAAAAACTTTTTAAAAAATAAAGCGTTGTGTATAGTGCGTTTTGTTTTTAGGAAATAAATATTTGTTTTCTAATGACCTTTAGAACCTTTACCTTGCAGATTACCGCATCTAACAATTATATGGTATGATGCTAACTGTTATGTAATGCATTAACTAGATGGTGCCGTCTACTCATCCTGCCTGAGAGGTCTCACGTGTGTTCCTTCAGTAAACATCTCACTAATCAGTTTCTAGTCAATTGAGTTTTTTTCTTTTTTCCATCATTAGAAATAAATAATGAAATGTTATTTAGTACCGAGTAATTATGCATAATTGGAGACCCTAGTTACATAGTTGGAAATCCTAGTTGAGACCCATTCTCAATTCTTTGGGTTTTCTGCATCATAATATTTTTCTTTTTTAAATTACATTAATGAGCATACCTGTTTACCTTGATTAAAAAGTGTTTATAAGGTTTTCGCTGAAATCAAACAAAATATCCTTCGGTTTTTTTGTTTATTTTATAATATCAAAAAATATTGAAATAGCCTGGAAAATTTTTAACAATAGCCACCTATATAGCCAATCGAAGAAATCTAAAAATAAAATATTAAATTAATGGTATACCTTAATCTAAAGTGAATTTATAAAAATACTAAGATTATATAATCGCATCACCATTCCCTGCCTTTCAGCATAGTAAAACCATATAAATCACAGAGGTAAGTTCGCCGTATATGCTTGAGTGTGGGAGTTCGCCGAAAATATATACTCGTAAATACTGTCAGTTCGCCTATCATTAACAAATTATTATAATCAAAGCAATTGCCATTAATTCTTTTGTATTATCATTCAGCCATTTCTTAATTCTTATTATTGTAATGTGTCTCGAAATGAGACAGAATGTAATAATAACAATAAAGAATTTCATTATTAAAAAAAAAAATATTGTTTGAATGTTTTGTTCCTCTTTCTTAATTCTTATTATTGTAATGAATGTTTTGTTCCTCTTTAAACACTGTAATCATTGGGCCAACCAGCATTGTTCCTAGATTAAGCTTAAATGTGTTTAAATACTATTTTGTTTTTTTCATTGTTAGAAATTGTTTATTCTTTCATTCATTAACTCTATTCTATTACATTTCATTTATATTTTGTTTATGGCAATATATTGATTATATCAATATATTTACTTCAGAATTAAACATAATTTTGTCAGCACTCGTTGTTTGGCTATTAATTGTTTTTGTTTTTTTATTCTCCTCTTTTCAGTACGTTTAAATACATTAACAGCTAAACAAAAAGAGTTTAATGATGTTATTTATTTATAGTCTTTGGTTTAATAATTTTTAAATTATTTTATTAGAAGATAAAAGATTCGATTACGGCCGGGAATCGAGGACCTGGGATGCGGAGGACCTGGGTTCGATTCCCGGCCGTGGTCGAATCTTTTATCTTCTAATAAAATAATTTAAAAAAGAGTTTAATTTTCCCTCGATACAATTTTTCTTTAATTTATTCTAAAAAGGTGTGGCAGACATCTATTTGATTTCCATTAAATAAAAAAAAATCCTAGCTAATTTTCCTCTTTTCGGTGTTGATATAATTTGTATAACAACGGGAGGTAATTAAAGTGGACACCCCTGGACTGTAGTATCAACGTTTGAAGGAGCGTGGTCACCATGTTTCCATATTTTATGGAACGAAGATTTGGAGTGATCATGAGTGACACTCTTGAAATAGTTTCCACTCCAGGCGTTCCACTTCCACTTTTTCAAAGTTTTACCTAGTGTGAATAAGTAACATTCCAAAGGAGTCGAACGTGAAGTCAGGTTTTTCCTATCGTTAAGAAAGTGGTTTTGTCTAGAAAGCTATCAATTTTTGTTTTATGCCTAATTAATTTTAAATCTTCGGTTTATCAGTGACATGTTACTGTAACGCGATATGATATGCCCGATTGTTGTAGCACCCTTCGACCGAGATGAAATAAGAACGAGAGCGGATATGGAAAGCGATCAGTTACAAGAGATTTGCGATAAAGTGAAAGGAATCGCCTTAAAACATAGAGGACCGACAGATATGGGTTTGGCCTTGCATATTATTCGTGGGCGTATTAGTTCCGATTTTTAAAACGCTACCTGAAGAGGATTAATTGGGTTTTTATCTTGTGTTTTTGTAACAAGTCAATCTCATCTTTGCGTAAGTCAAAAAATAAATTAATATTTCACTGTGCATTTTTGATTTGTTTGAGATAATTAAATTTTTTTTAAGTTTATAACACACTACAATGTTTTCATGTCGTCAATACTCAATCTAGATCTTTAAAAATTGATATAACAAAGTATATTATTTAATAAAAATATTTAACTACCGTCGATTCATGGAGAATCAATCGATATTTTACACCATTTATATTGATGTTCGGTTTGTTGTTAGTATAAACAAAATTAGATATCTGTCTATCTTTTAATATTAAGCTAAGATTAAATATAAAGCTATAATTTAATCGTTCTACTAAATTTTAAATATACGCAGTACCAAATCACATGGAGTGCATATGATATTTATACATATGTATTATTACATGCTCTATGCTTTAACTGGTATTCTTTAGATGTAGTTGTACAGCCGAGCGGGCTGAGGGTCGTGGAAAATAAATATATGTCCATATATATATATATATATATATATTTATATATATCCATGGATATAGACTAGTTTTTCACTATCCTTGGACCTTGGACCTCAGAGAGATGAAGTCATGGTATAAAGGACTCCACCAAATGGGATCAGTTATGGAAACATGGATGGCCTGCTGCTAAACCGTGTAGACCATTTGAAAAAAAAAAAAGTTTTATGATAGAAAAATTGTTGAAATAAAGTCGTTAAGTACATAAGTGATTATTGAATTAATTAAAAAATTCCCTGTTGCGGGTCCTCCTTTGTTAGTTGAAAAGCTTACCTCCCATCCTAAGGACGTTACTGTGAATATACATTGATTATACGAGTTTAATAGTCTTGACTCATCTGTTGTGAATTAAACCCTTTGCATGTCATATGATAAGCGTACTACTTTTTAAATTGATGAATAAAGCAACATTAACGGTACTACACTGGCTGCAACTGAAATTTACACCGTTGTGAAACCGAAAGGCGAGTACTGAAAGGTAATTAAGAAGTCTTTTGTAGACGGGGAACCTGTAGCTGTTGCGTCTTGTATAGCACAATGCATAATTTCACTTTGGTATCGAGTTTAAGCAATCCTAACATCTTACGCTCAGAAAATTGTGAAGAATAAATTAATACAAATTGACTTTTCATAGCTTTTTCGTTCATATATATATATATTAAGTTATTAAACATATTTTATAAGAACAGAAAAGATTGGCCTGGATTTCTGTGTCACTTGACGTGCCTTTTGGCTCAAGTGGCATGAGCGCCGTACTAGTAGTGATACGGAAATCCGGGTTCAATTCCCAACCAAGGTCAATTTTTATGTAATCGAGACAAGAAAAGTATAGATAATAAATATTTATTATTTAAAATATTACTTTTTATGCTACTTGTGTATCAGTACTGCAATGGTTAACAACACCATACCCATTGGTTTATTGAATTAAATTATCAACTTCGGATATAAATATCAAAATAGAAATTACTTTTCGACGTCAATAAAAATGTGATTAACGTTGATTTTCAAGCTGTCTCTGCTACTAACGAAAAAAACAAATTAAACAAAGCATTAATCACAGTTTTGTGTTTTTAAGTGGTAAATTCAAAGAAAACTCTTTATAAATTCGGTTATTTTATTGTCAGAAGTCTCATTGAAGGGGCAGAAGCTGTTACTTCCAAGACTCCAGTCAGATAAGAGAAAAAAAATGTTTTATTATTTTTCATTTTTTTTCTTACTAAACTGATTTAAAGTTAAGAAATCTTTCTTCTAAACTAATATATCATCACAGTTTTTTTACATTTTACCTACTCTTAATCTTTTTCTAATATACTTTATAAATTCTAACATAATTATCTCCTTAACCTCATCATGAATGGAACTGATCCTCCCAGTCCCCATTCAAAACGTCGAAAAAGAGATAGAGTCAAATTTACATTCAATGATAATAATTTTCCTAATGCTGATAACACCAAGGTACTTAGTAATGTGCAGAAAAGATGAGAATAATTTTAAAAGTATTTCTCCATTTTTCATTGATAAGTTTATTAGTAACACAGTTGGTAGTGTAAAAAATATCAGAAAATTACGTGATGGGAATTTGTTAATTGAAACAGCCAACCCTAAGCAATCAGAAACATTACTGGCTATAACCAGTTTTGCCGGGCAGTTCGAAGTTGAGGTTAATCCTCATCGTACCCTTAATTACTCCAAAGGTGTGATCAGATGTTTTGATCTACAATACGCTACGATAGAAGAGATAAAAGAAGAATTAAAATATATTGTTACAGATGTTTTAAGAATTAAAATTAAGAAAAATGGTGTCGAAAAGTTAACCCACACTTATATATTTTCATTTACAACACCTAAACCCCCCGAAACACTTAAATTGGGATTTCTAACAGTCAATGTCGAACCCTTTATACCCAACCCGTATCGTTGTTTTAATTGTCTGGGGTTTTCGCACCCGACAAAACAGTGTAAAAAAACCGCACACTGTGCCAACTGTGGTCAGGCCCGACATACAGAAAGTGTGAAATGCCTCCTATTGCATTAATTGCAAAGAAGACCACAATGCCTTTGACCGCAGGTGTCCGGTATTTAAACTGCAAAAAGAAATTAAGTCAATCCAGTCAAATAATAAAGTATCATTCATAGAGGCTAAAAACATTTTAAGAAAAAATAATCCAAATATATCCATAAAGTCTTACGCAGAAGCTACAAAATGTTCGGAAAAGAAAGATATAGGTATACAGGTTAACTTTACATTCGCTACCCCCTCGACTGCTACACCTACAGCTAAAGTGGGCATTCCGGCCGTACGGTCGCGGTCAACATCGGTCGGAACGGAGGCGATGAACTCGAAAGCCTCCTCCCCGGCACTTCCTCTCTCTTCCCCTCCCCCCACCTTCACTTCTAACCCCCCTCCCTCTTTAACTCCTTCTTCCTCTTTACCTTTCGCTAATTCCTCACTTCCTTCCATCTTTTCTCTCCCATCCTCCTCTTCAGTTTCAACCCCTTCCCCTCCTCCTGTCCGGACCTCACGGTCCACAACCCCTACTGCTCTTCCCATCCAACACGAGCAGCCGGTGATCGGGCTCCGGAGGCGGGCGAGTCATTTAATTCGGACTGTTCCATGTTGACCGACGAGGAAACTGGTCAAATGGAAGCCGTATTACAATTAAAAAATAATAAAAAAGGAAAGACTAAGAAAAAAAAACTTCCATAAAATTAATATACTCAATCAATGACTATGTTAAAATTAATACTATTAGTCTCAAATGTAAAATCATCATATAATTTTATTACTTCGACATACCTTTCCTTAACAATGTTTTTAATTAAGTGTTGTAAATTCCCTTACTACTATTATATTATTAGAATTAAATTAAAAAAAAAAAAAAAATCATCAATCTACAAAAATTGTTTCTCTATATGTTTGTGCTAATTTATTTTTTTCAATCTATATACTCTTGACTTTCTTCAATCAATTTAATGGCCTTAATACAATGGAACTGTAATGGGTTCAAAACTCATTTTAATGATTTAAAAATTTTAATCAATGACACAAACCCAATCTGTATAGGTCTGCAAGAAACTCATCTTTCACCTCATGAAAATATCAATATAAAAATTTTTGCAATTTATCGAAAGGACAGTCCGAACTCTAATAATAACAGCCGTGGAGTCCTAATTGCCATACACCAATCCATATATTCTGAAGAAATCACTATTAACTCCCAACTTCAAGTTGTAGCCGTCAGCATTCACGTAGGTTTCACATTCTCAATATGCAATATATACCTCCCACATGACCAGACAATAGACCCTAAACATCTATTAGACATTCAACACCAACTACCCCATCCAGTTTTGTACATTGGAGACTTTAATGGTCATAACTCTTTATGGGGCTCACTACATACATTTCATTGATTCCTCAGACTTACTCCTTCTCAACTCTGGAGAGAACACTTTTCTCAGTTCAAGCTATAGGACTTATTCTGCTATACACCTTCAATTTGCAGCCCCAGCCTCTATAGTTCTTTAAACTGGGCGGTCCTCCCAGATCTTTATGGAAGTGATCATTTTCCAATTTTAATTAAATTTACGAATATAAACCCTACGATTCGAACCACCCATAGATGGATATTCGACAGGGCTGATTGGTCTCTATTTAGTTCATTGGCCACTCCACCTCCATATTCTCCAAGCCAAGTGGGTGTCGAAGAAGGATGCAAACTGATAGCCAATACAATTATAAAAGCTGCAAATATCTCAATACCAATGACCAAAGGAGTAACAAAAAGACCGCCTGTTCCGTGGTTCAATGAGACTTGTAAAAACGCTCTTAAAGACCGCCGTAGGGCTTTCAAAAAATTCCAAAGATGCATGACCACTGAAAACTTGGAGGAATATAAAAAACACCGTGCCATATGCAGGAAAACGTTCAACGTTTGTAAATCCGAATCCTGGAAAAAAATTCCATTACTGCCTCAACGCCATCAGCTGAAGTTTGGAACAAAGTTCGTAAAATCACTAGAAATCATTCTTTCCCCCGTTACACTATATTAGTTAATAATCACCTTTCGGACGATCCACAATTAGTTTCTAATGAATTTGCTAATTTCTATTCAGAATTATATACACCCGTTGGTCAAAACACTAATGCCAACACAACTGTATTAGAAATTATTAATACCATCCATGATTCGGATTTACAAATTAATCATCCTTTTACAATGTGGGATCTCTAAAATGTTTTAAATTCAGTCAAGGGTTCTTCACCAGGCCCAGATAATGTTCATTATAACATGATCAAAAATGTACAACACGACACATTAAACTGGCTCCTTGACTACTATAACCACTTATGGTCGGTTGGGGAAATTCCAAATACCTGGCGAGATTCAATCATTATTCCGATTCTAAAAAGCGGAAAGGACAAAAGATTGCCTAGCAGTTATCGCCCTATTTTTTTAACTAGCTGCCTCTGCAAAATCATGGAGCGAATGGTTAACAAAAGATTGATGTGGATAATAGAAAAGAATGGCCTAATTCAACCTTTCCAGTCAGGCTTCCGCAGAGGGCGATCAACCATTGACCATTTGGTAGCAATAGAGGCCGAAGTCCAATATGGGTTCGTTAAAGGACAACATACAATAGCAATATTCTTCGACATTATGAAGGCTTTCGATAGTATAAACCATTCAATCATCTTTCGAAAGCTAAAGTCGGTAGGTATCAGGGGTCAAATCTACCAATTCATAAAGCGATTTCTTACTAATCGTCATTTTAAGGCTAGAGTTAGTTATGAACTATCCCGAAGTCATGAACAGAAAATCGGTGTCCCCCAGGGTTGCGTCTTAAGTCCAACTTTATTTTCGCTGGTAATAAATGATCTAGGGAGCAACTTACCGAGAGGCGTTAAGCCATTACTCTTCGCAGATGATTTAGCTATAGTCTGCCGATCCGAGAACATCAATGACGTCCAAAGTAAATTGCAAGATGCACTCAACAGAATTAATGATTGGTCCTTACCGGTAGGCTTGAAAATATCCTTAGAAAAAAAACCGTGTGCGTCCACTTCAGTAGAAAAAGAAATTATCCATTATATCCCGAACTTCGACTAGAAAATTCATTGATACCATACGCTAATCACCACATATTTTTAGTTATTATATTTGATAAAAAATTACCTTGGGAATCGCACATATCATTATTGAAAACAGCCGCTACCAGGAAATTAAATATTTTATGCTTTCTCAGTGGCACATCTTGGGGGTCGGATAGATTTACCATGCTGAAGTTATATCAGGCCTTAGTCTGTACTAAATTAGATTATGGTTCATTCATTTACGGCTCAGCCCGCCGGCGAACAATTGCTAAACTCGATGCCGTCCATCATGCTGGAATCCGAACCGCGACCGGTGCATTCAGAACAAGCCCCATCCTCAGTTTATTTTCGGAAGCAGGATTACCACCCCTATCATTTAGAAGAGAAAAACTCGCAATTAATTATTTTTCCAAATTATTTCCGCAAAGAGACCACCCGTCGTACAAATACATTTTTCAGTCGAAATTCTCATTCAATTTTCGGCAAAAACCAAATTCAACCCTCCCTCTGGCAGAGAGATTTTCTACGGATATTTCGAAACAAAAAAATCCCGATATCCAAACCTGAAACGCAAAATCCACCGTGGACCCTAAATCCACCAAGAATAATGCTAAATCTCGCGAATACCCAAAAAAATAATACCAACCCTTCTGAATATAAATTAAAACTATCTCGACTGTTAAAAGGTATCCCAGAACATTTTTACTTTCACTTACCTATACCTATATGAAATACTAGCTGTATATCCCGGTTTCACCCGGGGAATTTCATTTTTCTAATAAACGTGAAAAAATTTAAAGTGAGATCATAACAATTTTTATAACAATAAAGAATATACCCAGAGACTGGCTGAAGTTATGAAATTTTAATATGGACAGGTGTTCGCACCTAGTAAGAAAGATCCACTGAGCGAAATTTGGGGAATTTAGGACAAACGGTATGGATTTTTACTAAGAAAAAACAAACTAACAGAAATTCATCTTTAAGCTGTATAACCCGGTTTGATCGGGGAATTTCATTTTTCTAATGAAACGGTTGATTTCGTAAAAAACCATTGTAAAGTGAGTTCATTACGATTTCTATAACAATAAAGAATATCAGCTGAAGTTATGCAATTTTAATATGGACAGGTGTTCGCACCTGGTATGAAAGAACTACTGGCGAAATTTGGAGAATTTAGGATAAACGGTATGGATTTCTATAAAGAACAAACAATCAAACAGAAATATTGCCCTGCAGTTTCAGCTTCTCGCAAATCGGCTTGCCTAAGCCTTTGTGGCGCAAAGCGGGCCTCGTATTCCTGGGCAGACTCAGTTTCCCGCGATTCTGCCTGTCTAAGCCTCTGTTGTTCAATCCTACTTTGATGTTCGTCGAGAGTTTCAGCTGCTCGTATTTGACGTTGTTTTTTAGCTTTTGAGCTCACTACTCCTACTGAAGCTCGCTTCTTAGATGGCATTTATAAAAAATAAATTCACCCACCATACATGTAAATAAACGTATTGTAATGTTAAAAAAAAAACAAAAAAAACATATGGTTTAAAAATCCCAGAACTCGACGCTTACCAAGGGACGGTCTTACCGGGCCTTGTTGGCCTCTTCAAAATCTATAAAATGATTTTTAGGCCGTATTTTCGACTCAAACGGTCGATTTCGTAAAAAAAACCCATTGTAAAGCGAGATCATGACGAATTTTTTAACAATAAAGAATATACCAAGAGTTTGGCTGAAGTTATGCAATTTTAATATGGACAGGTGTTCGCACCTGGTATCAAAGAACCACTGAGCGAAATTTGGAGAATTTAGGACAAACGGTATGGATTTCTATAAAGAACAAACAAACAAACAGAATTTCAACTCTATTTATATAGATATAGTAAGTGGAAGTATTGCGATCGTGAAAAATTTCGACTTCCGGTTTTCAACGGAAATACACGTTTTGGGGTCCCCTGAGTCCAAATGACCAAGTCCCGCGAAATGGTCTGTGTGTGTGTGTGTGTGTGTGTGTGTGTGTGTGTGTGTGTGTGTGTGTGTGTGTGTGTGTGTTTGTGTGTGTGTGTTGAAGAGACTAGCTCAAAAACTATAAACCGTGCCTATCTAAATTGGGTATTTAGTGTAGATATATGCCCGCGATGTGACAGCAAAAATTTCATCAAAATTGCTCAAAGGGAGGGGGGACTTTACTTGATAAATTTTGTATCATTTTCACGTGTTTTTTTTATTTACTCAATAACGGTTTTAAGGATTTTGATCAAATTTGGTATTTGATGTATATATATGCCCGAGATATGACTGTAAAAATATCATCAAAATTGATCAACAGGAGGGGTGACTTTACTTAATAAATGGTGTATCATTTTGATAAAACTGGGTACTTGATGTATGTATATGCCAAAGATGTGATAGCCAGAATTTCATCAAAATTGGTCAAACTGAGGGGGCACTTTATTTCATAACTTATTTTGCAATTTTTACCTTTTTTTCGATTATCTCAAAAACGTCTTTAACGATTTTCATCAAATTCGTCATGTTTAATGAAAATTAGGTGTTCATTAATATTTAATTAATAAATAAGCTGTATCATTATTAAAATGTTCTGAAGGGGCTTAAATGGGGTAGGGGCCTTTTCTGTTTGTTTGTTTTTGTTTCCTATGAAGTATCTTTGTTTTTGTTTATATGGATAAATTAACTGTCTCTCGTCTACACCGAAAAATAAGAAATGGCTAAATACGAGATATGATAAAAACCAAGTAAACATATAGAGGAAAAAAAAAGAAAAAAATTCAGTCAACTCATAAAACACGTTGAGCCCACGCATGCATAATTCAATAAAAAATGGACAAGGTTTTGTTTAGGGGGTACAGATACAACTAACTGCTGGTTTACCTCATAATCAAAAGCTGCCTAAAACTCTCCCTGAATAATAAAACATAATTAAGGAGTATTATTCCACCTTTAATTTAAAGTTAGAGGGATTTATTTATATTGGAATGTTTAAATTACCAATGAATGCTGATGATTTTATTTTTTCGCAAAATAATTCTGTGTAAACCGCATTTTAAACATATTCAACATTATTAATAATCAAGGGAAGGACGGTATTATGCAACATTGAGATAAGAATTGAAAGGACACATTCGGCATCATCCAACAGGTGACTGCGTGTGTTGGCTTCTTTTTTTTTTCTTTGTGAACATCCACATTCGCTACTGCATATAATTGCGGTTTGAATGAAACGGAATAAAAAATGGACCTTGGAGAAAACCAACTCCTCATTAAAAAGATCATAAATTGATGGAAGATATTTCAAAGAAGCAGCGTGGTTAATTTGGCCTTGTCCTTTACCTATACGATTTTTTTCAAAATCGACACTTTTATGGAAAGGTTGAAAGCCTGACCAAACCGAGCTCACACGTATAAAATTAATTTAAAGATTTAGGAAAATCGTTGATTTACCGATTAATTCGTAGTTATTACGGTATATTTTAGGGGCAGGGCATATTATTTTTGTTTATAAGAAAATATGGTAGACAAATAATTATTTTACTATTTTATTTTCCAAAACAACTATTTTTCACCAAACCACATTCACAAATACATAGTACCGTCGACTATCTTATATATAATCGAGGAATAAGACAGTATATTAGAGATGTGAAAGTAATAAGAGGAGCGAAGATAGGTGGAACCATTTATTTTTAGTTGCGGATAAGAGGATCATTGGAAGATAGGCTTGATGTTCTGAATTTAGATGAAAATGAAGGGAACAATAGAACGCTGTTAAAATTATCATTATTGGAAGTGACAAGGTAAGCGTGATATGTGAAAATTCACAAGAAAAGGTAAACGCAGTATATATTAGAATGAATGTATAAAATTTGTTATACACAAAATTAACCAAGCATGGAATTCTACGAGAGCCTAAGAGGTCTGAAAACTGCCAAATACAGAAGAGGTCAATGTACGAGTACGTCAATGTAGGTTGATTTTGTCGAACGTTGACGCTCTACAAAGTCAGTGAAGAAGCGATTAATGAATAGGATGTAGAACTGGCACTTGAGTAAATGAAGCTGGCGAGCACAACATTAATCCAGACTTCCTTAAGTATGGTGGATAAAAATTCATTAAGGCATTAAAAGGTTTGTTTTAGATTACGCAACAAAAGATCTCGAAAGATTTTGCCTAAAGCGTGAAAAACATTGTATACTAATATAATGCCAGTTCCGGCTTTGCATGAACTACTTGTTATTTCAAACTAGTTACTATATAATTTATTAAACTACACGTTTCATTAACATCATGACTTATTCCTTAGCACATAATTAACTTGTAGCTTGGTGCATTGCAATGGTATTGTTCGCTGAAATTGGATGATCCACTGTTAATGTGATGTGACCTGCATTAGATAAACTGTCTGTTCTAGGAAGTGAGGTGTATTATTATTATGGCTTAGACGTTGTTCTAGGAAGTTGGATATTGCTACTATTCATTTTGATAATTCAATACATTGCTCAAAACAAATTGAGTGAAGAAATAGGAAAGCACCGGGAATCGACTGCATCTCTTATGCATTTTAAAAGAAAACCACCATAATTTTCGAGACAAAATATAAGTATAACAACTTAAAATTTTTGTTTATATCTGTGTGTAGATTTCAAATTGTTTAACAGAAATTTTTGAAACGAAAATGGCTGGTAAGGTCTCCAATTCCAAGTTTTTTTTTTTAACGACTTTCATGATTGTATTGAAGAAGGTGTCAATGTGGTGGGTGATTAAAAATGTTTTTTAATTTGATCTGATGGTGTCAGATGCTTAGTATACTCAGATGACATTGTACTGATGTCGGATCTTCCGTTTATATTGCAATCTATGATAAGTAAGGTCGTGAAATATTGCGAGTTATGGAACTTGATTGTTAATTTGGAATAAAGTAAAACTATGGTATTTAGTCGATGCGTTAGGTCAGCGAGGAGTAAGAGCTGGCAATTAATTATACAAATGTGTAATTTTAATTTGAAAAAAAAATGTACTATTCATTCAAATTATTTCTCTTATCCCAATGTGAGAACATAAAGTCACAACTAAAAAAATGTTATATTTGTATGAACCACATGATATCATGCTCCGAGACAGGATGCACACATGTCTACCATTGTTTTTTTCTAGACCCACCAATAACGGCTGGAGGCCTAGAAGTGTCATTAATATATTTACTGGCTTGTCTTTGATCGTGGAATACAAGGGGCGAAAATTTAAAACGCTATCATTAAACAAATATCATTGGTCTACGAATTTTCTGAGATTATATTATATAGTATTCAGTTGAGTTAATTAAAGTGGGTATAAAAGTATTCTTCAACCCACGTTGATTAACTCAACTTAATACAATAAAAAATGTTTTTCAATTACGCTAGGCTACAAAGTGCTTTGGCAAATATTTTGCCCACACCTCACACGATCTGATTAAAATTATAAATTGACCGCTCAATCCGGTTTCGACTGTGTTTGATGAATGATCTTGTCATTTTTAAGAACTTAAAACATTTCTAAAATGAACTTCTTTTATCTGTCCCAACGGAGCATTGAAGTACCAACCAGCGATAGCTTTCACCCACAAACGATATCATTAATAACAAGTTTCTATCAAGATCGGGCTGGAATAGATTAGGTTAAGAAAACCTGTACTAGGAAATATCGTGTTTGATGATTACTGTTAGAAGTTAATGTTCGATCTATTGACGAATTGAATTAGGACGATAACAAGGGGAAACTGAAGGTCAGTTTATAGAGTATTGGTAAATAATGTTTAAAGGGATCGCCAAGAACGCCCTTGTGACACGTCCAAACGGGAGTGTGCGGAAAATGATCAATTTCGTGGAACCACTTAGTGGGAGTATATCTCATTGAGGCCAGATTAGCGGAGAGGAAATGATTAATGATTTAACGATAGCGATGGTAATGAGGGATGGAATGGGATAGATTTTGCTCGCCTTTCTTCAGCACACTCTACAAGGCTAGGGAAAGTCAGTCAAGGCAGCTTCCGCCCATGGGCTCTCGGAAGGAAGGAAATGCTTTGGACGGTTTGTTTCTTTGCTCATCGAATGGAATATAACTCTTCGAAGTTCCCTACTAAAGTTCAAGAACACCTTATTAAAAATGGATAAAAATGTCATGTAAGCCTCCTTATTGCACAGTTGACTAAATCTGGTTTAAGTAAGGTTCGTAGTAAAACAGATTTAGTCGTACTGTACTGTACGAAACTATTTACTTAAGTTATAGTTATAGTTTGTCACTTAAGTTAGGACTTGCGTGTAATTAAAAAAAAAAGTCAAATTTGGATACAAAAAGTTGATGATATTGAATAAAACAATAAATAAATAAAATTTTAATTTTTTTTATAATTATTACAAATGATGATGATGGCGATAGTAATTTTACAGAATTTAAGCTGATAATATTTATTTAAAAAACATATTCCGATCTTATGTTAACTGAGGAGAGAGGTTTTAGAAATACTGAATTTGAAAGAGGGTATAACTAAATTATAGGTAGTACTTGAAAATATATTTTTCAAAACGCGATAAGCGACAAGCGGAGATAATCATAAAAAGTTCATTGAAATGACCAAGCAACATAAAACATATTCTCAAATCGGTCCTTGTTTCTAAATTGACCGGATATCCTGTTACAAAAACAATGGTGATATGTTTCGCAAGATCCTCTTTATGATTTTTAAATTAAAAAATTAGCAATAGTATTCATCAGAAAAATCTCTCAACCAGAATGGCGTAAATATTTCGGAAGCTCCCCCTCTATGCAGTCTAATTCCTTTCACTCAAATGTTTCTTCTACCCTTCAACTATAGCAGCTTAAATACCTAAGTATGAAATTACAAGTTTAGCATACCCCGGTGAATTGTACTAGATTGTTACACAATTATACTAGGTTGTTACGCAATATAATACATTAGGTTTTTAAATTATATATTATACTACGTTTTTTTTCGTCTTCTTGCTTCCCCCTATAAAGAGATCATTTATTTATTGAAATACATGCTCCGTGTCTTGATAAGGCATACTATTCATCTATTGTAATTTTGCAGAATTTTGAACTCTGAAACGAATTAGAATTTTTTTATATGTTGAAATTTAGTCATTATTTAATTTTAAATAATTAAGTTATAATTTTTAAAAAAAAACTTTATAACAGAAAAGATTACCACGGCCGAGAATTTTTACCACGTCATCGGCATCTCCGTTGCAGCGCTCTTACTACTGAGCCAACCCTAGGGGCGATGGTGCAACGTAGGTGCAGACAGAGGACCTGGTTTGATTCCCGGCCATCGTCAATATTTTCTCTTCTAATGAAACTATTTAGAATTTTTTAGTTTTACAGATTGCCCGAACAAAATAGGGGAGTAGCTTTTCCCATCCCCATTTTAATAAACTCCGAGATATCATGTATGGATGCCCAGAGATGATGAAGTCGACTTAATCAACAAAATTTCCTCATGGAGGAAAGTTCTATTAGCATTATTCTAATAGAAATAACTATAAAGGTAGGTGGATTAGCCGAATTGATGTTAGGTATGAATGGAAGAAGGTTGATGATTTGTAGTTAAAAAGCAATATTATTTCTTCACATTAATTTACTTATAAAGCTCTTAGCAGAAAGTAAGAATTATTTCACTTTTTTATTTTTATCTACTCAGAAGTGAGGTAAGTTAATAATTAAGTGTTCGTTTCACGTATAATTTGCTGCTATAAAATATGGATATAAATTTTATTTGTAACCATTTTCATTTGGAGGAGCCGTTTTCTAGTTGGATGTATTGGAGCATGAGCTTAATGCATGCTCCCGCCAAAATAGTTAAAATTGCCAATCTTGATAATAGATTTTAGTGAAAAGTGCAGTTTTGTTTTTTTGTTTAACGTCACTTTATGATACTAGGACTAATCGGACGATGCTACAGTGGGAAATCAGTTGTTGTCACTGCATCTGTATCCCTTTTACGTTAAGATAACGACTTGAAGGAGCCCATTCAAATTTAGATTGCTCTCCGCTCTTTATTTTTACTTTCACTTACGTATATATGAAATATACAGTAAGGAAAGTATAGCGATCGTGAAAAATTTCGACTTCCGAATAATACACTACATTTTGGGGTCCTCTGGGTCCAAATAACCAAGTCCCAAAATGGTCTGTGTGTGTGTGAACAGACTAGCTCAACAACTATAAACCGTACGAACCTGAAATTAGGTATTTGGTATATGTATATGCCCGCGATGTGATATAGATGTGATTTATATGCCCCCTCCATTTGAACAATTTCATCAAAATTGGTCAAACGGAGGGGCTACTTTAGTTATTAACTTTTTAAGTTTTTTTCGATTTTCTCAAATACTGCTCTAACGATTTTGATAAACTTTGGGTATTTCATGTATGCACATGCCCGCGATATGGCAGTAAAAATTTCATAAAAATTGATCAAACGGGGTGGGGGCACTTTATTTCATAACTTTTTTTCCCATTTTTACGATTGTTTTGATTTTCTCAAAAAAAGCTTCAGCGATTTTTATTAAATTCGTCATGTTTAATGGGAATCATGTAGTCTTTATTATCAGGTAAGCTTTGTCATTATTAAAACGTTTTGAGGGTGGCTTAAACGGGGAAGGGGCTTTTTTTTTATTTTCCTATAAAGTACCTTTGTTTTTGTTTATATGGAGAAATTATCTGTCTCTCGTTTCGCCTAAAAATAAGAAATGGCTAAATATGAAATATGATGAAAAAAATCAAGTAAACGTATACAGGAGAAAAAAGAAGAATATCCCGTTAACTGATAAAACACGTTGACCCCAGGCATACGGAGTACGCCTTTTATGACAGACCATTGATTATAATTAAAGCCGGTCTGTTCATTTAATGTAAATTATTTGTTTCATGGTAACTATATGAAGTTTTCAACAACTAGAGAATTGTTAAATCAGACGACTTGGAGTATTATGCTTGCATTGCCGAATATCGCAAGTAAAAACTTTTATTTAGCACTTTTGAGCAAATATAAACACAAATAATTAAATGAATGTGGAAAAATGTGTCATTTTGAGAAATGGCATTTAACCAATCTCGTCAATTTCTAATCTAAGTAAGTTGATAAGTGAAAGTTGTGCGCATTGCACCAATTTTTTCTAATCTGTAGTTAACAACTGAGTTATTAGTTGTTTATTATTTTAGCAATGAAGTCGCATTCAAATTTATCTTAAAAATATTATTGTTTATATTTTTATGTAAATCATGTCAATCAAAAACCTTAAATTGCTAATAAGCGTATAATGTCTTAGTTGCAACATCAGAACTACTTGGTGCATCTCTGACGGATTGAAATATTAAAAATCTGGTGCGTGCTCGCAACACACAACTTTCACTTACCAACTTACTTAGATTAGAAATTATTGTGTTTTGTTAATTGCCACTTTTAAAGTTACACATTTTTCCACATTCATTTCTTATTTTTGTTTTCATTTGCTCAAAAAAAAAAAAACTAATTTCTTTTATTATTAAATAAAAGTTTTTACTTGTGATAATTCGGCAATGCAAGCATAATGCTCCAAGTCGTCTGATTTTATAATTCTATATGTACTAGTTGAATATTTCATTTAGTTCCGATGAAACAAATAATTTTCAATAAATGAACAGAGCATCTTTAATTATAACGCATTGGTTTGTCATTAAAAGCGTACGGCGCATGCGTCAGCCTAAGGTGTTTTATGAGTTGACGGAATTTTTTCTCTTGTATATGTTAACTTGATTTTCTTCATATGTCATATTTAGCCATTTCTTATTTTTGGGCGCGATGAGAGACAGTTAATTTCTCAATATAAACTAAAACAAAGGTACTTTATAGGAAAACAAAAAAGGCCCCTTCCCTATTTAAGCCCCATCAGAAAATTTTAATACTGATAAAACTTACCTGATATTATTGAACACCTAATTTTCATTAAACATGACGAATTTGATCAAAATCATTAAAGCCGTTTTTGTGATAATCGAAAAAAAGGTAAAAATTGGAAAAAATGTTAAGAAATAAAGTGCCCCGTCCGTTAAACCAATTTTGATGAAATGTTGGCTGTCACATCTTTGGCATATACATACGTCAAATACCCAGTTTGATCAAAATCTTTAAAGCCGTTTTTGAGTAAATAAAAAAACACATAAAAATGATACAAAATTTATTAAGTAAAGTCCCCCTTCCGGTTGATCAATTTTGATGAAATTTTTACAGTCATATCTTGGGCATATTAGTACATCAAATACTCAGTTTAATCAAAATCGTTAGAGCCGTTTTTGAGAAAATCGAAAAAAACGTAAAAATTTATTAAATAAAGTACCCCCACCCTTTGACCAATTTTGATGAAATTTTTGCTGTCACATCGCGGGCATATACATACACTAAATACACAATTTCAGGTTCGCACGGTTAATAGTTTTTGAGCTAGTCTGTTCACATACACACACACACACACACACACACACACACACACACACACACACAGACACACACACACAGACCATTTCGCGGGACTTGGTTATTTCGACTCAGGGGACCCCAAAACGTGTATTTCCGTTGAAAACCGGAAGTCGAAATTTTTCACGATCGCAATACTTCCACTTACTATATATTTCATATATAGGTAAGTGAAAGTAAAAAGTGATGATTTGATTTACGAGTTAGTACTACCTATCGATCGTCCCATGTAAATAAATAAAAAAAAGGTAGGGTTTCAGGAGAGCCAATTGAAGTTTCTTATTTTCTCTTACTTGGACATATATCGCGTTAAACAGAATTGCTCAGAGATGTTGGAGAAAAATTATAAGGTTATCTGATAGCGAAGTTTTTGAATTAGACCAGTCCTTTATAAGAAGAGCTACATGTTGGTTAAATTACTTTCCTCGTTTTAACTTAAATTCGAAGTATTAAGTTCAGTGCGACGATAAATTATATGGACCTTTGACCTAATTAAAAAAAAAGATTTTTAGTTATAGCTAATATCCACTTGATCGTTTCTAAAATCCTTCAACAAATATTCGAATCAATGGAAAATAAAGTTCCACTGGATTATGGAACAACTCAATGTAAAAATTAGAAAAATAACTATTTAGGGGTGGATGGAAGAACTTAGAGTGGTGATTATTGACGTGGTGGTTCATTTCTTCCTAAGGACTGGATTGGGAAGGCGAAAAGAAGGTAATTTCTTCGGGAATCAGGAAGGGGCCAGTCATTCCTCATACGATATCATGTCGTAATATCATTTCTCATAACACTAGTAAAAGATGTAAGAGAGGGAACCTCAAGTTTGTGGGTTGAATTCTTGAGGATAATTTAACTCAGCATTAATACCTCGCTCTTATGTAATCAACCTGACCCCGAGGAAAAAAACTCCAAATGGCCGAAAAGCTGGGAAGTGAGAGAAAAAATGGAGTATATACATATATATTTATAAGTTAAGACAGGAGTACGTAGGTATTTAATTTAACGTTTCTTTTTCACTAATAAAAACATGTGTTGTTAGATAAGAATTACGATTAAGTAGGTTATATGTTTGTTGTAAATTATTCTTGCTGTATTTATTAATAAAACCAGCTTATTTCATTCTGTATTAGTTTCCTCTTAACTTTTCTTTGACAAATATTCATTCTGAACAACCCAAACACTAACTGGTGCCGAAACCCGGGAGATCGAGTGATCAGAAGCAGAAAGCAGTGTAAGTGAGTTAAGCAGATTTTTTTTTCTCTTTTTTTTTTCCCTGTAAGCTACGAGAACTCACCTTTTATCTGACATCTGTACGAGCTAGAAAAATATCTCTCAAAAAAAGGACCACAGCGAGTGGCCGGGCGGAATAACACGTTGGAATACGCTTTGTCCCTGATAACCGCATGAGGAGTTCAAATCCAGAATACCAGATTTTTTTGCACAACTCGGAATTTATCCCCCACCATAACCCCTGCCGAGGAAAAAAAAAACGTAGAAGCTCGGAATTGGAGGGAAAAAAAGGACAAATGCAGAAACAATTTAGTTTTTCTGGCCTTAATTTGAAATATAATATTAATTTAAAATCAATATATATTATAAAGCAAAGTGTACAACAATGTGCGTGCCGAAAAGGCTCAGAAACGACTACACATACGACTAAGAGATTTATGTCAGCGTGTAACTGTATGTCCCCTAACGGAGAAGAAGGTTTTCGTTTTTCTCTTAAGGGTGTGAAATTGAAGAGAAAAGGACTGGAATTTTAAGGCTCTCGCACCATTTAATTAGCCTCTCTTAGATTGAGATACGAGTTTATGAATGAAAGATTTAGTTCGAGGTTCAGGCTACCAGAAAGCGCTAGGGTGCGTTTCACTCTATGTTTATTGTTCATTCATTCCGTTATATTTGTATAGGTTATATATTTTGTCAGCTGTTCTTTTTAAATTACTAAAAAATCTAGCGAAAATAATTAAGTAGTTTCACCTTATCTTTCAAAATAAAATAATGATTTTACATCTCTGCAATCAATTAGAAAACCGACTGGATAACTTACAAAATTAATTTTCTCATAAGAAGGTTAATTGAGTAACACATTACATTTAATCAATATATAACATATACTTAAGTAAATTTAATGGAATATGAGTAAACATTTTTTAGTGGTACAGTGAGCGAATAAAAACAGACATAAAACAAAAAAGAAGAGCTGAATTGACTGATTATAAATCGAAAATAAAAAGCTTGAAGTGTTCTTATTGTATGTAATTATGAAAAATGGTTTTATTTCTATGTACGTTGAGCATTCCAGTTGACAAAATGACTAACTCCAATTACAGCACTTTTTCAATAAGATTTTATCACCCCTCATAGTTCAGGATAAAAAGAAATATGATGAAAAAATTGTGCCATCATGATATTTTGGTTTTCACATTGTAATAGTAGGTGCAGAGTCCGTCCAAATTATGGGGGAGGGGGATATCTTAAGGGAGGTTGAACTGGAAGAAAGCTTTTTAAAAAAAAGTTTCTATGAATCTTCGTTAGTTTCTAAACTTCTGAATCTAATAGGACCATCACAGTAGTCGGCGCTTAAGTTGTAAAGGAAATATAGTTTTTTAACTAATAGATTTTTCAACCATAATCTAATAACTTATTAGCTGCTGACTGCTTGGAATGGGCTTATAAGATTCAGAATCACAGAAACCATCAAAAACGATGCATGACTCGACAAAGTTGCAGCAAAATTAATTGTTCATTTACCATTTTCAACCCCCTTTAAAGTATATGCGGTTCCTTATTTGGACGGACTCTGCAGATATCGAATCTTAATATTGATACCAAGTTAAAAGTTTCAAGCAAGTGCTAATTTTGTTCTATATTTCCTTTAATTTTAAAGTTTTTCTGTTACTAAAACTACCACACAACTACCGGAGCGAAGCCGGGCACCCTAGCTAGTAAGTGAATAAAGCAGCGAAAAATATTTTTAAAAGTTATGCGAAGTGTTTGTTTTTCTAGATCTGGTCGAATAATTAATGATAACTGGATGATCATTTCATAATATATGGAAATACCCACGACTTTTTTCTTTATTTCTACGACTATGTACCATCTAATTCTAAGTTATTAATTGTAACAAAAAAAAATCTGGTGCGTGCGCGCAACACACAACTTTCACTTACCAACTTACTTAGATAAGAAATTGACGTGTTTTGTTAGATATCATTTCCCAAAATCACACATTTTTCTACATTCATATTTTATTTTTATTAATCGTTAAAGCCGTTTTTGAGTAAATAAAAAACCCCGTGAAAATGATACAAAATTTATTAAGTAAAGTCCCCCCTTCGGTTGATCAATTTTGATGAAATGTTGGCTATCAAATATTTGGCATATACATACATCAAATACCCAGTTTGGTCACAATCGTGAAAGCCGTTTTTGAGTAAATAAAAAAAGCACGTAAAAATGATACAAAATTTATTAAGTAAAGTGCCCCCTGCGGTTGATCAATTTTGATGAAATTATTACAGACATATCTCGGGCATATAAGTAGATCAAATACTAAGTTTAATCAAAATCGTTAAAGCCGTTTTTGAGAAAATCAAAAAAACACGTGAAAATGTTACAAAATTTATTAAGTAAAGTCCCCCCTCCGGTTAATCAATTTTGATGAAATTTTTACAGTCATATCTCGGGCATATAAATACATCAAATACCCAGTTTGATCAAAATCGTTAAAGCCGATTTAGAGTAAATAAAAAAAACACGTGAAAATGTTACAAAATTTATTAAGTAAAGCCCCCCCTCCGGTTAATCAATTTTGATGAAATTTTTACAGTCATATCTCGGGCATATAAATAGATGAAATACTCAGTTTAATCAAAATCGTTAGAGCCGTTTTTGAGAAAATCGAAAAAAACCTAAAAAGTTATTAAATAAAGTACCCCCTCCCTTTGAGCAATTTTGATGAAATTTTTGCTGTCACATCGCGGGCATATACCTACACTAAATACCCAATTTCAGGTTCGCACGGTTTATAGTTCTTGAGCTAGTCTGTTCACACACACACACACACACACACAGACACACACACAGACACACACACACACAGACCATTTCGCGGGACTTGGTCATTTCGACTCAGGGGACCCCAAAACGTGTATTTCCGTTGAAAACCGGAAGTCGAAATTTTTCACGATCGCAATACTTCCACTTACTATATATTACATATATAGGTAAGTGAAAGTAAAAATCTGGTGCGTGCGCGCAACACACAACTTTCACTTACCAACTTAGGTTAGAAATTAATGTGTTTTGTTAATTGCCGACTCTCAAAGTTATACATTTTTCCACATTCATTTCTTATTTTTGTTTTCATTTGCTCAAAAAAAAAAAAAAAAAAAAAAAAAAAAAAAACACTGATTTCTTTTATTATTAAATAAAAGACAGAGTTGTGTTTGTGTTCTCGAAGAGAGAAGAGCTCCGCTCCTGGGGATTATACAGATAAGCGCATAGACTTTACTTATAACATTTTTTTTTTCTCGCTATTATTTTAACTTCTTTAAGCAATTTTTTTTTTTTTATTGTTTGTGTTTTTTCTATTTGTATTATTTTATCTTAGAAGTTTGTACTTGATTTTTTTTTTTCTCTTTTTTTTTTCTCCTTTTAATAGTGAAGGTAAGATAGTTACTATTCATTTATTTATAAGTATTAAATTTCTTTTTGTTATTATTATTATTTTTATTTATTTATTTCTTTTTTTTGGTCTTTTTGTGCATATAGACCTATTTAAAATATCATGAACGGGACGGACCCACCTAGCCCGCATCCGCAGCCCTGAAAAAGAGGTAGAATGAAATCGCCCCCTGACAAAACTGTTATCTCATCAGGCGAGAGTTATCTCAAATATTACCTACTTACTTAGTCATTTCAAGGAAAGACGAAAATAATTTCAAAAATGTGTCACCTTTTTTTATAAATAAATTTATAACCAATACAGTAGGGCAAACGAAAAATATAAAAAAAAAATGAGGGATGGCAATTTGTTAATTGAAACCTCTAATACAAAACAGACCGAAAAGCTCTTAGCAGTTACAAACTTTGGTGGACTATTCGAGGTTCATGCAAGCCCACACAGGTCTTTAAACTACTCGAGAGGCGTCATTAGATGTTTTGATTTGCAATTTGCAACATTAGAAGAAATTAAAGACGAACTTAAAGACATCATCACTGATGTAATAAGAATTAAAGTTAAAAAGGATGGTGTTGAAAAATACACTCATACATATATATTAACTTTCAATACTCCCAAGGCCCCCGAAAATATAAAAATAGGGTTTTTGACCGTGAACGTACAACCGTATATTCCAAACCCTGTGCGTTGCTATAACTGCTTAGGTTTCTCCCACGGAACCAAAGACTGTAAAAAAATTCTGTTTGTGCCAACTGTGGGATACTCGACAATCCGAGAATTCAAACTGTGAAAATTCCACCAAATGTATCAATTGCAATGGTGAACATAACGCTCTTGACCGTAAATGTCCAGCTTTTCTTTTGCAAAAAGAAATAAAGGCAATACAGACAAACCAAAAAGTATCTTTTACCGAGGCAAAAAAAATTTTAAAAACCAAAAATCCTTCCGTTTTCCAAAAATCTTATTCATCAATAATAAAAAGTTCTAATAAAAAAGATATTGGTATTCAAGTAGACTTTGCCTTTACATATCCAACAGTTAAATCTACGGTTACAACTTTAAATAATCAAGTTCGAAAACAATCAGTTCGGCTTACCTCGACTTCGGTCGGCACCGCGCTCTCTCTCCCTCCTCCCCCCACTCCCTCAAACCTCGCCCCTTCCCCTTCCCCACCACCCCTCTCTCCCATCCCAAATACCTCTCGAGACAGATGTGAAACATCAAACAAGCAACTCCTCCCGAGGTCCCTCGCGATAGGTGTCTGGAAACCGATGAAACATCGTCCATGTCCGTAGACCAAGACATCGGGTAAATGGACCAGGAAGGCTTCCAAGTCCATACAAATAAAAAAGGAAGACCAAGAAAAAAATAGTGGTTGGCAATATTGCTACAACAAATACAAACGTAACGCACTCTTCTGCACTATTAATAACATGGCCCTACTCCAGTGGAACTGCTACGGGTTAAGAACACATTTTAATGATTTGAAGTTATTAATAAATGATACTAGACCGTTTTGCATTGCGTTACAAGAGACTCATTTACAACCATACAACAATATCAGACTAAAGGATTTTAACATATACAGAAAAGATAGTCCCGATACTCATCATAGTCACCACGGAGTCCTGTTAGCTGTCCATAAATCAATTTACTCAGAACCCATTTCTATCAATTCACGCCTTCAAGTCATAGCTGCTTCCATTCACTTAGATTTTACTTTTTCTGTTTGTAATATTTACTTACCACCACAAGATAGAATAGAAACCCAACATCTTTTGGAAATCTATAACCAACTACCTCGCCCGATTTTATATATTGGGGATCTCAACGGCCATAGTCCATTATGGGGCTCCAACGATATTAATCTAAGAGGTAGAATCATTGAAAATTTCATTGACTTATCGAACCTTTTTATACTCAATACAGGAGAACCAACTTACCTCAGTTCAAGTTTCGGTTCCCTTTCTGCGCTCGACTTGTCTTTCTGTAGTCCAACCCTTTACCCCACAATCGACTGGACTGTCCTACCTGATCTCTATAGTAGTGACCACTTTCCGATCCTGATAAAATTCAATAATATCAATCCTACCTGTCGTGTTAATCCTCGATGGCTGCTAGATAAAGCTGATTGGCCCCTTTTTGCATCCCTGGCCTCGCCCCCTCAGTCCTCACCACAAGATCTAAGCGTTGAAGAAGGATGCGAGGCTATCACGAATGTAATCATGCGGGCAGCTCAGGCATCAATACCAATGACCAAAGGTATGCCTAAAAGACCTCCAGTTCCATGGTTTAATGAAGAATGCAAAACAGCTCTTAAAAATCGTCGTAGGGCTTACAAAAGATTTCTAAAATGCATGACCACCGAAAACCTTATCGAATATAAAAAAAATAGAGCTATATGTAGAAAAACATTTAATTACTTTAAAAACGAATCATGGAAAAAATTCGTTAGTTCCATAAACTCCTCAACAACATCTGCAATTGTCTGGAAAAAAATTCGTAAATTAACTAAACACTCCTCGTTTCCTCGCCTAACCTTAATAGTAAATGGACAATTGACTGATAACCCTTTAACTGTATCCAACACTTTTGCCGATTTTTTCTCCCAAATATATAATAATAACAGAAATAATCCCGATACCGTTATCTCACCTCAGGACCTTGAAACTTGTAATAACCCAGAGCACTCAACCTTGCCATACAACCTGAAATATACTATATGGGAACTAAATGATATCTTAAACACAGTCAAAGGATCATCACCTGGCCCAGACCATATACACTACGAAATGATAAAAAACTTGCCAAGTCATACTTTGAAATGGCTTCTCGACTATTACAACCATATATGGTGCACGGGAGGATTTCCAAATAGCTGGCGGAGCTCGCTTGTGGTTCCCATCTTAAAAAATGGAAAAGACAGGAGAATGCCAACAAGCTACCGTCCCATCTTCCTGACCAGCTGTCTTAGCAAAACCATGGAACGGATGGTCAACAAAAGATTGATGTGGATGATAGAACAGAACAAATTAATTCAGCCTTTTCAATGCGGATTTCGTAAAGGCCGATCCACGATGGATCACTTGGTTGCACTGGAGGCGGAGGCACAATATGCCTTTGTCAATGGACAACAAATGGGAGCGGTTTTCTTCGATATGGAAAAAGCCTTCGATAATATTGACCATACAGCCATACTACATAAATTAAAGTCAACGGGTATATCAGGACAAATGTTCGTTTACATTCAACAGTTTTTGGCTAACCGTCAGTTTAGAGTTAGGGTAGGTTGTGAAATTTCCGAAAGCCGCAATCAAAACAACGGTGTCCCTCAAGGCTGCGTACTTAGTCCAACCCTATTCTCACTAGCAATAAGCAACCTTGGGCTTAACCTTCCAAGAGGGGTAAAATCATTACTGTTTGCTGACGATTTGGCCATTATCTACCGATCTCATGACATTTCAGACATACAAAACAAAATCCAAGAATCCCTCGATAGAATTTGCAATTGGTCCATATCCATAGGTCTTCGATTCTCTCCAGAAAAAACAAAATGTCTCTTATTCAGCCGAAAAAGAAATATTCAGCCGTCTCTCGAATTGTATTTAGGAAATGCTCTACTACCATTCAATAACCACCAAAAATTTTTAGGACTGACATTTGACAGAAAATTAACCTGAGAACAACACATAAATACAATAAAAATATCAGCCTCAAACAAACTAAAGATACTTCGTATTCTCAGTGGTACAACTTGGGGATTAGATACACTATTAAAGCTGTACCGGGCACTGGTATGTTCGAAACTTGATTATGGGTCGTTTGTGTACGGATCCGCCCGTCCACGAATTTTAGCCAAGCTGGACACCATTCACCACGCCGGAATTAGGATTTCGACAGGAGCTTTTCGAACGAGTCCCATCCTGAGCCTTTGTTCTGAAGCCGCTCTTCCTCCCCTCATATTCAGGAGACAAAAATTAGCTATCCAATATATTTCTAAATTGTACATACATACTGATAACCCCAGTCACAAATATATATTTAAACCCAAATTCACTTCTACTTTTCGTAATAAACCGAACTCGACACTCCCTCTCGCAGAAAGAATCTCCTTTGCAACCCAGTTCCTTAAAGATATATCTATCTACAAAATAGATACATGTTCACCACCCTGGACTAATAGACCTCCCAAAATATACTTACAACTAAACAAATTCCGCAAACAAGATACACCAACCACTCAATATCAGGAACTGTTCCGAGAACTTATCCAGTCCTTACCACACCACACTGCAATATATACAGACGGTTCAAAGTCCGATACCTCCACAGGATCTGCCTTCATAACACCTAATTCAACCCACAAGAAAAAACTGCATCACCTATGCAACATCTATTCTGCCGAGTTAAACGCCATTGCATCCGCGTTACACTTCTCTATGACCAATATACCAACAGACAATATAGTTATCATTTCCGACTCAATCAGCGCACTACAGGGATTGAAAAACATGTATTCACACCACCCTATCGTCCAGCGTATTCACGAATACCTGAAAATGTTAGAAGAAATAAACAAGACAATTTACTTCGTCTGGGCCCCGGGACATATAGGTATTGTCGGGAATGAGATGGCAGACAAAGCTGCCAAAGCAGCTTTAACTCTCCCAGGCAGAGGCACAGCTCTCCTAACCGCCCAGGAACTTGCTCGCCCCCTTAAAGCAGTGATAGAGGAAAGATGGCAAACAATGTGGGAGGAGAGTCCAGCGAGCAAATTGAAACATATAAAAAAAGTTGTGAAACCGTGGGTTACGTCTAGCCGTAGTAAGCGCTGTGAAGAGGTGGCTATTGCTCGCCTTAGAATAGGACACACCAGAATGACACATATACATCTCATTACAAGGGATTCCCCCCCGATGTGCCCCAAATGTAATAATAATCTAAGTATTAGGCATATCTTTGAGGAATGCCATTACTATAAAAAAGTATTAAAGCAATTCAAGATACCACCCGATATTAAAATTGCACTTAGCGACAACGAAGCTGAGGTGGAAAAAGTGATCAAATTCATTAAGTACAAATTAATAGCCAACATTTAACTGTCGGTCGTTCATATTCTTCTATAGGTGCTTTATTGATATTTGCCTATTCTAATATTTCATTTTAATTTTTATTATCTTTACTGATGTATGTATGCGTGTGTATGTGTATGTGTGTGTATATGTTTGTGTGTGGATGTGTATGTATATGTATTTTACTTATTTATAATTTTTGTAATCATTTTATTTTATTTTTTATTTTATTATTTATTTATTCTTTTTTTCTAAGATAAGTATCTTACTGAGCCTTTCTTAATAACAAAAAGACTCTAGGCGTTGATGACCTGTGGGTTCTACGCCTATAAACCCAAATAAACAAACAAACAATTAAATAAAAGTTTTTACTTGTTATAATTCGGCAATGCAAGCATAATACTCCAAGACGTCTGATTTTATAATTTTCTATGTACTTGTAACAAATAATTTTCATCAAATGAACAAAACATCTTTAATTATAACGCATTGGTTTGTCATTAAAGGCGTACGGCGCATGCGTGAGCTCAAGGTGTTTTATGAGTTGACGGAATAGTTTTATTTTTTTCTCCTGTATATGTTTACTTGATTTTCTTCATATATCATATCATATTTAGCCATTTCCTATTTATAGGCGTGATGAGAGACAGTTAATTTCTCAATATTAACTAAAACAAAGGTACTTTATAGGAAAACAAAATAGGGCCCTTACCCATTTAAGGTCCCTCAGAAATTTTAATACTGATAAAACTTACCTAATATTATTGAACACCTAATTTTAATTAAACATGACAAATTTGATCAAAATCATTAAAGCCGTTTTTGAGATAATCGAAAAAAAGGTAAAAATTGGAAAAAAAGTTATGAAATAAAGTGCTCCCTCCGTTTGACCAATTTTGATGAAATGTTTGCTGTCACTTCTCTGGCATATACATAAAACAAATACCCAGTTTGATCAAAATCTTTAAAGCCATTTTTGAATAAATAAAAAAAACACATGAAAATGATACAAAATTTAATAAGTAAAGTCCCCCCTCCGGTTGATCAATTTTGATGAAATTTTTACAGTCATATCTTGGGCATATTAGTACATCAAATACTCAGTTTAATCAAAATCGTTAGAGCCGTTTTTGAGAAAATCGAAAAAAACGTAAAAATTTATTAAATAAAGTACCCCCACCCTTTGACCAATTTTGATGAAATTTTTGCTGTCACATCGCGGGCATATACATACACTAAATACCCAATTTCAGGTCCGCATGGTTAATAGTTTTTGAGCTAGTCTGTTCACACACACACACACACACACACACACACACACACACACACACACACACACACACACACACACACACACACACACACACACACACACACGCGCGCGCGCGCGCACGCACACACACACACACACACACACACACACACACACACACACACACACACACAGACCATTTCGCGGGACTTGGTTATTTCGACTTAGGGGACCCTAAAACGTGTATTTCCGTTGAAAACCGGAAGTCGAAAATTTTCACGATCGCAATACTTCCACTTACTATATATTTCATATATAGGTAAGTGAAAGTAAAAAGGGTATATGTAAGAGTTCTGGCTATTCATGAGCTAAATTTATTTAAGATTTAAAAGATAAGTTTCTTAGGTAAGTGTCATGGTTGGTCTTGCTTATTTTTTATTTTGCTTATTATCGTCAATTTAGCCACTTTAGCGGAAAAATTAATCACATTCATATTCCAAAGCCTGCAATTTGAAGAAGGTTACTCCAAATAAAAAATCTGGTGCGTGCGCGCAACACACAACTTTCACTTACCAACTTAATTAGATTAGAAATTGACGTGTTTTGCTAAATATCATATCCCAAAGTCACACATTTTTCTACATTCATATTTTATTTTTGTTAATCGTTAAAGCCGTTTTTGAGTAAATAAAAAAAACCCGTGAAAATGATACAATATTTATTAAGTAAAGTCCCCCCTCCCGTAGATCAATTTTGATGAAATTTTTACAGTCATATAAATACATCAAATACCAAGTTTGATCAAAATGGTTAAAACTGTTTTTGAGTAAATAAAAAAAAAAACACGTGAAAATGATACAAAATTTATTAAGTAAAGTCCCCCCTCCGGTTGATCAATTGTGATGAAATGTTGGTTATCACATCTTTGGCATATAAATACATCAAATACCAAGTTTGATGAAAATCGTTAAAACCGTTTTTGAGTAAATAAAAAAAAAACACGTAAAAATGTTACAAAATTATTAAGTAAAGTCCCCCCTCCGGTTAATCAATTTTGATGAAATTTTTACAGTCATATCTCGGGCATATAAATAGATCAAATACTCAGTTTAATCAAAATCCTTAGAGCCGTTTTTGAGAAAATAAAAAAAACACGTGAAAATGATACAAAATTTACTAAGTAAAGTCCCCCCTCCGGTTAATCAATTTTGATGAAATTTTAACAGTCATATCTCGGGCATAAAAATACATCAAATACCCAGTTCGATCAAAATCATTAAAGCCGATTTAGAGTAAATAATAAAAAACACGTGAAAATGATACAAAATTTATTAAGTAAAGTCCCCCCTCCGGTTGATCAATTTTGATGAAATGTTGGCTATCACATATTTGGCATATACATACATCAAATACCCAGTTTGATCAACATCTTTAAAGCCGTTTTTGAGTAAATAAAAAAAACACGTGAAAATGATACAAAATTTACTAAGTAAAGTCCCCCCTCCGGTTAATCAATTTTGATGAAATTTTAACAGTCATATCTCGGGCATGAAAATACATCAAATACCCAGTTTGATTAAAATCGTTAAAGCCGATTTAGAGTAAATAAAAAAAAACACGTAAAAATGTTACAAAATTAGTAAGTAAAGTCCCCCCTCCGGTTAATCAATTTTGATGAAATTTTTACAGTCATATCTTGGGCATATAATTACATCAAATACTCAGTTTAATCAAAATCGTTAGAGCCGTTTTTGAGAAAATCGAAAAAAACCTAAAAAATTATTAAGTAAAGTACCCCCTCCCTTTAAGTAATTTTGATGAAATTTATGCTGTCACATCGCGGGCACACACCTACACTAAATACCCAATTTCAGGATCGGGCGGTTTATAGTTTTTGAGCTAGTCTGTTCACACACACACACACACACACACACACACACACACACACACACAGACCATTTCGCGGGACTTGGTCATTTTGACTCAGGGGACCCCAAAACGTGTATTTCCGTTGAAAACCGGAAGTCGAAATTTTTAACGATCGCAATACTTCCACTTACTATATATTTCATATATAGGTAAGTGAAAGTAAAAAGGGTATATGTAAGAGTTCTGGCTATTCATGAGCTAAATTTATTTAAGATTTAAAAGATAAGTTTGTTAGGTAAGTGTCATGGTTGGTCTTGCTTATTTTTTGGTTTTATTTATTTTTTTGTCGTTCAAGTTCATTAATTCAGTTGAATTTTTTCTGTCTTAGGAAGTCTGTTGAATGGGCGTCACCAGCACCAAATTATTAAGGGGGGGACTCAATATTTTCCTAGATGGGGTAGTTAGGAATTCGAGGGGCTAAAAATTGAAATAATAACTCCTAGAAACAACTGTTTGGGCATTTAAATTCATCCTCCAATGGTGTTTTAAAGGTATTTACAGTATCTTAAAACTTTCTAATTTTAATCAATTTATGCCTCAGTTATACATTAAAATAGGGAATTGTTAAGGCTTAATGTTAAAAGATGTGGGCCAAAATTTCTTAATTGAATTTTATCCAAGTTTTTCTTCTGATCCTGATCCCACTAATTTCATTGCTTTCCATTAACTTCTATAAGCTTCATCAAATTTATGGAAAGTTCGAGCTGAAATAAAAAATATATATAATTCATCAAATATACAATCCGCCTGACTAGCTTTTAACAATAGAGTGTGCTGAAATAAACTAATATTTTATATTTATATTTTATTGGTTAAACTGGGATAAATTCGTAAAATCGCATTATTTATTTAATTTTTTACATTGGGTCCTCTCCTGCCAAAATATTGGGGGGGACAGACCCCTCCTGTCAAAATATTGGGGGGGGGGCAGACACCTCCTGTCAAAATATTGGGGGGGACTCGTCCACCCTGTCCTCCCCGGCGGTCCTGACGCCCGTGGTCTGTTGTAAGAGTCTACCTTGTATGTGCAGATCCTTGTTCAAAAAAAGATGTAGCCGGAGCTAACCCGCTCCCTTACTCATATTTGGATACTTTGGTTATCTTACCTAAAATACTAAGTAATTATATATGATTGGCATAATTAACATTGCTCACAATCAGCGATAAAAATTTGAAAATGCAAAAATAGAGGGGTAGGTGCGGGGCCCTAATCTCCACCCCTGTACTCCTCCCCTCTCTATACACTCCTCTATCTTACCTAAAAAGTTAACTTATTAGTCTGGAATGGACTAGAAAGAACCATACTGGACTAGGAACCCACCTATATACTTTTATTCTTTTCAAACATATGTGTATAAACAACAAAATAAACGATAATATAAAAGGACATTACAATATTCTTAGTCACATGTTAGGTTAGTTAGATAGTTTGATTAGCTTCAAAACTCTTGAGCATAAAAAACAACTATAAAAATCAAATAAATATATTCCCTATTTTATATATTTATGAAAGATTGATTAAGGACGTGGAGAAGCAGTAGGGTTTTAAAGGAAGAGAGGGATGAAGTTTTACGGATTGAAACGGGTAATGAATTCCAGAAGGAGGCGGCACGTATGATGAAGGATTTTGTAATGGAGGCAGTTCTGTAGAAAGGGATATGCAGGTTAGAGGTTTGGGATGCAGTATTTAAAGAACGTATAGAGGATCAAGGTGTGCAAAAATTGAGGTTCCTTGGTCTTAAAGTTTCGGAAAAGACAAAAAACCTAGGAAGTATTGCCGTCGAAAAAAAAAATTGGGTAGAGCCACTTCAAGCCCCATCACACCAACTGGGAAAAAATAGTGGGAGCGCTTGGGGACACCGAAGTTGAATCTAATGAGAAATTCATTAGTCTCTTCAACCTTATCTCATGCAAGCCAGACAGACCCCGTAAACAAGGCCCTGTAATCAAAATGGGGGAGTGTGAGAGAGGAGCTAACGGGTTTTTGAGGACATGAAATCATGTCAAAAATGATAGCAATGGATTTTCTGGCGATTTTGGAAATATGGTTACTCCACGACAAGTGCTGGTCAAAGATCACTCCAAGGTATCTGACATAGGTGTGGAAATGAATAGGATGTCTTTTGAGCTAGAGTAAGGGGCGATTTGTGAACATGAATCCTCACTGACCCCTCTTTTATTGAATAAAAGATAAATATATTTTGATAATGTGTATGTTATGAGTTCAATTGTTCAAACATTTTCTATACTCATGTATTACACTTTTTACGGGGATATACTGGGTGTCCCAGACCGAGTGTAAAAAAATTGGGTAGTACTGCATGTTAAACGGGGTAGAATGGCGCTGAAACGAGTTTCCTATCTCAATCTGTTGAGGAGACAGAGTTTTTCTTTGTTTTAATTTTTAAAATCTTACTTTTTTCTGAAAAATGACAGTTTTCTCTACTTTGGTTTAGTGTAGAAACAAAACCGATATTTTCTTAATCAGCATTAAATTTTCTAAAAAATAAGATGGGTCTGGTTATTTTAAATCCATTTTTTTCACTTTTAACGCGCTAAACACAAAACATTTATTAAAACCTAAATTTTTAATAGTCAAAATCGTTAAAGCCGTTTTTGAGTAAACAAAAAAAAAAAACACGTGATAGTGAGACAACATTTATTAAGTAAAGTGCCCGCTACATTTAACCAATTTTGATGAAATTTCGGCTGTCGCATCACAACAAAACACGTGAAAATGGAACAACATTTATTAAGCAAAATGCCCCCTCGCATTAATCAATTTTGATGAAATTTTGACTGTCGCATCGCGGGCATATACATACACCAAACACCGAGTTTATTCAAAATCGTTAAAGCCGTTTTTGAGAAAAACGTAAAAAATAGTTTTAATTTTTAAAATCTTACTTTTTTCTGAAAAATGACAGTTTTCTCTACTTTGGTTTAGTGTAGAAACAAAACCGATATTTTCTTAATCAGCATTAAATTTTCTAAAAAATAAGATGGGTCTGGTTATTTTAAATCCATTTTTTTTCACTTTTAACGCGCTAAACACAAAACATTTATTAAAACCTAAATTTTTAATAGTTTTTGAAAATTCCTCACTCGCGGGCATATACCGACACCAAATACCGAGTATGGTCAAAATCGTTAAAGCCGTTTTTGAGTAAACAAAAAAAAAAACACGTGATAGTGAGACAACATTTATTAAGTAAAGTGCCCGCTACATTTAACCAATTTTGATGAAATTTCGGCTGTCGCATCACAACAAAACACGTGAAAATGGAACAACATTTATTAAGCAAAATGCCTCCTCGCATTAATCAATTTTGATGAAATTTTGACTGTCGCATCGCGGGCATATACATACACCAAATACCGAGTTTATTCAAAATCGTTAAAGCCGTTTTTGAGAAAAACGTAAAAAATAGTTTTAATTTTTAAAATCTTACTTTTATCTGAAAAATGACAGTTTTCTCTACTTTGTTTTAGTGTAGAAACAAAACCGATATTTTCTTAATCAGCATTAAATTTTCTAAAAAATAAGATGGGTCTGGTTATTTTAAATCCATTTTTTTCACTTTTAACGCGCTAAACACAAAACATTTATTAAAACCTAAATTTTTAATAGTTTTTGAAAATTCCTCACTCGCGGGCATATACCGACACCAAATACCGAGTATGGTCAAAATCTTTAAAGCCGTTTTTGAGTAAACAAAAAAAAAAAACACGTGATTGTGAGACAACATTTATTAAGTAAAGTGCCCGCTACATTTAACCAATTTTGATGAAATTTCGGCTGTCGCATCACAACAAAACACGTGAAAATGGAACAACAATTATTAAGCAAAATGCCCCCTCGCATTAATCAATTTTGATGAAATTTTGACTGTCGCATCGCGGGCATATACATACACCAAATACCGAGTTTATTCAAAATCGTTAAATCCGTTTTTGAGAAAAACGTAAAAAATAGTTTTAATTTTTAAAATCTTACTTTTTTCTGAAAAATGACAGTTTTCTCTACTTTGTTTTAGTGTAGAAACAAAACCGATATTTTCTTAATCAGCATTAAATTTTCTAAAAAATAAGATGGGTCTGGTTATTTTAAATCCATTTTTTTCACTTTTAACGCGCTAAACACAAAACATTTATTAAAACCTAAATTTTTAATAGTTTTTGAAAATTCCTCACTCGCGGGCATATACCGACACCAAATACCGAGTATGGTCAAAATCTTTAAAGCCGTTTTTGAGTAAACAAAAAAAAAAAACACGTGATAGTGAGACAACATTTATTAAGTAAAGTGCCCGCTACATTTAACCAATTTTGATGAAATTTCGGCTGTCGCATCACAACAAAACACGTGAAAATGGAACAACATTTATTAAGCAAAATGCCCCCTCGCATTAATCAATTTTGATGAAATTTTGACTGTCGCATCGCGGGCATATACATACACCAAATACCGAGTTTATTCAAAATCGTTAAAGCCGTTTTTGAGAAAAACGTAAAAAATAGTTTTAATTTTTAAAATCTTACTTTTTTCTGAAAAATGACAGTTTTCTCTACTTTGTTTTAGTGTAGAAACAAAACCGATATTTTCTTAATCAGCATTAAATTTTCTAAAAAATAAGATGGGTCTGGTTATTTTAAATCCATTTTTTTTTCACTTTTAACGCGCTAAACACAAAACATTTATTAAAACCTAAATTTTTAATAGTTTTTGAAAATTCCTCACTCGCGGGCATATACCGACACCAAATACCGAGTATGGTCAAAATCGTTAAAGCCGTTTTTGAGTAAACAAAAAAAAAAAACACGTGATAGTGAGACAACATTTATTAAGTAAAGTGCCCGCTACATTTAACCAATTTTGATGAAATTTCGGCTGTCGCATCACAACAAAACACGTGAAAATGGAACAACATTTATTAAGCAAAATGCCCCCTCGCATTAATCAATTTTGATGAAATTTTGACTGTCGCATCGCGGGCATATACATACACCAAATACCGAGTTTATTCAAAATCGTTAAAGCCGTTTTTGAGAAAAACGTAAAAAATAGTTTTAATTTTTAAAATCTTACTTTTTTCTGAAAAATGACAGTTTTCTCTACTTTGGTTTAGTGTAGAAACAAAACCGATATTTTCTTAATCAGCATTAAATTTTCTAAAAAATAAGATGGGTCTGGTTATTTTAAATCCATTTTTTTCACTTTTAACGCGCTAAACACAAAACATTTATTAAAACCTAAATTTTTAATAGTTTTTGAAAATTCCTCACTCGCGGGCATATACCGACACCAAATACCGAGTATGGTCAAAATCGTTAAAGCCGTTTTTGAGTAAACAAAAAAAAAAAACACGTGATTGTGAGACAACATTTATTAAGTAAAGTGCCCGCTACATTTAACCAATTTTGATGAAATTTCGGCTGTCGCATCACAACAAAACACGTGAAAATGGAACAACATTTATTAAGCAAAATGCCTCCTCGCATTAATCAATTTTGATGAAATTTTGACTGTCGCATCGCGGGCATATACATACACCAAATACCGAGTTTATTCAAAATCGTTAAAGCCGTTTTTGAGAAAAACGTAAAAAATAGTTTTAATTTTTAAAATCTTACTTTTATCTGAAAAATGACAGTTTTCTCTACTTTGTTTTAGTGTAGAAACAAAACCGATATTTTCTTAATCAGCATTAAATTTTCTAAAAAATAAGATGGGTCTGGTTATTTTAAATCCATTTTTTTCACTTTTAACGCGCTAAACACAAAACATTTATTAAAACCTAAATTTTTAATAGTTTTTGAAAATTCCTCACTCGCGGGCATATACCGACACCAAATACCGAGTATGGTCAAAATCTTTAAAGCCGTTTTTGAGTAAACAAAAAAAAAAACACGTGATAGTGAGACAACATTTATTAAGTAAAGTGCCCGCTACATTTAACCAATTTTGATGAAATTTCGGCTGTCGCATCACAACAAAACACGTGAAAATGGAACAACATTTATTAAGCAAAATGCCCCCTCGCATTAATCAATTTTGATGAAATTTTGACTGTCGCATCGCGGGCATATACATACACCAAATACCGAGTTTATTCAAAATCGTTAAATCCGTTTTTGAGAAAAACGTAAAAAATAGTTTTAATTTTTAAAATCTTACTTTTTTCTGAAAAATGACAGTTTTCTCTACTTTGTTTTAGTGTAGAAACAAAACCGATATTTTCTTAATCAGCATTAAATTTTCTAAAAAATAAGATGGGTCTGGTTATTTTAAATCCATTTTTTTCACTTTTAACGCGCTAAACACAAAACATTTATTAAAACCTAAATTTTTAATAGTTTTTGAAAATTCCTCACTCGCGGGCATATACCGACACCAAATACCGAGTATGGTCAAAATCTTTAAAGCCGTTTTTGAGTAAACAAAAAAAAAAAACACGTGATAGTGAGACAACATTTATTAAGTAAAGTGCCCGCTACATTTAACCAATTTTGATGAAATTTCGGCTGTCGCATCACAACAAAACACGTGAAAATGGAACAACATTTATTAAGCAAAATGCCCCCTCGCATTAATCAATTTTGATGAAATTTTGACTGTCGCATCGCGGGCATATACATACACCAAATACCGAGTTTATTCAAAATCGTTAAAGCCGTTTTTGAGAAAAACGTAAAAAATAGTTTTAATTTTTAAAATCTTACTTTTTTTCTGAAAAATGACAGTTTTCTCTACTTTGGTTTAGTGTAGAAACAAAACCGATATTTTCTTAATCAGCATTAAATTTTCTAAAAAATAAGATGGGTCTGGTTATTTTAAATCCATTTTTTTCACTTTTAACGCGCTAAACACAAAACATTTATTAAAACCTAAATTTTTAATAGTTTTTGAAAATTCCTCACTCGCGGGCATATACCGACACCAAATACCGAGTATGGTCAAAATCGTTAAAGCCGTTTTTGAGTAAACAAAAAAAAAAACACGTGATTGTGAGACAACATTTATTAAGTAAAGTGCCCGCTACATTTAACCAATTTTGATGAAATTTCGGCTGTCGCATCACAACAAAACACGTGAAAATGGAACAACATTTATTAAGCAAAATGCCTCCTCGCATTAATCAATTTTGATGAAATTTTGACTGTCGCATCGCGGGCATATACATACACCAAATACCGAGTTTATTCAAAATCGTTAAAGCCGTTTTTGAGAAAAACGTAAAAAATAGTTTTAATTTTTAAAATCTTACTTTTATCTGAAAAATGACAGTTTTCTCTACTTTGTTTTAGTGTAGAAACAAAACCGATATTTTCTTAATCAGCATTAAATTTTCTAAAAAATAAGATGGGTCTGGTTATTTTAAATCCATTTTTTTCACTTTTAACGCGCTAAACACAAAACATTTATTAAAACCTAAATTTTTAATAGTTTTTGAAAATTCCTCACTCGCGGGCATATACCGACACCAAATACCGAGTATGGTCAAAATCTTTAAAGCCGTTTTTGAGTAAACAAAAAAAAAAACACGTGATAGTGAGACAACATTTATTAAGTAAAGTGCCCGCTACATTTAACCAATTTTGATGAAATTTCGGCTGTCGCATCACAACAAAACACGTGAAAATGGAACAACATTTATTAAGCAAAATGCCCCCTCGCATTAATCAATTTTGATGAAATTTTGACTGTCGCATCGCGGGCATATACATACACCAAATACCGAGTTTATTCAAAATCGTTAAATCCGTTTTTGAGAAAAACGTAAAAAATAGTTTTAATTTTTAAAATCTTACTTTTTTCTGAAAAATGACAGTTTTCTCTACTTTGTTTTAGTGTAGAAACAAAACCGATATTTTCTTAATCAGCATTAAATTTTCTAAAAAATAAGATGGGTCTGGTTATTTTAAATCCATTTTTTTCACTTTTAACGCGCTAAACACAAAACATTTATTAAAACCTAAATTTTTAATAGTTTTTGAAAATTCCTCACTCGCGGGCATATACCGACACCAAATACCGAGTATGGTCAAAATCGTTAAAGCCGTTTTTGAGTAAACAAAAAAAAAAAACACGTGATTGTGAGACAACATTTATTAAGTAAAGTGCCCGCTACATTTAACCAATTTTGATGAAATTTCGGCTGTCGCATCACAACAAAACACGTGAAAATGGAACAACATTTATTAAGCAAAATGCCCCCTCGCATTAATCAATTTTGATGAAATTTTGACTGTCGCATCGCGGGCATATACATACACCAAATACCGAGTTTATTCAAAATCGTTAAAGCCGTTTTTGAGAAAAACGTAAAAAATAGTTTTAATTTTTAAAATCTTACTTTTTTCTGAAAAATGACAGTTTTCTCTACTTTGGTTTAGTGTAGAAACAAAACCGATATTTTCTTAATCAGCATTAAATTTTCTAAAAAATAAGATGGGTCTGGTTATTTTAAATCCATTTTTTTTCACTTTTAACGCGCTAAACACAAAACATTTATTGAAACCTAAATTTTTAATAGTTTTTGAAAATTCCTCACCCGCGGGCATATACCGACACCAAATACCGAGTATGGTCAAAATCGTTAAAGCCGTTTTTGAGTAAACAAAAAAAAAAACACGTGATAGTGAGACAACATTTATTAAGTAAAGTGCCCGCTACATTTAACCAATTTTGATGAAATTTCGGCTGTCGCATCGCGGTCATATACATACATCAAATACCAAGTTTGATCAAAATCGTTAAAGCCGTTTTTGAGTAAATAAAAAAAAACACGTGAAAATGGAACAATATTTATTAAGCAAAATGCCCCCTCGCATTAATCAATTTTGATGAAATTTTGACTGTCGCATCGCGGGCATATACATACACCAAATACCGAGTTTATTCAAAATCGTTAAAGCCGTTTTTGAGAAAAACGTAAAAAATAGACAAAGTTCTTTAAATAAAATACCCCCTCCGTTTGACAAATTTTGATGAAATTTTTGCTGTCACATCACGGGCATATACATACACCAAATACCCAATTTCAGTTTTATGCAGCCTATAGTTTTTGAGCTAGTCTGTTCACTCACACGCACAAACAGAATTTTTCAAATTTTAGTAGAAGAGATGAAAAAAGTTTAATCTATTTTAAAGAAAGTATTTTTTAAATTTAAACTAAGGAGTTTTTTTTTTTAATTTTAGATTATTATTACTATTAATAAGTAATAATAATCTAAATTTTGACAGCTTCTTGGTTGCTCCAGTGGGGAGTGAGGAATTTTCAAAAACTATTAAAAATTTAAGTTTAAATAAATGTTTTGTGTTTAGCGCTATAAGTCCCACTGAAAGTGGATTTATAATAATCAGACCTATCTCATCTTTTAGAAAATTTAGTGCTGATTAAGAAAATATCGTTTTTGTTTCTACGCTGAACCAAAGTAGAGAAAACTGTCATTTTTCAGAAAAAAGTAAGATTTTAAAAATAAAAACAAAAAAAAATTTATCTCCTCAACAGATTTTTAGTAAATTTATTATTGGGCACCTTTATCTGATTTTTTAATTATACATTTATGCATAAACATTTCATTCATCATCGGAAATGCCTTGACTACCCTTAGTTTGTGAGGAATGTTCAATAAAATTGATAAGTTGCGTAGGAGATATAAATTGTGTAGGTTTTCGCCACTAGTGGATACTCACCCCCGTTCTTGTGATGAGCCAATTGACAGGTGATTAAGGCGAGAACGATAAGAGCGATAATATAGCGAACAGAGGGAGGTGGTTGGAGGGTAGTGGGGACCAGGGCTGCCCGGCTAGTTCAGTAGCTGCTGTCATGTATCTCAGGTTACCCAAGCAATGTGCGCGCTTCTACACCGTGAGTCAATTATATTTATTACATATTATAAAGTTAATTATTATTATATTTTACAGTTTTAACTATATACTAACAGTCAAAGGAGTGGTATGTATCTCAATCTCGAAAAAAAAACTTAAATTATACAATGCACAATGAAAACTATTAGGTAAATGTATTTATTATTTAAATGCCAATAATAAGTAAACAATTGCTCTGCTGATAAACATCGAAAATAAACTTTAGGTAAAACAAAATATTCACAGTACAAATAAAAACTTTTTGTTTTTTTACAATCTCGGAAATAATTGGAGTCAGTTCTTTAACGCAATTTATGTTTTAAAATATCCTCATAAAACGTTGCAGTATAACGTCAGTTATCATAACAGATGATAGGTTTACATACTTATATCATCAGTTGCTGTTTCTTTTTATTGTATGAGAAAATGAATCCCATTTATGTTATGTAAAATCAGTTATTTTTTTGTACGATTCGGCTTTCAAGTTTGTTACAAAGTTATTATAAGTCTTAAACATACTTCAGTTTCTTCCTTTAATTATTTGTTTTTATTTAGTAATAAAAGTCAATTTTAAGGGTGTACTTAAGTATACTTAAAAATATATACATAGTGAAAAATTTAAATAAATATTATTTCACTGTTCTTAAAAGTTAACGTTTGCTGTGACGTTTGACGTTTTTCTTATGTTTGAAATAGTATTTAAAACTATTAAAACTTAAAAGTTTTCAACTTTTAATTTGTAAATTGTAAATTCTTTCAATATTAAAATATTTATTGAAATGAAAAGATTCCCATCTTAACTCAAACTCTATTTTAATCTGATGTTGGATGGTTGACTAATTGAAGTATCTTAACATTTGATTAAAAATTGTAACAAAAAAACTATTTTTGTTAAACGACATTTCAGTAAACAAACGATTCTTTCATCGTTATTTTATTTTTAAAATAATTGAAATATGCTAAAACATTACTTACACAAATTTTATTTTAATAATTTAGCATTAGTCTTCATTATTATTTGAAAATCTACTTGGCTTATACATATAAAATTTACTTACTACCTTTGTTTTTATCCTGATATTTTAAAATTGCATGCAATATCTCAATATATATATATATATATATATATGGGTGTATACATAATAAAATATGCCAGCATAAAACGTGCATTGTACGGACGTGTGTTTGTAGGGAAAAAGTTGACGACATTGATATGAAATATTTTATCAACAGTATCATCATCATCATTGATATTCTCCAATTCAATTAAATTAACGGTGTTTTTGCTCTATGATTTATCAATTTAAAAATATTTATCTCTCAAATAAATTTAAAAAAATTACCAATCGCAACATTTCAGAATGTTAATAATTCAAAAAGGAAAATCATTGAACTAAACAATAATGTTTATGTTATGTCTAATAGTGTAAAATGGATAAGTATGTTGTGTAAAATTAATAGAGTACACTTTTAAAAGATATTTCAACAATTTCTGGAACTCATGGTTGAATATCTAGAAGACATTACGCTCCTACGAGTACAATTTTAATGAGGAAGTTTGGAAAAAACGATGAGGATAGAATTCTGGAATCTAAAATAAATTCTTTGAGTAAATCGATAATTAATGTTTCCGCTATAAAGATTTTTGTTTTGCTAATGTTTGTACCTCACAGTACATGTGACTGTGTGTGCTAACCATAGTATTTGTCAAAGATCATTTTAAAACAAGTTAAAACAACATTATATTATTATTTATTGTTTACTATAAAAGAAAAAAATTAATTAGATAATGAATAGCAATGCTTAGGAGTTCGCAATGTTGCTAAATAGCAAATTATATTTAATTATTTTTTATGGACATTTTTTTATTCACAACTCTAATCGTTATTTTTAACAAAACAATTGTTTGATTACATTTATTACTTTCTCTTACCTATATATGAAATATATAGTAAGGGATTATTAATGTGTTCTGAGGGGGCTTAAATAAGGAAGGGACCTTTTTTGTTTTCCTATAAAGTAGCTTTGTTTTTGTTTATATAGAGAAATTAACTGTCTCTCGTTGCGCCTAAAAATAAGAAATGGCTAACTATGAAATATAAAAAAAATCAAGTAAACATATACAGAAGAAAAATATTCTGTCAACTCATAAAACACGTTGAGCCCACGCATGCATAGTACGCCTTTAATGACACACCATTGTTTATAATTAAAGCTGTTCTATTCGTTTAATGGAAAATATTTGTTTTACGGTAACTAAATGAAGTTTTCAACTACTAGAGGATTATAAAATCAGACGACTTGGAGTATTATCTGCATTGCCAAATATCGCAAGTAAAAACTTTTATTTAATAATTTAAAAAATAGTGTACTTTAAAGAGCAAATACAAACAAAAATAAGAAGAGAAATGGCATTAAGTAAGTATGGTAAGTGAAAGTTGTGAGGGTCGCGCATCGCATCAATTTTTTTTTCTTTTTTATCAACTTTAAATAGTCCCCAAATCATTAGTAAATTAAAATAAGGAAATACTTAAAAAATAGAAAATAAACATGCTAAATGTTATGACCAAAATAAATTGTAAATGTTATTAATAACATCTTGATTTTCACTAATGAATCCATCTATGCATTTCAAATTCTAGATTACCATCCATGCTCCAAGTTATAGATTACCTTCAACAATAAACATCACGTATTCATCGCTAGTACATGATTGCAAGTTTTTAATTGTTAGTAAAGCTATCGTTATGCTCCTTCTTGGCGTAGCCTTTTTCTGGAGATTATGTAGCCATAATATAAGTTAACGGAAAAGGATGCTATGGGACCTTTTCAGTTAAAAAGTACAGTAATCAGCTTTTTTAGACCCTAGCTTTCGACTTTCGCACGCTACGATGTATATAATATATTTATGAAGCTTATACTATTGCTACGTAACTTCCAGAAAAAAGCCACGCTCAGAAGGAGCATAATGTTAGCTTTACTAACAAATTTAATACACATGTTAATTAATATACTCGATGATTGAAGGGGTCGGGGCAATATTTTAATTAAAAATAAACTGTAGCTGCCGTTTCTCGTATATTATAGAGTACTATAAGTCTATGATGCCACCTAAATATGACTATATAGCATAGTACTCTAAAGTCATATTTTAGGTGGCATTTCCATCATAGACATTTAGTACTACATAATATACAAGAGACGGCAGCTATAGTTTATTTTTATTAAAAATGTTGCTTGGCACTATTTTGCCGACCCCTTCAATTGATTCACATTAATATACTCGTGATGAATACATGAGGTTTATTTTTGAAGGTCATCTATAATTTGAAATGCATGAATGGTAATCTAGAGTTCGAAATACATTGATTCATTAATGAAAATCTAGGTGGTATCAACCTGTTAACCAGGCAGGACGTATAAATGCATCCTTGAAATATATGTTGCACCCTGCAACGGGTGGGACTTATATTTTCGTACAACAAAGGTATTAGTCGTAGATACATGTTTCCACGTGAATTTATATATATATAATAAAAACAACATATATTTCAAGGACGTATTTATACGTCCCGCCCGGTTAACAGGTTAATAAAATTTAAAATTGATCTTGGTCATTAAATTTTGCATGCTTATTTTCTATATTTTAAGTTATTCCTTGTTTTAATTTATTAACGATTGGGGGACTATTTAAAGTTGATAAAAAAAAAAAAAGTAATTCAACTATCATCCTTTGTTAAAAATAACAATTAAGAGTTGTGAAGAAAAAAATTTCCATAAAAAATAATTAAATATAATTTTCTTTTTAGAAACATTGATAAACACGCTACGATAAGGGTTAAGATCGCTCTTCAGTTAAGATCGGGGCCTTACTAAAAGTGAGGCAAGAATATACAATACTATATTAGCCACGTCTAGAAGTCGCAAAGCGATACTTGTACCATTTTTTTATACTGCCATAATGTTACATTTGGTATCAGTCAAGGACAATGGTTAGTAGTGGATAACTGATTGCTTTCATTCTATATCGAATTCCTAAAATAGTAAAGAATGTTTATTTAACTTTCTATGCTTTGATATAACGATTGTCACGAATTCCTGCATCCGAAAAGTGATCTGATTGATGGTTGATGTTTGGTAAACATTGTACCGTGCCACGAAGAACAATACAGTAACTTCCATGACCCGATTAGCTCAAAGGATAATGTCCACCGTGATCCCGGAGCTGTCACCTTGGAGGCCTTTCCCCAAAGGTTGAAATGTTTATCGAAGGAGTTTGCCGGGGATCCTCTCCTTGGTACCTGCTGATGCAGTTCACCTAGTGCCGATGCCCCGTCGTCCTCAACGGAATTTAGCAAACATCGGAGTTCGCATTGAGTGCCTCGAGCGACTGGTAGTCGTTATGAAATTTAGACCCAGGAAGTAAAATCATGATTTCCTTGACACGATAAAACAAATCTCAAGTTGTATTAGTAATTATTCCGTCTTTCGTATACATTAAAATGATCCTTGAGTTTAATTTTATTATTTTTTTCACACCATTATACGATTAATTTTTGCTGTAGACCAGGGGTTCCCAAACTTTTGTTTGGGAGTAAACAAAAATTGTTTACTGAAATTTTAACTTAGTGAGAATTTTTATTTTTAACTGGTCTCGAGCCCCTCTGATTTGTATTCAGGGCCTCCGTGTGGGAACTCCTGCCGTAGATCATTGATAGGTATCCAGAAATTTTTCCAGTTATCCAGTTAGGTATCCAGTTTTGGTGCAGATAGCATGATACAATTTTTTTTTAGATAGTGGGGGTTTATTTTTATGGTTTTATAATTTTTTACTTTCACTTACCTATATATGAAATATATAGTAAGTGGAAGTATTGCGATCGTGAAAAATTTCGACTTCCGGTTTCCAACGGATAAACACGTTTTGGGGTCCCCTGAGTCGAAATAACCAAGTCCCGCGAAATGGTCTGTGTGTGTGTGTGTGAACAGACTAGCTCAAAAACTATAAACCGCGCGAACCTGAAATTGGGTATTTAGTGTATGTATATGCCCGCGATGTGACAGCAAAAATTTCATCAAAATTGGTCAAAGGGAGGGCGTACTTTATTTAATAACTTTTTACGTTTTTTTCGATTTTCTCAAAAACGGCTCTAACGATTTTGATTAAACTAAGTATTTAATGTATTAATATGCCCAAGAGATGACTGTAAAAATTGTTCAACTGGGGGGGGGAATTTACTTATTAAATTTTGTGTCAATTTCACGTGTTTTTTTTATTTACTCAAAAACGGCTTTAACGATTTTGATCAAACTGGGTATTTGATGTATGTATATGCCAAAGATGTGATAGCCAACATTTCATTAAAATTGGTTAAACAGAGGGGGCACTTTATTTCATAACTTTTTAACCAATGTTTACCTTTTTTTCGATTATCTCAAAAACGGCTTTAACGATTTTCATCAAATTCGTGGTTTAATGAAAATTAGGTGTTCTTTAATATCAGGTAAGCTTTATTATTATTTAAATGTTCTGAGGGGGCTTAAATGGGGAAGGGGCCTTTTTTGTTTTCCTATAAAGTACCTTTTTATTTGTTTATATGGAGAAATTATCTGTTTCTCGTTTCGCCTAAATTAAGAAATGGCTAAATATGAGATATGATAAAAATCAAGTAAAGATATAGAGGAGAAAAAAAAAAATATATTCAGTCAACTCATAAAACACGTTGAGCCCATGCATGCGGAGTACGCCTTTAATGACAGACCATAGTTCATAATTAAAACCGATCTGTTCATTGAATGGAAATTATTTGTTTCCCTTATAAATGAAATATTCAACAAGTACGTAGAGAATTATAAAATCAGACGACATGGAGTAGTATGCTTGCATTGCCGCATTATCACAAGTAAATGCTTTTATTTACTAATGAAAGAAATTTGTGTTTTTTTGTTTGTTTTTTTTTTGAGCAAATGAAAACAAAAATAAGAAATGAATGAGGAAAAATGTGCAACTTTGAGTAGTGGCAATTAACAAAACACAGTAATTTCTAATCTAAGTAAGTTAGTAAGTGAAAGTTGTGTGTTGCGCGCACGCACCAGATTTTTTAAGTAAGGGAACAGTAGGGGAATATATAAGCAATCCTAAGGAATTTTGGTAAAAGTTCACATTCTAATCTTTTTATATTGTATTGATACGGAATGGGGAAAAATCATGGACAACAAAAGTCATGGACGACAAGAATGTTTTTTCCTTTATAGTTAGATTTTTTTTTTTTTTTTTTTTTTTTTTTTTTTTTTTTTACGCTGAATCCCTGGTATTTGAATTTCATAATCGTTTCATTTATAAATTCTGTATAAATACGTTGAGTTTTCATTAATTTGAAATAATTTCTGCAGAGTTCGGATCACACTTGCTAATCGGGAAAACTACTTACTCATGAAAAAAGATTAAAACTAAGTGAATATATTCATACGACTTTTTGAACTGATGCTTTTGAAGCCAATTTCTAAATTGCTGAGGTTTCATTTAAGAATGGTTTTCTGATTATTTCCTGCAGTTTATTAGATACTCTTAAAGTTCCAAGTATTCCTAATTGCTCGGAAAATTTTTTTTTTGCTTTGTTTTTCGATTGATATGCAATCGTTGAAATGTTACTTCATAGTCCTGTGACACTGCTACAAAATATAATTTGTACATTGTTCTGTTGCAGCTTATGATTTTGTATATCGGCTGTCGTACATTTGCGTCAAACAATTTAATCAAAAATATTTTTACTCGGACTTTAATGTTCCATAGATGTAAAAAAAGAATGTTCCATGACCTTCACCGCTTAGAGAAAACTGAATATATATCAATATCGTTAATAATTAAAAATTTATATGCTTTTTTGGTTTTATTTTTGGTATGATGGTATTATCTCCAAAACAATTGACCTTGCCTATGTAAGTTATAGCGAAGCTAGTCACATTTAAAGTAAGATGAATTATATCAAACGTAGTCAAACTGGAATGGGTACTTATAAATTACACTGAAACGATTTGGAGGACAAATAATACAAACTTATATATTCAATTCATTTACAGCAGAAAAACATATTATATACACAGATAATAATAACCTAGCTATCCACATGACTTTTCTAAGTTTCACTTTGAAACTACGGGAGCTTTACCAATAATAATCCTTTTGAGGTGAGTTTCTTATTTATTTTTAATGTAATTCTCATGTATTATATAATTCATAATTAATATAATTATACAATAGTATATTATATTACTCTAGACCCAATATAAACTTTCATACCATTCTAAATATAAATTGTTGTTCATTTTTAACAAAACGTCTCGAATGTGGAATGAGAAAATTCTCATCTACTAAATCCATCTGCAGGATAGAGGATGAGAAATGACCAGGAATGCTATCTGTAAGCTAAGAACTGAAACTTCAGTTATAGCCACACAATCTGGACAAAATAACAAGGCAATTTAAAGCCAGCTATGCAATTTCTCCGCCATGGTTCGATAAGCAGGGTTACAGATGAGCTTCTTAATGATAGTTCCCAAAGGTAGAACGCCATGTTCCAATAGCAATGTACTTTCTTTGGCACGCAATTTAAGATTATGCTCTAACTATGATTACGTCTTCACTTTATTCTATTTATGGCTTTTGCTTTATACATATGTGGATATATCATCAGACCAGATGTAGACCAGAAGGGGAATGACTGCATGATTTAACATTGCAACATTTATTATTATTTAAAAAAATATATATTAAAATTAATTATATCATTTATATGACCAGCAAGTTACGGGAGAAATATTGATGATTATCTTAAGATAATTTCTATAAGCTTAGTTTTCGAAGGGAAGATTCTTAGAAGGACATGTCGACAATAACTGCTTATGGTTAGTAAAGAGCAATGCAGAGCTTGATAGATTATTAGAGATTAGGAATATTGTTAATTGTATCAAACCTTGAAGGCTGAGAAGTGCAGAAATGGAAGGGAAAATGATTAGGTATTGATTTCTCATAAAATTAGTCATTGACTTTATATGAATAATTTCTGAATATTCTTTTTTTTAATGAATAGTTGGATTTGGTAAAGATAATATAATTAGTTATTAAAGTGAGGGGAATACCATTATTCATTGACACTTGAACAATCGTCTTAAATTTTCTCGATTTTCATCATTGAGGTGGTTCAACTCTTGGTTGGTGGTTTTGGTTCTGTCCTGTTCAGGTTTACTGTTAGTATTAGGAATTCCTTTGATCGAAATGCTCCTCTTATATCGTTTTCTAGCTTTATTAGGTATATGCTTCATAATGCACCTCTACCGCGAAGAAAACTATTTGCTACCAATATTTTAAATTTAAAAATCATGAAGCAATCAATGATTACTAAATATAAAATTCAAAGTAAATGATATCTGACTCCTACCGACATATGAATAATATATTAAATAAAATAACTGCAATGCAGTTACACTACAACAAAGATTATTGACATCAAGATGGTAAGAACTATATATAAGGAAAAACAGTAGTATGTTTTAACACGTTAGGTGCGGCGGCGTATTTTAGGGGTATCCTGAATTGGTCCGACTGCTGGGATGAGCCACAGACGATATCGGGCGTCGGGGTCCGATGGGAATGCTCTGACGAAAGTGTTTTTTTTTCTTTCTTGTTCCTCCCCTTCCTCGCCTTGTAGGCTATACGAGGTTTCCCGGGCCAGGGGAGAGGGTGGGGGATTAATGCCGAGTATAATTAAATTTTCCCCTGGCTCCGGGTTTTGAACTTGCTGTCTTCGTATTCCAAACAGACGTTGCCATAGGCAACGCGTATTTTCTAACGCGTTTGCCCACTCGGCTATCCGCCAATGTTATTTTGTTACTGAAAAGTGACAAAAGAGCAATATCTCTTAGTAAGGATTAGACCTTGAAATAACAGGCGCAGGACATGCCCCCGGGGTCCGATACAGGATTTACCCCGTACTTTATTGAAAATAGCATTAATCCGCTGTAATTTTGAATAACATCCATGTTGATAATTTTTGCAATGTTAAAACAACTTTTAGGGGTCTTTTACTGCTTTACAACCACTTACTCTATGATAAAAAAAAAATTCTTTTTAAAGAAATGAATTTATATAATATAAATAAAGCAAATATCAGCAAGTTTTATTTATAATTACAGACTTAGTAAGAAGTATTAAAAAAAAAATATTGTTTTCTTTCTCATATTTATGCAATAATTAAAGAATATCAAAGAAATAAAATAGAACTACATTATATAAAATCAAAAAGATAAAATTAAAGATAACCATAAAGGTAGTCGTTGCAATATTATCGGACGCGGAAGTGTGATGCCGTCCAGTAGTCTTGTTTTATTACTGATGGCCTGTATCGGACCCCGGAGTCCGATTCTAAAAAAAAACAGAATTTCATCTCTTAGCAACTTTTGCTGTAATAATCTCATTAAAAATCGACTAAATTGAGTCTTTGAGGTGTTGGGCCTTTCGGACATTTTCATGTGATAATCGCCTGTTAAGATGGGAATGTAAGACATCGGACCCCGGGGACCAATGCCGCACCTAACGTGTTGAGAGAGAGGTGTGTCATCCATATTTTCTAATATCCATAGAGCCTATTTACGTAAAATGTGAGGTATATTGAGGAAAACGTTCCCACACTTCGCACGACATCTCACGAAGAGGAGCTAACAATCGAAACAACGAAGCGAATAGGAGCGGTTCCAGTTGGAGATTTGTCTTGCAATGATTATATAAAATTTATTTTACTGAAAAACTGAAAGGAAATAAAGTATTCTTGCTCTTTGGTTTTACCTAAAGTTGTCTTCAGAAGAATGATAAGTGAAAAAAAATGTTTGGATCATAGAGTATTACTGTTCAGAAAAGTATAGGATGACTTTGTATGTTCATCTTTTTCTAAATAAATTAAAGTGTTTTTTCTCTGCTTTGTTTGCTAAAGTAATGATCCTGCCTAAATTTCCTTGTTTTCAATTTCTGTTTCCATTATCTGTTTTCGTCTTATTTTTACTTTCACTTAGGTACCTATATATGAAATATATAGTAAGTGGAAGTATTGCGATCGTGAAAATTTTCGACTTCCGGTTTTCAACGGAAATACACGTTTTGGGATCCCCTGAGTCAAAATAACCAAGTCCCGCGAAATGGTCTATGTGCGTGTGTGTCTGTGTGTCTGTGTGTCTGTGTCTGTGTGTGTGTGTGAACAGACTAGCTCAAAAACTATGAACCGTGCGAACCTGAAATTGGGTATTTAAAGTATGTATAAGCCCGCGATGTGACAGCAAAAATTTCATCAAATTTGCTCAAAGGGAGGGGGTACTTTATTTAATAACTTTTTAAGTTTTTTTCGATTTTCTCAAAAACGGCTCTAACGATTTTGATTAAACTGAGTATTTGATCTATTTATATGCCTGAAATATGACTGTAAAAATTTCATCAAAATTGATCAACCGGAGGGGGGACTTTACTTAATAAATTTTGTATAATTTTCACGTGTTTTTTTTTATTTCCTCAAAAACGGTTTTAACGATTTTGATCAAACTTGGTATTTGATATGTTTATATGCCAAAGATGTTATAACCAACATTTCATCACAATTGATCAACCGGAGGGGGGACTTTACTTAATAAATTTTGTATAATTTTCACGTTTTTTTTTTATTTACTCAAAAACGGTTTTAACGATTTTCATCAAACTTGGTGTTTGATGTATTTATATGCCCGAGGTATGACTGTAAAAATTTCATCAAAATTGATCTACGGGAGGGGGGACTTTACTTAATAAATTTTTATCATTTTCACGTGGTTTTTTTATTTACTCAAAAACGGCTTTAACGATTAACAAAAATAAGATTTGTATGTAGAAAAATGTGTGGCTTTGGGAAATGATATTTAGCGAAACACGTCAATTTCTAATCTAAGTAAGTTGGTAAGTGAAAGTTGTGTGTTGCGCGCACGCACCAGATTTTTTACTTTCGACTCCTGCCTGTGACACTTTCAGCTATTGGTACAGCATAACTTTTTAATCAACTATGAGATAACGATCTGCGGCGCACATACTTTGAATTACCTGCACGGATGCTCCCGGATATAATTAGCGATCTGATGCGTTCTGCGGTCATTGAATAACATTTGATAAAACGTTGCATAACATCGAGGGTCGAGGTGAGTCGTGGAAGAAGAACAGCCGCTTCCCTTCTTCTTAGTGAACATCCTCTTTTATACCAAGTTTACAGAAATGTGCACTCGATCATAATAATTGAGTACCTGGAAATCTGACACGGCATATTCTACTATGCAGAAATTGCCAGAAGAAGTTGTAGTTTGTTTCACATCCACACTGAACTTCTTACATACAAAATTTTCTTTGGTTTGTCCGTTTATTTATTTTTTATTTTTTTAAACAACTTTGGCAAGGTATAGAAAATGAAACTACTTAAATGAATAGAACTCTAACTATAAATATATGTCTGAAATAATTGGAGTTTTTCGTGTTAGTAACTTTAATTTTAATTTAATTTTTCTTTACTTATAATTTAATTTTAATTCTTTACAACCTTAAACTTTAATTTTTAAAGTTTAAGGTTGTAAAGATTTTTTTTTAACTTTAATTATTCAAAATGATTTATTTATAAACCAATTTATTTATAAAACATATTCATAATCATAATACTGATTCAAATTTCGAACACATAAATTCTACATTGTTACGACTATTTGAATTGTCTTTGGAATTATGTATTTTGTCTAAATTTCATATTTTTTTTCTTGAAAGTTTTAATGCACTGCAACATCGAACGAAACCATGTCGGTCAATAGCGCTTATATCCAACATCATTAATATACCATTGTTTCTACTCTTCCGAAGTCTCACATTTGAGTAATTTCTGAGAGAGTCTGTGGAAGATGTCTTACATTCCCTTCTTAACAGCCGATTTTCACATGAAAATGTCCCAAAGTCCGAACACTTCAAATACTCAATTTTGTCTATTTTTAATGAGATTATTGCATTTTAATGCAGAAAATGTTGCTAACAGCTGAAATTCTGTTGTTTTTTAGAATCGGACTCCGAGGTCCGATTTTTGATAACGAATGGCCAAATCCTGTATCGGCCTGTCCTGCGCCTATTATGTCTAGTTCCAATCCTTACCAAGAGATAGTGCTCTTGAGACGCTCATTTAATCCCCTTTTAATCAAAAGATAACGCTTTCATCAAAGTATTCCCATCGGATCCCGACGTCCGATATCGTCTGTGGCTCATGCTAGCAGTCGGACCTCGGGGACCGATACCTTGCAATTCAGGAGCCGCAATGGCCACTACTTCTCTTTCACTTTGAATGAGGTTACTTATTTCAGAACTTGTAACTTGCCTTCTCCTGAGAACATGTCGGCGCAAGAATCGATCATAATTCTCCGTTGTAGGTCATGGCAGCCACGCGTGCGGTCTCTTCGAACCACTTGAGGGCTACCCCAATAGTTGTCTGGTGAAATTCGAATGTCTGAGCAACTTCGCTTTGGCTGTAATCTTTCTCAAAGTAGAGTCAAAGTATTGAGAGCTCGTACTTAGTTAAATTAAATGTCTGGTGGGGCCCATAAATCACAATTTACTCTGATTCAAATCTAAAACTTCTAAGTTTTTGCATTAACGAGAGTTTTTACTTGAAAGCAACTACAGGCAACCTGACAAAGCTGATATCTCAAACAGTAGAGAAAAATAATTGATTAATGGATTCCATTTGAAATGAGATTAATAGCAATATTTAATTTTTAAAAGTATCCTTAGATATTTCTGTATGATTTATAAAGGGATAAAGATTAAGAAGTGCAAGTACTTGTAGTTTACTTATATTAGAATTTATATCTAAATTTTATGGTGATTGTTTAATATTCAGTAAGTTGTTGTTACAAGGGAGATTGCAGTTTTTAGTTTAAGGGGGTAAATATTGAATCATATGAGAATTGTGATGTATACCTCAAAAGAGTATGGAGAACCCGATAACTTAACTTTTTCGCTCGGGAATCCTCCTGAGATTGCAGTTATTAAATTTTCATGACATGTTCATGATATTTCTTCGTGTCGTCGTAATTGCACTAATTAGCCCGCATCCTGCAAAAAGTCGGCTATAGAGATCACTCCCAGCCTTGAGGGAACAGTGCAGTTTTTCTCTCTCATTATATTTAGATTGTTCCGTGGAAATCGGGCATGTCTCAATTACATGCACTGGTATTTGCATATAAGCGTCGGTAGCATATCTAACTATAATAAATACATATATAAATAGATTCTCTGCTTGTTGCTTTGTTTTTAAACCCGTAATCTGTGGCGCCAGTTCATTGACCCGTTTATAATATTGGCCCCAACTTTTCAACTGAATTAAAAGACCTTCACTATTTTTATTAACTCCCTCCTTTTATCTTTAATCTCTTCTATTCTTGGGAAATATTACTCCGTTTTTAAGCAAGTTTGATCCGACATCACAACTTGTGTAACCCAAACTTTGCTTTTCTGACCCCACGCACCGTGGGAAAATTTTGTAATTTAGCGGCCAAAAATCTATAACTCCTGATTAAATGAAGATAATCAAATAATTCTTTTTTCATTAATGAGCTTGGCATTTCTTTTAATATTAAGTATTAAAAAAAATACAAATATCATCACTTTGGGCATTTCAAATTAATTTTAGTCTGAATCCTTTCTTCACTTTAATTTAAATAAAATAGTTTATTAAGTACAGGGTCATACATAGAAAGTGAAATGAGTCAGTATTATTATCTATTGACCTTTCTGCTCATATACATCTCTTTTTTAGTTATTTGCTCCTTTCAATAGATTTTTAAATAATTATTGTCAGAAAACGAAATAATCCAAAAAATTAAAATAAAAATATCCTATTTTTTACAACTTTTAATGAAAAAAATATTATCAAAAAATATTTTTGGTGCAATAATATAAAAAGTAAAGCTCAATAGAAAAAAATAATAAAAACAGAGAGATGGACATAGATTTTGCTTAAAATAAATTTAATTTTTTTTTTTTATTGAGCTTTACTTCTTATATTACTGCACCAAACATATTTTATAAATAAGAAGAATGGCTGTAAAATTATTGGATAAAAATGCGTTTTGATTTCATCCACGTTAATTATGTATTTTATGAAAAAAAGTATTAAAATTGATATAAATTCTTTTATTGCCAATAGTTGGTTCTGATTTTTTTCACAGTGGTAGAGGGTGAAGAGTACTAAAATACCATAATAGAATTTGATCGATCAAATGCGATCGATCGGCTAAATATCGAATTTAAAATTTAAATCCCTATATTTGAACTTTCAATATATTATGGGCCTCGAATTAGACTAAATCATAAAATATACTTTTAATTAAATTATTAGAAAATATTTTTTTCCGTTAAAAGTCCTAAAAAATTGGATTATTTAAATTAGTTGTTTTCGATTTTTTCTTCGTTAGACAATAATTATTCAAAAATCTTTCAAATAGAGCAAATGCCTGCAAAAGACATGTTTGTAAGCAGAAAGCTCAATAGATAATGATACTGAATCATTTCATTCTCAATGTATAACCCTGTTCCTAATAAAATATTTTATTTAAATTAAAGTGAAGAAAGGATTAATATAAAAATTAATTTGAAACACTTAGAGTGATGGTAATTTTATATTTTTTATTGTCACAGATGAAGATAATCCCATGCTCTTTAGTGAAAAAAGAATTATTCGATTATCGTCATTTGGTCAGGGGTTATAGATTTTCAGCCGCTAAATGACAAAATTTTCGCACTGTGCAGCAGTGCTTTGATCAATGGACAAAAATAAAAAAATCAAGTTTTTATTTTTTCCTTGCATTTACATATGTTCTTAAAGATGTAAATGATCATCAATTATAATATTTACATATAATTGTTAAATCAATTGCTATTAAAATTAAGAAATTTTTCGAAAAAAACAGTATTTGTGAACACATACTTACTCTTATTAGTCGGGAAGGGATTTTAGATCGAAGGTAAATACTAAATGTAAACTTTTGCTTTGTCGTAATCTTTTTAGTTAGTCTTATTTTTGCTCAGAAGAGGTATACTATAAACTTTATTTTAAGTGAAAGTCGAAATTATTTTGGAAAATATGGCCAAGGGTAAGAAAAAAATTTGACTCACTCACTTGAATGTCATCGCTATTTCGAATCTCTTGTTTGCGAAAGATAATGAGCGTGGATAACGGTCTCGAAAGGAAACTTTAGGTCACGATTTTTTTGGCAGTTCAGAGTGGCATCATGGCAAACCTAAAATCATGATCATAGCGGTTAAGACTCCTTGGTCAATGATTAATCAACAGTCAAATTGCTAAAGAACGATTTAGGTCAGAGTTAATCCGACTCATTAGGGTCAGATGCAAGGAATTGTTTTGTATAGAAATGTTTGGTAACATTAAAGAAAGAAGAAGAAAGCTTAACTTCTCCCGATGGTTTTTAGAAGCTTTATATCACCGCTTAATCGTTCATTGTAATTCGCTTCATGTTGAAAAGATCGGAACACGGTGGGAAATGCCGGTCAGTTTGTGTTCGTAAATGACTATGTTCATGAGTAACCTATAACTATAGTATTATTAGATGTGAATAAATTAAGCCAAATATTTTCGTATTTGTTCACTGCAATAAATTATACAGCCATTACTATGCATTTTTAGGGGTTTCTTCATTTTATGATATTTTGAATCCGAGAGAGGACGCTGAATATCAGTGCTCAATTTTCTATCATTGCTGAATTAAAATAATCTTATTCTAATATTTCATGTACAGCATGAAATAATTTAAAAAATAAAATAAGCCCTTTTTAATTTGATGAGGAATGTTTAAGCGAATAAAGAATAATAAAAAATAATTACCTAAATATTTGAGTTCCGGAAGTACCCTCTGTTCTCTCCTATTCTATGCTCCACTAAAGCGCCCACAATCAATTTCTAATGGGTTAAATTCCACAGAACCGTTTGAGAGAAAAGCGCTGAGATCTCGTTTGGGACAAGCCTGGCTCGGGGTTCTCCGGCTTTATTCGTATTGTGAAGAGTATGCCTGAGTTTACGATGTTTGTTTTAATGTTTAATTTATTTATTTTCCTGTTTTCATTAATATTAATATTTTTTTATTTATTTAATTATGTATATTTTTGTAAATTCTGTGTGAATGTACTCAGTCAGCAATTTTACCATTGCCCTTCACTGTTGCAGAATATATTATTCCAATAAGAAATTTGTATTGAAAAAATAATGAAGACAAGGGAATGGACAGTTTTACGACAAAAATAATATTAATAATTTAGAATGTATTAAAAAAACAAAAGATATGAATATAATAAAAAGAAAATCCTTTTTTTTTTTTTTTTCATAAACAATATCAACCTAGCAAGTTTATGTTTCGTATCAAACAATGCGTGTTATAAGATTAAGCTATTAAATTGGCTACCTGTTAAAGTTTAAATCTTATTTTATAAAATATGAGTATGATCAAATTAGAATATCACCATCCCATCTCCTATCCCTGGAGAAGCGATAGAATTTATGCAACCTTTTTATCTGAGGAACTCATCACTCAAGGTTAATCAGCGAATGTGCATGGAATACGGATGACATGAGTCATTTGCGCATTATGTTCGGAAACATACATTTCATTCATATTTATATCAACTAAAAGGGTGTTTGAAATTTAGAAAATCTTCTAGTCGGATAGATGATTCGACTGTTGAAATGCTCTGTACTTCAACAATTTCAGATCTTATTTTCTCACATATCGTTAAAATTCTAAATTCACATTTTTTAACATACCTAAAAGACCGTTCAGTGGTGAAGAATTTAGAACATGGCGGTATTATCCAGAGAAGCTTGGTTGGTAGAAACCATTATAAACAACCATATAGGAAAATTGTAGGCGTCACAGGTTCCTGTATATATCGTTTGTATGAACTATTAAAAAAGTGTAGACACAACGTTTGAGTATATTGGGGTCAATATAAGAGAAGAACTGGAAGTTTTTCAAATAATTAAAAAATAAAACCGTTTGCAGCATTCGCCAATCAGGAGTGGACGTCATAAAATGGGAACTTCGTCCTTCATGGAGATTAATAAGCAAGTAGAAATCTAATGGTACTTTCATGATAAATTTAAATTGGTTCGTATGTAAATCATTCATGCTGACACGATTGAAAAAGTAAAGTATACCTACTTTCCGATTTCACGAAACTAGATCATACCTTCCAGAAAACCTTCACTTTTATTTTTCATAAATTAAATTAAATTTCTCGACATTATCTTATTTATTTTTTTTGCAAACGTTCCTAACTAAAGTCATTAGGGCGTCTTTCGATCCTTCTTGGAGGAGTGGACGAAGACAAATGAGGCGGTATTTGTATTAAGCGTAAGATAATATAGCGTCCTCTTATGCTGATGGTTATGCAAAGCAGGATGTTTGCCAACTCCTGTCTCCTTATTTCAATTGGAGTGAAGATTAATGTTTGCTTATAGAACTCCGCAACTTGTTGGACCCACAGTCTTGCGTATACCATTATAAACTGCACTAAAATAAATAATAATTAGAAATGGCAATACAAATAAATATCTTGTAACCAAATGAAATGAATGTTAATTTCTTTGATACGATAGTTAATGGTGTAGAAATAAAAGACATTCCAAAGTCGAAAAGGTCTAAGGGCCATCTTTATTTTGGAGGCTTTAAAGGATTTCCTGGAATAGATTTGAGATATAAGGTTAAAAACCACCAAAATTAGTGCATTGGAGCCTTCGTGAATGATTGAGGCTTGCTCCGGGGGAGGGCGCATGCTCAGAAGTTGGCAGTTTAACAACTATAGTACGTGGGCCGGACCCCCCTACCGTGCACCCTCCCCCCCAAATCCCTATAAATTGCATATCGTTGTGTTCCTTGTAATAAAAGATTAAGAAAAAGCCAATGTTCCCAGAAAAAAAGTGGCCGAACTAACCTAAAATGCCGTTTAAGCATGGCGGAATGACGAATTTGATTTTAGTTCATTTTTTGATTACTGACATTCACCATTACGCTTAATTTCGCCATAACTGGTCTTTTATTAAAGCTAGATAGTTCTAGATTCAGAATAAATAAACAAACTTACTAAAATAGTCTAGACAATATAAAATACCTTTTAAGTCAATTTTTTTCAAGTCACTCACGTAAAAGTTCAAATTCCAAGTTAATTTGTGATTAAACGGCCATCATTAACGAAAAACGCCCTGAAATAAAACATCTGGAGGCAATCATTCTTCTTTAAAAATCACTGGTCAAATTTCAAAATATATCAACTAGGTTCATAGAAAACGGACCTTAACGGCGAAAAGGCGCCAGTGACTCGGGCGCATACCCTCTTCTGTCAATTCTCTTACGTGATAAAATTACTGCGGGTTTAGGATATTATCTTGAACGTATAATCGAGCCTATGTAACATTTTTTTTTATTATATAAATCTGATAAATATAGGATATAAATATGATAAATAATAATTAATTAGTATATATATATATATATATATATATATATGTATATATAGTAGTGGTTTAATTTTAAATATATAATATATGTTCAAGATAATATCCTAATATATATATCTATATATATAGATATACATATTAGATATTATCTTGAACATATATTATATATATATATAGATATATATATTAGATATTATCTTGAACATATATTATATATTTAAAATGAAACGACTACTGCGGAGGAAAACCAATTAAAACATGTAAGTATTCATGTCTATAATCCACGAAGTTGTGGCCTTTTACGGTTTCTTGTATTTAACTACAGAGCGAAACCTGTTAATCCACTCATGGCTCTAGAGATGATCGTACCTGGCCAGTGACCTACACCGATCGCCCTCCTATCATGAAGGCAAGAAAAGAGAGGAAGGGGACAGAACCTGCTAACCAGCCTGACCCCAACAAACACTCATGACCTGTACAGGTCGGCGCCTGGTGGTCTCAGTAACCACGACCACCACGTCCGCACCACCCACCCCTAGGGGTCCTGGCACCACCCACCGATGACCCCCGGGAGAGCGTCATCCCCGTGGTACCATTTGGCATCACCGCCTTAATTCCCGAATGGATAGCGGGCCGGACAGGCGGTTTCCTACTAAACCTGTCCTACGGATGCTCCTAGTTAGGGCATGATGGGGGGGGCTCACAACCATGGCCTAAGGAGGACTGGTCCCGTGCCAGCGCCTCTGTCGTTCGCGAGGTGTAAAAACAACTCCCCAGGGGGCACCACAAGGAGGTGACAGTAGGCGTTGCAGGGAATGGGGCAAGCGGAGAACACCAGACAGTGAGTGTGGCACTGTAGCCTGGTGTTCCCACATGGGGGTAGGAAGACTCCTCACCCGTCTTCCGCCTCAGCCCCCCTTTGCCTGCCCCTGCCATTTGCCCCCCTGCATATAACTGCACCTCAAAAAGTTTACTTGTTCTTTTTTTTTTTTTTTCGAAAAAAAGGGTATAAAATGAAATATTTGATGTTGAAATCGGATTAGTTACTTAGCCAAATTCGAACATCAAAGATCGGTAATTTTTACCATTTTGGTGGAAACTCATGTTCCAACGTCTATATCTCGAAAATATGAACTCTAAACGAAAAATGTTAATATTATAATAAAAATCTGGTGCGTGCGCGCAACACACAACTTTCACTTACCAACTTACTTAGATTAGAACTTAATGCGTTTTGTTAATTGCCACTTCTCAAATGAACAGAACATCTATAGGTAATAATAACGCATTGGTTTGTCATTAAAGGCGTACGGCGCATGCGTGAGCTCAAGGTGTTTTATGAGTTGACGGATTATTTTTCTTTTTTTCTCCTGTATATGTTTACTTGATTTTCTTCATATATCATATTTAGCCATTTCTTATTTTTAGGTCTGATGACAGACAGTTAATTTCTCAATATAAACTAAAACAAAGGTACTTTATAGGAAAACAAAAAAGGCCCCTTCCCCATTTAAGCCCTCTCAGAACATTTTAATAATGATAAAGCTTACCTGGTAATAAATAACAACTAATTTTCATTAAACATAACGAATTTGATAAAAATCGTTAAAGCCGTTTTTGAGATCATCGATCAAAAAGGTAAAAATTGAAAAAAAAATTATGAAATAAAGTGCCCCCTCCGTTTGACCAATTTTGATGAATGTTGACTATCACATCTTTGGCATATATATACATCAAATGCCAAGTTTGATCAAAATCGTTAAAACCGTTTTTGAGTAAATAAAAAAAACACGTGAAAATGATACAAAATTTATTAAGTAAAGTCCCCCCTCCGGTTGATCAATTTTGATGAAATTTTTACAGTCATATCACTCGCATATAAATACGTCAAATACCAAGTTTGATCAAAATCGTTAAAACCGTTCTTGAGTAAATAAAAAAAACACGTGAAAATGATACAAAATTTATTAAGTAAAGTCCCCCCTCCGGTTGATCAATTTTGATGAAATTTTTACAGTCATATCACTCGCATATAAATACGTCAAATACCAAGTTTGATCAAAATCGTTAAAACCGTTTTTGAGTAAATAAAAAAAACATGTGAAAATGATACAAAATTTAATAAGTAAAGTCCCCCCTCCAGTTGATCAATTTTGATGAAATTTTTACAGTCATATCTGGGGCATATAAATAGATCAAATACTAAGTTTAATCAAAATCGTTAGAGCCGTTTTTGAGAAAATCGAAAAAAACTTAAAAAGTTATTAAATAAAGTACCCCCTCCCTTTGAGCAAATTTGATGAAATTTTTGCTGTCACATCGCGGGCATATACATACTCTAAATACCCAATTTCAGGTTTGCACGGTTTATAGTTTTTGAGCTAGTCTGTTCACACACACACACACACACACAGACACACAGACACACACACACACACACAGACCATTTCGCGGGACTTGGTCATTTGGACTCAGGGGACCCCAAAACGTGTATTTCCGTTGAAAACCGGAAGTCGAAAATTTTCACGATCGCAATACTTCCACTTACTATATATTTCATATATAGGTAAGTGAAAGTAAAAAAAAAATCTGGTGCGTGCGCGCAACACACAACTTTCACTTACCAACTTACTTAGATAAGAAATTGACGTGTTTTGTTAAATATCATTTCCCAAAGTCACACATTTTTCTACATTCATATCTTATTTTTATTAATCGTTAAAGCCGTTTTTGAATAAATAAAAAACCCCGTGAAAATGATACAAAATTTATTAAGTAAAGTCCCCCCTTCCGTTGATCAATTTTGATGAAATGTTGGCTATCACATATTTGGCATATACATACATCAAATACCCAGTTTGGTCACAATCGTGAAAGCCGTTTTTGAGTAAATAAAAAAAACACGTAAAAATTATACAAAATTTATTAAGTAAAGTGCCCCCTGCGGTTGATCAATTTTGATGAAATCTTTACAGACATATCTCGGGCATATAAATAGATCAAATACTAAGTTTAATCAAAATCGTTAGAGCCGTTTTTGAGAAAATCAAAAAAACACGTGAAAATGTTACAAAATTTATTAAGTAATGAAAGTCCCCCCTCCGGTTAATCAATTTTGATGAAATTTTTACAGCCATATCTCGGGCATATAAATACATCAAATACCCAGTTTGATCAAAATCGTTAAAGCCGATTTAGAGTAAATAAAAAAAACACGTGAAAATGTAACAAAATTTATTAAGTAAAGTCCCCCCTTCCGTTGATCAATTTTGATGAAATGTTGGCTATCACATATTTGGCATATACATACATCAAATACCCAGTTTGGTCACAATCGTGAAAGCCGTTTTTGAGTAAATAAAAAAAACACGTAAAAATTATACAAAATTTATTAAGTAAAGTGCCCCCTGCGGTTGATCAATTTTGATGAAATCTTTACAGACATATCTCGGGCATATAAATAGATCAAATACTAAGTTTAATCAAAATCGTTAGAGCCGTTTTTGAGAAAATCAAAAAAACACGTGAAAATGTTACAAAATTTATTAAGTAATGAAAGTCCCCCCTCCGGTTAATCAATTTTGATGAAATTTTTACAGCCATATCTCGGGCATATAAATACATCAAATACCCAGTTTGATCAAAATCGTTAAAGCCGATTTAGAGTAAATAAAAAAAACACGTGAAAATGTAACAAAATTTATTAAGTAAAGTCCCCCCTCCGGTTAATCAATTTTGATGAAATTTTTACAGTCATATCTCGGGCATATAAATAGATGAAATACTCAGTTTAATCAAAATCGTTAGAGCCGTTTTTGAGAAAATCGAAAAAAACCTAAAAAGTTATTAAGTAAAGTACCCCCTCCCTTTAAGTAATTTTGATGAAATTTATGCTGTCACATCGCGGGCATATACCTACACTAAATACCCAATTTCAGGATCGCACGGTTTATAGTTTTTGAGCTAGTCTGTTCACATACACACACACACACACACACACACAGACACACACACACACAGACCATTTCGCGGGACTTGGTCATTTCGACTCAGGGGACCCCAAAACGTGTATTTCCGTTGAAAACCGGAAGTCGAATTTTTTCACGATCGCAATACTTCCACTTACTATATATTTCATATATAGGTAAGTGAAAGTAAAAAGTTATATTATTCTTTCTCTCAATAAAATATTTGCATTTACATAGGCTCGAATATACGTTCAAGGTAATATCCTAAACCCGCTGTAATTTTATCACGTAAGAGAATTGAACGATGTGACAGAAGACTGTATGCGCCCGAGTCACTGGCGCCTTTTCGCCGCTAAGGTCCGTTTTCTATGAACCTAGTTGATATATTTTGAAATTTGACCAGTGATTTTTAAAGAAGAATGATTGCTCCAGATGTTTTATTTCAGGGCGTTTTTCGTTAATGATGGCCGTTTAATCATAAATTAACTTGGAATTTTAACTTTTACGCGAGTGACTTGCAAAAAATCGACTTTAAAGGTATTTTATGTTGTCTAGACTAATTATTTTAGTAAGTTTGTTTATTTATTCTGAATCTAGAACTATCTAGCTTTAATAAAAGACCAGTAATGGCGAAATTAAGCGTAATGGTGGATGTTAGTAATCAAAAAATGAACTAAAATCAAATTCGTCATTCCGCCATGCTTAAACGGCGTTTTGCATCATTGAACATTGGCTTTTTCTTAATATTCTATTACAAGGAACACAACGATATGCATTTTATAGGGATGGGGGGGGGGGTGCAAGGTAGGGGGGTCTGGCCCACCGTGTACTACTTTCGATACGTAATGCATGACTGTTTTTTTTTCTTTCGCATATAAACAGCTGATATTCAGATCATATTTTTTTGCTTTTTTGTCATTAAGGCACAAATAATTGTAACAATGGAGACTAAATGGGTCGAACCCTAGGCTACAATAAAATAGTTGATTAATGTTTGCAGATTTTTTGACTGACATCCTGGATTATTTTTATTATGTGTAAAAAACTCTTTAAATATATTAATAGATTTCCATTTTATCGACAAATAAGGATTTCTAAAAAAGGGCCTTTTTTATATAACATTTCAAAAATATATATACTACAATGTATATATTTTTTTTCAGGACATAGAACAATGTTTTGTAATTTAAATATATTTAATTAAAAACAAATATTTATACTCCACTTATTCAACAGAACCGGCTGTATGTTCTTTTTCTGGAATAGGCAACAATCTTATTTCTCAGAAAATGTTGAGCGTTGTTGATTTTTTAACAAAGGCGGCCAACATCTCCCTAACTCTCCATTTGTTGATATTTTTTCAATATTCCCTTACCTCATCGTTTCTGTTTCTTGTTAGGCCTTTCTACAGTTTATTTTCAGCTTTGTTACACTTTTATAATTCAAGATTAAGTTCTTGTTAATGCAATGTTTTTTTTTTTTAATTTCTTGCGTTGTATCAAAAGATTTTATAGCCTCGCGAAGATGTGATAATTATACTACTCCATAATTCAAACTTACTAACACTCTGAACCCTCAAACATTATCCTTGTAAATTAAACTGTCATGTTTCAAAAGTATATTAGCGATGGAAAAAATTATTTTTAAAGACCATCATCTAATATGGAAAAAGTATTCCCACCTATTATTAATACGATTATATTATTTCTTTTTTTCCTCTTTGCAATTATTTGCACGCGATCTCACCATCCTGAAGTTAGCAGGTTATATAATGTTAGCGAAGTTCAACCGCAAAAATTAAACAGCGATTATACAAACAAACATATGATTAGTCAGGTGATTGGTGAGAAGGTGGGATAGCACGACGGAACTTAATTTTATTTTTTCCCTTTTTTCCCCGAGACCTATAATTTATTAGAAAATTTAATTCCATTTTTAAAACTCTCTCTCTCTCTCTCTCTCTCTCTATATATATATATATATATATATATATATATATATATATATATACTAATACGATTCCCTTCCCTCTCTCACAATATCTTACCTTACAAATAATAATTTTCTATAGCTTGGCTGCTTGTCGTAGGTAGTGGTCCCTCTTGGGATACACTTATATATAATTATAATTATCATCAAATACTGTATTATCATTATGAGAGGTAAGGCTCGCATTAATATTAAAATTATTATAAACCAAATTATTATTTATCATCTGGAATGAATGATATAGGAGAAGAAAATTAAGTTACTATAAAATAATTTATTCATTAATAGTATTGACACTGAAATAGAGTAGCTGTATTGATCTTGAACTATCTTTAATATTGATACAAAAATTAATTATTTAATTTTATAATTATTTAAATTTAAGTACTTATTCAAATGATTCTAATAAAAGAAATGTTATACAATTATTTAAGCGCTTTTGGTTAAATTAACTGTGACTATTATAAAACATATTATATTGAGCTCATGAAATAAAAGAAATAAATTGTTCTGCAGAATTATATTTATTGCACTTGCTAATGGCGATGTTTTTGATACTGATGATAGGCTCTGCAACCTGGATTCTTCTAGTAAATCATAGATGAAGACTGCCGGTGAGATGTCGAGATGTCAAGTTGAGGTGGTGATGGACCTGATCTACGTGACAGAATGCCCTTAGTTTCTCCTCCCACTCTACCTGTCCTACCCTTTTGTGGCGACATCTTGTGGCCAAGCCCTGCAAATATACCTCTATCTTTCTTAGATTTGATTATTCCATCTCTCTTGGATACATCCGCTGGAGAATAGGATATTACTTCCTGGCAGGTGGCTACCGGATTTCTACTAATTCCCTTTGTCTTCCCTTTTTGAATCTTGTGTCATCAGATCCTCAATTATTTATTATTAAAAATATCTCTTAAATTACTTTTTAATAAATTTTAACCAGGCCATACTTGTTTCACGCATCAATATATATATATACACATGTGTATTCATATTTTATATACAGATGTATGTATATATGTTGCATATTTTACTTTAAAGAAATATTCTGCATTAAATTAATTTTGAGACAGTAGGGTAAAAATAAAAAGGAAAATAGTATTTTTAAGGATTCTACTTACAGATGAATTCGAAAATTATAGAGAACCCATTTATCTTTCAATTTTAAGATTTCCTGGATAATAAATTTAGTTAATAAGTAATGATTTTTTTCTTACTGTTTCTTCTGAAAAACATATTTATATGCACATTAGTATTATACAAATGACACAATATTTCTACCAAGTTTTTAGTAAAAATTTCAAAGTTAGTAATTAATTATTATTATTATTATTAAGCCAAGATAATAAACGAACTTTCCTATGTTTGCACTCAATTATTACGAATAAACAATACAATCTTTACCTTGAGTATCGAGGTTTCTTAAAAAAAAAAAAAAAAAAAAAAAATTACAAAAACAATATATTTTACGGAACGATTCAAAAACAAATGTGGACTTTCTTTTTATTTCCTGTTTTGGAGTAGCTACCTCTAGTAAAAGGTCCTGAGGCATATCGCCAACCTTATGTTATTTCTGTTAACAAATGCTTTAAAAGATTGTTTTAGAGTTTGAATACCTTTTCCTGAATTTCAATAACTATGTTGATCTTAAGGACATGCCTGTAGAGCACGTGACACTCTCGATTCCGGCCTGGATAGTTTGACGTTTATTCCTATATCATGATATAGGACCCACGGAACGAGTCATCACTTTTCCACCTTCGTTAGGATATGCTGCTGGTTGTACCTTAAAATTTTCATATACCGTAAAATTGCTAGAAAAGTTTAACAAAAAAAAATCATGAGAAAGATTACAATTATCCTTGCGAGTCTAAAATCACGTTCGTTTAAAAGCATCGGATTCTCTAAAGGTTATTCTATTGATTGAAGTACAATTTGAATATTCAAACGGTCCAACCTAAGTCGAAGAACGCAATCGGAACCGACACGTGACGGTCCACATGAAGTTGATGGGAAGATTGCCCGACACTGGGTGTCATCAGCCGCGACCTCCACGACCAGCAATGCAGTTCAAGGCTGCGATAGGTCGTGCACCTGCCCTGCTCTGCAATCGGTTGTGCCACCGGCCCCGATAGTCATCTGGTCAATGTGAAGATAGTATTGAAGTATCTGGTCCGATCGGCCGTTAGGGCATGTCGGGGTGCTCGATATCTTTTCGAGCACATCCAATCGAAACATCAAACCATCAGGAGAAGCTGACGGTAGAAAATTGTTGAGGATTTGATGGACACATATACATAAAAATATATCTTTGATGCGCGGTCATAAGTATTACAAGACGCGGTATTAAGGTCTTAAATCAAACTATATTGTTTTATAAAAATAACAATTACAAATAATATCAATAATTATATTTTACATAATGTTTTGAACTTTGCTGTCGCTCTCCTGGAAAATTCAAACTTTTGACTTAAGCCCTTATGAACGCGCATCAAAGATGCAACCTAACTGTATTTTGTAAAAAACAAATCCCAATTCGACAGAAGTAAACATTTAGTATTTTTATAAGCCCTTCTTCCAACTTCTTTTTGGGCATTTTAGAGTATTTTCATTTTAGTGCGTGGTGGCTATTTAGCCATTAGGCATTTCATGACCTTAAGAAAAATCTTTGCATTTATTTTTTATTTTTCTCTTTTTACTTTTTTTTTATCTATATATGAAATTGATCGCGAATAATTTCGTCTTCCGTTTTTCAGATTAGTGGCGTTATTGATAATTTTGATTCTATGTTGTTACATGGTAGTGGTTTTTGAATTATTATATTGCGTACCTGATGATTTAAGAGATGCATGTCGCTCCTGGTCTGTCATTTAACTTCTGGATGCGGCTGCTGGACTGTGAGTATCGACTACAGAGGGGAGGATGGGGAGGACTGACCAGCAGCCAGATTCAGCAGTTGAATCACAGTCTAGCTGCCACATCCAGAAGTTAAATGACAGACCAGGAGCGACATGCATCTCTTAAATCAAAATTATCAATAACGCCACTAATCTGATTGTACTAAGATTTGGCCTAAACCAAGATCGGCATGCAAATTAACAAAATACAGTCCACACATTTATCATCAATACTCTTTCACTTATTCACCAGCCCTAAAATTTACCCTTGTGACCTGTGTTCTTTGTCTTTTGAAGGAAATCCCATAATCATTAATGAAAAAAAAATATTCGATTATTGCCATTTGGTTATAGTTTTTTAGCCTCTGAATCACAAAATTTTCCCATTGTGCGTCTATTTCTAATCTAAGTAGGTTTGTAAGTGAAAGTTGTGTGTTGCGCGTATCGCACCAGATTTTTACTTCTATTCACACCTGTCAGCAAACAGCGACAATCGACGAATGTGATGGGAACAAAAATAATGTGACAAGGATAGACAGCAGGAAAGTGCTAGCAGCACTTCTTTCCACTTTGAAGCTAATTCATGGAATGATGAGAAACCTGTCCAGCTTCTTTTAAGTTGTCTTCTAATGGGCATGTCAGCCGTGGAAATAATTTACGGAATAATTTTGAAAATCTTTTATCATCCGTGCTGCCATCTTCCTTTAAAATCCAATTATTTCTCCACCACCTTAATCATCAATCTTCCGTAAATATGTAAATAGTGAAACCAACATTGAGTATATATTCATTTGATATTTTTTATTATTTTCCAAGCTCAAAAGTTTAGAAGCTGATACCATTTTTGTTTTCCATATCCAAATGTTCTTTTTTATACTGTCTTTTATTTTGTTTTCTGAGGTTTACGTATATTATTAATTTTTTAATTAACTTTTTACCCATTTTTTTCTTTTTAAATAGAAAGACAAATAGCTAGGGATCTGACCATGTTTTGTTATTCTTAGGGGAATAGATTAATTAAATTTTTTTTTTTTTTTTTAAACTCGTTGCGGATACAATAAGATTTATGAATTTTTTAATAAGTAAACATTGTTAATATTAAAAAAAAAAAAATCATATGATAAGAAATATGCCTAATTCACCTTGCATATTTCATAAAATAGCAATTCATATCTTTTGCAAAAGGTAAAACTAAATAACATGTAGTCATTTATGTAAGACATTTTGCAATATACTAATTTTTATCATGTTGATATTCAAAATACGAAAGAGAGCTGTAAATCGTTGTTAATGATGGTAATTATGAATTATGAAAGTAATACCGATTTCACTACTCCAAGTGACCTTGCTACAAGCTTTTCCCCCATTTTTATCCATGTCGGATCCTTTAATATTGATCTTAGCATATAAATAAATACGAAAATATATTTAAATTACACAACCCCTTTCCCTGATCGTTACGCTGGATGATCCAGTGTCATGGTCGGCCACTACAGTGTTGGGACAACCTCGAGCCTTACGTGGAAGTCATTGTATTGTGCCCATCATTGGCGGAGACCCTGCCCTTGGGCATCCTTAATATCTGTATTGAGGTGTGTGAGGTCTGCATGTCGTTATCGAAACAAATAGTGCCATAATAATGTCCAAACAAGTTTTATTGGTTGCGAAAAACAAGATATTAATCCAGCAATACCAGTTATCTGGTCGATTCATATTAGGATTCCTTTCAACATTCCAATTAAAAGCATATTTGTGGATTATATATATTTCAATAAACTATCTCGTATAGATTCGAACAAATGAACTCTCACTGTAATTAAACAGTATACTGTATGTTGTAAGACTAAACTGTCTTCAATAGTAATAACTTTTCCTCGGTTTTAACTTCTAATTTCCTTTCAGAAATTCTAAGTTTAAATTCATCAGAAACTGTGTTCAATGCAAATTTTATCTCTTTCTAATGTATTCTTTATTTATCACTAGGATTATTTTTTTTTTAATTGTACCATTAAAATTGAAAACACAAATAAGCTCCATTTATTAATGCAAATTGTTCGAATGATAAACTATTTTTGTCACTGAAAAGACTTACATTAGAAAAAGAAGACCATGAGGAAAAAAACTCGCTGCTCATTAATTGATAGTTTTTGCAAAAAATGTTCTAGGAAATCAGGTTTTGGAATAGAAGAAAATAAGAAAAGATCTTCGAGCATTGAAGATGTGGCTCCTTGTGTCAAGGTTATTTCTACACCATAATTAAAATTTCTTGCAGTTGTCTCAATATTGTACCTTTTTTTTTTTTTTTTAATAGAAGCCAAGATTTAAAAATCCATCAGTCATTTGCTAGAAAAAAATTGACTTTTAGAAATGGCCTGCTGATATAGATTAATTTTACCATGAACCTCTCTTCACTGACAGTGTTCAGATTGCTTCCGGATCGATCTTAACTCGACTGTCTAGATGGATCCGGAAGCAATCTGATAATCCTCCCCAAAGTAATCCTCGAAGGATGTTAAAATGTTCTTCCAACAAGTGAACCCTGTCCAAGTTGAAATTTTAGATTATCCTGAAAATCCTCCGGAAGAGTTGGAGCCATACGATTTTGAAGGTGTAGAGTTTGCCTTGAGGTCCTTAAAAATAATAAAGCTCATGGTCGTGATGGCCTACCACTAGAGGTATTTACATTTGTTGATGACGAGCTGACTAAGTAGCATGCAAGCATAATAGTTGTTACATGTTATAAAAATTTTGCAACTATGCAGTTGTTAAGATTAACACTAATTAAAAGGAAAACAATGTAATCCTTTTTCGTTAAACACTTTCAGACCAAATATGTTGATGCAATATCATAATTATTATTATGATTAAGTCATCTTTAGCTAATGAAGGATAGATTTACTAGTTGAAAAGAGTGGTTGTGTTCATAATTATGAAGCATGCGAATCCGGCTTTGCAAGCACTCATTAGGTATTTTTCCAGGCTAACCTACGGAACTGAAGCTAATACATATAATAACGGAACATTAACTGCTACCAGCTCCGGTGTGAAACCTGAAATTGATCAATTAAAGAAGAAGCGTACACAGCCATCTTTCGTTCAGTGCCTCCGCCTTCCACATCAACTGATGATAAACATCGTAGATCTAATTATCGTTCTTCATCTGGATACAAGCAAATTCCTTACTCCTGTGGAGTAGTTATTTGCACGGATAACGGAGAAGCGAGATTAATCTCCAGCTCCTAATGAATTTTTTTCTCGCAGACTCGTGAAGGAGGTAATTTCCTCGTAAAAAGAGAATAGCCACTTGGAGGATACGGAATTTAAGATAGAAGAAATTATGTTTGGTTGAGCAACATTATAAAAGTGAGCACTACTACCTACGAAAGTAAAATGTGTATTAAATCTTCATAAGTGAGATAAATAAGATTCGCCGATTCGAGCCGAAGGAAGAAAACGACCAGAATCAACCGACAAAATAGAAGAATGACAGGTGAGATAGATAATCATGATAGTCTGGTATGTCTAGACAAATATATTAGACTTAAGTGGATGGTAACAAGGTCATGGATGCATTAGGAAGATGTTATCAAGGTTGCTTTAGCAGTAGAACAATGGATTGGCAAATGAATAACGTAATATCTACGGACAAGGGAGTTATGATCTAGTTTGTTTCCAATCTCAGATAAAACACTTAGTAGAATTGGTCTTTATGAGTGTATGAGGCAGGACCATGTTATGGATTCGCGAAAGGTGATTGATAGAGACGTGGGTTTTTTTCTGAATTTCTATAGTGGGAGGTACTAACTGCTCTTCTGGGATTGATTCCACACTGTTAGCTATGTTTTACATTGAGTAACTTGACGCGCAGCATATTGGGGTAGTTATAACAATTATGGAGCCGAACGATAACTTTGAAGCGAAATGAAACAACGTTATCCTTACACGAGAGTTTGTTTATACGAAAACCGGTTGGCTTGGCGGACATTTCCTTCAGTGAGAGGTAATCGCTTTGGGATCATTGATAACTGGATCGGAACAACCTTCAGGTTTGCCAACTTTCAGCCCACTCTGTAGTTCGATCTAGGCCTTCTGGATCCGATTCAATGTTATTATAGTATCAACAATCATCTGTAACAACAATCTGATTTTTTTTGTTTTTAAGCACTAATCTGCTATGAATTAAGTTTTTTTTTAAACTTTTAAATTATATGGTTATAAAAAAATTGATTGAATTATTGTGCTATTTATCTTAAAGACTGATCTTTGTAAACTGAAATTGTTTTAACAGACAAAATTCAGAGCCTAAAATATCTTTTTCTCCAAATTGAAATTAAATTATTTTAGTATATTAATCTCGAAACAGATCAAAAAAATGGCGACATGACCTCAAGGTATAAATATGTATTTATACAATATCTAACACAAATTACAAATGTCTAATATAATGGTAATATTTTAAAAAACTTTACCACATTCAGCACCTTTACTACATTTTTAAATAATTATCAATCCTATATATTATGCAATAAATTTATTCGATGATATATTAGAGATGTGTTTGTATTATACAGTTAGGTTCTAGTCATGTAGAACGTCTCGGAAGAATCTCATATAAATTTTGAAATGTAGCCTATTTTTTTTCTTTATATAACTGTAATAAGTTTTTTTTTTTCAATTGAATGATAAATTAGTTCAGCAAAGGTTTTTGTAAAAAAGTTGAAACAAGACTTAAAACATACATACATTAATGTTAAGCTGTTATGAGGACTGATACGTTGAAAATGCGTGTCTCGCTTCCTTTAAAAACAATATCAATATAACATCATATGGACTGAATTTATATATTTCAAAAAAATCTTCTAAAATTTCAGTTTTCAGCTAACTTTTATCGGTTTTTTTTATAGTTGTTTTAGAAATTTCAGCAGTTGCTAGATCTTAGCATAAGCTTTAGCGGGGTCAATACATAGTTGTTTAGCCTTGCCTCATATATGGTTGTTATCTTAAACTCCCTTGTTCATGCTACTGTAGATACACTAAACGTTAAATGTTAAATTGGATATGATTCCAGGGCTGGTGAACCACTTACTGATAAATGCAGTGTCATTGAATCTTATAAACCTTTCAAACTCGTGTAATCTCGAGTGAGTCATTCAATCCAGGCAAGTTTAAGCTGTCCATCCCTCTCCCCTTCCAGCCAGCTAAATTGGATAAATGTCAGCGTTTAAATTAAAGTGGTGTCGGTAACGGAATGGGTTGTCCCGGCCGCGTGTTGTGGGTGTTGGAAATCAGAACACGTTTAATGTATTCAGGCTTTTAGTAATTTTCGTTATATTTTTTGTTTTAATTTATGAAATCGTGATATTTTTTTTTGGAAAGCTCAAGAATGTAGCTTCATATAACATGGTTTCTTAACACTACTGCTATTTTGACATGTGACTGTGATTTTAGTGAGCTTCCATTTCATCCTTTTTAGTTAAAGGGACACCTCTAATTACTTGATTAACTTAACAAGGGAGACCTATTATTACTTGATTACATTTATAAGATTGCTTTCAACCTCCCATCCCTTCGCTCACTCAAAGGGTAAAACTAATCCCAAGGGGTCATATTCAGTTGACACCGGGTCCACACTAAACGACTCCGAATAGGCCACGCCTTGTAGTTATGGAATTATATCACTATATGATTCAATCATTTAAATAAATAATATTAGATATCGTCCCTATCACGAGAAATTCGAAGGTGGGAGAGCGGGGTTGGTTGGCAGTTTTCACTTTTTTGATTGTTGAGTCGTTCCTGTTAATATAATCCCAATGGGGCTGATACCACTGTAAACTCTAAGTATTAGAGTACTTCAAGTATTTTTTTCACAACATAATATTTAATACTAAGATCATAAGAAAATTGAAGAATTCGTCAATCCAGAGTATGCCAATTAACCCCCTTTGTGGGGCAGGTTGGCCTAGAAGGTGGGGCTGTTTAGCCATCTCATTCAAGTACTGCCTCACACATATTATTGTAATTTATTAATTGCAGCTATTGCTGCACTATAATGGTATAATAATTTTGAATCGTTTTTTAACAGCTTTTAAAGGAAAATAGAATGACAACAGAAGAAGATAGAAGTTTAGACTGTCGTCACTTTTTGCATAAGAAAAATTGCTCTCATCTTCCTCGCTGGAACTAAAGCAATTGGTAGTTTCACCTTTGATTATGTTTACCTTGCTTTTGTGAATTGCTACTGCGCCAAAAAAAAAGTTGAAGAGAGCCAACTAACCCTACAGGAGAGATCATATGAAAGATGACTGCCAGGACAGGGGAGAACAATCAAACAAGAAACTGGTTAGTCGAAAGGTTAGGTTTTTCAAAGAAGTTTGGAGCTATGTGAACAGAATCGGAGTCAAATGTTTGTCCATGCCTTTAAACCAACTTTACTGAAAATATAAAAATTTACTTACATGTTGTAAAATCAATCAATGAAGCACACTCTTATCTACACTGTCAGCATCGGATTGAAAACTCAGGACAAGACTCCCGAGGTCGAGCGGGTCACATGGTACAATGGTGGGGCCTTCACAACGGGTGTGACGGAAACTATAAGCCAATGGCCAACCTACCCCCAAAGCCAACCAACCCCGCTCTCCCCTACTTTTTAATACAGCTAAAAAAAAACTTAATTAATGAACCCAAAATTAGCTTTCCTCAGTTGGTGCTTATGATTCTATGGTTATGTCTCTATCAAGTGGTTTTTACATTTATCAGTTTGGGAACAACAATGCATTAGAACTTGATTATACTAAGTACCTATATCATGATCGTTATCACACATTTAATACAGCTAAAAAAACTTACTTGATGAACCCCAAATTAGCTTTCCTCAGTTGGTGCTTATTAATCTATGCTTAAGTTTCTATCAGGTGGTTTTGACATTTATCAGTTTGGGAACAACAATACATTAGCACTTATTTTATTATGTATCTATAATATGATTGTTACCACTATAAAATATCAACAGTTGTCTTCTATACAATTTACTAAGTGGGAGATCTCTCTCTATATATAAGAGGCTTTGTCCTGACTGACAGAATCAACGCAGAGCAAAAACTACTAATGATAGAAACTTGAAGTTCGGAATTTAGATTTTAAACACGATGTACGTAACCACTAAGAAAGGAATTTCAAAAATGTTACCCTTAAGGGGTTTAATTGGTGAAATTGTCGTTTAACTCTAACGGACACCTATTTTTGCACTTCGAGAAAAAATATCTAATTTGGACTTATTTTAAAGATCTTGATATGAGGAGTTTAACTCGACAGGTCCTACGGGTGTCGAAAACCATGTTTTAAAGCCGAAAAATGAAGCGTTCACGACGAGTAAGCAATTTTTTGTTTAGGCGGTTTTAGTGAACTCTCACCATTGCGCGTCTCCTACCGAGCCGGCAGTTTCCCCCTCCAACATTCCAGCTACCGGGAGCTCCGATTCTACTAAATCTCCTTAACATCAGTTAACACGTTATATTAAATCAATACCAAGATAATGATCACAGAATTGATTTTAAAGGCTTGCGGGCAAAGCCGCGACGGGGAATTGATATCACAAAAACTTGCATTAGTCCTAAAAGGAAGTTATAAGGCAATCTTGAGACCTTTTTCCTATCCACCTTGCCTTCCGGCCGATCTTGATTAATGGAGTTCCTATTTTATGGATGCATCAACGAATAATGAAAGGAAGAGATCTGATCGTATGCGAACCAGAGAGACCCGTTTATGGTGGCTAAAAAAACAATAAAGTAGAAATGTATATAGGTCACACTTCCTTAGCCTGTCAACAAAAACATGGTTTTGTTCTTATACATCACTTCATAATTGAGCCATTCGCTGTGATGTACTGTTTGAAATCCAGGCTTAAAATATTAAATATTCTTGATTTGAAAGTCTTGTTAAATTTATTACATTCAGTTAACAAATTGCTAACGATTGCCTATGAACAAGTTAAACAAATGATACCATGCTAAGAAAAATAATGCCTTTGAGTTTTGAAATGGATATAAAAGCAAATAGTACTTCTCCACAGCAATCATACTAATTGGAGATTCAAATTAAAAAAAAAAAATCTGGTGCGTGCACGCAACTCACAACTTTCACTTACCAACTTACTTAGATTAGAAATTGACGTGTTTTGCTAATTATCATTTCCCAAAGTCACACATTTTTCTACATTCATATCTTATTTTTGTTAATCGTTAAAGCCGTTTTTGAGTAAATAAAAAACCCCGTGAAAATGATACAAAATTTATTAAGTAAAGTCCCCCCTCCCGTTGATCAATTTTGATGAATTTTTTACAGTCATATCTCGGGCATATAAATACATCAAATACCAAGTTTGATCAAAATCGTTAAAACCGTTTCTAAGTAAATAAAAAAAACATGTGAAAATGGTACAAAATTTATTAAGTAAAGTCCCCCCTCCCGTAGATCAATTTTGATGAAATTTTTACAGTCACATCTCGGGCATATAAATACATCAAATACCAAGTTTGATCAAAATCGTTAAAACCGTTTTTGAGTAAATAAAAAAAACACGTGACAATGATACGAAATTTATTAAGTAAAGTCCCCCCTCCGGTTAATCAATTTTGATGAAATTTTTATAGTCATATCTCAGGCATATTAATACATCAAATACTCAGTTTAATCAAAATCGTTAGAGCCGTTTTTGAGAAAATCGAAAAAAACGTAAAAAGTTATGAAATAAAGTACCCCCTCCCTTTGAGCAATTTTGATGAAATTTTTGCTGTCACATCGCGGGCATATACCTACACTAAATACCCAATTTCAGGTTCCCACGGTTTATAGTTTTTGAGCTAGTCTGTTCACATACACACACACACACACACACACACACACAGACCATTTCGCGGGACTTGGTTATTTCGACTCAGGGGGTTCCAAAACGTGTATTTCCGTCGAAAACCGGAAGTCGAAAATTTTCACGATCGCAATACTTCCACTTACTATATATTTCATATATAGGTAAGTAAAAGTAAAAAGGCCGAGTATCTAGACATCAAACAACTAATTTGCATCCTTGCCATGGCGCTGTAAAGTTATAAAATATACAAGAAATGTTTCCATTAAGTGCATAATTAAAAACCAAGCCAGTCATTAAAAGAACATTTAGGGATTTCCCAGATATTTCCATATAATCGTATATAATAAATACGAGCAGACCCTACCACGTTGCTGTGGCTCAGTAGTTATAATGCGTTGAATTAGTTATATCATATTATTTTTTATAGTAAAATCAAAAGATAAAAACATTTCAGTTAATCTGAAAACCAATGTGATTTAAAATAGAACTTAAGGCCAAATTTAAAATTGTTTGGTAAAGAATTTAGAAGGGTTAAAGTTTTTATTGTTTACATCTCATATTTGACCATAATGTGATAATGAATGACACATGTAAAAGGAACTAATAAAGACTATAATTGGAACAGGGTTTAGTATAATCAAAATAGAGGGCAAAAATGTACCAAATTAATATTTTGCCATAATACTTATTAATTAAATTCAGAATAAACTCATGATGATATGAGATATCGTTTAAGGAGGTTATACTAATAGGTGCTCAATGGTTATGGTTAACCTGTCTTTTGCTAAAACAATTAAATTTGATGTTTTCACCACACGTGAAAAGGCAACGCATAATTTGCCATGGGGAAAACACGGATTTTCCTAGTCCAAGCCAGAAAAAATAGATTTATGCTTACCCTCCCTGAATATCGAAAGAAAATAAAGTTTTGTGTCAATAAATGAACTTACACCGCCATCTGTTGAAAATTTATTAGAAACTTACAGATAATCAAACTCAACTGTAGTATTAAAGGCATTTAATTTGCAAAAAATAAATATTGAGGCAAATAATCTAAATAAAAATCATATCATATCTTTTAAGCTGGAAAAAACTATACACAATGAGCCAAATTTCATCAAAAAAGGTTGAGTATCTGATTTTACCCCCGACAAACATCGGGACATGAGATTTTTATATATATAAAAGATTGTATTTTTGTACGAGAATCAGATTCAAATTGCTTTACTAGAACTAATTGTGAGTAAATATTTTTTTTTTTTTCGAGGCCGGCTAAAAATACTGTAATGGTATTTCATTTATGCTTTCTTCTTATGGAGAAGATAAGAGTAAAAAAATTTTAAGCAGGAATAAATTATTATTGAATTAAATAATTTTCTACCGTGGCTAACTCTAAAAAAAGCCTTAGGAAATGACCTAATGGTAACGATTCGGAGAATCGTGGACCTAAAAAAGGAATGAAAATAAAAAGAGAAATCACTTAGCAGAGCAACTTGCTAATGTGCGGCGATCCATGTAATGGGACTTTAAAAGCCTGTTTGGCAAGCAATTTATATATGTAAGGTAGGTTAAGTTTTTTCTTTCATTTATACATATATTTTTCTTGGTAAGATTGAATGTCATGTGCAATGAGTTGCAATTCATTCGTGTGTAGAGCTGGTCTAAATGGATTCTCTTTAAATTTATCTAATAAAGATTATTTTAATATTTGCCAAAAGTATTTTTAAAAAAATAGGGATTGGAAATGTAAAAAATAAAGTATTTTGTAGTAATGATGATCACAATCTTTTTAAGACGACAGTTTGATCTAGTTATTATATTCAACTATTAATGAATTTTCAACGAATATGAATTTTTTTTCTTATATATAAAAGTTTCGAGATTTTGGATAAATTAATATTGATCCTTGTTTTAATTAATTATAATTACTAAATGCTCATAAGGCTGTTGTTATCTTTCTTTTTTACATCCGTAAAACATCAATATTTTTAATTATAATTTGATATTCAGGATCATCATTAATAATCATATCTTAAAATGTTAATAGTATCTACTAAGCTGAATAACTTAGAAGTTGATAAGAAATCATTTATCAGATATATTGCGATATGCTAAATATGGGGATATCTTACAGAGGTTAATTAGGATGGCAAAAGGGTTTTGGCTACTTAAAAAATTAATAAATATAAACGGTTATTAAGTACATTATAGCCATAAGTATACATTATATAAGTACATTATATATAGTAATATAGCCAAAACCGTTTCAAAAGATAAATATATTAGAGAGTAAACCAATTTATAAGTTTTTTATTATTTATATCATGAAATTTCGGATCTACTCCCCAACATAACGTCAGATAAATATAAATACTTAGAAGTTTGAAATGTTTTTTTTTGAAGCCCGAAAAGCAGTCACAGCCATTCTCACATTACATAAGATTTTGTGTCCCAAAGAGATTGTGGTTTCTACACGAAATTTGTTGTACTCTGACTGCAATCAGAAGCTGCAAGGTACTTTCGCCTTTAACTAAACGTGTTTTTTTCCCACAGTTATTGATTTATTATTGTGGTTAATTTTGAATTCAAAACGTTAAAATCTATTTCCCTAATGCGTCCCTTAACACGAGTTTGTAACTTTGAAGGCCGATAAGACGATTTTGGGGATTCTTTACTTTTTCTTCCCGAATTAATTCTGATAAATTGCTATATTAAAGAAATAATAATTGCTTATAATAACAACTATTACCCCGAAGTTTCTGGCCCATGGATTCACTCTATTCCATCACATTTAAAAAAGAAATACTTTAAAGCTTACTTTCATTATTTTCAGATTGGTTTGATATTGGTAGATTCATCGAAACCTCCTCCTAATTATAATGGTCCTATCTACTCCAAATAGAATAAATAGCCAAGGTGATGAAAGCCTTCACAGAAATTAGTTTTAATAAAGGAAATACTTTTTTGAATTAGGAACTGTGAACTAGACATTGAAAATCAACAAATGAGTTGGTGATAGAGAAAATAATGACATGTCAAGCATTGGGAAGGATGCACCCAGCAGCACCTCCTTCCTGGCTAGACTCAATGCCATGGTTGTTTAAGTGAGGAGATCACTCATCCAGCTCCTTTCTTCGGTCTCCAAAAAAAAAAAAAAAATAAGTCCCAAAGAGTTGTTTAATTAATGACACTAATTGGTCAATGCTATAGCAATTCTGATTTATTTATGAGTATGGTTGGAAACCCTATTCTCATTTTCTTATTTCAATAATTTTCCCGAGTTCATTGGTCCTAGAGAATGTGTTCCATCTTTTTGATTCTATATTTCATGTAATTATCGGCTGATGGTAATATTTTAACATTTCTTATTATAAAATAGCTAAGAGGTTATTAAACAGATATATAAACGTTTGCCAACAGTTGAATCTCAAATATGGTATTTCCTTTTTTTTTTTAATCCAATAAAAGAAACGAAACAATAAATTACTAGAATGAGTAATTAAAATATCTTGTCTTTTTAATGATTTCAACATTCCGAATTTCTTTAATCTTATCTGAGAAGAAAACGGATATTCAATCAATTTCCGTTTCAAATTTATCTAACTGGATGAAATCAGTTTGTAAATTTCATATTCAACAAATACATATAAATATTTGATTTAATATACATAATGAATATTTGATTAATTGTGTTGTTGATTTAGACAGATTGACCCTTAATTAATGGTGACCAGGTGTTGCTCATTTGACACATTGCTCACACCTCCAACTGCCTCGATATAATTGGGCTTTAGCCCCATTTTATAATAATTTCTCCTTGTTTTACAATTCTTTTTATTTTTCTATTCCTTACTAAAATTTACGATTATGCATGCATGTGTCGTATCTGTCATTTGTTAATCAATTGATGTAAATCATTCATAGTGATTTAAACCAAATATTCATCGGGATCATTTTGCATAATGAAAAATTGTGATCTTTTAATTTATTAACCGAAATATTTTTTTTTTCCTTTATGTTTAAAATAAAAAAAAAACATATAAAAGTTCTCTTGAATGTTCTCTCTCATAACTTAAATGTTATGAAAATTAGAAAAATTTTCATTGCAATCAATCTTTACATTTTAGTTAAGTATTTAATTACGAAGTAAGAGTCCGGGTGTTGCAGATATTTTTTAGTTGTGATACAACGGCCATAAATCGTGAGAAGACCCTCTTATGGCACCAAACCTTAAAAAAAGTGGTTAATCTCAATTAAATAATTAAGAGGACACAAATCCTGACTATTGAGATTGAATTTGGTCAAAATTGTTCAACCATTGACCAAGAACTCTCAGATTGATATCTCTTCCTAAATCTTGCTGAATACTGCACCGGAACGTCCAATATCACTTTTTACAAACACAAACTGCAGAGTATTCCTCGCCAGTGTTACCCGACGAGCTCCCTTCTTGAACCTTCCACCTCGGATGACCCCGGCAGCTCCCACACCCAGAACGAGCTCCCGCCGATACGATTACCACCAACCGGTGGGGCAGGTGGGCCTGGTCGTTTTGTAAGCTGCTGTGGAAGTCCTTGAGGCGAGTTACTACAGACTGCTCGGCGGCTGAGCGGCCTCCGCCCTCCGGCTCCCTTCTACTGCCCGCTCTCATTAACACCTTCTCCTTGTTAATCAACGTGTGGAAATAACTAATTCTGTCAAGAGTGGAAACCTCGAGATTGATTCAATAAGTCCGCCACGAAATATAATTTCACTACGAATGACCCCCGAAGTTGAGTGTCCATAGACAATAAAACCTAACCCAACACAACCCGCTAAGGCCGGATTCGAACCGGCATATGTCTTATGTAGAAAGCGTCGGCTATATATTTTGATTTCATCAAATATTGGATAGAAATAAAATTTCATTGCTTGGATTATAAACAATGAAATATCTAAAAAAAAAAATAACTTCCTGAGATAAAATCATTTATACCCTTTTTAATAGTCTGTAATTACATTTTCAGTTCGCAAATACAGTACTAATTGCTTTAGTTGATTCAATGGTATTTAATCCTGTATTGTTGCGCCACATTACATATACGCATTTAGAGTGCCATATAAATCACAGAGTGTGATATCAATTAACCATTTTTTTCACTCTTCAATGAGTTAATTGTATTTTTTTTTTTTTTTTTTTTTTTTTACGGTCTATTCAATAATTAAGGTATTTTGTTAAATTTTCATATATATATAGTTTTCGGGTGGTATCAAAAACCATGAACATTTAATGCTGCGCGATTATGTTTTCTTTAATTTCGTAAAAGACATCTATTAGTTTCGGAAGTCACACCTTCAAGCTGTTAAGGTCTATAACCCATTCCTTTGAACCCGATTTGACAATGATCTTCCCACCGATGCACATAAGTTCGAGGATTTGTTTATATCCGTGGATTGTGTTCAAAGGGCCAGAGTTCACCTTGGGCCATTACTCGAACGTTCAGGAAACGTGATTCTAGATTATGTTACAAGGAATAGGATTCACCTCTACATCCAATTGGTGCGAGTTGTATTCTGATTGATTGACTGGTTCACTTATAAATACTAAAGACCTTCGCTTATTAATAATGAACAGTCTGCATGAGGCATTCTCTATATTGTGTAAATAAATAATGAATAATGAAATATAAATAATTAATCAAAGATAAGGATTTTTATACGTGAATTAATTAAATTATAAAATGACATAATAAAATATCTTAATAATGAATGGCCTTTGTTTTAGACAACTATTTTGGGAAATGAAGTTGGTATTTATATAAACTAATATAAATAAGGCCATGTTGATTAAAAGTTCCTTATTAACTGAAAAGGATGAAATGGGGATTCGCTTAAGTCGTAACACGCCCAATAAAAAATATAAAATTTCAAAGCAATAAAATAAATAAAGGCACGCACAAGGCGTAAGGGATAAACACGATACGTTGCACAAGGTAAACGCAGTAAGGGATTAGGTTGCAGAAAGTTATACGAAGTTCCTAAAGTGTTTGCATGGTGGGTGCGGAACAATTAAATTACATACGTGATGATGAGACCTGCATCCGAAGACAAAGGAGTTTAAAATTGTTAATGATTGAGAAAATTGCAGACTTAGCAAGGATTTCATTCGTGATGACATCCATGTTCCAGAATGTTCGCCGGATGCGTTGCATCATCTAAATCGGAAAGAGCGTAATTTGCAGAACGTTTTTACTAAAGGAAATCTCGTACATAATTACATATTAATGAAATTAAATAAACAAATTAAGCACTCACTAGAAGAAAAGAAAAAAAAAAAATACTTTAACGCTAATTGGTTTATAAATCTTCCTCTTTTTTCTTTATTTTATTTTATTTTTATTTTTTTGTAATATTTCTAGTAGGAAACATCACTTGACGATCATTTGTAAGAAATCTATAAGGGAATAATTATTTTATTGTAATTATGACAAAACATTTGGAGTTAAAATTTACATTTATTCAATAATCAGTCGAACCTGCTATTCTCAAATTAACGACACCATAATTTTTTACTATGCTTAATAATTCGTTAATTAGAGTGAGGAAGTTAAGACATCCTTCCATCGATTAGTGGACATATTTTAATCAGCCACAATTTTTATTCGTACTCTTGTTTATTCAGGAAATCTTGTCAGGAAAACTAATTCTCAAAGAAAACCTTTTTAAAGTAAAGAACTTCTATCTAATTGAAATTATTTTTTCAGAATATTAAATGATAATTACTTATGGGAGCAGGTAAATATTATTAAAAACTCTATATTTAAACATAATAGGATTATTTAGATAGACCTTCGTTGATTTAGGGTTATTATAACTAAATAATAATTCCATAATAAGATCCTTGCCGCTAAATGTTTGACCGAGGGTTTGTTGTAAAATGTAGAGGTTAATTATGATTTTAACAGACATGTTCAAATTTTAACAAATCGAATCAGATCTAGGGTAACAAAAGTTTTACTCCTGATTGAGATAGTATTGAAACATGTTATTTCATAACTGACCCTGAATTCTTTGCTCAAATCATTTTTCATGGTCAGATTCAACAAGGAAAAATGTCGAAATAAAACAATCATTCAAATAAAGGAGTTGATGTTTCTATATATGTATCTTAATATAAATATCTGAATAATTACATTTTTGTAAATGTAATAATTTCTTACGATTTTAAAATGTTGTAAATTATGGTGCTCGTTTTAATACCATATAACTGTAATGTACCAGAATACCAGGCTAGCAAGTGCTAAAATAGGATATTTATAAAATTTGGGAGGGTGGATGTATTCTTTAGTACAAGATAAGAAAATATTTTCCTCATTAAAAAAAAAAAAAAAAAAAAAAATTAATTTCAATTTTCCCCCTTAAAAACCAAGCAAGTAACTCATAAAGCATCTTTGGTGAAGTTGGTTGAGATTTTAAAAAGTTTAAATGAATTATCTAAAAATTAGTTATAAAAAAAATATCAATAGAGTTAAAATCAAGGCGGAATGTATTTGCATTAGATTATAGATTATAGATCAACTTTTAGTAATTTAATTTATTAATAATCATGTTATTTGTTTTTCTAAACTAAATGTTACATTATTTTCTAAACATTAATTTTAAATTCGAAACTAATAAAGTTACGTTATTATTTTCTTATTTCCTTTTGTCAAAATCTCCAGTTTTTCATTTACTTAATTAAATTGAAATAAACTACCAGATAATAAGTTTAGTTTTTTTCACAAGCCTTCAATAATTTTGCGGGTCCACGAGTCTCCCATTGTGGACAAGCTGAACTGGAAGTAGTGACCAGCATTTGAATACTTGATCCATAATCGTTTACAATAAATTATATTATACATAAAGTTAATTATATATGTTTTGATAGTTTATACTTTACTGGAAGACTTTTTAAGACTTAACATTGAGGTGGCCAAAGAAATAAGTGTAATTTGACATAATTATTTATTATTGACGAGATTTTAATGAATTGATGTATTGTATGGTTATAATATATGTATTGTACACCTGAAGATGAGGAATTGAGCCTCGAAACGTTGTGAGGTTTTTAATGTATTGAAAAAATAAAAAGGAAGATGGGATTTTTCACTGGTGTATAAAATTGGATTAATTATATATATATAATTACCAAGTATCTATATATTTTGTTTATCAATTAATTTTATTTTAATAATTGTGTAAACTGGTACGGAGTTCTAATAGTATTATTTCCACCTCCAGCTAAATTAATATTATAATCGTTTAATTTTGTTTCCTCATTTTCATCAAGTTTGCTGTCAGACCTTTTCCTCCTACACGCTTGAAAAAACCTTTTACTTACCCGGATTTTATGATAGGCTCTTCTAATGATTCATAATCACCTGGAGTAAACCTCTCAACACCGCATTATTATGTAACCCTCGATTCTTTCCTGTTTTTTTATAAAGTACGTTCTATTAGATTTTCATCTTCAATATTTTTTTGTTATGTCTTTTTATGTAAGTTAAAAGATCATATGGCCCTTAAAAGGCCCTTTATAACTGTATAATAAAAACATGAAAAAGCTTAGGCTTAGGAACAAATCTGTAGTGTAAGGTATTTCTATGTATCAACGGTCGTTTGCCCAACGATTGTGAAGACACTTTAGAAATTTATATTTAATGATTATTCCTAATTATGCAAGGCTGCTACAGGCGGAAGAATTTGCACAGAATCGGAATAGCCGCTAAAAAGTAACCTGTCATCTGTGGATGAATAGAGAATACAAAAACGTTTTCCTGACAAGAGAGAGAGTTATCCAGTGGCTGTAAAGCTTCGCAATTACGTTCTTTGTTGAAGTCCGGAATCCGATTACTGAACAAGTAAACGATTGTTATGTCTGTGATAACCTTCCTGTATCAAATTTAGTTTATCTGCAAAGAGATTTTCAATAAATTTTATAATACCGTTTCATAAAGAATGGAAAAGATTAATTTATTATTGGTTTATATATAAATAAAACACATGAGGCGTTTGGTTTCAAAACCGGCTACATCCATTTTCAACAATTTTTCATGTCTGATAAAAAAAAATCAATTTAACAAATTTTTTTTTTGTTCTTTTTCTTCGATTTACTTACAATTACCTTCAAACTAAAATTGTTGACAACTTTTTATCACATTTTCTTTTTAACATTTAAAAAATATGTTGGATGTACCTGACTTTGATAAGAAAATATCAATTTTTGGTTAAATCATGAATAGACATTTTTTAAAAACAAATCTCTTTATTTAATATGAACAATATATACATATTTTTAATTTTTTAAATATACAAATTTTCATTTAAATTTTGATGTTGACCCACATCCATATTGGTATCATGCATATTTACTAGTATAGGTGACATTGTACTGTCTATTACAACTTTGTAGAATTCTAGGGTACCTATTGATCTCCAGTCTTCTCCATGTTTTTCTTAATAGAGTATCAACATTATCCAACTGTTTGGAAACATGGATACCGTTTGGGATTTCGAAAAATTGAAGGTTTTCTGAAAAGTGAAGCTTGGATGGAACCGCTTTTGATGGAAATGGAATCTTTAAGTATTGATTTTCGAAGGATCTATACGTCTTTTTAAAAAAACGCATCTAACACATTATTTCTAACATTAAAAACTTGAAAAAAAAAGAAAAAAAAATGTTTTTGGAAAAAATAGATGTAACCGGTTTTGAAACCAAACGTCTCACATATGAAAATTATCCTCTGTATGGTAATCTTGACGTCGTGGTGCAATGCATTGATCATATTTCACTAACCATATGATAGCACTAAGCCAACATGTTTTTTGGATGTATATTTATGCAAGTAGGTCGGTATAAATATCTAATCCTCGAAATCTAAAAAAAAACTTGGAAAAATTCTCCAAATTATTTCACGAATTATAGATAAAGATCTTAATATTCCTCGTGTTGCTGATTCGGTAAGAAATCACAAGTGTACACCTACTTTAATTACAAGTTCCATAGATTTTTTTGAGCTAGTTTTTAGAATTTTGTAAATTAGTCAGGTGTACTTAGGTAACTACGTGCTGAAAGTTGTTATAGCGATAATTTTAAAGGCCTTCCAGATTATTTTTAAATAGTTTAGTAAATACCTGTTGTGTATATTCACAATTCGTTTTCGGTGTACTGACTAATTAGAGGTGTCATAGGCCTTTATATTAGTCGAAACTAGTTGAAAAACATTATTTATTATAAAAATACACTCTTGCTAGATTACGATTTGCTGTCACAGAGTTGCAAAAAGCAAAGTTAGTTTCTGTGTCTTGTATCTCCGTCAAGATCTAAATAATACATTTAGATGGTAAGACTGTTGGTTAAAGATAACGTAGAGCATCTGTCAAGATTATCTTCAAAATTGTTTGTTTAGTTGAGCAATAAAATCTAATGCTATATGTAAATTACTTTAAAGTATGTTGGTGTTCGGATGGTTTAGTGGTGAAAATACTGGAAATTAATGTTTTAGTACATTACCCTGAGGAACTCCGGAAACACATAAAGTGTCTAGTAGTCAGTCATCATACTAAAATCTTTAAAAAATTATAAATAATAATTTAAAAAAATAATGTTCAGATTGTACACTTAACTTAAACTGTTAATCATATTCTACGTAGAGAAACTATGACTTACGAAATAGATTGTTGTTTTATGGATTGACCGTTCATTAATAACGTTCTCGAACCTTTTACTGAGGATGGAAATCTGTAATTTATCATAAACCTTTGCTTCTATTAGGATAGAATATTCCCCCGTCACGACGTACAAATTACTTCTCAACTTAATTTCCAAGGTCAGCGTTATTTCCCCCTGTTCTGATACATTCTCAAAGGAACACCTGCTATGAAATAGCTTTCCTACTAATATTTTTAAATGGCGGTCGGAAAAAATGCAAGTAATTCACATACGGCATTTGATTGGTTCTCAATATCTTTATTTCATTTAGTTTTGCTTTATACAGAGTTGTTTATTTTTCCAGAAAGCGTCCTAGATAATTTCGGAAACAATTACAAGCTTAATAAAGATCTACATTTTTTATAATGTTATGTAATATGTAGTACTCGTTTGTGGAAGACATTTAATTTGTTTTTAAATTGCACATTTATCAGATAAATTATCACGTGTATCTATTATTTATTTCGTGTATAGATTAAAATATCAATTAGTTTTTATTTATTTTATTATTATTATACATCCTCCCTTGCCTTTGAGGCAATAAGGATTTTGCAGCAATAAGATGTTTCGCATACGCAAAACACCTCACTGCCCCATGTTAACAATTATATACAAATTTGACTTTTTTCTGCGGCAAGAAGTTTTCTGTTCTCATTTTTCCGTTCTCATTTTTCCTTCCACACTTCTTATTTAGTCCGGTGGTCTTCCTGGGACCTGTTTCAGTTCTTCTTCCCAAGGCAAAGTGGGAGCGACCGATTATATCCTTCCACCCGTACACAAAAGATTTGATGTACGGGTAGTTCTCCTCAGTCATCAGCTGAGGAAGATCGTACTCCGTCAGAACATAGAGCCCTGTCTCCCTCAGCAATTGTGCTCTCAGTGCCTCATAAGCGGTGCAAGCCAGTAAAATGTGTTCTGCTGTCTCCGGTACCCTACAATTTGGGCATAAGGGATCGATGTTCTTACCATATTCTATCAGTTTTGCACGGAACCCCCCGTGCCCCGTGAGGAATTGAGAGACCCAGTAGTCCGGTATGACCCAAGAGGCATCTAGCCTTGAGGTGACGGTAGGAAAATACATCCTTAAGGTTGCCCCCTTTGAAGTATCAACCCATCTCCGATTCCAATCGGCTAATGTGTTCTGCCTTATTATTGCCTTCCACCTCCTTGGGTCTTCGCCGATCCTCTCTCGAAGATTTACCGGCAGATCTAACAGGCCTTCTCTCTTCATTTTGTACCGGAGGTAATCTTCACGCAAAAGGAGATCGATAGGAATGACTCCCGCTAAGACATGCACCGCCTCATGAACACTGTCCTATACGCCCTAGTGACTCGAAGCAGAGCAATCCGTTGAATCGTCGCCAACTTTTTCTTCTGATGGTGCGAGAGATGTTGACTCCATGCCGGGGACGCATATCTCAGAATACCCAGAATCACTCCTTTGTAAATTGTTAATGTAGCTGGGTATCTGAGACCCCAAAAGGCGCCCTCGATACGACCAAGTCCGTTAAGGGCTATGGTCACCCTGTTTCTTAAGTAGTCCAAGTGAGGTGTGACATTGAACTTCCTTCCAATCTTGATGCCAAGGTAAGTCACAACCTCACTTGGACGTATCCGTTCCCCTTCTATTACAACAGTAATAGGGTGGGCCCTATCGGTTTTACCCCTCAATAGGATGGACTGGGTCTTGGCATCGGCCATCCTCAACTTCTTCCTCTCGCACCATCTACCTACAATGTTGGCGCACCGTTCTGCTTCATTTTTTAGCATGGCTCTGCTATCTGAAGCCACTACAACGGCGAGGTTGTCGACATATGCCGTGGCGGGGAACCGCTCCTCTTCCAGCACACCCAACAACTCGTCGAAGACCAATTTCCACAGGGCAGGGCCGAGGACAGAACTTTGTGGACAACCTCTTTCTACATCGGCTTCTACCTCAAAGAAGCTTCCTTTTATCTTCAATTTACGATCCTGGAGGTAGCTTCTTAAAAGGTCAAACAAGTTGCTGGGAGCTTCATATTTGTGCAACTGCTGAAGTACGCTCGGCCACCACACGCTATCGAAGGCGGAGGATATGTCAAACAGGAGAAGCATTACATACTTCTCCGCCTTCACTTCAACGTCGCGGCGTACTCTCAGAAATATCAATTAGTTGCGGTGTTTTAGTTTAATTACATACAAAAAGGATCGACTAAAAAATAGCAATTGCATTCAGAATTGTAATGCAACATTATTTTCCCAAATTTCTTAGTAAGAATGGCGCGACAACCTGATGCCTCCTAAATTTTCCTTCGCCAGTTGCCCCAATCTTGAGTTGCTGCAAACGCTGAATCAATGCGCTTCCACCTTCCATTCTTATCAGATGCCCTGCTCATGAGTAGAGGCGGAATTCCACTGAGTCAACTTTTAGGCAACATGTAGCATGCTGCATTGACGAATACTAAACACAGTCTTTTCATAGAAGAAACACACAGCGACAAAAATATCTCTCCTTGCCGCATTCTACAATTTGATCGTTCTTGCCTGTCCTATGCGTCACCTTGCCACATGATTATTAGTGGAATTCCGCCTAAAATCTCCGAGTCGCACAATAATTACCTACTATATCTGCCTCATTTAGAATTTGAAAAATTAATACCGTCATAAATGTTTGTAATAAAACCGAATATAAAATTACTAAAAACATTTGTTCATTTTTTATAAATTAATTATTCTGTTGAGTTTAATAAAATTCAATGTTGTTGAGTTTAAAATTTGTGCCAACAACAGACATAGATATTAGAAAAATGAATAACAGCTTGTATAGGTATAAATTATATGTTTGGAGGAATGTCATCAACTATAATTTTCCATTGAAGCAAGGTCCAATGGGTTTCCAGGGTTTCAAACTGAATTTAAAAATCGTCTATATATATTCTAATTTGAAAAAAAATAATTCAATAGGGATATGGTAGTTATAGCTTAAGCCATAACTTAAAAAGACATATCTTGAAAGTTACTTAAACTTAAAACATATTTCGTTTTTTTATATTTATACCGCACGTTTCCAATACTAAGGAATTCTAAGTAAGTATTCAAGTACTCATTGACTTTTTATGAAGTAGTTCTAAGAAGGAACGGGGAGATCCAATTCCATGATGGATACCTTAGAGGAAAAAACACAGATTGAAATTTCCAATTCCTGCCTGAGCGCCAGGATATCCTAGTTTCAGGTCAGTATGTGAGGTTCGTGTTTGGAATACAGATCGCGATTCTTTTGATGCATTCGTGCATTTCCAAGCCGCTAACCTTCCATGCATGGTCGTATGCACTCGGTCTGCTCGTTCGGCAAGATTTCTGACATTTATAATTGGCACAAATAATGGACCTAGTTACGAATAGAGCAATATTTTTGATCACTTTTTTCCTCTTTTAATTGCAGCTTCGTTTCCTGTCAGGTTTCTCTGTCGTGTTTTTATTAGTATGTCATTTGCATATCTTATAATGATTTAATAGTGTATTTCCTCAATATATTTATTCGTCTTTTTTTCTCACCATTAACAAATAATTGAACACTTATCGATTTGATTCAAAGTGGAAATTAATTTGAAATTCTAGTTTCATTTTCACGTTGCAAAATTTATACATCATTCTACGTTTCTATATAACTCCATATTTAATATAAAAATTATATATATATATATATATATATATATATATATATATACACATATATATAAGTATATATAAGGTAATTTGCCTGACCTGTATAGTAAGATATATTTAGTCTCAGTAAGGAATACGAACTTTGTATCAAATAAAAATAGAGATATAAAGAGGCAAATTACAAGTTACCAGGTATTGTTCTTTTTCATTATAATCTTTTTCTTTCTTTCTTTTTTTTTTTTTTTTTGGCCACGGGAGGGGATGGGGGATTAAAGCCGAGTTTTGCACTGGCTAACTTCAGTTTATCATGCCGTCATTTCTAAAGCGTTTGCCCACTCGGCCATCCCACCACCTCATTATGATCTGTACTGTAACGAAGTTTTTACAGCCCTTTTCTCAAAACTTCTATTCCACACCAATTAGCAAACTTCTATTCCACAACTCTCCTATTCTTGATGGCCACATTCTCACTTGGTCCTACATCTTCCTATTCCTCTTCTTCTAGCAGTTTTTCTCTAATAGTACTGACCTGCGATTCATCCGGGCACCATCCTAAAGAGGTTGTTGGCCGAAGCATCTTAGCCGATTCTCCCCATTGGCAAAGAGGTTCCTCTTCATAATGTACTAGGAACTTCAAAGTTTCGGAGGAATCTCATTTGTTATGCTTCGATTCTTGATTGATTCGTCCTTTCAGAGTGCATGAGATTATTTCAGAATGGGATGAAACACAGTTTTATATATAACCACTTCCAATATCTCTCATGCTTAGAAAGCCCTTCCAATACTGAAAATATTAACATATGATTAATTCTTTCCGTTTATTTTTATATGTTCATTTGCTTCATGCTATATATTCTAATTTAATCCTGTATTTTGTTTACTAAACATTTTCAGGAGTCAATCAAGTCTTCCCTTGCTTCAGCTTAGGGGTCTTTTCTAGAATACCCCCACCAGTTACTTACTGTTACTTGCAATTACCAGTTATTGGATAGCTGTTATAACCTAATAGAAATAAATATGTAAACAAAGATAAAATCATGTAGTTTACTTATAGAACATATGATTTTCTCAGTCATTAAAATGAATTTCTTAGAATTGGTGAAAATAATTAAAAATCAAGAATCAAGCACAAAATATGCTCAAGATAAGGATACATAAAAAATCTGGTGCGTGCTCGCAACACACAACTTTCACTTACCAACTTACTTAGATTAAAAATTAATGCGTTTTGCAAATTGCCACTTCTCAAATGAACAGAACGGCTTTAATTATGAACAATGGTCTATAATTAATAGGTAATCTATATATTATAGGTGAATCTATCTATTATTATTATATCTATAGGTGGTATAAGTTGACTGAATATTTTTCTTTTTTTCTCCTCTTTATGTTTTCTTTATTTTTATCATATCCCATTTTTAGCCATTTCTTATTTTTAGGCGTAGTAAGAGACAGTTAATATCTCCATGTAAACAAAAACAATAGTACTTAATAAGAAAGAAACAAACAAACAAAAAAGCCCCCTCAGAACATTTTAATAACGATAAAGCTTACCTGATATTAAAGAAAACCTAATTTTCATTAAACATGACGAATTTGATAAAATCGTTAAAGCCGTTTTTGAGATAATCGAAAAAAAGGTAAACATTGGAAAAAAGTCATGAAATAAAGTCCCCCCTCCGGTTGATCAATTTTGATGAAATGTTGGCAATCACATCTTTGGCATATACATACATGAAATACCCAGTTTGATAAAAATCTTTAAAACCGTTTTTGAGTAAATATAAAAAACACGTGAAAATGATACAAAATTTATATATTAAAGTCCCCCCTCCGGTAAATCAATTTTGATGAAATTTTTACAGTCATATCTCGGGCATATAAATAGATCAAATACTCAGTTTAATCAAAATCGTTAGAGCCGTTTTTGAGAAAATCTAAAAAAACGTAAAAAGTTGTTAAATAAAGTACCCCCTCCCTTTGAGCAATTTTGATGAAATTTTTGCTGTCACATCGCGGGCATATATCTACACTAAATACCCAATTTCAGGTTCCCACGGTTTATAGTTTTTGAGCTAGTCTGTTCACACACTCTCACACAGACACACACACACACACAGACCATTTCGCGGCACTTGGTTATTTCGACTCAGGGGGTCCCAAAACGTGTATTTCCGTTGAAAACCGGAAGTCGAAATTTTTCACGATCGCAATACTTCCACTTACTATATATTTCATATATAGGTAAGTGAAAGTAAAAAGACTCTGTTCCAAGAGACATGAAATGAAACTGAGTATTAGTGAAAATCGTTATTCAAGGTGGAAATGCAGCAGACGAGAATGCAGAGAAGGGCATGAGAATAGGTAATAGGTTTGAGTGGAGTAAACTTCCTATAAGATCATGCATTTTAGTTATATACTCTTGGAGTCATGAATACACCTTTACGAAATTCTGCCAACGTGAATTAAATAGGTCCAATAGTACAATCTGTCTGGAAAAACTTCCTGAGGAATAAGAGAGAATGCGGTACCCACCGGATGATGATAGATTCTTAAATGTGTGAATTTATCTGGAGAAAGGGGATTATTACTATTAGGGATTACGAAAACAAGGATTTCTTTGAGCAGATCCTGAAGAATATTCTTTAATTTTGTCCTCCAATTGTATATTTATAATTATCTTGGTTATTTGTTTTGTTTTAAATTATACATAAATACAAACATATGTTCCTTTATTGTTATTAAGTTATAATAGTTATCAATAAAATAACTGGTAAGGGTCTTCTATAATAGACCCCAGCTTAGTATCGATGACCTATGGGAAATTCCGAAATTAGCCAAGAGAGTCGAAAACATATATTTTTGATCGAATTGTTTAGTGAGCCCCATCTCGACCGGAAAGGGCTCGTTGGGAATGCCTTTTATCACTTTTGATCGAGCGGAAGCCGCGGTCTAATTGAATCTAACCAAGCCTGAGAGTTTAATAAGAGACTGAAGAGGAAGTTCCCAAAATTCGTAAATCACTATCTAAATGAAGGGAGTTTATACTAACGAACACGTCAATTTCCGGCCACTATTGGAATTCTTTCTGGGGTTTAATAAAGAGATCTACGAAGACCAAGGAGAAGTGAAAAATCTTTAATAAAATATTTAAAATTGATAATATTAATTCTAATAGAAGCAATGATTGTATTTGTGTTTATTCGCTTGATATTGAAAAGCATAAAGAACTTAACGTCAATTCCTTATATTTGTTCTTATTGTAATAAACAGCTGTAAATTTCAATAATTCCTCATATCCCATCCCATCCCACATATATTATTTCACAAAGCGTAAAAATCAGTTTTTCATGAATTAGGGTCTGGCCACACATGTCCGCACCGGATCCGCACCGTAGCAATAATACAGGTTATGTTCAGAATATTTTTAATTTAACTTACATATTACCTTTAGTTATGCCTAAAGTGGCCTGTGTCTGACATGTGTGGCTTGAACTTCAGGCATAACTAAAGGTAATATGTAAGTTAAATTAAAAATATTCTGAACATAACCTATATTATTGCTACGGTGCGGATCCGGTGCGGACATGTGTGGCCAGACCTTTATAAGGTCCTGTCGTGCTCAAATGCCACGAATGTGGTATCGATGGATTCAGAATTTCACAGAGCTTTTGCGAATTGCATTCTCAATGTTCATTTTTTGGTCCAAAATAAAATATCGACCTAAAAGTACTGATTCAACGGATCGAAACGAATCAAATTGGGTTTTATAAATTGCGATACGAACATTAAGGCCAAGTAGTTTGTGTTTTAAAGCCCTAAAACCTACCATTTTTGAGATAACGCCTGGGTTAGGCCCCTCCGCCAACTACTTACTGTGTTACGTTACAGCAAATGATAGGTCCTGTCGTACCTAGGTTCTATAAATGTTGTTTCGTCTGATTTAGATTTAATTGTAGCGTTGGAAAATTGTACTCTCACAGTTAGCAATTGCTGTATACTCCCACATGACCGGTTCCCGATTAACTGACTTTTCGGATAAATCGAGGGCGCTGTAAAAGATAAAAAATTCTTTTTAAAATCATTAAAAGCATTTATAACTTTGTCAGATTATCAATCACTGGTCAAAAATTCTGTAAAAATTTGTAATATGTTCCGGTTCGGTAGATCTTAAATAAATTAAAATGTAGGCAAAAAGGCTTTTGTCTTCTATTTTTTGGCCGAACTCCAGCAAAACAAATCTCTTCGAAGTAAAATTGGTCTTGAAACGAAATCCGTACCCTCCATTCATTTCATTAAAAAAAAATTAAGAGCAAATAGCTTCCTATATCTTGACAAAACCGACGAAATGACATTAAGGTGGGTTTAAACAAAAAATAAAATAAAAGATTTTGTGAAAACTGAATAGATTGATAGAGTAAATTTTCGTAAATTGTTAAATAAAATTGGCCCAAAAAATTTTTCTTTAATTAATATCTTTACACCTTTTGTAAAATAGGTTGTGATAATAATAATTGATAATATTGTAACGCTTCTGTGGGTTAAAGAATACTAGGTGGACCCGTGCGAAGTGCTTCGTTTTATCGCAATATAGAAGATATAATAATATAATTTGTTGTTGTTTTTTTTTTTTTTTATTTTTTTTTTTTATACGCTTTTCCGGATTGATCGGCTCTCTCGCTTAACGGCAATATATCCTTTCCGACGAGGACGGATAAGTGGGAGTCTCCTGTAGTCATTGGCGGATCCGGGAGGGGGAGGGTGCTGTGGGGGCTGGAGCCCCTCCCTTTGGAAAATTTTTCGTCATTTAAAGATAGAATTTGACTTTCCTTAAAGTAAGAAAGCAAGTTAAAGAACAAAAATGTGCAGAACAGGTAGAATTATAGTTGTGGGAAGGTGAAAAAGCTGATCGGCAGATCCAAATGAAGAGGTGTGGGCCTGCAGCCTCCCCTTTACAATCGGCTGGATCCGCCCAAGACTATAGTCCAAAACATTTATAAAATAAATAAAATCTATTTATGGTGATTCATAGTAACATAGTGATTCATTAGATCGAGGTAGAACAACTTTGGTTTTATCAATTTATCTTTTTTTTAGCGGGAATTTTAGAAAACTAAAGAATCGAAATAAGAAAAATGGAGTTCAATTGTTTCTATGCGGGCTTTATGCCCATACAGGTTCCACTTATACGGGCCAGGCGTTTTAAATCTCTAAAACTTATTGTTTTTATGTAAAGGCATGGATTAGGGCCCCTCAGCTTTTCGGGGCTACTTATTTTTGTTGCTTCTTCATGGATAGAAACCTATTTCATGTCGTTCTTATCACTTAAAAGACTACCTTCCTCTCCATTGTCAGAAAGATAACCGAAAAAAAACATCTTATGAACTGTTTTTGAAAAAACAAAATAAGTAGGGTAGTTTAAATCAGAATGTTGAAAGATTAATTTCCAAGACTATGCAACATTCTTAGCGATTTCATATATTCCAGGAAGATTACAGGAAAATGTTTTGTAGAGAAAAACGTCAGAAAATGAAGTTCTTCCTTAACTATTAAACAGAAAAATAATTTATTCTTCCTTGCTGTAGAAATTAATTTCTTAAAAATAATTTATTCTTCCTTGCTGTAGAAAAATAATTTCACCTTAAGGCCCGGGTGGTTGGGGGGGGGGGGGGGGGGGGAGATGAACATGCAAAAAAAAAGTTCATTTCTTAGTTATGTTAAAACTAGATGTAAAATCTGATACAAATCTTCGTGCGAAGTGCTTCGCACGGGTCCAACTAGTATGTATTACTACGCTACCTACAAATCGGTTTTTCATGAATTATAAGGTCCTGTCGTGCTCAAACGCCATGAATGTGGTATCGTTGGATTCAGATTTTCACGGAGCTTTTGCGTATCGTATTATCAGTGTTTGTTTTTTGGTAAAAAATAAAATATCGACCTTAGCGTACTGATTCAACGGATTGCAACGAATCAAATTGGGTTTTATAAATTGCGATACGAGCATTAAGACCCAGTTTTTAACTAGGATATGTGTTTTAAAGCCTTACACTTACCATTTTTTAGATAACGCCTGGTTTAGGCCCCTCCGCAGCACGTGGTCAACTACTTATTGCGTTACGTTACAGCAAATGTAAGGTACTGTCGTGCTTAGGTTCTATAAATCTGGTTTCTTCCGGTTTAGAATTAATTGTAGCGTTAGCAAATTGCACTCTCACATTTAGCAATTAAAGTATACTCCCGCTTACCCGGCTTCCGTTTAACCGACTCTCCGGGTAAAACCGACGGACGCCGTAAAAGATAAGAAATTCTTTTTAACATCCTTAAAAGCATTTATAACTTTGTCATATTCTCATTCACTGGTCAAAAATTTTGTTGAAATTTATATTGTGTTGCGGTCAGAGAGATCGTAAATAAATTGAAATAAAAATTGTCGGCAAAAAGTACTTAGTATTTTATTTCTTGATCGATTGACAAAATTCGAAATTAATCTAGAAACAAAATCCATATTCTCCATTCATTTCTTAAAAAAATTAAAAAAGAAATGAAGAAAAAATAGCTTCATATATTTAGATAAGACCAACGAAATGGCATTAAGGTGCATATAAACGAAAAAAAATAAAAGATTTGGTGAAAACTGAATAGATTGATTGTGTAAATTTTCGTAAATCGTTAAATTAATTATTAATTAAAATGTTATCTTCTTTAATTAATATTTATATAACCTTTGTAAATTAGATTGTGTTGTATTTAGGTTTTATCGCAATATAGAAGTTATAATAATTTATTTATTTTTTTATTTTATTTTTTATACGCTTTTCCGGATTGACCGGCTCCCTAGCTTAACTGCAATGTATCGGTTCCGACGAGGACGGTTTGCTCTGAAATGTAAACTTATTTTATGCTTAAATGTGGTGTAATTTAAGTAAATATATGTGGTGTAGTGCTGGGGACCTGTCGACAACAAGGCGATGACCAAGTGAGTGGTGAAAAAATTGTTTAATTAGTATGACGAAACATTTTCAAAGAAATGTTAACATTATAAAAAATAAGGTATATCCATTTTATGTCTTTTATTTATGATATTGGCTAATTTTTATAAGATATTTTTAGAATGTTTTTAACACTAAATAATATGTGTTTTTTAAAGATTAAATTTAAAAATGAAAAGTTTTGTATATTGTTGATTTGTTTTTAAAGTGTAATATAATTTTTATATATTGTGTTTTAAATAGAATGAAAAATGTTTTAGATATGTTCTTGAAAATGGACAAACACTAAGTCCGAAATGTTGTACATATATAAAGAAAAATAAAGAGGACAATTTGAATAGATAGATGTTGGATGTATAAATCTTTCTGAAATAATAAAAAATACACATAATAGTATAATAATTTATTTATTTATTTTTTTTTTATACGCTTTTCCGGATTGACCGGCTCTCTCGCTTAACTGCAATGTATCGGTTCCGACGAGGACGGATAAGTGGGAGTCTACTGTAGTCCAAAATAAATAAAATCTGATTCATATTTGCATAGTGATTTGGTTTTATAAATAACGATCAGCACATTAACAACCATTTAAGTATGTTCTTATATATCTGCACATATATTATTTCACAAAGCTAAAAAATAGGTTTGCTCTGAAATGTAAGCTTCTTTTACGCTTAAATGTGGTGTAATTTAAGTAAATATATGTGGTGTAGTTGGTCATAATTCAAATAGCGTAGGTAGAAAAATTGGGTTATAATTATTACCACAGTCATTTTTATTTATTTATTTTTTTTTTTGTCAAAGATTAGAAAATAAATATCTAGGCAGGAAAGAATGGGTTTTGCTAATTAAGACCCACCCTTAAGATATTTTAAACGAACTGGTCAGTGATTTCATTCAACATGAACATCATTCCAGTTTATTTATCTTTCACATCAAGAAAATCATTTATTTGCTTTATTGAAATTTAGCCTATTTCGTTAATACTTGATACTAAATGATACGTTAATACTAAATGAAGTCCTTCCTTAAATATTAAACACAGAAATAAATATGATTTAACTTGCTTTGTGTGAACTTGGTTTTAGATGTTGCTTTGATAAACTTTAATTAATTGTTTATTCGGTATGCCTTAATAGTTACGCACTTCATTGGTAATAAATGGGAGTTGTGTTTTTACTTTAGAAAACGATATCTGAGACTTATAATGATACTATTCCTAAAAATCCCAGGATTAAGTGTAGTTCCGCTTAGCAGCCATGACATAAACGATTGTGAAGGCAGTGCAATAATAGAAAGCTGAAGAGAGAGCTGAGTAAGATAAAGCTCAAAGGTGCTTATCATTAACAGTTGCAAAACGATATCAACCCGCTAAATCGTTCATAATAATGCTATTTACTTGCATATTTGCAGATTTCAATGGCGATAAGAAAAAAAAAAAAAAAAAAACTACGACATCCTGGTATAAATATTAGTGCTGTGTAAAATTGAGCAGTTTAAACTGCTCAGATCAGATGGAGGTTTCTTCGATGGCCGTAAAGATTTTCATATCGAAAACAAATCGGAAGGCTTCCGTATTCCAATAATGGAGAGGTGAAAAATTAAAACGGTAATATTTACGTATTTACTATGCAACCTTTAAATGTTTAATATGCTGTATTTACTTAGATTTATTAAAAATTAATTGAAAAATATATAAAATTATATCATCAATATTTCGCTTTTTCATTATTTCGAGTAAGTAAAAATAAAGTTGTTCCAATAAATTTCCAAAATACAGCATATATTTTTTTAATATGGACATTGGCTAAATTTACTTAAAAGGAAAAAAAAATGTTTTTAGGACTAATTAAAAAAAAAAAAATTTAAAAGTAATAATTATTTATGTTACATTTAGTATTCACATTGGTAGGAATTTAAAAATCTAATCTTTGTATTATTATGATAATAAGGGTGGAATAGGATTTATAGCACCCTAATCTGTTACGGCAGCAAGACTAAGGTTACTACTGCAGCTGACAGGTGAGGCAGGTTGCAGAATCTGTAACTGGGCTAATGGTCCTGTAAGATATTCAGTAATGACTGATGCTCCATTGTTATTTTCAATACGGGCCCATTCTTGCTCCGAACAATGAATATTTGAAAGTGAAAAATTATCCTGCACTTGAGGCGCACGGTGATAAGCTGTGAGATTGATTGCCTTCTTACAATTTCAGGAGATGAAATTCGATATGAGCGGGAAAAAAATATTTTCGGAAGTCACCGAGAAAAAGTATCAATGTATATAGTTGATGTTTGATTGACGTCCCTTTGTGCTACTAAGGCTAATCGGACGATACGACATTGGGAGTCCTAAATTATGCCTATACAGGTAAAATTAGTATAGGGATCCTTAACGAATACCTGACATCGTACAGGCTCGGGACCTCCGAGGGACGGCAAAGCTAAGGATATTTTACTCCCTATAAAAAATCCTAGGGCCACCACAGGAAATATATATAGTATATTGATAGCTTGAAAATATTCCCACTGAGAAGAAAATAGACAATTCTAATCTCTTTTCTTCTCTTCTTCTTCTTCTTCTTCCTCCTATGTGCCTTTCAGCGTGGAGGCGCCTCAGTCCAAGCCAGCCATGCACCCCGATCCTTAGCCAGCGCTTTCATGGCATTCAGGCCTCGTCCTCTTTTCTGTCCCAGCCTAGTGATGTGGTCTGTCCACGTTAGTCTAGGTCTGCCCCGGGGACGTCTTTCAGTCGGCCTAGCTTCGAAGTACTTCCTTGGGTCACGGTCCTCTTCCATACGGCAAAGGTGGCCAAACCATTTCAGCTGCCTCATTTCAATGATATCCCTTACAGCTGATACTCCCAGGTCCTCTCGTATTCGTTGATTTCGGACCATATCTCTCCTGGTTCGGCCAGCCACTCTCCTCAAGTCCCTTATTTCTGCGGCTGTTAGGCCCGATGCACACGGACGACACTTTTCTGCGATGCGGACTATAAGCCAGGTCAGGGGTACCTGGAGTACAATGGTAAATCCAGTCGGTCCATTGTACTCCAGGTACCCCTGACCTGGCTTATAGTCCGCATCGCAGAAAAGTGTCGTCCGTGTGCATCGGGCCTTACTCGGCTCCAGTGCTTGTCCAGTGGGACCCAGCTTTCGCTTCCATAGAGTAGAGTCGGCAAGTATATGGCCTTGAAGATGTGCAGCTTTACGTTGTTGTCCATCTCCCTTTTTCCTGCAACTGTGTTGCACAGGTGATAGTGAACATTGTTCGCCTTCCTAATTCGGTTGGAAACTTCACCATCAATTTTTCCATTCCTACTGATGACAGTTCCGAGGTAGGTATATTCCTCTGTCATCTCTAAGGTTTCTCCTCTACATCGGATCTCCACATTCTCAACATCTCGGCCTACATGCATCACCTTGCTCTTACTTGCATTGAGCATCATCCCCTTCCTTTCCAGCTCAGCTTCACACTCTATGATTGCTTGCTGCAGGTTTTCTTTTGAATCTGCTATGAGGACAATATCGTCAGCAAAAACCATCGCTTGAGCAAGTACTGTCCTCATATTCCACTTCCCCACAACTGTTCGCGCTGTCCTGCGCTTGCATATTTTTAGGATCTCGTCCATAAAAATGATAAATAGTAGAGGGCTAAGGCTGTCTCCCTGTTTTATTCCTTTATTCATATCGAAGGCTTCGGACTCTCTTCCGTTTATTCTAACTATGCCTTTAGTTTGGCGATATGTGGATTTTATTGCATCTATTAGTGCACTGGGGACATTTTTAGCGGCTAGAGCTGCCCATATTTCGTGTCTAGAGACTGAATCGAATGCTGCCTTGATATCTAGAAAAGCCAGAAACATACTTTTCCCTCGTTCCCATGACTTTTCAATAATCGTCCTGAGAGAGAATATGTGGTCCTGGGTCTGGCGCTGTGGTCTAAATGCTGCCTGCTCCTCCTCAAGGTTTTCTTCCACAATTATCCTCAGCTTACATTCTAGAATGGATGTGTAGAGCTTGTAGACCACCTGGGAGAGGCATATAGGTCTATAATTCCTGCAGTCGCTAGAGCTTCCTTTCTTGTGTATAGGAATGAGAATGTTATACTCCCACTCCTTTGGCACAGTTTTTTGAGAAAAAGCTGCTTGGAATAGATCCTGTAGGTGTTTCTGCAGTTCTGGTCCTCCAAATTTAATTAGCTCTGGAGCTATACCATCTCTCCCTGCTGCTTTGCCAGTCTTCAGCTTTTCTATAGCCCTTTCCACATCTTCTTCCCAGATTATATCATCATAATCATCTTCGTCTATTACCCTAACGTCAGCTGTCCCCTCGTTAACACCGGAAAACACCTCAGCGTAATAGCGGTTCCATCTCTTCAAAATTTCCTCGTCTCTACCAACCAGTAATCCTCTTTCGTCCTTTATATTTCTCATGGGCTTATTTGTCTTCCCTTTCAATGCCTTAATAGTTTTCCAGAAAACTTTAATATTCTCCTTGTAGTCGTTTTGTAGGTTCTGGCCAAATTGTTCCCAGCTCTTCTTCTTTGCCACTCTCACTACTTGTTTGGCTTCATTCCTTCTCCTGACGTAGAGCTCCCAGTCCATTGCACTCTTAGTCCTATTATATGCTTTCCAAGCCAGCTTTTTCCTTGCTATTGCTGCTTTTACTCTCTCGCTCCACCACTTTGTTCTTTTTGCTTTAGCGGAGATTGCTGCTGTTCCACATACTGTTTCTGCTATCCTAGATTTTTTCATTTCTTCCCACATGCTGTCCACGTTTCCTTCCTTAGTGCACATCTGGAGTTTCTGAGTCAGGAGTTCTGCATACTCTTTTTTCTTCTCTGGTGTCTGCAGCTTTGCTATATCTATTTTATAATATTTCCTCTTCTGTTCCTTCCTAGGTTGGAGGATTTGAGTGTCTGCAATCAAGAGATAATGGTCTGACCCAATTTCCGCCCCTCTAATGACTTTAACATCCTTAAAATATCTTCTTATATTTCTGCTGTATAGAAAATAATCTATAATGCTATTTTCGTTTCTCTCCTCTGCAGAAAATGTGATCTTATGTACTGGTTTATGTGGGAACATGGAGTTGCCAATAACGAGATCATAATCGATGCAGAGTTCTATGAGTCTTTGACCGTTTCTTTTCCTGGTATGTCCTCCTCCATGCAGTCCCATAACACCGTGTGCTGCAGCATGGTCTCTTCCAGTCCTTGCATTTAGGTCTCCCATTATAATAATAGCTCTGTTCCGATTTTGTCCCCTTATGACTTCTCTCTCAAGATCTGTATAAAACTGTTCTTTATCTAGAACATCGGCATCCTCTGTTGGGGCGTAAACTTGTATGATAGTTACTTTACCTATAGAGAGCTCCATGTTTGCCACAATTATTCTTGAAGAGATGGGCTCCCAGTCTTCTACTTTAGCAAACAGTCTTTCTGTCATTATCATGCCAACCCCCTCCTTGGCCCGCAGTCCAGCCGGCACTCCAGAATATATGAGTACATAGCCCTTGTCAAGCCTCAATTCACCTTGCCCTTTCTTCCTTACCTCGCCGATTCCAAGGATGTCGACCCTGTAGGACACCATCTCCTCCACTATTACGACCTCTTTGCCAGTTAAAGTCTTAATGTTCCATGTTCCTATTCTTATGTCCTTTAGAGCGCCGCGTTGCAACCTAATCTCTTTTATATCCCTTAATTAGTAAAATGGGTGAAAATTAGCCCAACGGAAATTTCGTTTTTCCATTGTGGCTTGGTATCCCCTGCTTTGGCGCTTGATAGTCCTGAAGTGTTCCTGTCTTGTTAGTGTCTTTATAACTGTAGCAGTGAATATTCGATTTGAATCAGCTGTGCTTGCTTATCTAATTGCTGGTGTATTTTCACCCATCAAACCGTTAGTGTGTGTTTACGAACTTCAGTACGTTTTTTAATTATTCAAGCATGGAAAAGTTTATATTTGACGGAAAGGAATATAGTGCTAGTTAATTTATTGGATTGGTTACAGACGAAGGCAATGATGTGTTTAGTGACGATGAAGGTTCAGAGGAAGAAGATTTTTGTGTAGATGAAGTAGAATATGATGTTATTGATTGCCCTTCAGAGAATGACGATGATTATCATCCTAATGAAGAAGATGAAGTTATGATGAGAGAGACAGTGAATTATTAGTAAATGTCACCTGTAAAACGGAGACTTCGAGCCGTCCTGGCAGGGAAGACGACTCTACCTGGTTTAGTCGACAAGATGAGTACATTTTGGTTCCTAAAAAATGATGACCTTTAGCGGTTTTTTATGGATTTTTAAATGCAGCTGGAATTAACGCTTTTATAATATGGTTTAATGTGACAAGAGCAAGAGGAAAGTCAAACATTAATAGATTTGAGTTTCTTCACCAACTTGGATTTGATCTATTAGTTTAACACCTGTAGCAACGTGTCACCATTCGGAATCTCCCCATTGACCTACGAATGAAAATAGAGTCTCAGCTTCGAGGCAACGATTGTAATATTCCAACACGACACACTCATCAACAAACACAAGAGCCCGAAACAAGGATGATGTAAACTATTGTAAGAAAAGTGATAAGAAGCATTCAGTGAAGTGTAGTGTATGCCAGAGTTTTGTATGTGGGAATCACAGGTATACAAAACTACAATAAACAATGTGTGACTTTGACAAATGGCATTTATTAAAACACGTCAATCAAAGTAAGTTGGTAAGTGAAAGTTGTGTGTTGTGCCATCGTACCAGATTTTTTATTAAAAAGCAATAATGTTTGAGTCATCCAGAATATAATTAAGTTCCAAAATAAATCAGTAGTAAAGTTTCTGTTTTAAATACAACCGCTTATCCAGATAAATATATAATATGAATTGTGAATTAACATCAATTATTTACGAAGTTATAGATTCTTCCAACGGCAGTTAATAACATATGGTTTCTTTATTTTTCGATTCACCCTTTCTTGATTATTATTGTAAATTGGTATCTTTAAAATCTTTTTCTAAAAATAAAACAAATAAATTTCAGCACACTGTTATTAGGATCTGAGAATGATTCATAACCCGAAAATAAGGTTGAGTTATGACTTTGATAATTTTAGATGCGAATGTTCAAATCAGGTCTGAAATTTAACCTAGCTGACAGATTGACAGAAACGATCAGCACTGCGTCTATCGAAAAATCAGCAGTGCTTAAAATAAGACATAGCAGATAACATTCCGAGTGACGGACTGGACGGACCGGATAGCTGAGTGCGTGAATGCGCCACCCACTTCTGGATTCTCGAGCCGAACGGCGGCGCTTCGAATCCGTCGAATCCTAGGGGGATCTTCAATTCGTGACGGCCCTACGAAATAAATCTCGACCTTCCCAAAATGGTTATAATAAGTTAGTTACACCCACCGTATGCCACACAATGGTACTCAATAAAAAAAAAAGGATGTAGAAACAATACGCGGTTTTCTTTTTCTGGGCCCTTGGTCAGCCGGGAATGGATTAGCTTATCAGACAGCCAAAAAAGGAACTATTATAATTATTGGAATCTTGTCTTGTTCAAAAGAGTAAGTTGATAAGGACGAGTAAAATGCTGAAACGTAGGCTTGTTTGTTGTATTTAATTATTATTTCTTTATTTATATCTTAATTATTATATCTTTATTCATTAAAAACATCGGAAAAATACCTTATTTTTATCAAGGACGCAGATCCGGATTTTCTGCGCTGCATTGATGCATAATTTAAAATCACATTTTATTTACATAATTATCGTTATCCCCTACTTGATGGAGCCAACCACATGCAGCAAGTTACCCAGTTCAGTCTTCTCCGGCCAAGCAGAGCGCTTGTGGAAGAACCAATCCTCAAGACCTCGAGAGATGGCGACCTCGCGAGAGGAGCGCTACAGCGTGGGTGTGCCGGCAGGAAGTAGAAATCAGATTTATTGGGTTAGCAACCTTTTTATTAATTTGTCTTGTCACCCCCCTGTCACCGTTATCTCCGGTGGAACCTTACCGTTCATAGGAAATGTAACGCGAGCTCCTAAGGACGAATGTCTGACATTCCTTTGTTCCGTCTTCTGTATCCTACATCCAATATATATAGATATAAGATATATAAAATGTATATGGATAGTATTATTTAATATCCGGAGTTTCTGGCTTATCTTTATATAAATAAATCTCTCGTGTCCCGATGTTTATCGGAGGTAAAATCAGAAACTACTCAACCGATTTTGATGAAATTTGGTTGTGTGTAATTTTGTCCAAATTAAAATATAGGATAGTTTTTATCTCGATTCTTAGCCTCAATATTTCTTTTATTTCACATTATTTGTCTATTACACTACAATTGAGTGTAATTATTTTCTAAGTTCTATGAATTTCCAACAGATGGCGATGTGAGTTGATTTATTGAGACTTCATGTTCTTTCGATATTTAGGGTGGGTATGCATCCGGTAGCCAAATCTAATTTTTCCGGCTTGGACTAGGAAAATCCGTGCATTTCCTAAGGGCAAATATATAAGTCGTCTGCTCATGCGTGGGAAAACCATCGAATCTATTTGTGTCAGCAAAAGAAAGGTTAACTAAAATCATTGTGCACCTATTAGCACTTCGATAAAAATAAATTGTGAATTCTAAAAATTAAACAATATTTATATTATTATTATTATAAAAAGTTATAAATTAACGTTATTTATCTCATTCATAAAATTATTTTTTTATGTTTTGATAAGTAGCACATCGATCGAGGTTGCTCGAAGACTTTTTTTAATTGTTTAAATGTTTTTTTTTCTAAATTTTTATGTCTTAAGCCGAGGTTTCTAATTATTATTATGATTTTTTTTAAATTTTATATTAGGATTTTTGATCTTAAGAGTAGGTTGAAACTTAATGCAAGGAAAGAAGGATTAAAGTTAGGACTTTCTGAGCATCGTTTTCAAATGTTCGCACCTTCATCCGTGGCCTTATATATTCTTCGAAATTCATTGTAATTTGGGATTAATAAAAGAGTGTGCCAGTAAATTATTTTTTTAGCGGTGCTAAAATATTAAATAATTTTATTTTACATTTCGGGTCAACAGAATTCATTACTACTAGTAATTATTGAAGGCCTTAAGACTGACAATTTCAGTTATCAAGTAGCTTTCAATGATATAATTTCAACAACGTAACTAACTAACTTTAGTCTAAAAACGTTTTTGCTAAATTAAAAGAAATCCTTTTAAAAGAGTTCCTATGCAATTTCATCTCCTTCATCTACTGTAATGATTTATGAAAGAAGATATCAGGATTGTAAAGGAGTCTAGAAAGTAGGCAAAGGTAGAAGGAACAATCGAAGGATAAAGAGGAGTGAAAGCAGACACTTAAAATGATAAGGCATGTTTCGATAAAGCCCAGCATGCAGTAACACATGATGGGCATCTTTAGATAACTTCATTTCTATGCATTTAATAACTTAAAACTAAACAAAATTTGTTTTCTGATTTTTATAAATATTGTGACAGATATTAACCTTCATTATTATCTTTTATTTAGTTAAAGTATAGTTGTATCGGCTTCATTTAATTTGGTGTAACATCAAACCTAAAATGGGCTCCGAGTATTTGATATGCATGATATCCTGTTTGAGAGTTACAGTAATAATTATAAAATTTTAGACCTACACAAAGGGCCAATTGTGCGGTCTCTTCTTGATTAGTAGTTACAACCGAGAGAAAAATAAAACCAAATAAGGTTTATTCTATCACTTTAAACGTGTTGCTGGACATGATTTTATATATTTTTAAAATTACATTACGGTACAAAAACTAGACTTTCTAAATTATTGAAATTATTGAAAACTAGATTATTCTGAATTACTCATTAACCAATGATATGATTATGAAAAACATGAAACCAAGTTTTGAGTTTTCAGTTGAAATTTGTTCAATTGATAATTGATTTTTACATTATCTAACATTAAAGCATATTAATAGTTGAAAAAATGTTGTTTGTTTGATAAGACTTTAAGGCGTAAAACCCTTCTCGAAAAAAATGTTTTTATTTCCATATTTTATAGTAATGTAAAAGAGATGTTCGATTGAATAAGTTAATTCAAACTGTTTAGAGAAGGACTATCGAATTTTATTTTAATTCAGTAATTGAACCAGTTCCACATCGAAGACAACTAGGCGTATCATCCGACGTTATTATAAAATGTTTGTTCTTATAACGTTATTATAAAAGAATACAGAGTTCTCCGTCAAAAGTGTTGTGAAGAATAGTCGATGCTCTCTCTATTTTATGTTAACAACGGTATAATACACAATGACTAACAATTATACATAAAATGTTCCGAAACAGCCAAAGAAAATTATAGTAACTTTCACCAAAGATTATCTTTCAATACAAACCCTCTGACGGAACATTTAAGATGCTCACGGAACCCATACAGCCTACCAAGATGACTACGCAGGGAGTAGCCAAGAGACTTGCTGAGCTAATTTGTTTTTTTTTTCATGGAATGCTCATGAAGTTATCAATAAAATTTGCTTATTGCAAGGAGATTTGCAGATTGCAAATTTAACATTGTGATAACTTTTTTTTTGGTCCTCCCCTTCCTCGCCGGTTATGCTATACAGGGTTTCCCGGGCCAGGGGAGTGGATTAGGAATTGATGCGGAGTGTTATTATTCCCCTGGCTCCGGGTTTTGAACTTGCTATATTCAGGTTCCCAATCATATGTTGTCAGTGCAACACGTATGTTTTAAAGAGTTTGCCCTCTCGGCCATTCAGTCACCCTAATGTCATAACATGACCTTTTATTAATAAATAAATAAATTGAAGAAATGATAATAGGTTCACTCGGTTTCCGAAATCTGAATATATGCATGAGGTGACTTCTTATTTTCCTTTTCTATAGATATCGCAATTCAAGTAAGCCACATCATAAGTCTTGAATGGAAAGGTGAGATGCTTACAGTTACACTTTTCCAAAAAAAAACAAAAAAAAAAAACAATTTTTATTTAGGTCATTGCTGATCGTATGGCTGTATTCATTCATCAATGTATGTAAATGTGTCAAGTTACCCGGTCACATGCATAGTTGCCAATGTCTCCTTAAAATATGAAACCTCTCCCTTTTCCCTACGATTACCCTAATAAGTATCATTAATTGTACTGATTATATGAGTATAATCTCGTTATTAATAATTATAAATAGTTATTTCAAATACTAATAAGAGGTAGATTTCCTTGGTCATATATATTTCCAATTTATTTCAGTATTAGTTACTTTAGGTAGTTCAAGGAACTCCAGCTGGATTTCCAGCCATTTTCGAACATCCCCTACAGTTTTGAATTTATCTTTGCATTTTCATTATATTTTCGGGGTTTTGGTTTGTTTTTTTATCATATTTCACTATAGTAAGAAAGTTCAAGCTGCCTCTTAAATAACACCTCACCCGAAATTATCAAACAGGGAAATGGACGCAAACACGATAAACGTGATAAAGTTTTCTCTTTCAACACAATGGATGATCCGATATTAGTAAGGCTGCGGTATCAAAAAGACGTTACCGGATAGAAATCAAACTATCAGAACTAAACAAATAATTGAACGAAATTAGAACAACGGGTTGTGATATGTTCAAATGTAAATAAAACTCCCAAAGATAAAATCGAGAGCTCTCAACTTTTCATCTAATCATCGCAGCAATCGAATGTCCACTCTATTTTTTTTTAAAGGTTATTAATTGCTTATTGTTTACATTAATCAATAGTTATAAAAATAAATAAATAAAAAACACTAGAATTAAAACTCATGGATTGTCTTTGCATATAGATATGGGTGATTCTAAAATTTTGGTGATATTTGGCTCTTAAATTTTTCGGAATTTCAAAGTGATGTTTTCTTATGTTTCTGGTTGGAGATGGGATGGTTCCTTGCTCCTTACCAATGATGTGAAGTGTGCACAAACCTATATTGATAGTATTCGAGATCATGATTTTCCAAGAAAGTAATGTATAGGGAGTGACAAAATGTAACATAGACATTATTATATTAATTTAAATTTTTTAAAAAAGAATTCACTAAATTTTAAAGTCTCGTTTCATCTAAAGTCAGTCTCGTTCTTATGTAGGTATAATGAGTTCGATCCCTACCATCAAAATATTTAAAGAACTAACAGTTAACAATAGAAACTTAAAAGATGTTCCAAAATAGAATAAAAAAAACTCATTTAGATGTGTAGATGATGCGATTCTCTAGTTCTTATAAACTGTACTAATATTCAGGTACTTCAACAGAAAGGTGAAAAAGACTGAAATTCCTAAATTTATAATATACATATTAGGGTCTCTTTGATTCTTTACCGCCTCCTCCCGACTGCCTCCTTTCTCTTAGCTTTTATTTCTTCTAAAGTAATTTTTTTTTTTCGATGCCATTTTTCTTCTATGAGCAACTGCGTTATTTAAAAATCAATTTAGCGTTTGGAGAGGGGATTAAGATATGTATACTTAATCGAAGACTAACTTTCTGAACTGACAATGATTATAATACAACATAAGTTACAAATTTAATGACCAACATTGTCACTCCCTAGCTAAAAACGAAATCAGTATTAGGCTAGGGAGTGACAGAGCAGGAAGGGACAAATCGGCCATTTATCATCTATATTGGCAAAACTAGTAAAAAAGTTACTTAAGGAGATTATGGCTGTGAATAAAAACTGTAATAAAAAAAAAATACATTGTTTACTATAAGCATGTTAATTAGGTATAGGGAGTGACTCACTATAAAATTATTGTTTAGCTTTACACCTTCCTCCACGTCCTGAAAGCAACTGAAGTAAATTTAGGAAAAATGATATGATACGACCTATAGTCAGGTTCATAAAAAAGTTACCCCATATGTTTTCAGCACGAAATTTTCTTTTTTGAGGGATTGGTGGGTATATGAAAAACTAGCTAAGGAATGACCTCACTCCTGTGTGATAAAGGGAAAAGCTGTTGTGGAACTTTGCCTGAACCCTCTGGACTCCTGGCTCAATTTTATTCTGCATCCTGAAAGTTTGCTAATAAGATTGGTGTCTGACTTTTTAGAATTATTATGACGGAAAAGGGTTTAATCATTTTTCAAAGTACATGACATTTACTTAGTGACAGGCTAGGGAGTGACAAAAAGAGCATTGTTATTTATGCTAGTGAATGATATACTGCCATTAGGCGCTTGAAAATTGTATAAGTGTTCATTACCAATGAGGGAATAAATAGCAAAACAAAATTTAAAAATCCTTCAGGCGGTTGTCGATTTATCACTTGTGAGACAAAAAAAAAAAAAAAAACCTGTACTACTACAACCCATGAAGGGTCTTGGGTTAAGTACTACTATGTAAGGAAGAGTACTGTTTCTTGGTCTGCGGTCGTGCAAGGAGGTGATTTGACCGTTATCACGCTCAACCGTCAGGTTTTTTCCGCCCATAATTTTTCAATTAAGGGTACCCACTTTACAGAAGGCTGGTTTTGCCCCAGGAGGGTCTCTCGGCCCACTCGACGAACTGTGGCAGTATAATAAAGATATCTTGAGCCACGGTTAATAGAGATACGGTCGAACCATTCTATTTAGAATGGGGGTGGTTTCAAGTCCGTGACGTCATTACAGCCCTCTACTTCCGTAGCTGTACTTTCATTAGTTGCAAAAAATATTGTCTTTTGACTACTAAGTTGTTATGTTTCATTTAGAATAAAGAAATAACAGCTTTTTGTAATATAGTCTGTTTATTTATTGTTCTACGTAAAGAAGTTAAGACTACATGTTTTACAGGTCTACTGTGACGTCACAGGTCAAAGCTTGGTTTTGATTGGCTAGCGCTGTTATGCTTCGACCGTCTATCTATTAACCGTGATCTTGAGCCATGTCAGATTCGAACTCGGGACCTTGAGCACAGCAATCCACTGCCTTACCAGTGGGCTACCCCGCTCCCCTGTGAGACAAATACCACCATAATTTTAGAATCACCCATATACTATATTAAGTAATAAGCACTCTTCGTAATATCCGTTAATTATGGTAATATAGTTGATATATGTTTATAGAAAATCTTAGACATACTTTTGAAGTTTAGAACTATCAGCGGCCGATCCCTTCACTTCAATTCTAATTATAAATTGTAAATTTCGTTTCATACTTCATAGTTTTTAAAATCTTTTCATAGACTTATGCTCATTACAAAATGTTCACATTATAAATGTGTAGCTAAAAGATCGATCACCTTAATAATTAAATTTCGGGAAAACCTGAAATTTTCCCAACTTTCTTCCTCAAAGTTTGTTATGCGCTGCAGCTTTACAGTATGCTTCAAGCAGATCTGCAGCATCTTAGTTAATTCTGCATTCTGGTATTTTTAAGCCTGTCACTTTGACTCTTACCAACTATCGCGGCATAGATTGAAAACTATGAAATAATTTCTAAAACCTTACTGAGGAATTTCGTCTGATTTAAAGTCAGGTATTATGGGACTCTTACAAAGCAAAAATAAAATTTCCTCGATACAATATTATCATAACTCAAAATTCTTACGTTTTTCTTACTTAATTCATTGGATTTATAATAGTGATGTACAAGACAACTACTATCTGAGATGTATCAAAGATTACAAATATTTTGATAGCGTCAGAAATGACCTAGTGTCCTTATAGTTCCTGCTACGTCAGCATTTCGTAAAATCTTGATATCATTAAGCATTAACTTCTGGGATTCGATAAACTTTTTTTTTTTTAACACAACCTAGTTATTCATATAATTAAAACTTAAGCTTTCTCATCGTCAAAAACCATTGCTTGCCGGATTCGTGTTACGACCCTGGATATGAAACCACAACTTTCCCATAAAAATCTGCTTCTTCATCTGTGAAGGAGTTTACCGCTACGAACAACGGAGTTTTAGGTATATTTCTTAATGAACTTTTTCAAGCGTGCTTTGGAATTAGGGATCCATGGCTAATAAGCCTGGGTATTTTTGAAAGTACATGGTAGGATAGCACTTCTTAATTTTAAGGTCATACAATTGCATTCATTGAGGGCTTGCTTGTTAAAGTGGTAATATATAATAATATAAATAAATGGCAGTAACTAGAAAAGTTCTGGAACATAAATGTGGAACATAAGAGTTTCTCATCCAGCATCAATACGGGTTTTCCTTCATATTTAAGGGTAGAATGACCCAGTGGCAGATCCAGAGCGTGACTCCTCCCCCCCCCTCCCCCCCCCCCGAAAGGTCCGGATACTAATTAACTATTACTATTTTTATTTAAAATGCGCTATATGAAGTATGAGTCCTCAAATTGAATCATTTAATAATAATAAATTTAATCATTAATAATAATAAAAAGTAAATTTAATCATATAATGGTAGTTTACAATGTCACTATGTACTAATAAATGTTTTTAATTAGTTCCTTCATTACACACGAAATGTAAAAAAGGAAAGGTGCCACCCCAACCACCCCCCCCTCAGAGAATTCCTGGATCCCAGACACGTGAATGACATCAAAAAGGCATGCCGATTGTATATCGATATTTTTCTTAGAGTCAGGCATTGTTGCGTTGTTAATTACAGCATGTCATGATCAGGTATTTTTATTTAAAAAAACAACTTTGTCTATATTGATCCCCTTGATAAGCAACTGTTTTAACAAAGCTAGCGTTGCGTCGGATATCGTCAAAGTGATCAAATATTAAGGAATGTGCTAACCTATCGAGCTGTTGCACATCGATGATTGAAGGGTTGCCGCACCCTTTGTCGTGGCAGCACCGCTAGGTCTTGTAGCCAGCGTGAAAGTGGCCGTAAGCTTCATTAACTGAGAACAGAGTGAGCCACAATTAGGAACACCATTAGACAGTTATGGAAATGCCTCCACAATCCATTGTTTTGCAAATAGAACTTTTAACATAATCCCCGACCTCTGTGCATACATTTCAGATTGTTTTCTCAAGGAACAGTGACCTGAACAACTGTACTAATGATTTGAATATGGTAATTCACCAACCTAGCGGGCATGGTACTACAACAGGTGACTGTTTATTTAAGGAGTAGCACGCTCGCGATGACTGGTGTATTCAATATGATATACATCTTTGTTCTTACATAAGGGGGATACCGAAACATCTTGGTACATTACTGTAAATCCTCTCATCAGTATTTTTTATTTATTTTAGAATTGTTGAAGCTTTGGCATCATAATCACGTGTTCCAAATCATTTTAATGAAATTAAATTATTTTTTAATATATGCTCTCTGTAATGTCGGGTTTTTCCCTTTAATTATTTTTTTAGAGTATTATTGGTTTGTTATTGTTACCTCCTCTTACAAACACTAAAATAATGCTACCCGCAAGGACCAATTGATTCTAGCATAAGAAAAAGAATATTGTTCGCTGAATAATCCTAAGTAAAAACTATTAAAAAGGCTTCTTCAATAGGATAGAGAAGTTATCTACATAAAAAAGGTAGAGATCCTTTATAGCACGTTTTATTCCTACGCTGACTTATTTTTACGATTCTTGTGGCTTCTGTGATTAGGAATTAGGCCAAGAAATAGGAACGGTTAAAATAAGAACCAACTGAGGGAACCCAAACCCCCACTCTGAGAGAAGTTAACGTCGTAAGCCATATCAATAAGATAAATGAAAGAATGAAGACCAGAATAAGACGTATGAGAAAAAGATCGAGAGAAAGGCAGTGACGTCGGAGGAGAAGGCATGAGCAATTGCCAGATAAATGGATAAGAAAAGAGGAAGAGAGAAAAGTATGTATTGCCCAAGCTCTTGGAGAGTACAATCATACTTACTACACCGAGATCGGTAGGTAGCGATTCGCCATAGAGGATGACATCTATTCTATTCGTAACGATACAAAAAGCCAGGGGTAACCGACCTCTCCCCTTTTTCATTTTTCTTTATCCATACTTTTATTTCCACCGACAAATGTACCAATACCAATTACTTTTATTTTTTAAAGATTCATTTTTCAAGAATGAAAATAAAAATTTTCAAGAGTGAATTCGAAATCATTATTTAACATATAAATATTTGCATACAGAATACATAAAAGTAAATTGTGTACTACTTTTTCAAAAATGTTTTTTAGAAAAGATAAAAACCTTTTAAAGACAAAAATGATTTATTTTTAGTATGGTGTGTTGCTTATTTTCTTTATTGATCATATCTTAATCGTTACTTACATTTCCGTTTCATTAATCATAGTTTATTTACGTCGTGTTAAGACCATTAATAAACGAACGAACTTTGCATTGATTAAATAAACGTGTAAAGAAAATTTCGATTGATACGAGAGTTCAATTCTGAAACCTTTAGATTAATAAATGGCTCTAAAAACAATATCAATTGACAATGCCATTCATCAATGGTCACTGTTGAAAATCATTAACCCAAATACCGAACGAGAGCAGCTGTCGCACATTTGGTGTAGGTTAAGTGTCATGTCATAGCTTATATCATTTATTTTCACACATATCCTTTCTATTTATATCTCCTCCATGTGCTTTAGATGTTGAGATTCAAAATATTTTTGATGCCTGAAAATGTACTGGGTGATCAATATTTTTTCTTATAGAAGATATCTCCTAAATGATAAGCTTATAAAAAAGATAGCATATAATCTCGAGGATGATATTCAGTAGTGGTTGGAAGCATGAGTAATAACATATAAAAAAATCTGGTGCGTGCGCGCAACACACAACTTTCACTTACCAACTTACTTAGATTAGAAATTGACGTGTTTTGCTATAATCATTTCCCAAAGTCACACATTTTTCTACATTCATATCTTATTTTTGTTAATTGTTGAAGCCGTTTTTGAGTAAATAAAAAAACCTGTGAAAATGATACAAAATTTATTAAGTAAGTCCCCCCTCCCGTAGATCAATTTTGATGAAATTTTTACAGTCACATCTCGGGCATATAAATACATCAAATACCAAGTTTGATCAAAATCGTTAAAACCGTTTTTGAGTAAATAAAAAAAACACGTGAAAATGATACAAAATTTATTAAGTAAAGTCCCCCCTCCGGTTAATCAATTTTGATGAAATTTTTACAGTCATATTTCGGGCATATAAGTCGATCAAATACTCAGTTTAATCAAAATCGTTAGAGCCGTTTTTGAGCAAATCGAAAAAAACTAAAAAAGTTATAAAATAAAGTACCCCCTCCCTTTGAGCAATTTTGATGAAATTTTCGCTGTCACATCGCGGGCATATACCTACACTGAATACCCAATTTCAGGTTCCCACGGTTTATAGTTTTTGAGCTAGTCTGTTCACATACACACACACACACAGACACACACACAGACCATTTCGCGGGACTTGGTTATTTCGACTCAGGGGGTCCCAAAACGTGTATTTCCGTTGAAAACCAGAAGTCGAAAATTTTCACGACCGCAATACTTCCACTTACTATATATTTCATATATAGGTAAGTGAAAGTAAAAAATCTGGTGCGTGCGCGCAACACACAACTTTCACTTACCAACATACTTAGATTAGTAATTGACGTGTTTTGCTAAATATCATTTCCCAAAGTCACACATTTTTCTACATTCATATCTTATTTTTGTTAATTGTTGAAGCCGTTTTTGAGTAAATAAAAAAACCTGTGAAAATGATACAAAATTTATTAAGTAAAGTCCCCCCTCCCGTAGATCAATTTTGATGAAATTTTTACAGTCACATCTCGGGCATATAAATACATCAAATACCAAGTTTGATCAAAATCGTTAAAACCGTTTTTGAGTAAATAAAAAAACACGTGAAAATGATACAAAATTTATTAAGTAAAGTCCCCCCTCCGGTTAATCAATTTTGATGAAATTTTTACACACACACACACACAGACACACAGACAGACACACACACACACACAGACCATTTCGCGGGACTTGGTTATTTCGACTCAGGGGGTCCCAAAACGTGTATTTCCGTTGAAAACCGGAAGTCGAAAATTTTCACGATCGCAATACTTCCACTTACTATATATTTCATATATAGGTAAGTGAAAGTAAAAAGATAATGCCTAGCAGCAGAAGGTTGTTGATTCGAATATCAATTGTAGAATTTAAACCACAAAATAAAATTTTGAGAAATTCATGTTAAATTGTGATTTCTCACTAACAGTAGACTGTTTATTTTTTATGGAACATAGAAAATTAAGGTTTTAATTATTTTATTTGTATGTAAATTCCTCTTTAGAAGGCCCCTTTTTTCTGCCTTTTTACTTTCACTTACCTATATATGAAATATATAGTAAGTGGAAGTATTGCGATCGTGAAAATTTTCGACTTCCGGTTTTCAACGGAAATACACGTTTTGGGATCCCCTGAGTCAAAATAACCAAGTCCCGCGAAATGGTCTGTGTGTGTGTGTGTGTCTGTCTGTGTGTCTGTGTGTGTGTGTGTGAACAGACTAGCTCAAAAACTATAAACCGTGCGAACCTGAAATTGGGTATTTAGAGTATGTATAAGCCCGCGATGTGACAGCAAAAATTTCATCAAATTTGCTCAAAGGGAGGGGGTACTTTACTTAATAACTTTTTAGGTTTTTTTTCGATTTTCTCAAAAACGGCTCTAACGATTTTGATTAAACTGAGTATTTGATGTATTCATATGCCCGAGATATGACTGTAAAAATTTCATCGAAATTGATCAACCGGAGGGGGGACTTTACTTAATAAATTTTGTATCATTTTCACATGTTTTTTTTATTTACTCAAAAACGGTTTTAACGATTTTGATCAAACTTGGTATTTGATGTATTTATATGCCCGAGATATGACTGTAAAAATTTCATCAAAATTGATCTACTGGAGGGGGGACTTTACTTAATAAATTTTGTATCATTTTCACGTGTTTTATTTATTTACTCAAAAACGGTTTTAACGATTTTGATCAAACTTGGTATTTGATGTATTTATATGCCCGAGATATGACTGTAAAAATGTCATCAAAATTGATCTACGGGAGGGGGGACTTAACTTAATAAATTTTGTATCATTTTCACGGGGTTTTTTTTACTTTCACTTACCTATATATGAAATATATAGTAAGTGGAAGTATTGCGATCGTGAAAAATTTCGACTTCCGGTTTTCAACGGAAATACACGTTTTGGGGTCCCCTGAGTCCAATTAACCAAGTCCCGCAAAATGGTCTGTGTGTGTGTGTGTGTGTGTGTGTCTGTGTGTCTGTGTGTGTGTGTGTGTGTGTGTGAACAGACTAGCTCAAAAACTATAAACCGTGCGAACCTGAAATTGGGTATTTAGCGTATGTATATGCCCGCGATGTGACAGCAAAAATTTGATCAAAATTGCTCATAGGGAGGGGGTACTTTATTTAATAACTTTTTAAGTTTTTTTCGATTTTCTCAAAAAGGGCTCTAACGATTTTGATTAAACTGAGTATTTGATCCATTTATATGCCCGAGATACGACTGTAAAAATTTCATCAAAATTGATCAACCTGAGGGGGGACTTTACTTAATAAATTTTGTACCATTTTCACGTGTTTTTTTTTTATTTACTCAGAAACGGTTATAAGGATTTTGATCAAACTGGGTATTTGATGTATTTATAAGCCCAAGATGTGATAACCAACATTTCATCACAATTGATCAACCGGAGGGGGGACTTTACTTAATAAATTTTATATCATTTTCACGTGTTTTTTTTATTTACTCAAAAACGGTTTTAACGATTTTGATCAAACTGGGTATTTGATGTATTTATATGCCAAAGATGTGATAACCAACATTTCATCACAATTGAGCAACCGGAGGGGGGACTTTACTTAATAAATTTTGTATCATTTCCAAGTGTTTTTTTTTATTTACTCAAAAACGGTTTTAACGATTTTGATCAAACTGGGTATTTGATGTATATATATGCCAAAGATGTGATAACCAACATTTCATCACAATTGATCAACCGGAGGGGGGACTTTACTTAATAAATTTTGTATCATTTTCACGGTTTTTTTTATTTACTCAAAAACGGCTTTAACGATTAACAAAAATAAGATATGGATGTAGAAAAATGTGTGACTTTGGGAAATTATATTTAACAAAACACGTCTATTTCTTATCTTAGTAAGTTGGTAAGTGAAAGTTGTGTGTTGCGCGCACGCACCAGATTTTTATTTACTCAAAAACGGCTTTAACGATTAACAAAAATAAGATATGAATGTAGAAAAATGTGTGACTTTGGGAAATGGTATTTAGCAAAACACGTCAATTACTAATCTAAGTAAGTTGGTAAGTGAAAGTTGTGTGTTGCGCGCACGCACCAGATTTTTTACTTTCACTTACCTATATATGAAATATATAGTAAGTGGAAGTATTGCGATCGTGAAAAATTTCGACTTCCGGTTTTCAACGGAAATACACGTTTTGGGGTCCCCTGAGTCCAATTAACCAAGTCCCGCGAAATGGTCTGTGTGTGTGTGTGTGTGTGTGTGTGTGTGTGTGTGTGTGTGTGTGTGTGTGTGGGCGCGCGCGCGTGCGTGCGTGCGTGCGTGCGTGCGTGCGTGCGTGCGTGCGTGCGTGTGTGTGTGTGTGTGTGTGTGTGTGTGTGTGTGTGTGTGTGTGAACAGACTAGCTCAAAAACTATAAACCGTGCGAACCTGAAATTGGGTATTTAGTGTATGTATATGCCCGCGATGTGACAGCAAAAATTTCATTAAAATTGGTCAAAGGGAGGGGGTACTTTATTTAATAACTTTTTAAGTATTTTTCGATTTTCTCAAAAACGGCTCTAACGATTTTGATTAAACTGAGTATTTGATCTATTTATATGCCCGAGATACGACTGTAAAAATTTCATCAAAATTTATCAACCGGAGGGGGTACTTTACTTATTAAATTGTGTCCCACTTTTATGTGTTTTTTCCATTCACCCAAAAACGGCTTTAATAATTTCGATAAAACTTGGTATTTAGTATATGTATGTGCCCGCGATGTGACAGTAAAAATTTCATCAAAATTGATCAATTGGAGGGGGCACTTTACTGAGTAAATGTTGTATCATTTTCACGTGTTTTAAATTACTCATAAAAGGAAAAAATAAGAAATGAATGTGGAAAGATTTGTGACTTTGTGAAGTGGCAATTAACAAAACACGTCAATTTCTAATCTAAATAAGTTGGTAAGTGAAAGTTGTGTGTTGCGCGCACGCACCAGATTTTTTATTTAAATGTTAAACAAATTGTGTTTGACCTAATACATTAGAATTTAGCACAAAAATGAATGGCTATTCCATTTTGAGTCATGCTAAAACCTTTCAACGGTTATATAACAAAAATCGAAACAAGAAATTCCAGTTGAAAAGGATTGCGAATCACGAAACTATCAGCTGTTAAAAGACGAACTTCATACGGGTAATCAATCAAATATAAAATTCTAGCCTTAGAGGGGTATATTGATCAATTGCTCGGTTGTGGGCTAATTATTCTTAAGGTAAGGGAAGAGGGGAGAAGAAAAATGCTCAGAGCAATCGAATCGTGAATTCAGAGTTGGCCGTGGCGAAATCCAACCTTGAACTTAACCCACAAAAGAAACGCTGAAGCACCAAGATTTATTTTTAAAAAAAATTTATTGAGGTTTAATAACAGCCTGTGAGAATAAATGGAGTTATATTGGTCGGAGCATAATGCCATTAATTGTATACATCGACGCTTGGCAAGAATAGTCACCCATCTCGGAATTTAAACTTTTTCGATTTATAAGCCAATATAAATAAAATTGACTTAATCATAAGAAAGGAAAGTGTCATAAATTTTATCAGAAATACTGCCCAATTAACAGCTATAAATCTATAAATAAATATTTTGAAAATGAAATTTTTTTCATTCACACCTTTCTTTTGATGGGGGATTTTTTTTTTGCTTTAATATTTTATCCAAACCCAATTTAGTTGATGAATATTAGTTTTGAAAATGTCGACTTGTGACACTCACTATTCATGCCGACCGATAAGCATCCCTTTTAGATCAATAATACTTTCAGAACTCCACACCGTGTGTTAAGCGATGAATTGATGGAATTTTCGCCTAGACCTTGTGTCATGGAAGGATGTGAGTCCACTCCTAATTCTCATCTTCCTCATTTCACGACCGGATCTTTTGACGTGGGCGTTCCAGAATGCATAAATCACCTTCGATTCAAACTCATCTCTTTGAATGCCATGCTTCCTTTTTTTTTCTGTTAGCAAGAAATTCTCAGACCCTAAAATTCGTTATTCATTTCTTGAACGATTGGCAAAAAGTTCAATAATGCCAAGGCTCTCAAACGCGTAATTTGTGTCAAGTGCTTAAGAAGACTGAATATTTAAGAGAGAATTCTTTGTTTTATTTAAATCATCCGTCAAAGATAGGTCATATCAGATCAAATCAAAACATCGCCCATGTACATTGTAAAAATAACATGTAACAAGTGTTTTATCTGTATTTATAGATAGGATTCAGAAATATTGTATTATTCTCAATATGAAAAATATGCTTTTATTTTTTTTAAAATGTTTGAATGTTCTAACCTATTCGAGATAATAAACGTGGAACATATACACCACCAAGACATCATAACAAAAACATTAACTACTATAACCCCGACTTGGGTCAGTGAACCCGGCTAGGGGCTAACTTGTCAAAAATGATTTGAGCAATATTAGTCTCAACCACCGGATTTCCCCTCAGCTAAGGGTACCCAATTTATAGGGTTTGGTGAACGATTTACCAATCCATCTTTTGCTAAGATTTGCCAATCTTATAGATTTTTTAAATTTAGTAACAGATTAAATTGGACTGCTTAAGTATGATGGTGGGAAACTAGCTTAGGCCCTTCACAATCTCATTATGGACATCTGGAAAAAGAAAAATATGCCAGCAGAAGGGAACAAATTACTGAGGCATAGCCCTCCTTTCCAGCGCGTACAAATAGCTATCAAGCATTCTTTTTCAGAGGCTTCTTCCATACGATGAAAGAGAACTAGGACCTCATCATGGACTAGGAATGTGGCCTTAGGACAATACTGGAAAGAGGAGTAGATGAGAGGAAGTTCAGAGGTAATTATTGTGGAATCTGCATCCTGAGAATTCGCTAAAAGAGTACAGATAACATGCAGGACTCGAACGGCATAAATTAACTGGTGTTCGGCTCTTTAGGGTCATCGACCCGGCTGATTAAAAGCACTTATATTAAACCTCTCCCTTTTCCCTTCTTTTGAGCTACACAGGTTATTGATTCTATATCGAGATGGGGTATCAATATTTGACATATAGAAATTATTATCACTGTAAATTTGAATGAGAATAAGAGAGGTGGGTACAGTGGGTGGGTAAAACTTGTTCATGGTTATAAAATGTCGATCGCCCCTCTTCTAACATCAGTGATCCTACAGCCCATTATGTTTTTTTGTGAGTTCCGTATCAAATACGAGCCTTGTTGAAGAATTCGGTGACATTAACTTTTAGTGAAATATAAATAAAGATCCGACCCTAACCTTGTTGGGAAGAAGGGCATCGAGAACTTCCTGGACTGGAAGGAACCGAACGACACGGTAAAGCACCTTACCTCCACCTCTTTGGCCACCTCCTGGCCAAGGCCCTCTGCCACTTTCACATTGGTCCTTTAAGATTTGCATGTCGGAGTAAATCAGTGGAACTCTGGGTCAGTTGCCTCACAGTCAATGCATAGCCCATAATATGTCCCGGATTACTGATGGCATACTCTAAAAACCGGGTAAAACTAGATCCTGAACCACAAAATCGTAATGTATTAAAACTATAACTAAATAGTTCATGGTGATAACAATAGATGCTCTTCATTTTATTAAACATTATTATCTTTTCTACATACCATTGTAGCTTTTCATATATTCAATTATTCATGTTATACAATTATATATTTTATTATGAAATATGATTGCGCAACTCTTGCACGAAGCAAATGAACACTGGTTCATATTATAATTTTTCTTTATTTAAAACGAATAAAAATTTACAGTAAGAGTCGAAATTGGAGTAACTAAGCTAAAAGATATACCAGATGGGAAGGTTCACTATTCTCAGACCCGTCTTTAACTGTTGGAAAATTAATTATTTAGTGCCACGGAATTCCAACTATTTGAAAACATTTTTTAGTAAACATAGATAAAAATTTTGAAATGTACATATAAGACAGAGATACCAAGATCATTTTTGGATTTTTTTTTACTACTCTATATGTTATGTAGTTTCGTGATAAAAAAAATAATCAGAAAGAAAAAGGTTTAATTATGATTAAAACAAATATTCATTTTTATTCTTGACTCATATTTTTAAAATGCAAAAAAAAAACAACATTATTTTAAACAGCAATCATAATGTATTTCATGATGGTTAAGAACCAAAATCAATTATAGGAAGATAAAATGCATCAACGAAAAGTATATCAATAAGGAATCCGTTTAAAGTCATACCCATGACTAGCTGTAGCTGCCTCATATTTTTTTACGTTTAACACATCAATATTTTATTTACATCTAAAATATATTTAATTTCGTTTTAAAGCTATAATATCCTCACAAGGAGGCGCTGAGTAAGATTCTGACAACACAAAGCCAAGTCTTGAAACCCAACGAGACAATACGGTTATCACCAACTTCTACATGACTGGTAAAAAATTTTGGACGCCTTGCCTAAGTGCTGGCGCAATATCCCGAGAAAGTAAAATTTGCCACGTGGCTATTATCTACTTAAAAATTATTAGAGAAAATACATTAGGCTATACAATACAGTTTTAAATTGTTAATTTAAAAGATTATTATGCAGGTTGTCATTATTTTATTCTAATTATTTTTGATAAATCTTAGAAAGGCTTCAGCGAACGACAGGAAATCTCTTATTCATATTTTGAGAAAAACTAAATCTTGACTTATATAACAGGTTTTTTCCTTTTCCGGACAATTTTTACCTTATCAGCAAATATATTCTAATAAATCTTATACAGAAAACAAAATTTAAAAATCTGGTGCGTGCGCGCAACACACAACTTTCACTTACCAACTTACTTAGATTAGAAATGAATGTGTTTTGTTAATTGCCACTTCTCAAAGTTATACATTTTTCCACATTCATTTCTTATTTTTGTTTTCATTTGCTCAAAAAAAAAAAAACTAATTTATTTTATTATTAAATATAAGTTTTTACTTGTGATAATTCGGCAATCCAAGCATAATACTCCCAAGTCGTCTGATTTTATAATTCTCTATGTACTTGTAACAAATAATTTTCATTAAATGAACAGAACATCTTTAATTATAACGCCTTGGTTTGTCATTAAAGGCGTACGGCGCATGCGTGAGCTCAAGGTGTTTTATGAGTTGACGGAATAGTTTTCTTTTTTTCTCCTGTATATGTTTACTTGATTTTCTTCATATATCATTCATTTAGCCATTTCGCATTTTTAGGCGTGATGAGAGACAGTTAATTTCTCAATATAAACTAAAACAAAGGTACTTTATAGGAAAACAAAAAAGGCCCCTTCCCCATTTAAGCCCCCTCAGAAAATTTTAATACTGATAAAACTTACCTGATATTATTGAACACCTAAATTTCATTAAACATGACGAATTTGATCAAAATCATTAAAGCCGTTTTTGAGATAATCTAAAAAAAGGTAAAAATTGGAAAAAAGTTATGAAATAAAGTGCCCCCTCCGTTTGACCAATTTTGATGAAATGTTGGATGTCATATCTTTGGCATACACATACGACAAATACCCAGTTTGATCAAAATCTTTAAAGCCTTTTTTGAGTAAATAAAAAAAAACACATGAAAATGATACAAATTTTATTAAGTAAAGTCCCCCCTCCGGTTGATCAATTTTGATGAAATTTTTACAGTCATATTTCGGGCATATTAATACATCAAATACTTAGTTTAATCAAAATCGTTAGAGCCGTTTTTGAGAAAATCGAAAAAAACGTAAGAAGTTATTAAATTTTGATGAAATTTTTGCTGTCACATCGCGGGCATATACATACACTAAATACCCAATTTCAGGTTCGCACGGTTAATAGTTTTTGAGCTAGTCTGTTCACACACACACACACACACACACACACACACACACACACACACACACACACACACACACACACACACACAGAGACCATTTCGCGGGACTTGGTTATTTCGACTCAGGGGACCACAAAACGTGTATTTCCGTTGAAAACCGGAAGTCAAAACTTTTCACGATCGCAATACTTCCACTTACTATATATTTCATATATAGGTAAGTGAAAGTAAAAACAGGTAATACGGTTTTAAATCGATATAACAATATAGGGTTTGAAATCGATATCACAATATAGCTTGAATTTTTAAATATTTTTTATAAGAAGAGAAAAGGTTAGCCCCGGCCGGAATTTCCTTATAACTGGTAAGGCGCTCTTTCCGGCGGTATATGTCCCTGGTAGCTGGTGTGGCAAGAGCGCCTTACCAGTGATATGGAAATCCGGGTTCAAATCCCGGCCGTGGCCAATCTTATTTCTGCTTGTAAAAAATATTTCCCCATGGTTTATTTTGAGTCAGCAGTAAATAATGTTATTATCGACTTTAAGAGGACATTTATTGAATACCGGGGGATAGGATTTTTATGTAATAAAATTTTTAAAATAAGTACATAAAAATGAACGCATATTTGCAAATATCATCTATGTAAATAAAGATAAAATTATTTTTTTTTTTTTTTTTGTTTTTTATAGAAATCCATACCGTTTGTCCAGTTCTCCAAACTTCGCTCAGTGGTTCTTTCATACCAGAGGCGAACAGCTGTCCATATTAAAAAATTTGTAGTAAATAATTTTTTTTAAATGTATGAACACATATTAAATCATCAAAAACGTTGCAAATAAGATGCATTCAAAGATTTTCTTCGGAAAATCGAAAACGATTCGGTCAAAGTAAAGCTTTGTATTTGCTGAACGATCTTTCCATGTAGACTGAGGTGTGGATGCGAATTTAAAAGCATTTAGCTCTTTAACTTCAATAGCCAAATCTTTTCTAAAGGTTTCTTTGTGATGGCATACAATATTTTTAGTTTCCAATTGTTTCATGGCACGAGATAAAAAAGTGAAGTTACTAGCTAAGTAAATTAGATCGTGTTTTAATTTATCATCTTCGAAGAGAGCGTTCGCTTTTTCTATCGCTGCTAAGGAATCAACATCTATTAGTGTTAGAGTGGATGTTCTTTGTTTTATTTTTTCGAAGTTCTCTGAGTGGCCCTCCGCCGCATCTAGCTAAATCCCCCTGCGCGTAAGAACCGGTTGGGGTGGTAAACAAAGCTCAGGATACATTTCTTTGAATATATTAATACGACCTGGTGGCTTCAAACATATTTTTTTCGCATCAGAAATTAATTCATCCACATTGGGAAATAATGTCCTGACCGTTTCAGCAACGCGATGCAAAGCCTGTGCCAAATGACTTAGTTTTGGATAAAAACCTTTTAACGCGTTACCTTTATTCATCATATGAGGAGAATTATCGGACAAAAATAGCAAAACTTTGTTGCATTTGTTTTCATTTTAAAGGAGGCCAATCGAGTCTTACTGACTTGACTTACTGCAGGAGTCAAAAAAGTTTGTTTTTTTCTTATTTTCTAAGTGATTCGCCGTTTTCAAGTGCTGTGAAACCATATCTTTGATCCGTTGAAATGATTTTTTGGCAGCGCAAACAATACAGTACCATCACTGTCACATTTAAATGTTTCTTCTACAAACTCCGAGACGTACTTAGCGGCTAAGTTTTTTTCGGTTTTCTTTCCTTTTTGTCATTTCACTCACTAGGTAGGTATGAACTTATCAGTAAATTTATAAAGCAACTGAGGCACTATAAGCATTGCCTAGGATGAGGCATCTATGTAAGAAAAGAGGGAGATCAACATTTCTGAGAGGTTGTCTATTGCTTTGTGCCTTTTGATTTTTGAAGAAATATTTTAATCTCTACAAAAATATGTCTTTATAGAAATATATGTAAAAATATTAAAATCCACAAAATATGGAAAAATTTGGATGGTAAAAATGGTTCAAAGTGGTTTATATCATGGTACAAACCATTTAGAATGCATATACGTGCATTTCTAGGCCTCAGACGAAAATATGTAAACACATAAAAATCCCATCCAAGGGATGATTCTTTTTAATCAAATCAGTCAACATTAAAAGTATATTTAATTTTTGTTGTATAAATTAAGTATGATCGTAGAATCGTATTTTGGAAATAATAATTATTAATTCAACCCCATATGAAAATTATTTATTTATTGTTTAAAAATTAGGATAAAATAGTAAACACTGGCAATGAATAGCTTCATGAATATTGGTATAGGAAAAATAGACAGATTAATTTTGCTGCAAATAGGTTAGGTCATGATTCAGAATCTAATGAGACCATTCCCATGACGATACAGTTATCAAAACAGATTCTAGGAGTATAACCACATTTTGAGGCTTACTGATATATATATATTATATATATATATATATATATATATATATATATATATATATATATATATATATAATCATTAGTAAGAAGAAGAAGGATTTTTATGTTAAAAAAAGGGCCATATGTGTACATTACTTTCAAAACATACGATGGACCGAATTTCTCATATTTAGTTTTCAATTTTTGAAAGTATATGTAGATACAAATGTACGAATTTAGCCCTTATTTAACATGAAAATCCGAACTCCTTTTATTTCTGATTAGATTATCAAATATTAAATTTTGTATGTGCTGATTCAGTCTAGAAATTTGGTTATCCTTTTATCTATATGTGCTGATTCAGTCTAGAAATTTGGTTATCCTTCTATATAGTCTAAAAATTTCCTTATACTTCTTAATTAATTTAGTATGCACAAATTTCGCATGGTCAGTTTCGGCAATTTTTCCTATACTATGTGAGTAAAATAAAATTATTTTATGAAAATATTAATGTCTAAACTACCGATACATGTTTGGAAAATTCCCCAGGCCAAAAATAAATTTTATTTTAATTTTCGGGTGCAGATCTGTCTATAAGTGTTAATCTCTTAGTTACTCAGAAACTTTGTTACGTCGCACAAGTATTATATATAATTCACTAATAGATAGGAACTAGATGTTTTTCATGAAAAATGTAGTCATGTCGTTCGGTGTATTGTCAGTAGCCATCAGATGCCGCTGAAAATTCGACAAGATATGGCTTCTCATCGTTTTTCCCCTTCATCCAAATATTACCTAATTTAAAGTAATTCGTTAAAAAAAAAAAGAAAAAAGAAAATTTAAAAGAAAGAAAAAATTAAAGATTTACATAATACTTGATTGTAAATTTAACTCCGCAGTTTCTATCGATAATTCGCAAGTTGATCGAATCTATGTCTAAGTTTTTTTATCCGACTCCAGATTTATCACGAAATACAAACTCCTGGTGTATTAATGACATTTGATCGTATTAAGGATGAGCTGTGGTTACCAAGTGTAAAAAATTAATCTTTGTCCTAAGTGTCTTCTTTCGAGGCTTCGTAACCCGAGTCATCAAAATTTAATCTTTCAATAACAAATCTTAAAAAACAGAATAAAAAAAAAAGATGATCTTTAGTATTGCGAAGTATACGACCTTGTAATTTCTTATGTAATAATTGAGAATATCATCGGTATTTAATTTCCTTGTGTCGGTATTTTGTGTGTAAATTGTTTTTCTTACCAATGTATATATATAAACACACACACATGTGTATAAATATAAATAGGTATAGATAAGGGGTAAAGAAGTAGGTATAGGGTAATAAATAGGTATAGGGTAATATAAATAGATATAAATATAAATAGGTATATAAATATAAAATAGGGTTCTTGATGTTCAATCAATAATAAACATCTATATTATGGCGACGTTTCGAGACTATATTCTTCCCTTAATCATGCCCTACAATGATCCAACAGGTTGGAATACAATTACATGAGTCCTATAGGTAAAATTACACTATAGTTAACAGTAATATCAATATATAAAATATATAGGTTGTATGACTGTATATAATTAAAATGATAAAAATGTACGAATACACTTACAATGTTGCTGAAAGATATTGCTGTATAAACTACGCAGATGTATAGAAACTAACTAACTACATTACTCTAATGTATAAAGGCAAGTTCGGGACTGTAAAGGAAAAGGGGAAAAAGGCGGTAAATGGTTCTTGGGTTCTTCTGTTGGTATCGTCCCGTTGATATTTTAATAGGAATAGGATGTTAAACTGGATTTTGGGTATAACTGACTCTAAGAGATCCTCTATTATTGCATTTATTATCAGTGCATAAGGCGAGTAATTGGAGGAATTGATTTTTAGGAAGTGACGTGTATGTTTGAAGTTTATGCCAATGTTTTTCAATTATTGTTTTTATTTTTATGATGCAAATAATCACACCTGGGCAAAAAGTATTTCAATTTTTATTTTAAAATACTTTATTTTAAATAACAAGTATTTAAAATAAATTTGTATAAAATGCATTTTAGCCTCAATTCATTTAAAATACTTTTTGATAAAATTATTTTAAATGCAAAATAAAAAAAGTATTTTGTATTTTAAATAAAAAAAATTAAAATGAAAATACAAAATACTTTTAAAACCTATTAGCTAGTGCATTGCGATTGATTAATAAATACATTTTTTTTTAATATTGCAATTGATTAATAAATCGATAGTAATTATTTATTTCTTTTTCGGTTATCTTTGCTTGGTGTAATGTATCTGATACTCAAATCATCCTGACTTTCATTTTGTTGAAATTATTAAATTAAATTTCTTTTTCTACAGAACCAATCAGATTCGGAACCTGTTTAAACTAATTGGGCTACCCCTTAGACTATTCGCTACCCATACACCATCCTACGACCTCCGTGCTATACGAATTTCAGCAAATCATCCCTAACGTGAACTACTGCTTCTCAGCCCTTACTTCTTTCGGACGTTTTCCATTAGTCACTGCCATTAATTTTTATGGAATTCGTTCACCACTGATTTGCAATTTCACACTTCAATTTTATTCATCTGTCTGCTATCACCTCACTTGCTCATCATTCAATGTTAGCTTGCACGTTTTGCATTCTTAAAGAACCGCAGGAGGATTAATATTTTTGTAAACCCGAATTCTTAAGTTTTAAGGAAGAATCCGTGAGCTAAGTAATTTCGTTAATCGCTAGAATTTTTTACCTCTAATCTTGCCTGAATTTCCTCTCCAATTTCGAACGAACCTCAACCGGAAAAATAATCACCGACTTTATTGAATGTATCAGTCATACACATTTTTACTAAGTTATACTTTCTTTTGATCTTATGGTGTTGTCTCCAAATTGGGATCCTGTTTATGCCTTCATTTATGGCTCTAACTTAATTTTCGATTTTTTCACTTTCGAATAAACCGGTAAAAAGTCTGCAATTAACTCCCCCCCTCCCCCATAAAACCTATTTATGAAATTATTATTATTTATAAAAATGATGAGGAATTGGCCTTGTTATTTGACTTATGAACAATCTTTGTTACATATTTCTTGACAATCGGATATGGCGGTCAAAAGTTAATATTTACCCTCCACCCCAAAACCTATGCATAAAACCATTTATGTGAAATGAATTCATTAGACGTCTATTTAGATAATCAAAAACCACCAATGTGACAAAATTTGTTAAAATCGGATGAAGCGGTACAATCTTAATAATTGCGCCCCCCATTAAAAAACAAAACAAAAAAAACAGCAACATTAAACTGAAATAAATATACTTGCTCAATATTTAGGAGTGAAAACTCTAGTGCAAAGGACTACACTGTACTATTACGAAAATTGTTTAACTTCAAACAACCTACTTAAGATTTATTTTATTTTATTATTTAAAATACAAATGAAAATACTTTTTTTTTAATTTAGTATTTTAGAATTAAAATGAAAATACTTTTTTTTATTTGAGTATTTTAGAATTAAAATACTCTTAAATAAAATAAATAAAAATGACCCTACAGGGTAGAGGCGAAGATAACAGGAAAAAAAAAAAAAAAAAAAAAAAAAAAAAAAAAAAAAAAAAAAAAAAAAAAAAAATTAAAATGAAAATAAACATGTGATTCATTTTAATTTAGTTCTAAAATAATAAAATAAAAAAAAAGTATTTTCATTTGTATTTAAAATACTTTTATTTAAAATAATGCCCAGGTCTGCGAATAATAGTGAATAATGAAGAAGCCCCTTATGAAACTATATTTTAACCATTTGGAATATGGATATTTATTATTTTATTTTGGAATTCAAAGGACTTATAAAATGAGGACCATAAGAGAAATCATTTCCTCTTTTTGTTATGCTACATGTATGTATACAACCTGATCAAGATAACGAAGAAAATATTAAAGAGAAATGTAGAAGCTTTTCATATCCATTCCGGAATTTACTAACGTTGATAAAGGTCGATGGAAGCAATTGATATCCTTCTGCGAAGAGGAACATTTCGATTTTATGATGCCATAAAGTGGAGAAAAAATAGAACTGAGGAAAGAAAAATCATCTCAAAAAGCGATTATTAAAGACTGGATACTTATCTATTTCCAAGTCCTGTTAACCCTGTTTAGGTACATATGTACGTAATTCATTAAATATAAATATTCCTGTCGTTCTGTGTGTGTGTTTTTTTTTTTTCTGCGCGAAACCTCGATTATCCTGGTTAATGGAGGGGGGATGTTTGGTCCGCGAAAAAAAAACAACACGGTTAATCGAAATATTTATATTTAATGAATTGCGTACTTATGTAGAGATATGTACATAAATAGGATGAACAGGACTTGAAAATATGAAGTAACCAGTTTTTGATTATTGCAGTTTGAGATGATTTTCTTTTCCTAAGTTCTCTTTTTTCACAAATTTAAATGAAAACTATTTTATTTGATCGCACTCATTTCTGGAATGTCGGACCGATTTTACAGAAATCCTTTTTTCTTTGATAAATCTTTTTTTAAAAACGCTTCAGGAACGGAATATTATGCAGCTTGTATTATAAATGCACAATGTTCTTATAATATAAAAAACACAAGGACAAATTATTAAGAACAAAGGAGCTAACTGTTTTCCTCCGCTAATTTATATTTGCTTTATCGGGATCAGATTGCGTATTTAAACATACTTGTCCGATGATCATCATGGCATTTATTCCCTATTGAAAAACTTTCTTTTGAAGGTATTGATTTTTTTCATAAATATTTAAATCAATTGTATCATGGTTTATAATAGTATCTTTATTTTGTAGGAATCATTATATAAGGTGCATAGAATATTCAGACTAATTAATTGAACTATGCTCATGTATATATGTTAAAACAGAATAAAATAAAAGAAAAACCATTCGAGTTGTTTAGTGACACCGTGAAGACTGTTCTGATTTTTAAAAAAAATCAGGTACAAATGCCCTCAATCGGCCTTCCATTAAAAACCTGTTTTGAAGCGGTCAGACAATCAGACAATATGCTTATTTGCGAAGATGGCCTCGGTATCTGAATCTTATAAAACCGCGAAAACGACTCCAAACGAAATTAAAGCCCATTTTGGAAATCGCAGTTTGAAAAATCGCTGCCACGTTGATAATTAAAATATTTCTTCCGAGGTCAAATCGCCCCGAAGCGGAAACAGAACTTCCTAAGGCACTGACCTTAGCCGATCCAGGGTAACTCATGTTGATATTTATAGTATCCATTTGCCAATTTGATTATTTATTTATTAATGACGGCTATAAAAACATAAATAATTATGAGCATTTGAATTTGGGCCTAATGATTGGTTCATGTAATATGCAATGCACACTACGATTGCACTTGACCTTTATTGCTCAATTCGAAAACTCCTATTTAATTTAATATTAGTATTATATTTTTTTCTTAATCATATTATAATTAGGTAGGGGAAAGTGCCCCATTATGGGATGGTTGCCTAATATGGGATATGTAGTTTCTGGATATAGTATGTACTGTAACCTCGCTTTTATTCTATAAAATTGAAGATTAATTTCGCATTGGCACATAACCTTTAGCCAAGTAAATTAATGCTCAAAAGTGCCTGTTTCAAAAAAAAATTAGGGTAGAAGGTTTCTCGACGGATTCTTTTTTTTCGGTACGCTAAATCCGAATCTGAAGTTTGCCAACAAAAAAAATGACGGCTTCACAGTGAAAATCGCAAAAAACGCTAAAAATTTCGGACTTTTTTCACAAAATCGCTTATAAGTTGAAAAATCTGGTGCGTGCTCGCAACACACAACTTTCACTTACCAACTTACTTAGATTAGAAATTAATGCGTTTTGTTAATTGCTACTTCTCAAATGAACAGAACGGCTTTAATTATGAACAATGGTCTGTCATTTCATTTAATTTTTGAAATAAATAATAAAAAAGTCACAATAAAAATGTATTAATAGTTAATTGCTATCACATTCCTTTTCATTATATTCATTTCATTTAATTTTTGAAATAAAAAATAAAACGGCTTGATCGGTCCTTTTTGAATTCCTACCACCAAAGGCTTCGTAATCTTGTAACCACCATAGAACATTAATAAAACGCTTATTAATGGAGGAAATACGATAAGAAAGCGTCTGGGGCTAGTTAGGGCTGAGTTTCTATCGTTTTTGCCAAAGTGCCAAAACGTTGCTCTTTTTCAGCGCGCTCTAGCGGCGGTGCCCTGCTCTCAAAAATTAAAAGTGACCAGTGCATTTTGAAGAAACTTTTGTCTGTTCTAATTTTGTAAATAATGAGAAATTCACTAGGATGCATATTTTACAACTTATAAGCGATTTTGTGAAAAAAGTCCAAAATTTTTAGCGTTTTTTGCGATTTTCACTGTGAAGCCGTCATTTTTTTTGTTGGAAAACTTCAGATTCGGATTTAGCATACCGAAAAACATAAGAATCCGTCGAGAAACCTTCTACCCTAATTTTTTTTTGTTAAAACTACCATTTGACTGGGCTACTTTTCATATTGTTATACATTCTCATCCTGTTGGATTATTTTCAGTGAATTGTTGTTTTAGGGCTCAAAAACTTTTTTTCTTGATTATTTTGACCTGATATTTCAGGCCTCAAAGTAAGTCGAATACCCTTAATCATTGTTTTATCTTAAATGTTGAACAATTCATTACAATAATTGCTAACTGCTTTCTTTTTTGATTACATACTGAAGCACAATAAACTCTACAAAAAATAAAGCCACATCCCCTAATATGGGATACCCATTACTTCATATTATGGGATATCCCATATTGAGGCACCTTTTTATCAATGAAATAAACAATAATTATATCCAAATGATTTTAATGAAATAGCACTTTAAACATTGAATTTTTAGAAACGTGTACGTTTTGTGATAAAAAATTAGCATTGAAGAAACTAAAGTTCAATGTTCCTAATGTGGAGTGTCCTGCCCTGAGAGCAGTGTTGAACTAATGATCCACAAATTTTCTTTTTAATTTGTGAAAAAATCTGACAAATAAAGGTCTTAGCAAATTTTGATTATTTTAAAATTATAAAAAAAAATGTGATTTTGTTTTGCATCATAATAAACATGGATTTATTTCTAACACACACACACACACATATATATATATATTGTTCCTCCCATTCCTCGCCACTTAGGCTATACGGAGTATCCCGGGCCAGGGGAGAGGGTGGGCCACTGGCTCGGGGTTTTGAAATTGATATCTTCGGGTTTCCGGTCATACGTTTCCATGGGCATTTACAACATATATTTTTATGAATATTGTCTGTATAATAAACAAATTTTCCCTTACATATTTCATTTTATAACATGGTCCCTAATATGAAATATGTATCCCATATTAGGACACCCCCTAATCCCATATTAAGAACCCATTTTTAAAAAGTGCAAATTTTACTTTTCTCACATTAACTATGATTACAAATTTAAGAAAAGAGATATGGGATGTTTTTCATTTTTGATATGGTCTTCGACATTTAGCAGTAGTAGTTACTGCTAAATGTGTTACAACATTTTGAATCGTCTAAGCAATTTAGAGCCAAGCAATTAAATATTTAAAAAAAGTATCCCACAATAGGGCACTTTCCCCTACTTCATGCAATTTGATTTAATTATATATTAATAGGTGTTGGGTGAATTATTTTTTACTTTCACTTACCACTAAATGAAATATATAGTAAGGAAAATATTAAGATCGTGAAAAATTTCGACTTCCGGTTTTCAACGGAAATGCACGTTTTGGGGTCCCCTGAGTCCAATTAACCAAGTCCCGCGAAACGGTCTGTGTGTGTGTGTGTTTGTGTGTGGTTGTGTGTGTGTGTGTGTGTGTGTGTGTGTGTGTGTGTGTGTGTGTGTGTGTGTGTGTGTGTGTGTGTGTGTGTGTGTGTGTGTGTGTGTGTGTGTGTGTGTGTGTGTGTGTGTGTGAACAGACTAGCTCAAAAACTATAAACCGCACAGACCTGAAATTGGGTATTTAGTCTATGTATATGCCCGGGATGTGACAGCAAAAATGTCATCAAAATTGGTCAAACGGAGGGGGTACTTTATTCAAAGAATTTGGTCTAATTTTTACGTTTTTTTCGATTTTCTTAAAAACGGCTCTAACGATTTTGATTAAACTCGGTATTTGGTGTGTCTATATGCCCGCAATACGACAGTAAAAATTTCATCAAAATTGATTAATTGGAGGGGGCACTTTACTTAATAAATGTTGTCCCATTTTCACGTGTTTTTTTTTTTTATTTACTCAAAAATGGCTTTCACGATTTTGATCAAATTGGGTATTTGATGTATAAAAATGCCCGCGATGCGACAGCCCAAAGATTATCAAAATTGGTCAAACGGAGGGGGTACTTTACTTAATAAATTTTGTCCCATTTTCATGTGTTTTTTTTTTTTTTTTTTTTTTACTCAAAAACGGCTTTAACGATTTTGATTAAACTTGGTATTTGATGTATATATAACAGCCAAAATTTTATTAACCGTATTATGAAAATAAAAACTTTTATTTATTAATAAAAAGATTAATGTTACTTTAGAGAGTAAATACGTGATGCTAAATTTTTTAAAGCATCGCAGGTGTGTAAAAAATCGAATAAACATGTAAAGGAGAAAACAAATATGGTATAAGATAATAGTCTATAATTAATATAGGCATAATTTAGTCTAGAAACTTTTGTTCCATAATAAATTTTTTAAAACAATATAAAGCGATTTTAGAGGAACAGTAATCGTTCTTGATTTCCAGAAAGGCATAAGAGACGTAAATACACCTATCGATTCACTTTCACGATGTATTTGCAAAAACTCGTAGTAAAAAACAAGCAAGCAGTAAAAAAACTCGACTGTTGATGAAATTAGTCCCTTCAGATATAAATTAGCGATAATGAATCGAAAAGTGCTGAGATTTACCAAATTTTGCCATACAGATACTCTATAACTTATGGAGATCTACAAATATAAGTATATACTTATATGTGGAAAAATGTGTGAAGTTGAGGAATGGCGTTTACATATTGTCGATTTCTAATCCAAGTAAATTCGTAAGTGAAAGTTGTGTGTTGCGCGCATCGCACCAGATTTTTATATACATATTTCCATCAATAAAAAAAAACTCTTATTTTTTTTAGCGGTACACTTTTAGTTTGTTTTAATAATGTACACATAAATATATAATTTTTTGAAGAGTTTTTCGTTCCTCGATCATGGTTCCTAATTTCTAATGTTTTCCGCGCATTATCATTAAGCATATTAAAAGCAATAGTAAAATCAAATAATCAAAATAGTAATACATTGCGTTTTACTTTATTCATTGTTGAATAATATTATACCCTTATATATAATCATAAATAATATATAAAAATAATATTTTATAATTATAATATTGTATTGAATCGGACATATTTTGGATTTTAATCGAGGAGCTCAAAAAAATTTATATACCTCACAGAATACCTCATTCGAGTCCACGTAGAAAAATTTATTTGAAAAATTATATAGATAAAGAAAAATGTAGAAAAATTTGAGAGATCTTCTACAGAAGACAGATTAAACAAAGAAACGTTTTAGTAAACAGGTAGTTTTAAGAAATTATTGAATCGTATTTTTCTAGGCTGAAACATTGTAGTTGATAGTATGTTTTAAAACTGAAAATGGATACTCAAGTACTATAAAATATAGCAACAGTAAATATGAGGAAAAACTGAAGTGATACTTACTTGCCTAGGTAAGGCGCTCGTGTATATACCACCCGCAAGACGGTGTTGTTAGAGGACATTGCAGCACTCTACTCTTGCACCTTAAAGACTAAGCGGTTCGTATTTAGTATTCTTATGACATGTATATAGTGCTTAAATGAAATATATTGTGAAGCTGTAATAACTAGAAAACTAACAAATCTAAAGCCAATTTTCTTGACTTCACCTTTTTGTTACATATCATATTACATTTGCTAATTACATTCATAACATACTGTGAACATATATAAAGGGTCAGGTGGGGTAATTGGGAATCAGGGGTAAATGGGAACAAGGGTCACTAGCGCTGAGGTGGGGGCCTAGAGAACCAAACAGCTATCAAACTATTAAGTTCATATCTCTATGAAGCGGTAGAATGAGTTCCCGCCTTTCCTAGTCATCTGTTTCCTGTTCATTGGTGACTTTATAAAAAATATAATTTTTTTTTTGGAAAACCGAATTTCCATCCTACAGTTAAGAGCTCATATTGACTATGGATCTCACAAGGAAAGTATCCTTCAAGTTAATAATTGTAGCTTAAGATGTCAATTAATTGTATTTGTGGTGCTTTTGATAAGAACTGTACAATTTCAAAGGTCATGTCGGTGTGATGGAAATATAAAATTTAGGTATCACAATGTTGGGTAGAGGCAAGATGTGGTCACCACATTGTGGTTGGGCAATTATTATTATTATTATTTTTAATGATAATAATAATAATAAATGATAATACATCAATTTAGGGAATGACTAAACTTTTTTCTCAGTTCTAAAAACTACGTATGTTAATTCAATATAATTTGATAATTTGATTATGTAAGGTTTTTTCTTTGTAATTACATTTATGATGCTTTTTACTTTCACTTACCTATATATGAAATATATAGTAAGTGGAAGTATTGCGATCGTAAAAAATTTCGACTTCCGGTTTTCAACGGAAATACACGTTTTGGGGTCCCCTGAGTCCAAATGACCAAGTCCCGCGAAAAGGTCTGTGTGTGTGTGTTGTGTGTGTGGTTGTGTGTGTGTGTGTGTGTGTGTGTGTGTGTGTGTGTGTGTGTGTGTGTGTGTGTGTGTGTGTGTGTGTGTGTGTGTGTGTGTGTGTGTGTGTGTGTGAACATACTAGCTCAAAAACCATAAGCCGTGCGAATCTGAAATTGGGTATTTAGTGTATGTATATGCCCGCGACTTTTTTGTTTGTTCCTTAATAAAGTACCTTTGTTTTAGTTTATATGGAGAAGTTAACTGTCTCTCGTTACGCCTAAAAATAAGAAATGGCTAAATATGAGATATTATAAAAATAAAGATAACATAAAAAGGAGAAAAAAATAAAAATATTTAGTCAACTCATAAAACACGTTGAGCGCATGCGGAGTACGCCTTTAAAGAAAGACCATTGTTCATAATTAAAGCCGTTCTGTTCATTTGAGAAGTAGCACTTAACAAAATGCATTAATTTCTAATCTAAGTAAGTTTGTAAGTGAAAGTTGTGTGTTGCGCGCACGCACCAGATTTTTTTTATACCCAATTAATATTCAGTTGTACATTGCTGTAATTTTTGCTTCCCATAATTTTCCCAGTTCATATTTCATTTTCCTGTTTTCGTAGTAGTCGAATTGATATGGTAACATGTTGATGAGTAGGTGAGTTGGGGTATTTGAGAACATAACTTGGGGTAATTGTGAACAAAGAGCTCAAATGTTCTATGTAGGTTAGATACATAACAGGCTATGGAAATAATTCTAAATGAGGGTTTGGATTCATTTAATAGCCACAGTTTAAAAAGTAGCCGTTCCCAATTACCCCCTACCTTATGGGGTAATTGGGAATTTGTGGGGTAATTGTGAACGCGTCAAATAAGGCCATCAGAAAAACGGATTTTTATGTTATTGATCGTGTAGGAAACGTTAATAACATATTTATAAACAAGTTAAGGGATAAACATTTGAGTTTGAATGCTTTGCATGGTCAAATTGGTAATAAGAAGGTACAAAAATGTGAAACCAACAAATATCGTTCCCAATTATCCCACCTGACCCTAAATGACGATCATCATGGAGACCTAAACAGAAGATCATATAGAAACGTACCTTACGCAATTCATCAATCTAAAAATAAATTATCAGTCTAAAATAATTCCATAATATTTAATTTAAACAGGCAATATCTAATTTAATTATTTTCATACGAGGTGAGCCTGAACCCCTCCCCCAAACGGAAGAATAAAACCCTAATTACTTTTACTTAAAACTTAACCACTAATGAATTAGAGCGTGTGTTATTGTACCTGATATGACTGAAAAATAACGGAAGAATAAAACCCTAATTACTTTTACTTAAAACTTGACCACTAATGAATTAGAGCGTGTGTTATTGTACCTGATATGACTGAAAATTTCATTGCTTTGGGTAGCAGGCATTTGCGGATCCAGGGGGAGGGATGTGTGGCTGAGAATTCCCTCTTTGGGTAAGTTTTTTGTTAATTAAAGATAGAGTTTTACTTTAATGAAAGTAAGGAAGGCTCACCGTATAACTATTGTTATAGAAAATTCAAGGATACATTCAAGTGAGGTAGTCGCATACCTTGGGATTAGAACCGGCAAGTATTTTCGGCCTGACACGGACTACAGTGGATATCGTTTATAACGACATTGAAGGGACCGTAAAAACTTCGTCGTTATAGCCGATCGTCGTTACATCCGACATATCGCTTATTACGACGTCGGTCGTTATATCAGGTCTAGGCCATTTTTAACAGCTGATTGTTATGATAGCCTCCTTACAACTACAAATTTCCTATTATAAAAAGTATATGTTTCAATTCCAGTCATATTGGCTGCCACCAAAACCGTTATTCTATCCTTGGACAGTTTTCCATTAGAACATTTCTCCCCCTTAAAATGTAGTGTCCGATAAGGCAGTACCTTGTAAAAAAGTTCAGTTTCATCTGCGTTAAAAATATCTGAATCATCGTAATTTTCGGAATTGATGGCCATACTGACGGAAGCCAATCGCTGGTTACCCCTTGGGGGACGCTAGCAGTCACCGCTTAAAAAATAATATTATGGCGAGTACAAAATCTTTGAATCCATCCTCGCGAAATACTACTTGTCGAGTCGCTAGACGGTTCTGAAGTGGATTCATTAATCGATTTTAGAAAATTATTGGCTTTTTCGAGTAAAATTGTCCCTGATATTGGAACATTTCGGCTGCGTTGGGGTCGAAACAACCGTTTCTACCCGTTGATTTTGTCGCACGTAGCACTTCTTATTTTTTTTTTTTGTCTTGAACGATTCACCGCGTTCAACTAGTCCCCGAATGGTGTCCCTATTTAGATCCCCCCCCCCCCCTAGATTTTTCATATTGTTAGAATAGTTTAATGAATTACATTCAGTTCCTCCGCAAGACTTCTGTTCGACTCCCCATTTTCCTGCCGACAGCAAATGTGCAGCAAAATTTTTCTTCTAACGAAAAAGCCCTTCTCCTTGACATGGTATCACCACGCAAAAGTGTATGGAGAACAAAACCGCAACTAACATCCAAACAAACAACCAGATATCACCACGAAAAAGTGTCTTATTTGAGAACAAGGCCGCAACTGATTCGAATTTGTTTGAAGGAATAAAAACACAAACAATCAGGGGAAGGAGTTTCCTAGAAAAGGTGATAGATGTGTCTTCCTGTCACCAAAGAAATATCCCGCAAGCCGGGATTGAAGGGTTCTTTCCGAAAGCCGGACGTTATAACCGATCTTTTTGTTCCTCGGGGGTATCAAAATGGGTCGCTAAAGCCGATCAGTCGCAATACAGTTACTATTTACTAAGGAGTGGTTTTAGATTTACTGAGGTACGCATGGTACAGAAGTCTCTCGCAGAGACAGAAGTACAAGTTGAAGTCAGTACGTCAGCTGGTGGCTCTGCTTCAGGTCATCAGATGTTACAGTGCAGGTCTTAAGGCGGTGCAGGTCTTGGCAGGAGGAATTCCTCTCGACTTCTTGCTATGAGAAGACTGCTACAGACATATTGATAAAAGAGGAGGCTTGGAGGATCTACCGGATAACCTCCGAGTGAGAATAGCAGATGATCCCAGCAAAAGAAGGATACACTAGAAGAGTGAAAACGGCGGTGGACGACCTCTTGAAAGGGGGCTATCCTCAGAAAATACTTTCGCACCGTCGGATCGCGATTAGAAGCAACGTGGGTCCTCCGGACTACTGGATCTCTCAGATTCTCACGGGGCATGGGAGTTACCGAGCGAAGCTCGCAAATCACGGTATAAATATATCGATTCCCTGTGCCCAACTTGCGGGGTACCGGAGACCGCCGAGCATATCGTACTAGTACCGCCTATGAGGCTCTGAGGACCAAGCTGATGAGTGAGATAGGACTCTACGCTATCCCATTTTAGGTCTTTCATTTACGGGTGGAAGGATGTCCTTGGACCAGCCCACTTCACTCTGCGCAAGAGAAGAGGGCCTGCACATAGGAGACCACTTGAATAATTAAATCAGGAGGACGCTGATATAGTGATAAAAAAAGAAGAAGAAATTAGCGCCAAATGAGCTCTTGTTTCGATAGCAGCTGTGGGTTGTTACGCCGACCACCCCACAACTTCTAACACCCATATCGCCTTAAAGGCAGGACAGGGTTGAAATAAAAAAATAAAGTAAGGAAGAGAGGTAAAGAAAAATAATATGCAAAACAAGTAGAATGTTAGTTGTGTGAAAGGAACTTAAAGGCAAAAGAGCTGATGGCCAGACTCAGGAGAAGGGTTCGCTGGTTGTTTATTTATCTCTTCTGATCGAGCGTAGCAAGATGAAGTCGAAAACTGGGATAGCGGTAATACGCGATGGGAGTTCATTCATAACATCTCGAAATATGTCAAGCCCATTAGCCGTTGTTCTGAAGTTTTACCACCATTAATGATTATTAGGTACTTATGTAACGAGTACTGAACCCAAGACTCCTCGTATATTTTTATAATTAGGCACTAGTGTAGTAAGTAACCCTAAAGTTTTATAAAACATGTTAATTACTTAAGTATTAATTTTTAATTAAAATTTTGTTTCATTTACTTGATTTATTTATTAACTTCCTACTACTGGGGCTTAAATGTATAGTTTTAAAAAGAAAAAAACTACACACTTTTTACATTTTAAAATTTGGTTTGCTTTTAAAAACATAAAAAAACTGTCTTTAGAGAAAGTATAAAATCTCCAAAAAAGGAAAACTTCCAAGATAATTGTTTGCGATACTTGAAAAACTGGATAACCTACTTAAAACTTTCTTCTAATGAAGCATCTACCCCACTATTATACCTTTTCATTATTTGTTATTTATAATGGTAAAGTGTGGTTATATTTTTTCAAGAAAAAAAAGAAATAATTCAAGTATTCTGCATTAGATGAACAAAAAACTATTACATAACCTCTCTATGTAATTGATGGTTAAGCAGATGGGAAAAGATTGATGGAATCAACTCTGACAAGAAAATGAACTTGAGTAGACGTTCCCTATACTTCGCAGATTGCATCTTGCTAAATTACATACCTTCAAATTCTTTTTATGGTTTGGGAAAGATTTTTTTTTCTTTTTTAAACTTACAAAATAATTTATCTTTTTGTTTTTGTCCTTAGATGTTTTTAAGATAATATTTTTATGCATATAGGTACTTATCTCTGGTACAATTCTTAGTTACGTAATGTAGCATTAAATAGGAATTAAAGTTCATTTGTCAGATAATTTATATCCCCTTATTACCCCGAATACAAAATATTATATAACTATTCATATTTATGTTTATAAATATTTCGTAATTTAAACCGCAGCCCAAAAAAAACAACATGTGAATTCAACTTTTCACCGCAAGAGTTCACCTTCTTTTTTTGTTTAATTGCAGGCCACCTGTTAAGGACTGGTCACATAACCGAACCGCAGCACGGGCGTGTATCGGATCTGATTAAAATACAAAGGATAGATAGTAACGAGTCGGTTGACCCGGTGTCGGGCATGCGTGACCGGTTACTATCTATCCTTCGTAAATGAATCAGATCCGATACGCGCCCGTACTGCGGTGCGGTTATGTGTGACCTGACCTTAAATCGATTCAGAATTTAATATCAGCATTCATGGGTTCAACAGGCCAATTTGTTTTTCTCACTTTCATTTTCTTTTGCATTAATTATGCAATTAACAGATTCCGTAAAAGGAAAAAAAATGGTTTTGTAAGAAAAAGATTCGTTAAGCAATGTATGAATTTCAAAACTGATTAATGAGAGGCTTCGATACTTTTGTCATATATCTTTAAATTAGGCATGTTTTGCAAACAGTCGAGTTACTATTAAAAAAATTCAATGATTTTTTTTTTTTTTTTTTTTTTGGGCGCTGTCTTGATTGAACCTGGTTTGGCTCCGAAAAAAAATTACACAAGACCTTTACATCGGTCATTCTGCTGCTGCTGCTCTCATTTGAAACCCACCTACCTAAATATTTAAATCTCAGTTCTGGAAAAAATCCTTTCCTCAGCAATTAGTGAGGAGTATTCATTTTTATTTAATGCCAATTATTCAGTTTAATTTCCAGGTCTCCTGCTGTAGAAGCTCCTAACAGCTTCCACATCAAAGATCTTGTCGTCAGCAAATTGTTCAGGCATTTATCCTCTATCATTATCCCCTTATTATTCCACTTTCTTTTCCATAAGCTGAGGATACTTTTAACACAAATATTAAGAATGTAGTGGAGAATGAAAGCCTGCTTGAGGGTTTTGATGATACGTTGCTATTTTCTTAGTGATGAATTCATTTTTTAATCATTTATAAACTTAGCTTTACTAATTTTATTCATCCTAATGCAGAATATTTTTATTAATTCAATAATAGCAACATTAACATTAATTCTCCATAAAGGAAAATATTTATTATTAATAATTTTTAATATTTCAGATATTGGTGGCGATAGCAATCCACACGAACTCCATTTCAATAGGCATGTCCCAAGGTTTCTCGGCAGTTCTACTCCCCCAACTGGAATTGAACAGGAGCAGTATTCAGGTGGATAGTGAAGAGGCTTCTTGGATAGGTTTGTAACTTTAATAAAATTACCTTTAGCTTAAGTTAGGATGCACTGTGAATTTCGGCTAAAAAAAATGGTTGATAAAAATGAGAAGTTATAATATTAAAAAATAATATTATATTCCTCAAAAAATTCTTCCTAGCTTGTTTTTCTAACTTGGAAAACTCAAACTCACCTGGGCTCCATTTTTTCTCTTTCCTTCACCTAATCTTTATTGTTTAAACCACTTTAGATATAAATTAATTACTTAAATTTAAGATTTAATTTACAAGTGGCATGAAGCTTATAAATTTCGAATATATAAATTAAGATATATATATATATATATATATATATATATATATATATATATATATATATATATATATATATAAAATTTAAATATATTAATTTGATCAGCAAAAGTTGAAGATATCTTTCCCCCAATATTAGTATAAAAAACACCTCATCATATTAGTATTATTTTCATCATCTATTATTTCTCATTTATATTGTAATTTATTGGTTATTAATGGTTTATTTTATTTATTTGTAATATTAATGTCTTAAATTTTAATTTTATTTTTTAGCAAGCCTTGGGGTCATTTCTACCCCTGGAGGAGCACTATTTTCTGGTATGCTTGCAGAAACTGTAGGGCGCAAGACCACCATTCAGATAACTGCCCTTCCATTCCTAATTGGATGGGTTATGATGGGTCTTTCAAATGATAAAATATGGTTATACATAGGGAGATTTGTCACTGGTTTTGCTATTGGTAAATAATTTATTTATGCTATAAAGAATCAGTGCTATTTTATTTCCATGTTCTCTTAAATCTAAAATCTTCAATCTCGAATATTTGTAATCCTCATGCTTTCTTAAGTGTATTAATACTTATAAGATATAGCCTTAATTCTCACGTCTTATTTTATCTTATCTTTCGTAGTTATTAAAGATTTAAGACAAATGTCGAAAAAGAATAAAGAACCTAATGAGAAAAATAAAGAACCAATATTAAATTCGCATACCCGGAATAAGTTTTTGAAATCTGCAACAAAACAGAAATGACATTACAGAATAAAAGTTTTCAATATCAAAACAGAAGTTTTTAATTTGTTATTGAAGTTTTTATCGAATATGTAGACATCTTGATATCTTTATTGTTAAAGATATAGATGTCCTTACCTTCATTAGCATTTTCAACAATTTCTGTTTTATATAAATGACCGTTTTCAATAGTCTTTTAATAATTTTATATGTTTATGTTGATTTATTTTATTAGTTTTAATCAGGGATCGAATTAAACAGTTAACTCTTTTCATTTAAAAGTTAAAGTTTAACTTTTATCAACATGTGTTGATCTATAAAAATATATTTTTAACTTTTACTTTTATTATCATATGGTCTTTCAAAACAGTTATTTCATAACTTTTATTTTCAAACCTAAATAATAAAAGTTTTTATTTAACAGTTTTAATAAACCACTTACTTAAATAAGTTTTAATAAAAAAAGTTTCATGTTTTTACATTATTTCTTTGTTATAATCATTTCTATTATTTTGTTGTCAAATGGGGTGATTTAAAAAAAAATGTCCAATTTGAATTTTCATGAGGGGAAGGGGTTCCCTAATATTAAAAAATCATACCTTCCGTATTCTTTAATGAGGGGGGGGGGGGTCTGTCTTTATATAATAGATAGTGTTGTCTCGAAAAAAGATCTATATCAAATTTCGGGGGGAAGGGGGTAAAATTTACATTTTCATTCCAAAATTCAATGAATCGCCTTACCTGTAACTTAACATTTACTGATTTCATTGAAATGATGGTACATTCTCATGTTTTAAATTTTAAATTTCAGAGGTAGGTCGTGGCGCAGGAATTCCAGTAATGCATGATTTACCGATTTAATTGAAATGAGGCTGCATCCTTATGTTTTCGGATCCTTAGAATTTGAAACATTATAAGTTTAAAATTTTGGTTATGGGGGGGTCGCATTACCAGTAATTTAACATTCACCGATTTCATTGAAATGAGGGTACATCCTTATGTTTTCAGATACGTAGAATTTGTAAATATCAGTTTTTAATTTCTGTGGTGTGGGGGGGGGGCTCACATTACCAGTAATTTTATATTACCGAATTTATTGAAAACGTGCGGTCCTATGTTTCTGGATACGTAGAATTTGAAAAGATTATAAATTTTAAATTTCAGTGGCATGGGGGATGGGGGGGGGGGCGCATGATTTACCTATTTAACTAAATGAGGGTACATCCTTATGTTTTCAGATACGTAGAATTTGAAACATTATAAGTTTAAAGTTTTGGTTGTGGGGGGAATGTGGGGGGGGGGGACGGCGCTAACATCAATTTAAATATTTACTGATTTCATTGAAATGAGGAGTATTAACATGTTTTCAGATACGTGAAGAAAATATTTTCAAATTTAAATTTCAGCGGGAGGGGGTCAAAAAGTTCGCCATACTAGCCATACTAGAAGAATAGCGATACTAGTATAGTTTTTTTTTTTCTTTCAAACTGGTCTTGAATTGAAATACCCATATTACCAAGTTTCATAGTTGAAGCATAAAAAAATTACAAATAAGGAATTATCCAAAATAGTTAATTCCCCCCTCCAAGGAATTCATGGCAGATATTTATTTCAAAAGCACCACCCAGGATTACATGATTAAATTCATTATTATCAAACATATCTGAAAGTTATAGTTTTTAAATATTATTCAATCCCCCCCCCCCCCAAGAAATTCATAGTGGACATTTCTTTCAAAAACACCCCCCAGGATATCATAATTGAATTCCTTAATGTCAAAGATATTAAAAAAGTATAATTGTTTGATATTTTTGAATTCCCCCCCCCCCAAGAAATTCATATTGGACATTTCTTTCAAAAATACCCCCCAGGATATCATGATTAAATTCCTTATTATCAAACATATCTGAAAGTTATAGTTTTTAAATATTATTCAATCCCCCCCCCAAGAAATTCATAGTGGACATTTCTTTCAAAAACACCCCCCAGGATATCATAATTGAATTCCTTAATGTCAAAGATATTAAAAAAGTATAATTGTTTGATATTTTTGAATTCCCCCCCCCAAGAAATTCATATTGGACATTTCTTTAAAAAATACCCCCCAGGATATCATGATTAAATTCCTTAATGTCAAAGATATTAGAAAAGTATAATTGTTTGATATTTTTGAATTCCCCCCCCCCCAAGAAATTCATATTGGACATTTCTTTCAAAAATACCCCCCAGGATATCATGATTAAATTCCTTAATGTCAAAGATATTAGAAAAGTATAATTGTTTGATATTTTTGAATTCCCCCTCCCAAGAAATCCATAGTGGACATTTCTTTAAAAAATACCCCCCAGGATATCATGATTAAATTCCTTAATGTCAAAGATATTAGAAAAGTATAATTGTTTGATATTTTTGAATTCCCTCCCCCCAAGAAATTCATATTGGACATTTCTTTCAAAAACACCCCCAAGGATATCATGATTAAATTCCTTAATGTCAAAGATATTAGAAAAGTATAATTGTTTGATATTTTTGAATTCCTCCCCCCCCCCCATGAAATCCATAGTGGATATTTCTTTAAAAAATACCCCCCAGGATATCATGATTAAATTCCTTAATGTCAAAGATATTAGAAAAGTATAATTGTTTGATATTTTTGAATTCCCCCCCCCCCCAAGAAATCCATAGTGGACATTTCTTTAAAAAATACCCCCCAGGATATCATGATTAAATTCCTTAATGTCAAAGATATTAGAAAAGTATAATTGTTTGATATTTTTGAATTCCCCCCCCCCCAAGAAAGTCATATTGGACATTTCTTTCAAAAACACCCCCCAGGATATCATGATTAAATCCCTTAATGTCAAAGATATTAGAAAAGTATAATTGTTTGATATTTTTGAATTCCTCCCCCCCCCCCAAGAAATCCATGGTGGATATTTCTTTCAAAAATACCCCCCAGGATATCATGATTAAATTCCTTAATGTCAAAGATATTAGAAAAGTATAATTGTTTGATATTTTTGAATTCCCCCTCCCAAGAAATCCATAGTGGACATTTCTTTAAAAAATACCCCCCGGGATATCATGATTAAATTTCTTAATGTCAAAGATATTAGAAAAGTATAATTGTTTGATATTTTTGAATTCCCTCCCCCCAAGAAAGTCATATTGGACATTTCTTTCAAAAACACCCCCCAGGATATCATGATTAAATTCCTTAATGTCAAAGATATTAGAAAAGTATAATTGTTTGATATTTTTGAATTCCCCCCTCAAGAAATCCATAGTGGACATTTCTTTCAAAAATACCCCCCAGGATATCATGATTAAATTCCTTAATGTCAAAGATATTAGAAAAGTATAATTGTTTGATATTTCCCCCCCCCCCCCCCCCCCCCCCAAGAAATCCATAGTGGACATTTCTTTCAAAAATACCCCCAAGGATATCATGATTAATTTCCTTAATGTCAAAGATATTAGAAACTTGTAATTTTTGGATATTTTTTTTTATATGAGAGTACTGCCTTTGTAAATTTTGAAATAGATTTTTTTTTATAATTTTTTAAGTTTTGTGTTAGAGGTAATAAGTAAAGGTTCAACTTCTACTTTTTTATTAGATTTATAAAAGTTTTAAAACAGAACTTTTTTGAGCTAGAACTTTTATTTAACAGTTTTGAAAAAACTTTTATCGTTCAGAGGTTATTAATAAAAGTTTTTTTATAGCAGTTATTTTTATACTTTTTCTCAATAATAACTGTTTCAATCCCTGGTTTTAATAATGCTTGAATAAAAAAGCTAAATGTCAACAACAATTAAATTAAATGAATTTGACTGAATAAAGTTAATATAAAAAAATATTGAGAATGCTTTAAGCTATTTTTAAACCTTATTCATCTATAGTACTGTATAAACATACTGATAATTTGAAGATTATAATCTTTATTACTAGTTTTCAACTAATTTTTATTCTCTGAAAAAAAAAATGCAACTTTTATTGAATTGAATAGATATTACTTACTAGTTAGTTACGGTTTATAAATACATATTTTGCTAAACATTTGTTTTTAATATTTATTTTAGGAATGGCATCAACATGCTTTGTTTATCTGGCAGAGATAAGTCTCCCAAGTGAGAGGGGCATGCTTGCAGCAATGGGACCAGTTTTTGTTTCTTTTGGAGTACTCTTGGTCTACCTGTTTGGGTACCTAGTGGAATGGCACCTTTTAACTGTAGTGTGTTCATCAACCGCAGCTTTTAGTTTCTTCATCATTTATTTCTTACCAGAGACGCCACCATGGCTAGCATCCAAAGCTAAATTTTCTAGGGCTAGTGAGACTTTACTTCTTCTGAGGGGCAGTAAAGAAGCAGCAGAAGCTGAAATGAGGCAAATTCTACATTCTGTTGACTGCAAAAAGGGTCTCGAATTTAAAGAATATTTAGGAGAAATCAAGAAACCGACAGTTTGGAAACCATTTCTGATATTGGTATTTTTTTTCCTCTTTCAAGAAGGGTCTGGAATGTACAACATTGTATATTATGCTACGAATATATTCCGGGATATAGGACCAGTACTGGACAGTTCAGTTGAATCCATTATTGTTGGGGTTGTACGCCTTGTGACAAGTATTGTTGGAACTTTGTGCATTCAAAATTTTGGTAGAAGAACAATGGCAATTACATCAAGCAGTATAATGGGACTCAGTATGGCAATGGCAGCATTCTATAACTATAAATATGGGGAAGTAGAGCTGGAGGACCGGCCCTGCCCTTACGTGCCATTCACTTGCCTTGTAGTGAATGTTATCGCCAGTATGCTCGGAATGTTGCAGCTTCCTTGGCTCATGATCGGCGAACTGTTTCCCCTGTCAGTTAGAGGAATGCTCAGTGGCATTGTTTCATCACTGGGCTATTTTTTCATTTTTTCCATAATTAAAGTTTATCCAAATTTGATGGAAACACTATCACTAACTGGCATGATGACCCTCTTCAGCGTCATATCATTACTGACCATACCGTATGTTATATTTTTTCTCCCTGAAACTCAAGGAAAAACATTAATGGATATTGAACATTCGTTTCTCCCAAAATCAGCATCCAAAGAAGAAACAGATAGTAAAAGATCGCCATTAGAATCAAATGTTGACCCTGTATATATTTTAAAAATATAAGAGAATTTTTAAAAAATAAATTAAAATACTAATGTACATATGTTATAGGAATCAAGTTCCTCTAGTGTAAATATTTATTATTTATATAATACCAGAGATGATATTCATGGTAACACAATATTTTGCAATAATGAGAGCAACTGATGTAGTCAATTTTTGATGAGTTGTACAGGATTATACTTGCAATAGGTTTGCATCAGTTGTAGGCTGTGATTTTAGAATAAGATATTATTACAATGAAAAAATAAAAATAAAAAACCGTCCAAAGAATGAAATCATTATACTTGATATTAACTTGTCAATTGTTATTATTATTAATAATAGTTATTAATCTTTCATTATTTTGTTATGATTGTTTGTATATTTGCTATTTTGTGCAATGACGTAATCTATTTAATTATAAAATATAAACCTGATGTTTTTAATCATTTTTTGCTCATACCTATTTTCCTATCAACTTCCTTCTTTCTTTAAACTGGAAGAAACATAAATTAACTGTTAGGATTTTTCTATAATTGGAAAATTCAAATATGAAGTCTTGACTCTCTACAATGCAATTAACCAATCAAGTTTTCGTCAATTCAGACATCATCAGAACAGAGGCAAGCAACTCTTATTTTTAGAAAGAGAATAAAAGTCAAATCCGGACTTTTATAGCTCTAATAAATAAATAAAAATCTCATCATCTTTCATCATTTTATATTTCGGGCTGAAAAATGTTAGTCCTGATATGACCTTTATCACAATGATATCTAATATAAGAGTCTAAGCTTGATTTTAATTATTTAAATATTAATATATATATTTTTTTCAGATTTCTCTACATTGGTATACATTATAACCGTTTTTATGGAAATCTTATAGGGCATTATAAATTACCGTACATCGAAGATCTATTAAAAGCTTATCAAGGATGCTGATAATGAAAATAATACTGATTTAAAATCTCGATTTTTATATTACAACTTATCAATATAAATAATATTAGGGTCGACCATAATGTTAATTAGGGTGCTGATTATGAAAATGATATAGATTTTATACTTACATGATATAAACAATATTTGTGTGGTATGCTAATTAATGTGCTGAATTTGGAAGTGATATCTATTTCAAGATTACTCGCTGCACGATATAAACGGTAAATAAAAGATTGCGAGCTCAGATATCAATTTCTTAGGACTTATCTGATATAAGTTATATTAGTGAGTATTAATAGGTTCTAACAGTCGCATATTAGAAAAATAATATCGATTTTCAGATTACCCAAGCGGTATAAATTAATACTGATTTATTATTATAATAAGTAGACACTCGAGTTGGTAATCATAAAATCAATATCAATAATTCACCTGGAAGACCACCCGACAGAGGGCAAGTATAGACCAGACAGAAGTACCGTTGGATAGAAGGCAGCATTCTTCAAACGAATGAAGATCCTGAATTGAGAGAAAAATCAAAATAAAGTTTTTTTTTTAGGCAAGGTAAAAATGCTAACTAGTGTTTTTATCTTGCCAAAACCCGTGTTGCTGAAAGGCAAGGTAGGGAGGACATAAAAAAAAAAAAAAATCAAAAAAAAAATCAATATCATTGTCATATTCAGCATCTTAATTAATATAATAGCCAACTGTAATTTTTCTTATATCACGTAACTTGTAATAAATCGATACCTGAGTGCATACCCCAAAAATCGATAACATTTTCATAATGAGCACCCTAATTAACCTGTGACCCGAACCTAACATCTTTTATATTACATAAGTTGTAATAAATCGATGTATCGATACCTGAGAATCTAATAAAAAATTCTATACCATTTCCAAATTCAGCACCTTAATTAGCAAAGGAGCCGACACCAATATCGCTTAACTTGTCATAAATCAATACCTGAGAGTATAATAGCAAAATCAATATCATTTTCATAATCAGCACCCTAATTAACCTAATGCTCGATCCTAATATTGTTTATATCGTTAAGTTGTAATATAAAAAACGATACGTGAGAATTTAAATCAGTATTATTTTCATAATCAGTGTCCTTGATAAGCTTTTAATAGATCTTCAATGTACAGTAATTTATTATACCCTATAAGATTTTCATAAAAACGGTTAACCCAATAATTTATAGCAATGCGGAAAAATCTGAATTTAAATATTAATATTTAAATAATTAAAATCATGCTTAGACTCTTACATTAGATACCATTGTGATAAAGGTCATATCAGGACTAACATTTTTCAGCCCGAAATATAAAATGATGAAAGATGATGAGATTTTTATTTATTTATTTATTAGAATTATAAATATCCAGATTTGACTTTTAGTCTCTTTCCGAGAAAATAAGATTTAATATCCAACCTTCTTTGTAACATTCTCAACCTCACAAAATCTCTTGAAATTAAGAATAATTGAGTAGGAATAAACATGGCAACAATGGCACTGCCTCCTATGGGTATAAGTTGTTTAAGCTGATCCATGATTCCAATATTTAAGAAATGACTTAAGAATTTTCTTTCCTGAAATTATAACTTGATTATTTAAACTATTTTATTAGAAGATAAAAGATTCGACCACGGCCGGGAATCGAACCCAGGTCCTCAATCTTCTTGTCATATCAATATCAATATAACTTGATTACTTATATTAATCTAATCTTAATTTGTGGGTGACCACCATTTTTAAATTATTTTTAAATAATTTATTTTTTGAAGAGAAAAGATTTGGCTCCGCCGGGAGTCGAACCCAGGTCTCCCACGTGACATGCGCGGATGCTAACCACTGCACCACAGAGCTTGGCCCCAAGCAGAGCCAATCCTTCCTCTTCACTGATACCTACTCCCCCTATCTCGCAAGTTTTGCGAGTAGTAGCGGAAGGTGGACAAATTTTGTCCAATGTTTGGTATTTATTGACATACGTCAATTTTAAATTATTTTATATTAATCTAATCTTAATTTGTGGGTGACCACCATTTTTAAATTATTTTTAAATAATTTATTTTTTGAAGAGAAAAGATTTGGCTCCGCCGGGAGTCGAACCCAGGTCTCCCGCGTGACATGCGCGGATGCTAACCACTGCACCACAGAGCTCGGCCCCAAGCAGAGCCAATCCTTCCTCTTCACTGATACCTACTCCCCTACTTGCGAGATAGGGGGAGTAGGTATCAGTGAAGAGGAAGGATTGGCTCTGTTTGGGGCCGAGCTCTGTGGTGCAGTGGTTAGCATCCGCGCATGTCACGCGGGAGACCCGGGTTCGACTCCCGGCGGAACTAAATCTTTTCTCTTCAAAAAATAAATTATTTAATAATTGATTACTTATATATTACTTAACTTATTTATGGTACAAATATGCCTCTTAAGGCTGACGGAACGTAGATAAAAAAGTATCTGATTTTTAGATAAATTACATATTTACAGTTTCTATGCCCAATGTAAAGCAGTTTTTTTGCTTATACAAAGAATCAATTTTCTATCCATTTCATAGGATCTATCCACCAAATCAGTGACAGTTGTTTAGGTGCACATTTTTTCACTAATCTTTGAACTATAACAGAAACAATTTCATATAAATAAATAAAATGTTGAATATAAATATAATAAAAATAAAATAAAATAAGTATATACAAATAAGCCATATGATGCAAATCTTTCCTATGTAAACATTTTTCACATTCATAAGAGCAAACCCTCCTGAAACCCAATACTCATTATAATAAGAACATTTTCATCTTTTTCTATAATGTTGTATAGTCTTATTACATTATTGTTTTATACCATAGTCATTACAGAGTTACAAATTACTTAGTTATAATGTTTTATACCATAGTCATTACAAAGTTTAGCTAAGTTGATTTGTAAAATTTTTTGATCAAATCATAAAAATTGTAACTAAGGCTGATCATGGCAAACATAGTGGAGCTCATTTGATAAAATATTTCTTAAAATACTTACATACAAAGTTACATGCATGTTCCTTATTTAAATCCAATCTCCTCTTATTACTGACTATACATGTAGACCCTCCCCTACATGTATACACAATGTAAGCAATAAGATTAAAACTTACCAAATATCTTTTGGTTCAGAAAGGATTTATAGATGAAATTTATCTTTCCATCACAACTTATTGTCTGTATAGTAACAAAGATAATATTAATCCAATTCAAAGATTCAAGGACAAGACTCCACTTTTTCATACTTTGAAAAAAGAAAAATTTAAGTTTTATGACTAAAGCCTATTTTTTTCTGGATAATTTTTATAATCGAAACCTGTAACGGGCTTTAAAACACAGAAAGAAGGAAAACATCATACCAGCAAAAAGATTTGTAATAACTCAGGTATGAAAAAATTACAAAAAGGTTATATGAAAATTTTTAAATTATATCTAGTTTCTGAAAATTTAGATTAATAGTAAACAATGAAACTGAACATCTTCTTAAACGTGAGAACATTAATATTACTATTATTAAAAAAATTGGCGTTTGTAGACTACTTGTGGCCTGTGGCAGATGCATTTTTTATACCTTTTTTTTTTTTGTACACTAGAGTTTGAAATATTATTGTATGCTAAAACTGGCTATAATAATTCTGAGGTAATCATCATCTTCAAAAAAAATTATTCAATTATATTTAGATCCAAGGATAATTTATTGAATAATAATTATTCAACGATATTTAGAGAAAAATTATCAATACATGATTTAATAGCATTACATAAACTTAACTATTAAATATTGTATGACATTTAATCATCATTAAATATAAAAATCATCCCCTAAATAAAAATGAAACTTTATGTATTATTAAAACTTTTATCAGAATAAAACTTCACTTGTTACTTTAAAAAAAAATCAAACAATAAATAATTTACTTAGTCCCATAATTGAACTTCAGTGCCAGATTTAATTTATTTAAAGTTAATATTCAGGCCATAGGTCACCAATAATAATGTCACCATTCCTTAAAAGATTTTATTGCCATTTTTTTTTCCTTTGAAGTCAGCCAGCCATTTGGAGTGAGGAAGTATCAATAGTTTCCAGTTGATAGTTTTTTTAAGTGGTACAATTGTAGCTTATCTGCATAAAAATTATTCAGAATAAACCAGTTTATCTGAATGAAAAAATATCTTAGAACAATGGTAGTGTAAATTAAATATCATCACCTGATATTATTCTTTAACACGTTCATGCCTGGACTGTAATTCATGCTCCTCGCCTTTTGATGACTGAACTTAATGATTTTGGTTCTATCAGACGGGAGTTATTCAAGGGCATTATGTAGTAATGTCAATCCATTTTTTTATAAGATTATAAATTATATTATAGAACAATCCCACCTCGTTATAAATAGTCGTGGAAAGTTTTATGATTGACTTATGTGTCCCATGGGGCAGTCTAGTGCAGGCCACCAGGGGTACACGCCAGCATGAACGTGTTAAGGTAGTGTAAAGAAATAACTATTAGTGCTTTACGTCACTGGTGAGTTATATGACCTACAACTACAGCTAACTGTTTAGCATCTACCTACCAGCTATTAAAATTTTGTTTTTTGTTTTCCCCAATCTACTGCTGAAAAACAAAAAATTGCACTAATTTATGGGAATTTCTAAATTCTGGAAGACTAATTGGAGAAACTAACTCAAGTAATCTCAAATTTCCAAATATACTTTGCATCGAATGCTGAGTTAGTTTCAAGTGAAATTAAATTAGTTAAAGAAAGTCTTCTAAATACAGAAAAAAAGATAGATGAAATTAAATCCTTCACCAATCAGTTTAAAAAAGATATCAATAAGGCCCAGGAAACAATAAAACAAACAGAACAGAAATGTAGTAATTTTCATAAAATACTAGAAGGAAAGGAATGAGCTGATAAAAAGAGAAAAAAATATACTTTTTAACATTAAGGTCCAATCAAATGATTCAGAAAATGATCTCATATTAATGGTATTGAAAATTTTTAGAGATATTTTGAAAATATCAGGGACATAGATTTTATTAAATTATTAGGCAAAAATTCTGTTGCAAAATTTTAATTTGAGACCGATCCTTATAAAGCTCAGCACCTTAAGAATGAAATACCAAATTCTTAAAGCATCAAAATTGTTAAAAGAACAAAGGCTTATCACAAGATTACAGCAAAGAAGTTAGAGCAAAAATAAAAATCCTCTTACCATATCTTAAGCAAGCAAGAAACCAAAATATGCATGCATTTTAGATTCAGGATAAATTGAAAATAAATGGCACAATTTTCACTGTGGATAACATACATAAACTTGAAAGTGAGTTTGGATAAATATAGCAAAGCCTAAGCAGTACACCTGTAACTATTGGGCCATCCTTTTCTGAAAATAATAATAAAGAAAAAGCGATAACCACCTGGGCGTTAAACCACTCGGTATTTTGGGCATTTTTTCGGCTAAAAGGACAAGTAAGCGAGACAGAAAGAGCGAAAGCCCTAAAGACAGAGGAAGAAAGGTGTATTTACCTCACGGACAACACAACCTAGTGTTGCCGATATTCACAATAATAATTGTTTCAATATTTTTAATTTTTTTTTTTGGAATATTGCTGAATTTAAAACATTACACCTATTAGATGAAAATAGAATAACTTACTTACTTAGTTTAGATATTATATGTGTATGTGAAAATTGGATACACTTTACTAATGGTAATATTCCATCGTTTTTAAATGATCATATCTCTTAAAAATTGGATGCTATTAAAGACAAAAGGGGAGATCAAGTGGAGGCATTATAATTTTCACAAAAAAATGCTTGAACCTACAAATAGAATTAGTTACTACCAGCAATTTTTGGATCTTCCTTCTATATAGCGTTATTATTTATTTGGTAAATCAATATATTATTTACTACTTTGTATATTTTTATTTTTATAACTATTTATTATGGGTTTTTAAGGGCGTAATAATCGCGATATTTATCGCCCTAAAACCCCTATCCTACCCTATCCTATCGGTTTTTAATGTAAATATTATCTTTAATTATCCACCATTACTTTAATTATCTGACCAGTTGTAGTTTTATTTTTTGTTCCAGTCTGTTATTCTTGAGGGACCTTGTCTCAGAACAAAATTAATTTTCTCTTCTTTTCTATTCTGTATGAGGATATAATAAAATTAAGTAGATAATATAACAGAGAAAATTTCACATAAAATTTCTTATTAAAAAAGTTCCAATCAACACATGGTTGATTTTTAAATAGCAGTTTTCTTTTTACTCAAATATATTTAATAAAAGAAGAAATATACTGTTAGAAATCGAGATGGCCATATGAATTAAAAAATATAATTAAACCAAAAACTCGATTTTTATACAGGGTGTTTCGGAATTGCACGGCACTATTTTAGGTACGTGTTCTCTACCACAAAATAAACAAAAAAGTTCATATTAACATGTATCTCAAACTCATTTATTAAACAGATATCAAAGGTTAAAGATTTATTATTACTATTTATTTATTATTATTACAACATTTAGAGTAAATGTTCAAAGGCGCCTCCATTTTGTTGAATGCAACATTCAGCACGACGAATCCATGCTTCTCTGGCTCTTCGTATAGCATCAGGATGGTGGTTGATAGTTACTGCGGCTTCCACGATCCGATTTCTTAGCTCTTCTTGCGTGTCAACTGCCGCAGAATAAACCATAGACTTCATCCAGCCCCACACAAAATAATCTAATGGCGTTAAATCCGGAGATCGTGGTGGCCATTTAACAGGTCCGTTTCGACCAACCCATCGGTCTCCATAAGTTGCATTTAAATAATCAGTGACACTATGAGAAAAGTGAGCTGGAGCACCGTCATGCATAAACCACAGCCTTTGCCTAATGCCTAGCGGAATATCTTCTAGAATATCATGCAGATTACTTTGCAAAAAATGCAAGTACGATATACCTGACAGCCTAGGTGGCAAAAAGAAGGGGCCGATGATTTTGTCGCTTAGAAGACCACACCAGACATTTAAAGAGAATGTATGTTGGTAATGTCCAACAGCAGTCGTATGAGGGTTTTCTTCGGCCCAAGTATGGGTATTTCGAAAATTAAGAATCCCGTTTCTTGTAAAGCAAGATTCACCAGTAACCGTGTGCATTGTCGAATTAACCACTGGGAGAAATTTCTGCGCTTGTTATAATCTTGTGGTAACAAATCTTGCCTACTTGATACGTGAAATGGATATAATTGTTGTTCGCGTAAAGTTCGCCATACGCTGGTAGAGGAAACATCGAAACGACGTGACAATCTTCTGGTACTAGTAGTAGGAGATAACTGAACAGCGTCGAGTATTTCTTCTTCTACGTTTGCAGTTCGTCGAAATCGTTGTCGACAGCGTTCACTCGTATAGGTTTTAGCGTACCATTATCCCTAAGACGTCTTTCAATGGCCTCAAACGTTTTACGATTTGGTATTCTTCGGTTACGAAATTTTTCACGGTATCTTCGAACAGCAGCAGCACCGTTTGTATGTACCTCGCCATAAGTTAAAAGCATGTCTGTTTGTTCATCAAAAGTGAATAAATTTGTGGTATCTCCCATGATAATCATAAATTGAACTGTGTCACAAGATTCACTCACACTAAAACACACAGAACTAGACAAACAGATGAGCAACTACTGTCATTGCTTATCGTTCATTTGTTTATCAGGTGATTAAAACCTTTTATTTAGTATTAAACACGTTAAACGTTGTACAGTCAGTCTTAATGCAGTAAATAAATAATAAATCTTTAACCTTTGATATCTGTTTAATAAATGAGTTTGAGATATATGTTAATATGAACTTTTTTGTTTATTTTGTGTTAGAGAACACGTACCTAAAATAGTGCCGTGCAATTCCGAAACACCCTGTATAGCTTAAATTTGTTCTCTTGAACATTTTAGGTTAAATGATTTGATTGTGTTTTAGTTAATTGTAAATTATTTAATTGATTTGTTTAATTAAAATATAAAGCACTTCAAGTTTGTGTTATTTGTATCTTAAAAATTTGAGCTTGGTGAACTCAACAAAATTAACGAACTTTGGTGAATTATAAATGGATTTGATTTATTGGAATCCCAACATATACTTTATTGGTTTGTAATCAGCATTTCCATTAGCTAAATTTCCATAAAGCCTATGTTTTTTTCAGTGAAATAACATCAGTCAAATTTTCCTAAGATCATAACTTGTTGAATCGTTTAATGAGCTTCTAGTATCTATGAGAAGAAAACTTGTTTTTGTCACAGTAAGACGAATAAAAACTAACGAAAACCGAAATAAGGAATTACAAATAAAATAACAATATTAAAAATATTTAAACAAAAGTATCTACTTTTAGAACTTCAGAAAGGCCCTCATCTAAATTTTAATATATCTATATATTTTTTTTAAACTAATTTTACAATTTTACAACTACCTTTTTAATCCTGAAATTGTTTAGTTTTAAAAATTCAAAACACTCGTATCATGCGCTTTTGGAATAGCGAGAAATTTCAAAATTATATTATGATTTTGGAATCTAAAATAACAGAACATATATATATATATTTTAAATTATTGTATTTTTTAAAACCTTTTTTTTTCCTAGAACTTATCTAGAACACCCTATATATATACAGAAGACCTACTTAGTTTCATTAACCTGCTTAAGAGAAAAGTAGAACTCCACCAACACTAATTTTAAATGATAATAATAGGAATTAAAATAATCAAATATTGAAAACTGCGTCGCATCGGCACAGTTTTCTGTGGCAGATCCACGAGTGCCACATCGGCCTGCTCTGCTCTGCGTCCCAATGTGCGCGGTTCCTACCTATTTTACTTACCACAAAAACTGCTCTGCATCGCGAGTGTCTCAATGTGCGCTCGGCCTAATACTCAATTTAAATCTGAAAAAAAGTCTAATTTTGATAAACTGCAAACAGAATACTACCGAAAAACAAAAGAAGCATACAGAAAACTAATTCTGAAAAAGGAAAAAAGAATACAATAATCCAAACAATGACCTTCATAATATAAAGAATCCTGGTGAGTTTTGGAAAATAATAAGCTCAATGAAACCAAAATTACCAGCCAAAAAAGTAATAAGTATTGATAATTGGGAAAATTACTTCAATGAAATTTCTAATCCAAAATTAATTGACAATACAAACTATTTTGGTGTTCTTTATCCAACCCTTGACTGCACAATTACAAAAGGCTTCTGAATTGATTAATGTAATAAACTTCTCTTGAAATGGCAAAGCCCCAGGATTATATAACTGCTGAAATATATTAGGTACTACCAGCAAATTGGTTACACTACCAACTCAATCTCTTCAATTCAATTTTTACTGAAGAATACATTCCAGAGAAATGGTCACTCGTTCCAGAGAAATGGTCACTCGTGAAAATGAAAATGCTATTTAAGAAAGAAGATGCTTCTGTTCCAGAAAACTACAGACTGCACTTGTTAATGTTCTAACCAAACTTTTAACAGGGTTAATGAACGACAGAATCATTGACTGGATTGATAATAATGGAATTTTACCTGAGGAACAGATGGGCTTCAGGCCAGGTCGTGGTTGTACTGATGGTATCTTCTATCTGTCTACCATAATGAACATTTATTTGAGAAACAATAAAATATACTGTTTCATTTTTTTGGTTGATTTGAAAAGAGCCTTCGACACTATACCTCACTGACAATTATGGGAAAAAATGTACAAAGTAGGGATTTCTCCAAAAACAATTAGTATAATAAAAGTTCCATATAAGAATGCTAAAATTTTCATAGTGGAAGACTCCAACAAATCAAAAGAATATCCTATTATAGAGGGAGTTTTGCAAGGGAAAAAACTAAGTCCATCTCTCTTCGCTCAACATGTAGGAGACCTAATACAATTTTTTATAGATCAGGGTGCTGAAGAAATTTATATAACTTCATTACATCATGATTGATGTTACCTTCAGTATCGAATTAGAAAAAATTTGTATCCGATGCAAAACTGACAAAAATAATGATAAAAATCAAAATTTTATTATATGTCACATGGACGTCTCCTGTAATCAAACATTACAAAACTTATTATTTTAGCACCTTCTACAATGAAAATAAAAATATTTTTGAGTTTATTATAGTTTGTGATTGTTTATATGTCCTGGAAGATTTCTTTATTATTTTTTTTAATGTTAGAGTGTTTTATAAGAAATTGGTTTCTGATTGGATTTAAAATAGAACATGATGTGAAAAAGTGATCAAAATTGTCTGGTTCAATTTTGTTACAAAGAGAACAAGAGGATTTTGGATCAAAATTGCATAGACTTGAGTTGAGTATCAGTCTGTGAAATTTGGAGCCAGCTAATCATACTTTTGAGATAAGTCTTATTCTATTTATGTGGCATCGATATTTTACATAATCTTCACCTAAGGCAAGCATTAATATATTTCCATATATATCGCTAAATGAGGAATCATTGTTTTATCAATATCTTTACTTAAAAGTGGTTATCCATAGTTAGAATCAAATTTTTTATTTATTTCAGAAGAACGGTTGTATCTTGAGCCTCCCATATTTCCTTGGCTTCAATAAAAAAAAAAAGAATTTTTGACTTCAGTAGCCCATTTTTATGGTATATTCTTAATTTTTTCCAACTCTATCAGTTAACATTGAAGTGGCAATCTGTTTTCTGAAATAAGGGTACTTAGTGCCACCAGTTCAACATTCGTTTAAATACTTTTAACTGTAAGTGTGTACAACCAGTTTAATTCTGATGTAAGAACTTGGGGTGGATATTGGAAGCTGTAATACCTTTTTCAAAAATTGCAATTGTTCCTTTTCCAGAATGTCAGAATTGGGAAAACTCCAAACCTCACACCCGTATAAAAGTGTGCCAGATATGAATTTACTATGAATGACATAGTTGAATTTTAGTTTGCCAGGAATTATTTTTTACTTTCGCTTAATATTGAGAAGACTTTTGATAATGCTATATGGCTTTTGGAAACTGCTGCTTTAGTGGCTTGGTTGAATTTGGCAGATTTATAGAACTTTATCCCCAAGTAAGAATATTCCTTCCTGAACTTAATCTCCTCACCATTGTAGAACAAGGTTTTCATATTACTCTTACCTATGCTATCTTTATGAACTGGAAGAGCGACAGTCTTGTTTGTGTTGACCTGTAGAAAATTGTTATTGCAATATTTTTTTAGTAGATTCAGTCAGTTTAAACTGAGCATCCTGTACAGAAATGTCAAATTTAGATAAATTATTTTAAGGAAATGGTATTATATTGACAATATAATTATGATATAATATTGTACCTATGTATAGAACTGATATTTAGTTATTGCATTGTTGTATAAAAATGTTTTTGTATATTTGCTTAAAAACAAAATCCCTGCTACAAGGTATTTTAAAGCAATAAATTTGTTGGCTAATGTTTCAGCTGCTCTGTACCTTCATCAAGACCTCACTTTAATTAAGAACAACTTACAATAAAAACAGAAATATTATACATCCAACCAGTAATTTAGTTTTTTTTTAATAAATGCAATATAAAAGATTAATAAGAGAAATAGTAAATTAACTTTTTACCAATAGGTAAATTACTTTAAATTTTAAATATAAATGAGATTTTTAAATATGGAAGAATTTTTATTAAAAATGATAAATAATTAAAAAGGACAATGTTGCATAGTAGGTAATACCTAATTAATTGAATTTTAGGTATCATTTTGAAATATGTATATGAAATGAAATGTTGATTACAGTGGTCTTGATAATGGCACAGAACAGCCAAAACACGGGTAATAAAATCTTTTAAGGTAATGTGAAATTATTTTTGGTAAAATACAGCCTAAATAATTACTTTAAATAAATAACCACTTATTTAACATAAAATATGCCTAAATCAGAACAGTATTTAATGTGACATTAAATACTGGAAATCGATAGAGGAGACGGTAGAATTTTGCAAACATATGTTGGATTATAATATTCAATGGTTTAGTAAAAGCATGAACTAAATAAGTAGTGTTAACACAGTTACCATTTGACGTAGTAATATAATTATGGTACAGGACAAAATCCATATTGCCTAAATTGTTCTCTCCCAGAGTATTTCTGAGAAACCAAGAATAAAACAAATATAATCAAAGAAGTATAATTAGTGGGTAACAGGAGTCCATATAGAGGAAGTGAAAATAGTAAAAGTGAGGAAAAAACAAAAGGGAATCTATTGGTATAGGTTTTCCTACAGAACCCTTTCCTGTTCTTGCTCTAATAATATTTGACTGTCAACCTCCAATCATCATTTAGATCAAATAGGTTCAATGGTGAGAGTTAATATTAATCAAATAAGACTAAGAATGGAAAGAAAAAAATTAATTATTTCATTAACCTTAGAGGTATACAAAAATACTCTAACATAGCACCCTACATTGCCAATTCACCCATGCCCATCTCCTAAAAGGCCTAGAAGCACCAACATATGAAAAATGCAACAACATTCCTCAAACTACAGTGGGTAAAAAAAGTATTGGCAATTGATGTTTTTGTTATGTTACATTATAATACTTATTAAAATTTCAATGGTTCCTGAATTTTTATAAAACTTTCTCATTAAGAAGTAAAAAAATAGAAATAGAAGTGGAGGGCATTTGTTTTTAAGCAGAGCTGGAAGCAGAAGATGTAATCTTTAATGTAAAAAAAGTATTAGCAATTGTTAACCCTCTCAATTGTAACTCTAAACATTAAACTTATCTCATACCAGTCAGTGCCTTGCATCATTGTGTCTTTCTTTCGAGCGTGAAGTACTTTTTTTTACATTACAAACTATGTCCCGCAAATCCAAGGAACTTTCTTTAGTGATTAAAGATAGTATAATTTCTTTGAGAAATAGTGGCCTAACATCAAGAAAATAGGGCAGCTGCTAGGAATTAGCCTTTTCACAGCTAGAAGTGTGGTGAAGAAGTATGAAAATACGGGTAGAATAGAAAATTTACCAAGAAAAGGCAGGCCAAGGGTTCTTACTGAGCGTGAAAAGAGAGACATTATTAGGAAAGTTAAGATATCCCCAAAAACCAGTGCACAGGCCATTGCCAGAGACCTTGCAACAACAAGTGGTAAGTCTGTACATGCCCAAACCATAAGAAATGTGTTGCATGAGGGACAATTTTATGGCAGAGCTGCACGTAAGAAGCCTTTCATATCTGAAGTAAACCGTAAAAAAAAGGTTAAATTTTGCTCAAGAATACCTAGCTAAAACTCCAGATTTTTGGAATAATGTAATTTTCTCGTATGAATCAAAGTTTAATATTTTTGGTTCAGACGGTAGGAAGTTTGTATGGCGTCGGAAAAATTCTGAGTACCAGGAACAAAATATTATTCCGACAGTAAAACATGGGGGAGGTTCAGTTATGGTTTGGGGATGCATGGCAGCCAATGGTGTGGGGAACTTACATTTTATTGATGACAAAATGACTGCGGATATTTATATAGATATTTTGCGCCGTAATTTAAGGGAAAGTGCACAAACATTGGGTCTAGAACGCACCTTCATTTTCCAGCAGAACAACGACCCGAAGCACACTTCTCACAAAACCCGGCAATGGCTTCTTTATAATGCGCCCCGGCAGCTCAAAACCCCGCCCCAGAGTCCTGACCTTAACCCAATAGAAAATCTATGGAGAATATTAGATTTAAAAGTAAGAAAAAGAAAAATTTCCTCCAAGACCGACCTAAAAACAATTTTGCAAGAAGAATGGCATAAAATTTCACGGGATAGTACAAAAAATTTAGTACAATCAATTCCTCAAAGGCTTAGAGCAATAAGAGAGGCCCGAGGAGGACACACCAAGTACTAAAAATACTTTCGAATTGACATATATGTTTCTATTTCCGATTATAATGTGTTTATGTTAAATTGCCAATACTTTTTTGGGTGTGATTTTTCACTTTTTTAATATTCTTTTATAATTTGTTGATGTTAAAAAAAATTACACTGTGTTTTCTATATTCTTTATAAATTGTTATTAATAAAATTGTGAAATTTTTTGATAACATTTGATTTATTAATTTTTATAAAGAAAAATGTGTTATTGCCAATACTTTTTTTACCCACTGTATAAAACACCTTCAAGTAGATTGTCCTCTGTATGAAAAACACAGGAAGAAAATAAACCTTCCTCTTCCTTTAAAATGCACAGGGGATAATGAAGAAAGAGCCATTACATTTTTTCAGTTTTTGAAGACCGCTGGGTACAAACAAGCGAAATACTTCAACCTTTTATTTGGCCTTTTTATAGAAGAAAAAAAAATTTTAGTGATGTTAAAATTTAATTTCTTGTCTTAATAGGCCCTTTCTATCACTGCTTATCATCAAAAGAAGACAATTTAAATGTCCTTTGTGAAAGTGGAAACAAGGATGTCGAACATACTTCTATCTGATCTACATTAGATGTTTGAGATGATTTCAAAGATGACACCAAAAATGAAAAATTAATTTGGCTTGTAAGGCTGAAGTACCATAATTGACATAGGGTTAGGGTAAGAGAAAATTAGCTTATTGACAGTGCCAAAGTGGGTATGAGTCTTAAATAACTACAAAACAAAGTTTATTTTATTATTAATATTAAAATATATAAATGGTACTTATTATTTACAATCTTAAAATCACAGATAAGCGGTAATCTGAGGAACACTTCAATATTTAAATTGAAAATTATTTAGAAACATGAGATATTGATTCTAATTGTCGTACTGCAGCTCTCAAGGAGGCAACTAAACTTTGAAGTTGTTGAACGGTACAAACAAACTTGATAACTTTATCATCATTTATTACAGAATCAGGATTCTTCTTGTCCACTTGTAGTTCAATGAAATAAAGACATTTCCCATCGAAATCAGAAAATGAAGACTGAGAACATTAAAAATTATTATCAGTAAAAGAATAAATGAATCATAGTTAACAAATAAGATACAAAAATAAAGAAACCTACTTTCACACAATAGTTGAGCTTCCAAGAAACTCCAAGTAAATTTGGTGGATCAGAATTAAATTGTTGAAGAGCATTCTGAAGTTCATGCTTATGCTTAGTGTGCAATTCTAAAATCCTTTCAATTCTACTTTCATTTAACTTGTGCTCAGACAAAACTAACTTTAAACTTACGATATCAATATTTCTTCGCATACTTTCAATAAAAAATACAGTTAGGGCAGCATAACTTTCTTTCAAAGCATCTATCCTGGGTGCAGTGTTACTTATTCCTAAGCATAAAAATTATTATCGACCACTTTTGAACAAATATAATTGAATGGAGCAAATAATATTTATATTTACCAACAGTAAGATGATTTCTAATGGGATTTTTTAAATGCAATGAAATTTCATCAAGAATTTTGTCAAAGTATTCATCATTAACAATAGAAGCATTGGCTAAACGCTTGAGACCGAAACTTATTTCATTTGACAATTCCATTATCAGTTATGTTAAGAACTGAACAAAATCCATTAATTCAATTTTTGGAAAAACTTCATAAACGGACCTGCACCGCTACTGACACCCATCAGATTGCAGTAAATGTGTAACTAACGACGCGTGTAGGGTAAAATCGGAACTTCGAAGGCGAACTGTTAACAAGGTTATGAGGCTGTATAATTGAAAACGCTTTATGTGCTGTGTTTATTTACGACTAACAAAGTTTAAATTTGAAAAATGTTCACCAGACGGAATCTTTAATCACTTATAATACATTTAAAATGTTTACGAATTACAAGAATGAAAGGTTGGGAACATATAAAGTGGAACAAGTTTGAGGTCAGTGTTGTGTTGGATTAACCTATTTATTTATTTGGACGTCTGTGTTTTCTAAGTACATATTTAGAAGTAAAAATAATTTTTAGTTTGCTTTTTTGAATAGAGCAATCGGTCTCGTAACAGTAACTGTTTTATTACTAATTTTTTAATTGTACTTACAAATGTAATGTACTTGTTCAAATTTTGAAGTAGGCCTCATTTAATGTAACTGTTAATAATTTTTAGGATTTAATTATGGATTCATTGCAATTCAAAACTATTTGATGACATCTACAAAGATGGAAACAGTGTCTAGAACTGTGTGTTCTAACACTAAAAACATTGCAGTTTGGAGTTCCAGACTTATATATGTCAAGAGATTTCGTAAGTATTTGAAGTTCTATTATCAGTCAGTAATTCTGTTGAAATAAAGTTGGAAATAAACCTAGTAATTTAATTTTCAGAACCTGGATGTTTTTGCAAGTGATTGCATTCATCAAAATGCATAGCCCAAAGAGGTTAAAAATCACTGATGTTAATCCTCATCTTATATGTGTTTTGTGTGGTGGCTATTATATTGATGCTACTACAGTAATCGAGTGCCTTCATTCATGTTAGTAAAGATTAAGCTGTGTCTACGGAGTAGTATTTTTTGTGAACACTAACATTTGACTTTTGTTGCTTTATATTTCAGTTTGCAAGAGTTGTATAGTGAAGTATTTAGAAAAAAACAAATACTGTCCTATCTGTGATGTGCAGATACATAAGACTAACCCACTGCTAAATATAAGGACAGATAAAACTCTTCAAAATATTGTGTATAAGTTGGTCCCCTCATTATTCAAAAGTAAGAATTAATTACTTTGTTACGAAATGATTTCTCTGTTGCTTTATTGTATCTTATATCTTAATTTTTATGTAGATGAAATGCAAAGAAGAGTTGAATTTTATCAAAAACATCCTGAATCTTTACCCGCCAACCCTGAACAAAGGGGTGAAGTCACAGATAACACACCTGTACTGTTTCCTGATGAGCTACTTATAATATGCTTGGAGTATCATAATGTACAGTCCAACTATCAGGTACTCGAACATTTTGAATAATTTTGTTTTGTATATCTATTCTTTCCCACTTCTTTCAATTCTAACTCAACTTTTTTGTGTTACAGGTGAATAAAAGATATTTGCATTGTCCTGCAGCTTTAACAATATCTCACCTTATAAAATTGATAAGAGGGAAGTTTGGTTTACATTCAGGGCACCAAGTTAATATTTTTTATAAAGATGATCCACTTATGGAACATATCACACTCATGGACATTGCTTATACTTACCAGTGTCGAAGGGTATGTAAATTTATTCTATATTATTTTAGATTGTATGTGTTGTGGCCCCGACTATTATGCGACGGTAAAAAGGGTTTTAAGAAATGTAAAAAGGAAAAGTCCACTCAAATTGGACAAAATATATATTAACAATGAAAAAAGGAAATATAGTGAGATCTATGTAGCCAAAGGGGTATGAAAATTAACATTAGTGAAAATTAAACACACAATGGTGAAGTCACAACATCTCCTCCCCCTTAAAAAAAATAAAGTAATGAAATGTTTGCTCTTTTAAGAAACAACAATAATACTAAATGTAAAGAAAGAAAAGAAAATATATTCATTCTGGTAAATACCACACTGGTTTTTCAACAGTCCTTTTGGGACACAGAATAGCTTGTTTATGAATCGGACTTGGGTTCTCTATTGGCTGGAAATCCTCTTGTTCCCTGTCCAATCCTCCTCTGGGCCAAGATCCTCCCGCTCACTGTGAACCTCTTCAAGCGAGTTGCTTTCTATGTCCTGGTTAATGTAGCTGTATCACATTGTCTCGGAGAGCCAATTGTGTCATCCCGGAATGGCGCCTGACCCCTGGCGTTATCCCCAGTTGTTCTATGCTTTGTGTTCCTGTACTGTAACAAGTAATCATTCAATGATTGGCACAAAATCTTCTCTTCAGCCATAGACTTACAAAATATATCTTTTTAAAATTTTACAGCTGATTCGGGACTACCATTTGACTGGGGATGGAATGTGGCTCTGACCAAATGCTGAATCCCATATTGGTATAAGAACACTGAAAATTTGGAGCCTACAAGGCATTTTGGCTCCATCAGATGTTAGAGCTCAAGGTAACCCAAAAAACATGCAATAGTTCTGAGAGCTTAGATATAGCTGTCTCAGCCGTCATTGCTGATACTAAAAAACCTTCAATCGATTTTGTTGTTGAGTCCATAATTACAAAACAAGAAATTTTCTTATTTATAGGTCCCAAAAAATCAATGTGGATCAGGGTCCAGGGGTTTTTTGGCCATGGATATGGTTGTAAAACTGCTTTGGGGGGGACGGTCGAAATTGGCAGCAGGTTTTACAAGCGTTGGCACACACTGCTCAATATCTCTATCCAACTCTGGCCATCAGAAGTAATTTCCCGCAAAATTTCATTTTGGCTGCCCCCAGATAATTTGCATGAAGCAGTTGCAAAATTTTGTTCCTAAATTTTCCCAGTATTATAACATGATACATCCATGATCCACGGTCAGCTGTTCTAATCGTATATTGTATGGCTTTAAATTTTCATTATCAGTAACTGTTTCCCTGTGCATCAAAATCCTAATGACCTGCGACAGCACTGGATAAATTCTGTTTTTTTTCTGTATGTGCAAAAGCACTAAGTTTTCATGGATGAAATTTAGGTGTGACATTCTGTCATCAGGATCAATTACACTATCTTTACCTTCAATCCTTGACAGATAATGAATGAGTTCTATTTTATTTAGATTTAATATATTTTATTTTATAATTATAATTAGGAATTAAATATGCCTATCTATGTAGGTGATTAGGGTATGTCACTTAAAGAGGCTTAAATTGGTATGCTTCTCCATTTTCCAAAAATGAAAAGTAAGGGTCGGTGATCTGTCACTGGGGTAAACTGAGAAATAAATAATCTTTAAAATGTGTGATCCCAAATATAATAGCCCAAGCTTCTCTTTTGATGGTGGCATACTTTTGTTGGGTTTCAGTCTACATTTTACTGGCATATATTATAGGGCGTTCATTATTTTCATCTCATACGGCGCAATTATCCTGTCATCCTCGTGGCCATCGCCCGGCCTTCGGGTCGCAACTAGCCACTGGCACGGGTCCAGTCCTCCTCAATCCATGGTGGTAAGCCCCCCATCATGCCTGCTAGGGCATTTTTTTGTCATGCTTACATCCCAGTTTAAAATATTTTTCGCTAAAGATTTTAATTACGTCAATTTCACATATATTTTGCGTTTACTAATTTATGCATGTGTGCGTTTTAAAATTTATGCATCTCTATGCATTTTGAAATTTATTAATTTATTACTAAAAAGTTCAGTAATTAAACATACAAAAAAGTAATTCAGTTGCAGGATCAAGTTATATTGGAGATATAATGAATGAGTGAGTGGCCTTTATTTTTGTCGCACTTGAAAATGCCTTATAAGAAAATAAAGGATTAAAATGATAACTAAGGGGGAATTCGTACATTGATATAGTAATCTACATACCAAAGTCATAAAATATTTATATTTACTTTCTTCTTACTTCTTTACTTATTCTTGTAACTGAAAAATTGTGGTGTGGCCTAACATTTTCTCGCATAGTGTATATAGTATTTATGTTTAACATCATGCAACACAGGGCTGTCCCTGACTAGTTCAATTAATTTAATAACCTGCTCATTCTTCCGAATGTACAAAAATTAAAATAATAAATCAAAGAACCATTACCAACTAATCAAATATAGGTATAATGAAGCTAGAACTAGCTTTTGAACAAGTTCGAAATGTTGGATCCAAGTCTATCAGCACTCCTAGCGTCTAGAAAACATACTACTCTCGCAAGACTAGCTTTGAAGGCACCATTATCCATATTTTTGTATTGTATAAATGAATTTTGAATTGTATAAAAAGAACTGTCCAATCATTGATAATTTCCAATCATTTCTGTTTTGCCCCAAAATCCTCTTCTGAAATGCTCCTCCAATTCTATTAAATCACTAAAAACAAAATATAAAGTTTATATAGTTCAACTTACACAACGTCTATTTGTAAATTAAAGCTTGAATTAATTATAAATAAAAAGAAGCTCTATAGACTAAAAACATCAGCTAATCCACTAGGTTAAGTTCTGAATATGACAGAAAATTTAGGTTTTGCAAATCAACTGTCTTTCAATTACTTAGAGCAAAGAACTCAAAATTGAATAGTAAACCTCAAATAGTATTGAACTACTTCCAAATGGTAATTAAAACATAGAAAACACTTCTGAATAGCTTGTTTTCTAAGCTCTAGGAGCAGTAGAAGTAAATTATAAGAAGAAAAAAAGTTCTTTCTACACATTTAACTTCAACATTTCCTACTGGTTCTTAAAGTGAGATAAAAATATATGACAAAAAGTATAGTAAATCTTAACTTACCTTGTTATAACTATGACTTTTCGAATATTCCTGTTGTGACTTATTGGTTTGTATGAAACATCAATAACATCACACGGATAAGTTTAATAATAAAAAAATGTTCCAAATAAATTTAAAAAGTTGTCCCTGGGTCAGAAACTATCTTTTTTTAGGTTTAACAAAGGTATGTCGCTAACAAACTGGACAGGCTAATCACTATCGAATAATGGCCGACTAGTGTTTTGGGAAATAGTACGATTCTTAAACGGTGGAGTGCTGCCATACTTTGATCCAAGAATTCGAACATATCTCATATTTTGGAAACATTCTTACCGTTTACATGGTCATAACATTTTATGTTAAATGTTAGTTTGTTTCATGTCCTGGGCAAGACGTTAAACTGCATCCTGAGGAGACATACCTCATTGCCGTAGTGAAGGCAATCTGTCTAGGAGAAGGCGACTCCGAAATCAAACCAAGGGTAGGTTGGACTCTTCAGCTGTGGTGAAAGCAGCCAGCCTAAGTGAGGGAAACCCTGAAGACAAATGACCTGGTCCTCCAGGTTGGGGGTTGAGCGTGGGGCCAACGACTCCTCCTCGGAAAAACTCCTCGGAAAAAAAACGAATAAAAAGCTCATGTTTTCCACATAAGAAGATACACAAAGGCACTTGGAAGGCACCTGGAAGGGATGTTGTCAACCAGATAGATCATATTTTGATATCTACAAGGCATGCATCAAACATCATAGATGTGAGAAGTAAGAGAGGCCCTGATTGCGATTCGGACCACTATTTGGTCAGGGCTTAATTAAGGCAAAGAATAGCGAGGGTGGCAAAAACATGGACAGTTAAGCGGACAAAATGGAACACTGAGAAATTAAAGATGGAGGATGAAGTTAGGAAATTTCAAGATGTGATCGATAGAGAGATGGAGAGGAAGGTGAGAGACCGAATTACAACAGATGGGGAAATTAAGGAAAGTGTACCAGTCGAGAAGAAATGGAAAATTGTAAAGGAGGCTATATGCAGGGCAGCAGAGGAGATACTGGGAGAGAGTATAATAGGAAGAAACGAGGAATGGTACAATGAAACATGTGCCAGAGCTATTGAAGCGAAAAATCAAGCCAGGCAGAAGATGTTACAGAGATTCACAAGACAAAACCAGGAGATTTATAGTATGAGAAGAAGAGAAGCGAAGAAAATTTGTAGAGAGGAAAAGAGGAAAATGATTAATAAGAGACTAGAAAATATAGAAACGCTAAACAGTGTACATGAGAGCAGAAAATTTTACAAGGGAATTAACTGGTTTAGAAAGAAGTACCAACCTAAGCTTAATAATTGTAAAAGTAAAACAGGAGAGGCTTTGGAAGGGGAGAGGGAAGTGATGAACAGGTGGACGGAGCACTTCTCAGAGCTGCTGAATGTTGGACTGGAGGAACAGGTTGATGAAATTGAGGAAGAGTCTCGTGTTTGGCAACCACAGACGCTAGTTGTTGAACCTGACCGAGAGGATATTGAATTTGCCATCATGGATTTGAAGAATTATAAAGCCCCCGGCGAAGACAGGATAGTAGCAGAATTAATTAAAGGAAGCAGCTCTAATATGAAATCCTTCATTCATGAGTTGATCTGCGATATATGGAGAGAGGAAAAGATGCCGGATGATTGGAGCATAGGACTGATATTTAAAAATCTGGTGCGTGCGCGCAACACACAACTTTCACTTACCAACTTACTTAGATTAGAAATTAATGCGTTTTGTTAATTGCCACTTCTCAAATGAACAGAACAGTTTAATTATAACGCATTGGTTTGTCATTAAAGGCGTACGGCGCATGCGTGAGCTCAAGGTGTTTTATGAGTTGACATAATATTTTTCTTTTTTTCTCCTGTATATGTTTACTTGATTTTCTTCATATATCATATTTAGCCGTTTCTTATTTTTAAGCGTGATGAGAGACAGATAATTTCCCAATATAAACTAAAACAAAGGTACTTTATAGAAAAACAAAAAAAGCCCCTTCCCCATTTAAGCCCCCTCAGAACATTTTAATAATGATAAAGCTTACCTGATATTAAATAACAACTAATTTTCATTAAACATAATGAATTTGATAAAAATCGTTAAAGCCTTTTTTGAGTAAATAAAAAAAAACACGTGAAAATGATACAAAATTTATTAAGTAAAGTCCCCCCTCCGGTTGATCAATTTTGATGAAATTTTTACAGTCATATCTCGTGCATATCAATAGATCAAATACTCAGTTTAATCAAAATCGTTAGAGCCGTTTTTGAGAAAATCGAAAAAAACTTAAAAAGTTATTAAATAAAGTACCCCCTCCCTTTGAGCAAATTTGATGAAATTTTTGCTGTCACATCGCGGGCATATACATACTCTAAATACCCAATTTCAGGCTCGCACGGTTTATAGTTTTTGAGCTAGTCTGTTCACACACACACACACTCACACACACACACACACACACAGACCACTTCGCGGGACTTGGTTATTTTGACTCAGGGGACCCCAAAACGTGTATTTCCGTTGAAAACCGGAAGTCGAAAATTTTCACGATCGCAATACTTCCACTTACTATATATTTCATATATAGGTAAGTGAAAGTAAAAAAGGCAGTAAGGATGATTGCACAAATTATAGAGGAATAACCCTACTGGGAGTCCTCTATAAACTCCTTTCTAGTTTAATATTGAAAAAACTGCGAAAATATGCTGAGGAAATTTTAGAAGATTACCAATGTGGCTTTAGACCAGGAAGAGGTACCACGGATCAAATTTTTCTAATAAGACAGATGATGGAAAAATGCTACGAATATGATATTGATCTGCATTTATTATTTGTAGACTACAAGCAGGCATTTGATAGCATCAAGAGGTCGACTTTGTTAAAAGTGCTTTTAAAAAGTGGGGTGCCACTTAAGTTAATAAATTTAATTAGCATGACAATGGAAAACACATCATCCAGAGTTGTGATAGGAAATAAAGTGCATTGTTCAGGGTGCAATCTGGAGTTCGCCAGGGAGACGCCTTGTCTGCGACGCTGTTCAACATAGCTCTCCATGATGCTGTTAAAGATACAGCTAAAAAAGGCACTATCGCTGATAGGACATGGCAAATCTGTGCCTATGCTGATGACATAGTGATTGTTGCCAGAAGTGAAAATGCACTTAGAGAGGCTTCTGAAATAATAATTGAAAATGGAAAAAAAGTAGGGCTTGTGGTTAATGAAAGCAAAACAAAATATCTAAAATTATCTTCAGCAGCGAACAGAAGATCCTGCAGCGACTTTCATTTCAGGAATTTTAAGTTTGAAAATGTGTCAACATTTGTATACGAGGTGTGGCTATTAAATAACGAGACTGACGCTGTAAAACATTTTATTTTTATTTCATACATTTTTACTTATTATTACCTTCAATATACACCCCTCCTCTATCCCTACAACGTTCCATGCGAATCTTCCATTGTTTGAAACAGTGCTGGAAGTCTTTTTCTGTCAGCTCCTTCAGGACATGTGCCGCTTTCTCTTTCACAGCTTCAACAGACTCAAATCTTGTTCCTTTCAATGCAGATTGCACCTTAGGAAACAGATAGAAGTCGCACGGCGCAAGATCCGGTGAATAAGGCGGATGGTCTAACACTGGGATGCTGAATTTGGCTAGAAACCTCTTAACAGACAATGCGGAATGAGCCGGCGCATTGTCTTGGTGGAGAACCCATGACTTGTCCTTCCACAATTCAGGTCGTACGGATTCTTTATCAATTCGTACAGTTTCAGCAATCGCACGAATACTTAACCGACGGTCAGATCGAATCAGATTACCGATTTTTTCGATATTGTCATCCATTTTCGATGTGGAAGGGCGACCCGGGCGTGAATCATCTTGAATGTCTTCTCGGCCATCTTGAAAATGCTTAAACCACTCAAAAACACGTGCACGCGATAAACATTCATTGCCATACACTTTTTTCAATAAATTATAAGTTTCAGTAGCGGTTTTTCCAAGTTTCACATGAAATTTCACAACAATTCGTTGCTCTACTGTTACACTTAACATTTTTCCGGCGAAACAAACTCCAATGCGAACGAAGGCTACGGCTGTACTGATTTGTTTACAGAAGGGAGAGGCACTACATTCGAAAGAGAAGGCTTCACGATAACAGCTGTGGTTGCTGGTGTTTGGCGCATGCGCACTTCTTCTGTAGCAGCGTCAGTCTCGTTATTTAATAGCCACACCTCGTATCTCGGGTCCGCCTTAAATAATGAAAACATAATCAGCCAAGAAATTAATAGCAGGATAATGGCTGGTAATAGAGCCTATTATGCAAACATTAAACTTCTCAGGTCTCAACTGAAAAGTAAAAACTATATAAAACTCTTATTAGACCAGTAGTCACCTATGGAGCAGAAACCTGGTGTTAGTCACAGGAAGATTGCTGTAAACTGATGGTATTTGAAAGGAAAATAATAAGAAGGATTTGCGGTGCTACAAGACAACGGTGAATGGAGAATTAAGAGTAATAAGGTAATTGAGACAATATTAGAAAATAAAAACATTGTTAATTGCATAAAGGCAAGCAGGCTGAGATGGGCAGGACATGTGGCCAGAATGGAGGATGAACGCGCACAGAAGAAAATATTAGAGGCCCAATTCAGTGGAAAAAGAAAAAGGGGAAGACCGAGAAGTAGGTGGAAGGATGAAGTGGAAAGAGACGCGAAGAAGCTTGGAGTTCAAAATTGGAAGAGAGAAGCGCAAGACAGAGAGAAGTGGAGGAGAATAACTCAGGAGGCCAAGGGTCATGCTGGCCTGTTGCGCCAGGGAGTAAGTTAGTTTGTTCCAAATTTGGATCCAAAAATGTTACCTTGTAAACAGGGCTTTACATTTTGTCACTCCCTAGAACATTACTTTCTTTGAAAATCATTATCTCAAAAACTATAAATATAAGTGAATGAATATTTATGTGCACACTCCACATCATTGGCAAGGAGCAAGTGACCATGCCATCTGCAACCAGAAAAATAATTTGGAATTTCAAAGTCATCTTTGAAATTCCCCAAAAAAATTAAGAGCCAAATACCACCAAAATTTTATAATTACCTATATAAGGTTATTCTTTCTCATGACTTGTTCTCTTTGATTTTTCTGTGGTAGTATCAAAATGCAACCTGAAGAAGTTGATCATTTTTTTTATATAATACGCTCTTACACTTGCAAAATAAAAAATTAAAGTAACCTTAGGTAAGTTGTGTAGGCTTCAGTTGTTTATTCATATTTTGTCATCGATTTCCTTTCCTAAGAAGCCATGGCTGTGATGACCATTGTTTATGGACCATAGATCCTGTGAAAGAAAGACCATACAAAAATTCCTTATAACCAAACTAGTCTCTTTTTTAATTAATAATTAACTGCAATGGATAATGTAATGCTAATACTTAACAACGTATGTATGCAATTCAGTTGTAGAATTCTTCACAACATTAAGAAGCATCATATTGTGAGATGAGTCCTCAATGTTGATCCTTTAATTCTTACCACAACTTTAATAAAAGGGATTGACAAATATCAATACTTAATAAGTTGGTATCAATAATCAAAAGTTGGTGATGTCTAGTGGAGCTTTAAAGATTTTGAGGTGGAAATAAAGATGCAGTGGTTTATTTATCCCTATTTAGTATAGATTATGTTTAACTAAAAATCTAGTGAAAATGAACTTGTTAAATTGAAAATGTTTTCTAAATATGCATTTAGTAATTAATTATAATTTAGTAATTATGCATAATTACTTTGCCAAAAACTGGTTGTATCTGACAAGAATTATTACTGCTACAGAAAATATAACATTATTTTCTAGACTTATTACTTTAGAAATTTAAAATTAAATAACTTATAACTGGATTATTTAGACTCTTTTCTTTTTCATGTGATTGTCTTTAAGGAATATAAGCACACTAAAAATGATATTTTTAGTTAATTCTATCTAATTTTATTTTAATTTTTCCAGAAAATCCCTATTCATCTAACCTACCGAATATTAGAATTAAAAAAGAAGACAATAAGAATAATTGCTAAAGAACCCAAGAAAGAAAATAACAAAGAAGAAAAGCTGTTGGCTGAAAGTGAGTGGAAAGAAGTTCAATTGCAAATTAGTGAAAATGGGGTGATGAGCGTACGTAATGTTGAAAGCAGCGAATGCTCTCCGATCCCTGGCTTGGAAGCCCCTCCCATTTGCAGCCCATCTCTCTTGCCTCCTTCAAAAAACATCAACCACTTCTGTATGACCAGTGTTTCCAATACCATTGTCAGCCAGGGATTGACTTCGATTACTACTCCAGATATAGCCCAGGCGGTTTCAACCCCTGGTGTAGTAGCACCTGTTGTTACTTCCTCTTCAAATGGAGCTCCATCACTGATGAATAGTCTTCTCCCAGGTAACAGTGAATCAGGTGTATTTCCTGTCCCAATTACTTCTTCAACAACTTGTACTGCAATATCTAATAATGCTACTGCACTACCCTCTATTGTAGTTTCTTCGTCATTATCATTAGTTACTACAAGCACTAATGAAGTAAAGACTCCCATTATGTTTCCACCTCCATTAACTACTTCAGAAATGAGTGTTGTTGCACCATTGACTATTACTCAGCCTATTACATCAACACCCCCTTTAAGTATGGCAGTGGCTACAAGAACTGTTCCAGGAACATTGCCTTCTCACTCTTTAGAACCATGTACAGTCAGTGTTACAACGACTATGGCTGCTATGAAACCAACTACTAACATTGTACCAACTAGTTATCCTATAATGTCGACTCCCAGACCTCCAACAGAGCCAATTGTTAGTGTGAGCAAAGTAAGCAAGGATCAAGTGAGGAAAGCAAATAATGTGATCGAAGTTAATAAGTTGAGCATTAGTAGGGTGCCACCTGGTGGCATGAAAGAAAAAGGCGATGTGTTAAATAAAATAGTTAACAAATTGAGTCCAAATGAGAGAGTTATCGGCAATACTTCTGTTACTATAAGGCCAGTTACAAATACTAATAACCCAACCAAATTATATCCAGGACCTAGACTTAATTCTGGACTACCCCATGCTGGTGTTGCTGTCAACAAAGAAAAACCTCAACCAACTGCTAAATATAAAACATTAAAATCCCCTACCAAACAGTGGAACCCTAGTATTGATAGAAGTACCGTGTTAATGAAACAAAACACAGATCAATCAAAACCAGCTAGGTTTTTTAAAATGAGGAATATGCCTAGGTTTCTAGGAAATCCAGCATCTGGTGTTAAGCCTTTGTATGCATGCCCTGAGGAACCAATTTCTTCACAGCAAAAGCAAAAACTTACACTTATGAAAGTGGACCCAAAAACAATACCGACAAGCTCGATACCAAGATCTCCTACGAAGCAACCCCCACCATACACTCCCGGGTCTCCAAAGTTGTCTAAGCAGCCTCCTACTTTTAATGATCCTAAACCATATTTAAACCCTCGCATGCCTAGCCCTGCCCACTCAGGTAGTTTTATCCCCCCTAACCCTTACCACCTTTTGTATAGTGGTTATCCTGGTTTCTCTCCTGATCCAAACAGGATGCTCTCTCCTGAATTAATACGATCTATGTGTGCCTATCATCCTTCCCTCAACCCCTCGATTGGAATGTTGTTTAACCCAATGCACACTTTGCCAAGGCCACAGGACACTTTTAAGCCTGAACAAACCCCTGCTGTTCAGAGGATACCACCATCCAAAACAGAAACTCCTCCATCACCAAAACTGAGTGAAGAAAAGAAGCCATTACCATTACCAAGTCCTAGTGACAGCAGTAAGTGTACACCACCTCCTGTCTCTCCTAAAGATGACAATAAACCACATATATCATTGTCTGAACCTTCAAAAGTTGTTCCGCAAACTAAAGAAACACCATCTCAAGAACTGAAAAGTGGGGAAGTTAAAGAAAACCATACAAACTCTGCCAAAACAGGAGAAAAGACAAATAATGTTGATAATAGTTTAGTGAAAATGAACTGTGATGAAATAAATATTAACAATAACATTTCTAAAGAATCTCACCCTTCCCAAAATTCTGAAGGAGTAACTAGAACCGAGTGATAATAACTTGCTCAAATTTTCAAATTAATTGTTTTGTTTTTTCCAATTAAAAAAATATAGTCAGTATGTACAATGTAAATTATATTTAAGTTCAAAAGCCATCAAAAGTGTATGTAATTATTTTTCATGTTGAAAAAAGTATATAGTTGTATTTATTATAAATAATAGTTGATTATTGTTTTAATTTGTATATATTTAATTGTTATTGTTTTAAGTAGTTTTAAAACATAATGACAATCCATGTACTATTTTGTTGTTTTCTTTTTTATTTAATCGATTGAATTATTACATATCTGTGTATTTAAAAAAATCAGATAAAGCATGTATATATATTGTTATAATTGAATTGATGAACTAAAAGATATTTTATATATTATTGATTGTATATTTTACTTTAAGTGACCTAGTATTAAAATACATTTAACAGACATAGGAATCGTGCTTTAATTGGTTGTAACAAATGCTTTTCAAAAGGCGTTGTCTATTATCAATGCGCTATCTGTGAATATTATACATGTACAAATCATTATTTTTAAATTGGATACCAAATTACTAAATTTTAAGAAATGTTTCGATATTTCAATGTGATATGTTGCACATTTGTGCCTTAATATTCTTTTATTTTATTTTCTTTTTTTTTTTACTTGTATATGCAGATCAGAATACCAAAGCAAATAAATGTTTATGTTTCAGATTATATATAGAAATAAATATATATGTATACCTAGGTATATATATAAATATATGCATTACATAAGAGTAGCACGCTATTAATAAGTGGACAGATTTACCTTTTAATACAATATAACTTACACTTTTCTTTTTCTCCTTTTACTACAATACTCATTTTCATAAGATATTTCTCTTTTCTGCAATAATCACTTCTTTTTTATTTATTTATGTTTTCCTCACAAATGGAGATTATATTATGTATCAATGCCTTCCATACACAGTCTTTAGCACTAGTGCCTTTTATACAATATCCATAGTTGTAGAATAGATTTTATTAAATTATTTATTTTTGTAATATATTGAGCACATGAGATTTACTTCTGTAAAATATATTTCAATTTATATATATATATATATATAATATCTAAATAATATATATAATATAAAAATAAATATTAAATTAATATTAAAAGCAGATTTTTTTAATCCTTCTATTATTATTTTATTTAGTTCAACAATGAGTGTTCATATACCATCATTTTAAATGCCATCAATATTTAAAGTAAAGCCTGTGCTGCACCAGGGTTAGTAGCAGTATCTGGTTGGTTGCCCCCTCCAGGCTATGTGCTCCCACAAGCAATAATGTCTGCAAGACAGATCACAGTGAGCAGCCAAAGATCTTAACGGTCTAGAAATTAAAGGTTCTTTTAGCTATTGCTTGATTATTGATTAAGTTAAGTAAAAAAAGCCACTAGGAACCACCACTGTCGCCAAATCGTTGCCCTCGGGCTCAAGTTAGCTCTCCCACACGTAAATTTTCATTAACTAATTACTATGGTTTTTTTTTTTCTCCTAGCTAATTACCTCTCGCAAAGGCAAATATTCAAAAAGTCTTTATTATGGGTGTAGTGGTGTGGGCGAGGCCGGTGGGACACTCCGTCCCCCCTTTGCCTACCCATTCCCCGACTGATACCCCCCGCGATCTACCTAGCTCTCGCGAATCTAAACTTTCAAACCGTAATTAACACATTCAACGCCAACGCCATATTCTCTAGCTGAACCAGGTGGCCAGAGGGTTTTGGGTCATCATTGAGCCGGTACAGCCCCAGGCACAGAATCCACAAATTTCCTCGTGTTTGTCCCTAAAAATTTGTACATATAGTTTTTTTGTTCTTTTACTAATCCACTGTAACTGGATAATGTAATATAATAATAAAATATAATATAAGTAGTGAAAATAGATTTAAAGTTAGATATTATAAGCAAAATGAAAAAATAGAATAGTTTAAAAAAAAATTAATTATAAAATACTTATGTCTTTTAGATGGCCGTCCACTGGCATTCCTCTTCTTAGGTCCCATTTTCAATTTAATTAAATTAAAATTAAAAATAAAACACCTAAATTAACAAAAATTCAGGGTAAACTTTAAAAATTCACAACTTTGACTATAATGCAGCTATCCGGAAACCAAAAATGCCGAAATGACCGTCATGGACCAGTGCAAGTGGCTGACTAACTAAAGTAAAAACTTTCCTACCTGGCCATCGCTTTTAAGTGGAAAAGGTAAAATATACCTGAGTGCAGCCCTGGGCTGTAGTTGGCCATCTGGGCTCGCCGCCGGGTACAGCTCAGGGCTGTACTTGGCGTTGAATGTGTTAATATGGCTTTTTTTATTGATAAGTAAAAAGATAGTATTTGATTGCTTCACAATATTAGCCCTTCAGATTTTGCATATTGTGTATTCGGATCTATAATCGCTAGAAACTCTCCTCATAATAATTTTATCTGAAGAGAAAAGTTAGATGATCACAATAAAAGAGATGAAAGAACCAGTGTTATTCTAGAAATATAAACAATGGAAGAATTTAATAAATAACTAAAAGAGAAATGTTAAACCCAAAAAACAAAGTTCTTTCAATAAGGAGTAGTATAGATAATTTTTGGTATATTAAATCAGTTAATTAAATTTTTAAAGTGGAGCTGGTTGGTGTGTGGGGTGGGGGTTGTGTTCAAAAGAAATAACATATACATGTAGGTTTTACATACTATGATCGAAGAAACCAAAGCAGATATTTTGACAGGTCTAGAGTGTTCGGGACGTAGATTGGGAACATTCAAGTGTTCATGGAATGGGTGCACAGTACACAAAAAAATGGCCTAAAGGAGTACATAGACTTCGAACAACTTTTACCCAATAGTATTAGTGGAATACTTCTGAGCAGATAAAAAAAAAAAAAAAAAATGCATTACACAAAAACAATATATAAATATGGTAAAATGCCTACATTTCGGATGATTTATCCATCTTCAGGGCAATCTTCTTTTGTTGTATATTTTCTTTTCCTAATACAAATGCAGTTAATTACAAAACAGATTCTATAAAAATAAATAGCCATTACGCAGATATTATAAACAAGTTAATTATAAAAAAGTGAATAAGATATGAAAACTAAAAAGTAACTACAATAACATTTAGTTGGTTAAATACATTGGTATAAAAGGACAAAGTTCAGTAAGCAGTAGATAGATGGGACAAGGACATATTAGATTTGTGGATGTGGCAGCAATTTTAATGCGAAATGAGTGAAAAATATTCTTTTTATAAAAAAAGTGTGACCTATTACATTGTAATAGAAAAATGTAAGAAATACGGAAAATATGATGTGACCTAGCCACCAAAATATGTACTAATTTATGTTAAGATTGGCATTTGGAAGAGTGGTTGAAAAGAATGTGAATGTGGAAACAGTGACAAGAATAAAATGAAATTATACAAGGAAGTTAAATGATTGAAATGGGTTTACAGGCATGGATGGATAAGGGTAGTTCCTTGCAGCACATAAATATTCACTTTGTTCAAATATTTATATATTTAAACGAAAAATATATATACACATTTTGTATTAGGAAAAGAAAATATACAACAAAAGAAGATTGTTCTGAAGATGGATAAATAATCCGAAACATAGGCGTTTTACCGTATGTATAAATTGTTTTTTTGTAATGTTTTAAATAAATGATATTAGGAAGATTACTTTCACCAATCTATCTAATGTATTATATTCAATATCTTCCTGTATAATAAATATTATACTTGTGATTATATAGTAAAAAAATGCATTGTTTGTTATCACTTCTGCTTGAAACATTGGGGGAAAATATGAGTGAATTGTAGATTAGAAGGATGGCATGAATTTTTCAAATAAACTATTAAGGATTAAAAAAACTAGAACCTTTTTTACTTTCACTTACCTATATATTAAATATATAGTAAGGGAAAGTATTGCGATTGTGAAAAATTTCGAATTCCGGATTAAAACGTAATTACACGTTTTAGAGTCCCCTGAGCCCAAATAACGAAATCCCACGAAATGGTCAGTGATGTGACGCCCACGATATGACAGAAAAATTTCATCAAAAGTGGTCTAACTGAGGGGGTACTTCATCTAATAAATTTTGTCTTATTTTTAAGTTGTTTTTTTCGATTTTCTCAAAAACAGCTCTTAACGATTTTGATAAAACTTGATATTTGATGTATTTATATGCTCGGGTTATGACTACAAAAATTTTATCAAAATTGATCAACCGGAGAGGGTTATATGGAGGAATTACCTGTCTCTCATTTCACCTAAAAATAAGAAACAGCGATATATGAAATATGAAAAAAATCAAGTAAACATATAGAGGAGAAGAAAAAAAAAAATTCCGTCAACTCATGAAACACGTTGAACTCACGCATGCCCATTATGCCTTTAATGCATCAAAAGAAAGAGCACATAATGCCAAAAAAGATCGACACCTGTTGCAGCTTTCTCACTTAAATATTTTTGAGACCCAGCCCTAAAACTATTTTTAAATTGCAGCTATTGTATGTGCAAAATTTTTCAATCTTACAAATCCATTCTTTCTCTGTTCAAGATTCAGTATACATTTAGCCACCATATGCTAAACTAACTCATTTATATATGTTTTATTTTAGATCAAAATGGGTGTTTTTTAAAGATATTTCATTTTTTGTCGTATGATTTATCGAAAGAGAGAGAGAGAGTAGAATGATGAATAAGATGACATCTATTCCTCCTTTCTACCTTCAATAATTTTTGAGCTCTGTTTTTGCTTTTCTTTTTAATTACTTTATTACTAATTTATGTCCAATAAAAATCTCAAATTCTGTATTTTTATTTACATTGATGCATGCAACAAATGCCCCCAAATTAAAAAAAATTTGAGACCTATAGGTTCGATATTGTTTTTAAACTGATTGATTTATTATGAAATGATCCTACCATTTATTTTATTTAAAATATTTATTTTTAAAAAATAAAAATTCACTTTATCATTACTTTACTACTTAAATTACTTCCAACTTATAAATCAACTTTCACTATCCCTCCTTAGCTGAACTTTATTTTTACTTATAGTAGTGGGGTTGGTGAAAGTGAGCTGCGTGCTCTGCACCAGTTCTTTATTAAATGCAGAAAAGAATATATATAAAGGATAACTATCTAAATTCATAAGTTTAAAATATAAAAAATATGATTAACAATTAACCAGAATTTTATTCTTTTAATTAATGGGACAATTAAAATACTTATTAGAGGTAATTAACAACTTAAAGGTTTTTCCTGCTCTATCAGGATTTGCTATGAATTACAAATAATAAATATCTCATAATTAGCAATTATCTATATAAAACTCTAACTTATTCCAAAAATTATTCACACTTAACAAATTTGACTACACTCTAACAAAATAATCATCTAACATTACTTCATTACTATATCTTGAATTCACATCATAAATTTAAAATAATTTAATAATTTTGTGGTACAAGTGCTCGGTTTTACTTATTAAATATATTTCTACAAGCTAACATCTTGTCTTCTATATAATAATTTATTTCGAAATGAATGTTCATAAAGACTTAAATTTGCTCTAATACCATCTTAACTTATTTCCATTGACATTTATTAACAATAATCAATATCTCTTTCACTTGACCAGATGCTCTAATCAAGTATTTAAGGATAAAATTCTGTACTTCATATACAGATTTTTCATATTTATTTTACATTATTATGAAAGGAATGTTAAAGTATATCTGTACAAAACAACACATTTACACATAATTTACAAGGAAGAACGCCTAAGAACAATTATTTTAATTAATAAACAATGTTACCTCTTATCTTTATTCATATATTTTAATATTATTACTATCTCCAAATATTACATGTGGACTGTTTCTGGAATAATGAATTAGATTTTTTTTAATTTTTCAAACTCAAAGTTCATATCTGAATTACATATAAACAAAACCCAGGTAATGTTTTAATGAATGTGCATGATAGATTGACAAAATTACAAATTTATTGGTCCTTTTTCATTCGGTTGCTAGTCATTCTATATATAATTGAATCTCTACCAGGATCCATTTGAGCGATACCAACTGGAAAAGAAATAAAAATGTTGTTCTTTGAAAACATTATTAGTAAATATAAATTAATAATTTGCTTAAAACAAAATTTTTGCACCTTACACACTTTACGCTGTAAGCACATATATGTAAAGCCACAATATCACCGAGGCAACACTGAACGGAATGCCACTTAATACTTGTTTATTATCCCACATCACATGCGCTTTGTCATACATGAATGTAGCATGCGTTTGAAGTAATTCAAAGTAGGAAACTTCAGTTGTCATTTTAAAAAAGTAATCATCGGATTGTTTCGTGATACGGTATGTTTAAATTTTTAGTTAGATTTTATAATTAAACTTAGATATCAAGATATCTTTTTAATGCTTGGATAAATGTGTAGGTAATAGATAAATTAATATTCAGTAGGAATATACATTTGTCAATTTATAAAATGTTCTCAAAAAATTCATATAGTATTCCTTAGGTTACCTAAAACTATTTTTTATGCTGTAATTGATACATTTTTTCATCAACTGATGATTTCCTTTTACGGCGCCTCGTCGGTCCAGCAACTTGCAATGAAATGCTGTTCGCAAATTTCTTTTTTTTAAAACTTCATCACCTTACAATTATGGTATGATCCGCAATTATGACATATAGATTTCGCATAGGAGAGGCTGCCAGTAAAATGTTTACAGCTGTTGTGGGGGACGGAGGGGGTTCTGACTATAGAGGTATTCTGATTATGTAAGGCTCACTCAATTAGTTTTTCTAATATAACTTATTGGAAAATTAATTTTTATTTTATTTTTTTATAAAATGCTTAATACATATTGTAAATAAATGAATACGAATGCATAAAATCTGTAGCTTTTGTTTCTCATATTTTATAGGGGGAAGCCAATGTTACCCATTAATAAATTTATTAAGTATTAAGTATAATAATTATATTTATCTGATCGTTGTTTCAACTTATCCTTTTTAATTGTAATTTCCTTGATTTTACTATTCTATAATTTGGGGGAATTTTGGAAATCGTCAGTAAAACCAGTAGTTATTTCATTCATCTACTCCATGTTGCATGCATCAAGCCACAATCCGTTGGCTGTTGGATAGGTGACAAGGCTGTTGACACCTTGCATCATGTAGCAAGATGGCGCAATAGGCAGGCACACTGGTCAACTTGTAGCATGCGGCAAGGAGACATATTTTTTGTAGCATTATGTTGCTTCTATGGAAAGACTGTGTGTAGCATGCGTCAATACCGCATGCTACATGTTGCCAAAAAGTTGCCTCACTGGAATTGGGTATTAAGGGACTTTGAGGGTGTCTGACCGTTTAGGCTTGAATTCCATAGAGTTCATTTCATGGTACCTTCAAATCTTCAGGTTCTCAAAAAATTTATGTATAATAATAAAAAAAAAGGAAAAAGAAAATAATTTACCTGAGCAAGCGAGCAGAATAAGGATAAAAGCTACGGTTGTCCAAAGGAAAATGTTGAACATAACTGGAAAATCATCATCAGTGTCAGTGTCATCAGGGGTAGGTGTAGTGGGATTCTATGAACAAAATTATTATTATGGTTTATGTAGTAACTAATAAATTAAATATATTAGTCTTTAACATGTTTCATTCAGTAGTCATTCAAATAGAGATTTTCAATCATTTTATCGTAATAACAACGATAATTTCTTCATATTCAGTAGAATCCTGTTATTTCACATGATTATAATGATGATAAAAACAATATAATTTTAGTTCCACTTAATGTAATGTTTTGAATTAAAAAAAAAAGGTTGATTCTTAAACCTTTTAAAAGAAGGAGAAAGGATTGAGTGAGAAATAAGCATATATAAGAATTTCCTTAGTTTATCTTTCCTTTTGTTCGTTGCGCTCTTTTTGTCGAATATGGTGTTATTTTTCTGTTTGGTTTTTTAAATGTCTCTGAAAAGGTTTAAACAATCTCTTTCAATCAAGGAAAAACAATATATCATTAGTGCTCCCAGCAATAAAAAAAAAAAAAATTATAGTGTCGAAATGTTTTTATGTTCCTCGGTCAACTACTATTCATTTAAAAAAAAAAAAACCTCTTCTCTGGCTATGAGCAATAAACATAGCAGAGTACTAAAAATAACATGGCATCAACATAACACTTCAAGACAGTATCAAATGTACCCAGAACTACAACATTTAAATTTAATCATTCCTAATCATTTCATTCATGTAATAAAAATTACCTGAGTAGAGGAAGCAGTAGTAGAATCAGTTGTAGTAGCTGTTGTTTGTGCCTGCCTTCGGTATCTCCTTGTATGAACAGCATCACTGGACAAAACAGTGAAAATTACCTAAAACCAATACACAGGAATTATTTCTTTTTATCGACCAATATGTTTGTTTGTTTGTTTGTTGGAGTTTAGTGGCGTAAAACCGAACTGGTCATCAACGCCAGTGACTCTTCTTTTTCTGTTTTATTTCTTTATTATTATTATTTTCTAATGACTATTACCTTTTTAATCGCTACTATTTTTTCCTAAGGTGATCTGATCTGTCAAATTTCTGATAGTATGTTGGTGGATTTTAAAAATTTGAAAACTAATTCTATTTTATTATTATCGTCAGTAAGAACCGTTGCTATTTCAGGTTTCAATCCATATCTATTTAGTTTTGACGTGTAGTATGGGCATTCCTGGAAGATATGTTGTATTGAGATGATACTATTGCAATGTTTACATATCGGAGATGTTTGTTTAGTGATGAGGTGCGAGTGTGTGAGTCTTGTATGACCGATCCTAAGCCGGGTCAGCACGACCTCCTCTCTACGGCATTTTCTAACGGATGTACTCCACGGCTTAACATCTCTCTTGATAATTTTTAATTTACACGGTGGGCTCTCATCCCACCACGACTGCCACGCATCTTTAATCTCTTTTTCGAGGGGCTTGCTAAGATCCGACGGAGTTAAAATAGTTTTGCCAGGTCCGGGAAGCGTGAGCGCCTTTTTTGCAGCACGGTCGGCTAGTTCGTTGCCCACGATGCCTATGTGGCTCTGGATCCATATAAACGTTACGGTCTTACCCGAGTCTTTTAGGTCGTTTAGGTAAGTATGTATTTGGGAGATTTGAGGATGGTCTGGGTACATGTTACAAAGGCCTTTTAAAGAGCTTAAAGAGTCTGTAATAATAGAAATATTTTGTTGATTTATGGTCATACAAAAGCGTAGAGCTGCTGTTATTGCGGTTAGTTCGGCGGTAAATATACTGCATAATTTATGTAATTTGATTTTGAAAGTGTAATTATTTGTGACGAAGGATGATGCTGTTGATTGCATTGATTTCGAGCCGTCTGTATAAACAATAAAGTTTTCCGGTATATTTTGAAGAATGTGTGTGAAATGAGCTTGGTATTCAGCTGGATCTGTACTATTTTTGGAGTATTTAGTGAGGTCTAACAATATTTTGGGATATTGGTTGGTCCAAGGTGGTCTGGTATTTTCGGCTGGACAGAGTTTTACTGTTTTGAGGAAAGAGATAGCCGAGGAGATTCTTTCAGATAACGGTAGAGTTGAATTTCGTTTTTGTTGAAATGCGGAAGAGAATTTTGATGCAAAAATATATTTGTGAGTAGGATTCCCTGTCTGTTGATGCAATTTTGAGGCATATTTAACCGCTAATTTCGATCTTCTAAACGAAAGGGGTGGCAGACCGGATTCCGAGCACAGACTAAGGATGGGGCTTGTTCGAAACGCTCCTGTCGCTATTCGGATCCCAGCGTGGTGCACCGCATCGAGCTTTCTCAGTATTTGAGGATCGACCAATATGAAAACAATAGGAATAATTATTTATATTATTAACAAGATAAGCAACATAATATTTATTTAAGTTTAACTTAATTCTTAATTAACTACATAGCTTCTCATTGAAAAATCTCATTTCCTGAAAAAAAATAACACCTTTGCCCTTCACAGGCCACCCAACAGATGTGAAGCATTGTGATGATATAGTTTAAAATTAATGAAAACTAAGAAAATTAAATGATTATCAGGATTTTCAGTTAAAAATTTTTTATTTCGGAAAGCCAACATATCTAGTGCTCCACGCTTAATTACAACAGTTGCTATATCGGTGAAACCAAAAATTATTTTAAAAAACGTATTTAACAACATAAATACAGTATTTCCACGCGAAATTCGTCAACGTCTAAATTAGCAGAACATGCCATTGCCCACAACCATTCCTTTGACTTTGAGAACCCCTCCATATTAGCTACTGTACCAAACCACGATAAACGACTCCTCTCAGAAACCATATTCATCCATTGGAAAAAAATAAACGTGTAAATCATAAAACATATAAAGAGATAATTTCATCCACTTACTCTATCATCTTCCACATCCTCAAATCCTCGTTTTGATTTCATAGGTACCCACAATTATCGATGTACCTCTGTATTATTATTATTTTATAACTTCCTTCTGTATATTTTTCAATTTTGTATGCATTGTTACCTTATGTACTATCTCAATTTTGTGTTATTATTGAGTCCAGACATAATAATTTGTATACAGTACCATCTATTTTGTTGGTTTTTAATATTTTCTTTTCACTTGTTTCATATAGCCATTCACTTCAAAAGCGTTGAGTTTCCCTGTAATAAACCTTTGAAGTTGGCAAACTAACCCCCTACCACTACATCTCCCTTATTTTACCTTCAGTCTTTGTATCACCCTGGACTCAAAAGGTAAATATCATATTTTATTTTATCTTGCCAACCAGCCACTTATTTAAATATTCATGTATAATGCTTACCATTTTTTATATTATTATCAGTTTTGTAAAGTATTCAGTTATTGCCATCTTCTAGCATAGATACTCATATATTTGTTTTCTTTTAGCCCTGATGAAGATCCACAAGTTGGATCGAAATGTTGGCTTTCCAAAATAAAATAGTTTTAACTGAAAATCCTGATAATCATTTAACCTATTGTAAAGAATTAATATATTTTTCTAATCATCTTAGGTAAAGATTTAGTGGAATTAAACTCCTTATACAACAATTTGACCTATGAATGAAAAGTGTTCCAAATTTCATGATCAGAATACCGATATAAATTAAACTCCATCTCTCATAATTATATATCCGTAATATTTATGGGGAATTAACTTCCTCTTACTTTTGACAATAGTACAATTTATTTGAACTATAAACCACAAGTGTTTCAAATTTCTTGAAATTTGATAAACCAATAAAAATTCAGTTTTTCTTTTATATAATTATAATCGATGCCGATACCACAACTCGCTTCCCACACACCTCCATCCACAGACCGCCATCCAGACCCAACTTCGCCAGACCTGCTTTTAAGCAATCGTCGCACCTCCGCCTCGGCTTGCCCCTTGGACGTTTCCCAGACAGTAGAGTACTTCTTAATTTTTTAGGAATTCGTACACCACCAATTTTTTCAATTTAATGCCCATTTTATTTGCCGCGCAGCAATCACCTCAATTATATTTACCGGATACATTTCACTCAGTTCAGCATTTTGTAAATGTCTAAATTCTCCGGTTGATTTGTCCTCTTCGGTCCAAATATTTTATGCAATACTCTGTTTTCTAAAACCCTCAGCCTTTGCTCATCCCTCAATCACATTTTAATTTAATTTTTTTTAATTCATATTTTTAATTTAAATTTAAAAAAATTAATTATTTAGAGAATACAAACATTCCCTAACTGGTTCCATTAACAATTACATACCTTATCATCATATGCTGTGGTAAATACTTCTGAGAGGAGGAGAACTGAAGAAGAGACAAGCCTTTTAGCTTCAAGAACTTGCTTTGATGTGATACCATACATGTCCACAAGACTATGAAGTCCTGGTACAGTAAACCAATGAATATCTGGAAGTCCATCGACATTCACGCCTTTGTCTGCAATCTAAAACAGGAGTTTAGATATCAAATTAACTCTAGCCAAGTCAAAAATAAATCTATTCGATACATGGTTTTAGACAGATAATATTTTTTTAAAGCAATCTTAGCGAACACCTTATTGGAATAATCCATTAACCTGCATAGCTACAACTCCAGGATTTTAAGTCTGCTTGAGTTTAACTATCAGTATAAACGACAAACAAGGATGAACAGCCTTTTACGTAAAAAAGATATTGCTGTTTTTATATATTTTAATCTGGAAAAATATAGAATGTGGAATTCTTAAAGCATATAACATACAGAAAGTGTCTTTTGCATTAAAAAAATATAATATAAAACTTGTACCTATTTTAAGCACTGAATGGACTTACTTCAGTAAAGTAGGCCAACAGCTCTGCAAGGTATTGACTTGGGAAGGACTGCACAATCGTTATTTTTGGTATCCCTACCTAGCCTTGTGTGGCAAAAAAGGGGTTACCCCGCAGGTATAACCAACCTATTCTAGCCATAATGGGAGGGTCGAGATTAATTGTGGGGTCTGCTACGAAATAAAAGATAACACACCCAAAGTGGATTCTAATGAATTTTGCCATCAGACACGATAATGTCAAAGAGGGTCATAACAAACACATGATCATCATTAAATGCATCACACTTAACAATATTTGTATCTACTTTAAGGACAAAGAACGCCTAAACAGCATTTATAGATTAGTCAACTGTAGATTGTATGCTTTTATTAGATAAAAGCATATTTTTATGCTTTCTTAGATAAAAAAAAAAAAAAATGATAAGGGAAAGCAGTACACATGACAATAATAGATGAATAGCCTTCAACTTACTTTGGAGGTAATGGCATCCAATGTGTTGATCTGATCAATGAAAGCTTTGTCTTCAGGAGATGACATTTTTAAATATTCTACACTTGGAGAATCTCTCTGAGCCAGAGTTCCATATACTTCAACCTAAAAAATGATAAGAGAGTGTAAAGATATCAACAGTTACATTAAGGATACTACTGAACTTTTTTTTTAAATGACCTTAGAGCAAAAATAAAATTGATACATTAACTTAGATGTTTGAGAGTTAATAACACGCTTTAGGATATTCATGACAACTGAGAATACCAGAGAAAGGAAAACGATTTCTAAACTCAGCTATGCTATTCATAAAAATCTTAAAATTCATTGAGGGAATTAACGATCTCTTTATTCAATGTTTAAACCACTGATGACACATCATTGTACAATTAATATTACTCATGATAATTAAAAATGTAAGATTTATAATTCTTAGATTTTTATTTTATAAAATCATGAACAGCTGAATATCTGAACAAAAGTACATTGCCAAAAAAATTTTTAGGTAATGTCTAAGCTAAAACTCATGTTACCTTCCATTAATAATAATGAAGACTTTATTGATTGTCCCGGGAACTAGTCCCTTAGGAACAAACTATACAGATACATATAATAGGCTTCAGTGCCTTAGAGTACTATATAAGAAAACAATAAAAACAAACAAATGGAGCAAATTAAAATGATAAAAATAAACAAAAAAAAAAAAGCTGAGAAAAAAAATTATAAATAATAAGGAAATCTTCTTGTAATAAAAAAAAAAATTAAAACTAAGTAAATCCTTATTGACTTACAATGAAAAATAACTTATATACACTTATTTACACATACACTAAATGGAACATATATTTTAAGGATAAATAAATAATAAAGGCCTATACCAATTTACAGTTGAACTGGTTACAATTGTTCGGGGAAACTGGGTGGAAAGGAGGTGATCGAACAGGCGGGATTTAAAGGTAGGGAGTGTGTTGGAATGACGAATAAAAGGGGGGATAGAGTTCCATAGGTATGAGGACCGGATAATGATAGATCTTTCAAAAGCTGACATTCGGTGGGCCGGAGTGTATAGATCTGAAGACCTGGAACGGGTATTGCGGGAATGGACAGAGGATTTGAAATTAGGTCAAAACTCAAATATAAATTGTACAAAAAAATAGCAAGTATTCTTAATAGTATATCGATTTCTATAACCCTGAAAGATTTCACTGATTGATGAATTCCTTCGATAGATTAAATTTGAATTTAGAAACTATGGTGCTAATATCAGAATAGTAAATAACTTCACCATTCTTATTCTGTTGCAACTAGAATGTGTAGTATGGATTATCTTACACATTACCAATGCATTTTAAATATACCAAGGTCAATACTTATTCCATAGTACTACAAAGATTTATGGATATGTGCTGCAAATTCATCATCAACTCATTTATCATGGGTAGAATATAATATTGGTTTCTCGATTGATAATGCAGAGGTGTTGCCACAACACACTTAGATAACACAGCTTCATTTATATATTCTAAATATTATTATAAGCTATACCATTAACAAGTATTTTAAACACATATACTTACAGCTTTACTGGGATCATTAAGATTGACATAATTAAGAGTCAGGTTATCAGCAGTCGGAAATCTATCCGCCATACGATTAGAGATCGCATGCCAAGTGCTTTCCAGACTCTCATCAGTATTTAAAGGATATGTTCGCCCCTGAACGGAGTCCAAAGATGCAACTCCCGACACAGCAACTACAACAACTCCTTCAGCAAAGTTGAAGGGGTCCTTAATAACCATTCCAGACCAACGAGGACCCTAAAAAGCATTGTTATTTGAGTGATGTACAGTATCTTTTTTCATCTGAGTTTTATCTTATAAAATATAACTATAACTTCAAAATATAGTCTATAAACCCACTTTAAAACAAAAAAGAATTGGTAAAAGATAAAACATTTTCAAAACAGACTAAAAAAAGATTTACTACAGCAATTTAATATTACGATGGATAAATTCGGACTAAGGATTTCTGATCATAATTAAAAAAAATTATGAGGTGGATAATACACTCATGGCCAAAAAAAAAAAACTGGTGCTAGATAAAGGTATAAGAGGAAGACATTGACTGAAATGCAATATTTGTTAATTTTGGGTTTTGTGATCTCTATTAATATTACTTACAATAACTCACAATGCAATGCAACTCACAATCCTTGCCCATAGATCTCTCCAATGGATAAATACTCAGTAAGGCAATGTACATCTTTATTTTGTTATACATTTTCCTTCTTGCTAAAAGTTTATTCTTAATTTTCTTACATCTACAGCTGTAGAAACCACCTGTCAACAGTGAACTGCAAGCCAGGGAAACTCTATTGCATGCATAATAACGAGAAGGCTTGTAGATGTAAACCCATACTCTGATTCCCCAACAACAGATCCTTAGCTGACAGAACCTCATCGAAGTTCTCACCTTCAATTTTACCAAGAACATGCTATCTGAATGGGCCTCTGTTATGTTCAGTGATAAAACAGGATTTAGCTTGTATGCACAGAATTGCCGAGAAAGAATGTGCAGAAGAAATGGAAAGCAGAGCGGAGAAAGCAATACCGCTAAAACAGTGAGTTTTGAAGGTGGGTCTGTCAAGGTGTGGAGAGGCATCACATCACAAGCAAGTACAGACCTGCACGTGTCGTTCAACAGAGTGTTTCAGTATATCATGGAGTTTCTAGAGGAATATTGATGATCCCATTTTTGCCTAATACACGCTAATGCCTGGCCACACACAGCAGATGTCATGAAAGAGTACCTGGATGAAGTCTGCAATTGTATTCTGCAGAGGCCAGCTTGAAGCCCAGACTAAACCCAATGGATCAGGTATGGGACAAGTTATGGACAAGCCCTCCAAGACGTAGGGACTGGCCTATTGGAAAAATGGGTAGGATATGTCATATCCCAGGAATTGGTAGCGATCATCATTAAAGATGGATGCTGTCATCAGAACTAAAGTAGCAACCCAGTAGTGAGGACACATTTTTTTGGTTGAGTCAAGTTTCAAAATATTAAGAAGTAAAATTTAATTTTTATCTAAACAAATTAAATTTTACTTCTTTTTATGAATAATTATGTTCCATTATGCCATTTCTTCTTAATTTGCCTAGTGTTTCATGGAAGCACATAATATATACTTTTCAAGGAAAAAATTGGGAAGTTTCCAAAATAATACTAACAAAAAAAAACAAGCTGTGCCGGTTCATTTTTGATTAATTGTCAGGAATTTTAGTTTTTGTAACTTTGTTAATACAACTGCCAACATTTCGACCAAATCATGTGGGTCGTCAAGAAAAATAGGTGAGTCTTAAAGGGTTTCAAAAACACTCCAAACCTTCAGGGAATGATCCAAGATAATAAAATTATATTTATGGATTCAAGGATAGATAATTTTTAACTAGTACTCCTGGAACACGAATTGAAAACAAATACAGTGGACCTTCCCTTAGACGTATATCATTAGGGAATGACAAAATGTCCCCTTATTAAAAGTGTCCGCTTGTTAGAACATTTTATATACAAACCTAATGAAAGACTATGCAAACATCGGAAAAAAATCAACTCTGCTCGCGGTCAAATTAATTTTTTGTTTCAAAGTGCGAGCGAGAGTCTGGAGTGAAAAATGGTGTATCTTTTTCACTTTTATTAGTTCCGATTTTTCATTTAAGTTGAAACATGTTTTGTGGAGCCATTTTTATAAATAATTCTAGTAAACCATTTTATTTTAAAACAAGACAATCTAAATTTTACTAAAACACGAAATGTAACTCGCTGTGATGTTATCTGCAAACTGAATAAAAATTGTTTCAACAAAAACGAGTGCTAAACTGGTTGGGGATATAATAAAATTCTTGGAAACATTAATGTCTCACAGGAAACCACACTTAGCCTTTCTTTTAAATAAGATTCTAAAAAATTATTTTTGACAGGTTACCTCCACTCCAACCCTTGGCCTGCAGTCCGCTTGAGAGAGATTTTTTTCGAAAAAAGAAAGAACTAAATCTGTGCGTGACTGTTTATTAGAAGTTAAATTTAATGTAAAGTAAATGGAGGGAAGCCAGGGAAATTCAAACTGTCCCCTTATATGTCCGTTTATTAGAAGTGTCCCTGAGGGAAGTTCCACTGTAAAGAACTAGCTAATTAAAAACATGAAATATATATCTGTGCTCAAACAGAAAAATGGTCACTTTTCCTAAAAAAGCAAGTTTTTCCACATTCTTGAGTTTTAATAGTTAATTTTTAGGAAGTGGTAAAAGTTCAAAAGTTCTGTTTACTTATTGAGAAAAGAACAACAATAAATTGTAAAAAGTCAAAAGCTAACAGAATGGGGCAAAATGTCTCATAAAATTAAATGAAATGGCATAACATTTTACCATCTTAGCACAGATATATATATAAAACGTAAAAGAGAACTATAATTAAAAACTAAAAGAAAGTTTGTTAACGTACTTCAGGTACAGTGAAACCACAGGCTGAAGATAATACATTTTTCACCGAACTTAAATCAAGTTGTTCTTGGCCAGCAAAACTAATTGATTCAGGAGTTTGTAAAATACAAAATTCACCAGCTCCATTGACTGCAAAATAAATAAAAGCTTAATGTTAAAAAGTGGGTGTGTCCACTTTAGCCTTGCAATGTTATAACCTTACACTTCACATTTTCAATTTTATTTTTTTTACTTTTAATAACTTTAACATTATCAACTTGAAACTTTTACCAGTTATACAGGAATTAAATGATGATAATAGACTTATTGACATACTTAGTGATATGAAAAACCAATAATGGACACTATCTTCTTATATACATTGTCAAAACTTACCATAAATAAAAAGACATGAACAAATAAATAATTTAATCGAGAACATTATAGAAGGGCTATGATAGGTCTACAATAATAGACCCAATAAATAACCTACAGCTAACTAATAACACACGAAGTAGGGACTTCAGGACTAGACCAGCTGTAACAGCCCAAAGAGGTTCAACATCACCATCCCATAATGCAATTTCATCTAGTTACTAAAAGGCGCTCAGTTCAAAGCATAAATTCGTTATTATTAAATTACCATCACGATCTCTTCACATTTCTTGTAATAAAGTGAAGTTATATCTTCATTATTGCAAAAAATCCCGTGCGATAGACGCATCACACAACTTTCACTTACCGCCCTCCTCTAAAAATATGTATATGCTTGGAGTAGGTCTTTTCGAGTTAGAGGCATAGGAACGTAAGCATAACTCATTTTTCCGCAAAAATTATAAAAATATGCATTCTGGTTTCGATAATCTGTTTTAGCGAAACTACTTAAAGTAACTCAGTCTACACGAAATTTCATGCGTCTTTATTTCAAAGGACATATAAAATACTGAGCCAAACTGAAAAATGTCGAGTTTGTTTGCCAATAAAAGTTTATGACAACTAGGGATGGTGCGTAATTGCCGGAACGGCTCCACGGAACCTAATACGTGCCCGGAGCTGTTAGGAACAGTTCCAACATGGATGACTTAACGGCTCCGGTCGAAGCTGTCTGCTTTCTCCTTCCTTCACTAGACTCTTGGGAGCTGGAACCGGAGCTGTTAGTGTACTATACTAGCTCCGACTCGGAGCTGTTTAACCTCTTCCCACCCATTGGTTCTAAAGGAGCTGGAGTCGGAGCTGTTAGCATATCAGTTCCGAGACTAGCTCCGACTCGGAGCTGTTAGCTTATTAGTTCCGAGACTAGCTCCGACTCGGAGCTGTTAGCTTTTTAGTTCCGAGACTAGCTCCGACTCGGAGCTGTTAGCTTATTAGTTCCGAGACTAGCTCCGACTCGGAGCTGTTAGCTTATTAGTTCCGAGACTAGCTCCGACTCGGAGCTGTTAGCTTATTAGTTTCGAGGCTGGTCGGAGCTGTTTAACCTTTCCTCGCCCATTGATTCTAACGGAGCTGTTAGCTTATAAGTTCCGAGGCTCTCTTCGGAATGGAGCCTCAGTGCAAATGTTCATGAAATTAGTTTGGAATTCTTGATTTGACATTGCAACTAATTTTTAAGCCAGCATATTATGGTTGTCTAAGAAGCAATTTCTATTTATCTTTGTTTTTGTAAGATCACCGTCTTTCATTTCTTTATTTATTTAAAATAAAATAAAACACAATTTCAATTTTTTCTAATATATGATCTTTAAAAAAATTAATATGTTAATATTTTTTTAGATAAACCATTAAATGGATAGGGAAGTTATAACTCGATAAAGGCATTATTTATTAAAATCCTAAATTCTTCTTAACATTAGCATTGTAGCAATTTCATTCTAATTAATTAAACTGTAAAAATATTTAGTCAAATTGAAAATAAAATGTTTTCTTTTTTCTTAACTATAAAAATAAAAATGCTTTTATTTTTTAATGCTAACATGGAGTCATGACTTGAAGAACAATAAGTTTTATGTACAATATACTTTTTTATTTTTACTAGCAAACGGGTTTTCATTTCATTTTAAGATGTCATCATTTCCATTTTTTTAACCTGGCTTAGTAAACGCTAACAAAAAATCGTAATTTTTTTGTTTAAATAAATTTTATTCACATCCATACATATAATATACAGTGAGAGATATACAATGTATAAAATAAATATACATGTTTATATCTACATACTTTATTTTGTTATCTGCTTATTATGTTTATTGGCACACAATTATTTATTTAAATTATAAATTGAAAAATCTAATTATAAATTATATAATTAAAGATTATAAATAACGATTTAATTTTTATTTGTAAAAATTAGAAATAATAAAAAGTTTTACTTGATAACTTGATATTCTTTACATTCTTATTTTTTAAATATCATTATTATTTAAATAATATTAAATTATATGACACTATATTATATTAATATAATATTAAATTATCCCCTGGATTCCTTTCCTATTTATGTTCCTTGGAAAGTAGTTTAACTTTTGAAAAGGTGGAGCTAGAGGTCTACCTACACTGGTGGAATTTACTCTCGGAACCTATAGGTGGAACTGGAACGGTTAAGGGAACCTAATACGCAGTCGGAACTGGAACGGTTGGATCTAATACGTCATTTAAACGTTCCGTAACATCCCTAATGACAACCCATCTGAGATGGCAGACTTTCATATCTGTGGTACCTATATGGGATAATGAGTACATATTCAAATATTTATTTCGAGGTTGTAAGTTTTATTCTGATCTCGAATCATTTGGCTGAAAATTTGCCTAACCTACGATGCTGTTGCATTAATAAAGTTTTATTTTTATTGTGAAATAAATATATGTTAAAAAAAAAACATATCTATTTTGAAATATGTACGTACAAAAAAAAAATTATTTTAAAACCATCGTCTGAAGGTATGTAGGGGGCAAATAGTGGTGTCGGCATCGAATCTTCAGGTTCGATAAGCCTTGTTTATTTAAAAAACAACAACTTCTTCCACTTTACTTAGGCTCTATAAAAGAGCTATTATAATAAACTAAAACTATAATAGTAAATTTGTTAAAATATTACCTTTTACATGGGATCTTTGTTATATTATTATAAATGTCTTGCCTATGGTAGATTTGTAGATCTGGAATTAAAGATCGATAGTCTAAATTTTTCATTTCTGAAAATATTTGACATTTTAGTTAAAAAAATTATGATATTAAAATAAACATTGGAAATGAGCTATTTCTTTCAATTAAATAGTTATCAACAATGAATTTCAGGTGTGTTGTGATGAAATGAAATGACTCCGATGCCACGATGTTTATATAGTAGGGGCTGCGGGATGAAGGGCTTCATGCCAAACTGGCCCTACAGAAGAAACCACGGCTGACATTAAAACTTACCTGATATTATAGAATTCTTGACTCTCATTAAACATAGAGTTTTTTAGCATGAGACAAAATGAAAGTAATGAAAGGAAAATTAGACAACATTTATTAAATAAAGTGCCCCCTCCGTTTGACCAATTTTAATGAAAATTTGGCTGGCACATCGCGGGCATGTACATGCACCAAATACCAAATGAAACTAGTTTCAGGTTCGTACAGTTTATAGTGTTTGAACTACTCTGTCCAAACACACATAAACACACACACCCACACATACACACACACACACACACACACACACACACACACACACACACACACACACACACACACACACACACACACACACACACAGGCGCGCGCGCGCGCGCACGCATTTCGCTGGTCTTGGTTATTTGGACTCAGGGGACTCCAAAACGTGTATTTCCGTTGAAAACCGGAAGTCGAAATTTTTCACGATCGCAATACTTCCACTTACTAAATACTTCTTATATAAGTAAGTGAAAAAAAAAATGAAGGAAGGACATGCGCAGTAAATAGTTTGCTAGCTATCAACTTGCTTTAATAGCTTATAAAGTATAACATACTTTATGTTATACACTTACTAACAAAAGTCTCTGCACAGCCTCCAGCTTTTTTTTTATTTTACCTAAAGATAGGTTATGAGCCAGATATTGGCAATGAAACTCACACATTTTTTACATAATTTAATCTATTTTAATTAACAATAATCAAATTTAGTAAAATTTATTTAACTTATAATTTATGAGGAAAATTGCATAAAATGTCAGAATATTGATGCGCCAAAAGTCCCTGCACACATCATTTTTCTTCAACTTGAAGCTTAATTATTGATGCCAAATCAACTTTAATAGGTAGTCGTTCCTACCTTATTTCTTATCACTTCTCATAATCTATTTGGCATGGTGTGAACTAGTTTTTTGTAGTTTCTGGAGTAATTTTACTCCACAATTCCTTTAGTACTCTTTTTAAGTGGTCTGTGTTCTTTATTTTAATTTTTACTTTCTGACGGCCTAGTTGATCCCACAGATGTTGTATTGGATTAAGATTAGGAGACTAGGGAGGTGTTTTAAGTTGCTGTGGAGCATTGTAGAGCAACTATTCTTGAACTTTCCGCGCTGTCGTTATCTTGTTGAAAAATGAATTTGTCCTGGAGATCAAACTTCATTAAACTTTCCGGTAAATTACTCCTCAAAATATTTATATAAACGTGTTGGTCCATTATTCCGTCGATAAATTTCAAATTACCAACTCCAGCAGCACATATACACCCCCAAACCAAAACACTCCCTCCACCATGTTTCACAGTACCAAGTATGTTTTTTTCCAGGAGCTCTTTGTTAGGTTTTCTCAAAACTTTTCCCCTTCCATCTGATCCGTGAATGTTAAATTTACTCTCGTCAATAAATAAAACACGTTCCTAGAACTATAAGGGCTTGTTTACATGTTCCTTTGCGAACTGTAGTTTCAATATCCGGTTCGTTTACTAATGAATGGCTTACACCTAGGCTTACGCACATTATAGCCAGCTTTCTTTAGGGTTCTTCTAATGGTTTGTGCAGATACCCCAATCTTGTAAAGTTCTTACACCATACCTGCTAAATTTAGAGCACTTGCGTGGGGTTTTTCGGCCAAAGTCCTTATGATAGCCCTCTTGTGGTGAGCTTGGAGTACGGGGGGCGGCCAGAGCGGTATCTACTTTCCATTGTACTCAATTCTTCATACCGTTTTAGGACATGCCTTACCGTATTATAGCCCCTGTCGACGATTTGTCCTATTTACCTGTATGAGTCGTATGAGTTTCCTCAAATTTACAATTTGGTCGGGAATCGGTGTTGGAACCTCCATTTTTTATCACACTTTAAACTGTTTGGGCCCAAATTAACACTGGCAAGTTAGGATTCGCCGGAGAATGAATGGGATATTGTGCAAACTGTATACATATCAGTATCTTGGCTAATTCCACTGCGTGCAGAGACTTTTGGCGCATCAATATTTTGACATTTTATGTAATTGTCATCATAAATTCTAAGTTAAATAAATTATATTAAATGTAATTGTTGGTCATTAAAATAGATTAAATTATGTAAAAAATATGTGAGTTTCGTTGCCCATATCTGGCTCATAAGGTATCTTTAGGTAAAATAAAAAAAAAAGCTTGAGGGTGTGCAGAGACTTTTGTTAGTAAGTGTATATGCCTCATGTTTTTCCAATAAGTTAACATTTTGAGCGATAATTAAATAATTATATTGGGGTGCACTGAGTCCAAATAACCAAATCCCACGAAATGGTTTGTGTTTGTGACCCCAGCGATGTGACAGAAAAAAATCATCAAAAGTGGTCTAACTGAGGGGGTACTTTATTTAATAAATTTTGCCTCATTTTTACGGTTTTTTTCGATTTTCTCAAAAACAGCTCTAAGAATGTTGATCCAACTATGTATTTGGTGTATGTATATGCCCGTGATATCACAGCAAAAATTTCATCAAAATTGGTCAAACGGAGGGGGCACTTTATTTAATAAATTTTGTCTCATTTTCACTTCTTTTTTTTCTCAAAAAGGCTGTAACTATTTTGATTTGATTGAAACTAGGTATTTGATGTATGCCCTCGACGTGACAGCCAAAGTTTCACATCAAATTACCACTGATGAAAATAAAAAATTTATTTTACTTGAGAGAGTAAATACGTGATGCTCAAATCATTACAACATTTTTACTTTCACTTACCTATATATGAAATATATAGTAAGTGGAAGTATTGCGATCGTGAAAATTTTCGACTTCCGGTTTTCAACGGAAATACACGTTTTGGGGTCCCCTGAGTCAAAATAACCAAGTCCCGCGAAATGGTCTGTGTGTGTGTGTGTGCGTGTGTGTGTCTGTGTGTGTGTGTGTGAACAGACTAGCTCAAAAACTATAAACCGTGCGAACCTGAAATTGGGTATTTAGAGTATGTATATGCCCGCGATGTGACAGCAAAAATTTCATCAAATTTGCTCAAAGGGAGGGGGTACTTTATTTAATAACTTTTTAAGTTTTTTTCGATTTTCTCAAAAACGGCTCTAACGATTTTGATTAAACTGAGTATTTGATCTATTGATATGTCCGAGATATGACTGTAAAAATTTCATCAAAATTGATCAACCGGAGGGGGGACTTTACTTAATAAATTTTGTATCATTTTCACGTGTTTTTTTTATTTACTCAAAAACGGTTTTAACGATTTTGATCAAACTTGGTATTTGATGCATTTATATGCCTGAGATATGACTGTGAAAATTTCATCAAAATTGATCAACAGGAGGGGGGACTTTACTTAATAAATTTTGTCCAATTTTTACCTTTTTGATCGATTATCTCAAAAACGGCTTTAACGATTTTTATCAAATTCGTTATGTTTAATGAAAATTAATTGTTATTTAACATCAGCTAAGCTTTATCATTATTAAAATGTTCTGAGGGGGCTTAAATGGGGAAGGGGCCTTTTTTATTTTTCTATAAAGTACCTTTGTTTTAGTTTATATTGAGAAATTAACTGTCTCTCATCATGCCTAAAAATAAGAAATGGCTAAATCAAGTAAACATATACAGGAGAAAAAAAGAAAAATATTCCGTCAACTCATAAAACACCTTGAGCTCACGCATGCGCCGTACGCCTTTAATGACAAACCAATGCGTTATAATTAAAGCTGTTCTGTTCATTTGAGAAGTGGCAATTAACAAAACGCATTAATTTCTAATCTAAGTAAGTTGGTAAGTGAAAGTTGTGTGTTGCGCGCACGCACCAGATTTTTTATTATTCAGTTAGTTTTATTAAGTAACATTAAAAATATTTATTTTAATAATGAATAAATATTTGTTTATTTGTATAAATAAACATCTAATAAATATTTGTTTTTTAAAATAATATTTTTTTTCACTTTCCATAAGGAGGTGCGCTCTTATATTGAAAAAGCTAACGTCTTCGGATTTTTTTGACATGAAAATCAATTCTTAAGCTATAGTGGTAACATAGTGATAGACCGTCATATTATATTAATTTCAAAAGGTTACCTTTTTTAAGATTAGAGCCCTCCAACCGCTTTAAAATATAAATTAACCTTTTTTTTTAATTCTTCACCCTCACGATAACAAAAGAATAAACCCTCATATTCTAGAAATCCCGAAAAGTAAACTTTTTAAAATTGGGGCGCTCCCATTTATCAAATTCAACAACCTGGCGATAACATAAGAATAGATCCCCCATATTAAAGAAATCCTAAAAGGTTAGTTTTTTCAATATTACAGCCTTCCACCCTTATAATTCCGTAAAGCAGTAGGTTTTATTCAGTTTCTGTGCTAATCCGATTTGGAGGCAGTTTTATTATGAGCCGAATTATTCCGCAATGTGATCGGTACCATACAAACTTTATTTCTACTTCCTTCTCTCTTAAGTGCTATATAATGAACCCAATCTCTAATATTATGGAAGTCTTGGGAAGGGACTTGTATTATCAATGGCCAAAACTGCGCTTATAGAGTCAGTTACTACAGCCACCTTTCCGTTGCCGAATGGCCCTATATGTAAACGTGCTTACCTCGTTGTTATTTTGATTTCTTACAAATTTCAATCTTTTTTAATTTTTTGCAAGCATAACTGAAAATTATACGTTTTTAACATAGCGTGAAGCAGAAACTTACCATTTAATAAATTCAAATGATAAGTTAATGTTTAAGAATTGAAGGGCAGATAAACAATATGGTAATTGGGGTCACCTGTGAAACTTGGTCGCGGTTTCGCATCTCGAGGTGGCCCTAGGATTTTTTAATGGGAGTAAAAAATCCTTATCTATGCCGTCCCTCGGATAGGACGTAAAATGGAGGTCCCGAGCCTGCACGGTGTCAGGTACTCGTTTAAGATCCCTATCCTATTTATACCTGGATAGGCAAAATTTAGGACTCCCACTGTAGCATATTCCGATTAGCCTTAGTGGCATAAAGCGACGTTAAAACAAAGAAACAAACAATATGGTAATTTCATTTTTTTTTCAGTAATTTTGTTGACATATTTAAAGTCTAATGCAATTCATCTTTTTCTTGGACCAATAATTTCCACAATTTGAATATTTTGAAAATCACGTTTCATGTAAAATGTTACAGCCTTAATGTAAGCATCTTTTTTTCTCGTTTTTTTTTTTAATGTTAGTACTTAGGTTATATAATTTTCTTTGTTCAAATATTGCAATGGAGGATATTGCATATGTTGTGAAATGTTAACGATTGTAGATGCATTAATTAAGGTCGGTAATGATAATTAGTAATTTGACGATAATGTTTACCCATCCTGGATTATTCATCAAATCAGTAATTATTCCCTATCCTTACTCATAACTATGTACCTACTCATCCATTTAAAACAATTAATGTTTTTGAAACATTAACTGGAATAGCAAGGTATCAAAATAATTTCTGATGCTATAAGAATGAACCATGTATATTTTAACTAATATTACTGTCTTAGAGAAACATACTTTTCTTTTAAGAATTATTATTTATGTTCATTTATATTATATACTAGCTTGGGTGCCCGGCTTCGCTCCGGTAGTTGTGTCGTAGTTTTTATAACAGAAAAACTTTAAATTTAAAGAAAATATAGAAAAAAATTAGCACTTTCTTGAAACTTTTAACACGGTATCAATATTAAGATTCGAGATCTGCAGAGTTCGCCCAAATAAGGAACCCTATATACTTTAAAGGGGGTTGAAAATGGTGAATGAACAATTAATTATGCTGCAACTTTGTCGTGTCACTCGTCGTTTTTGATGGTTTTTATGATTCTGAATCCTATAAGCGCATTCCAAGCAGTCAGCAGATAATAAGTTATTAGATAATAGTTAAAAAAACTATAAAAAAACTACTTCGAGTACAACTTAAGCGTCGACTACTGTGGTTGGCCTTTTAGATCCAGAAGTTTAAAAACTACCGAAGATTCATAGAAACTTTTTTTTTGAAGACCTTTCTTCCAGTTCAACCTCCCTTATGATATCCCCCTCCCCGTAATTTGGCCGGACTGTGCACCTACTATTACAAAGTAAAAACCACAATATCATGAGGGCACAATTTTTTCATCATATTTCTTTTTATCCTGAACTATGAGGGGTGATAAAATCTTACTGAAAAAATGTTGTAATTGGAATTAGTCATTTTGTCGAATGGAATGGTCATCATAAATAGTAAAAAAAAAACGTTTTTTATAATTACATACAATAAGAACACTTCAATTTTTTTTATTTTCGATTTATAATCAGTCAATGCAGCTCTTCTTTTTTTGTTTTATGTCTGTTTTTATTCGCTCACTGTACTACTAAAAAATGTTCACTCATATTGCATTAAATTTACTTAAGTATATGTTATATATTGATTAAATGTAAGTGTTAATCAATTAACCTTCTCATGAGAAAATTTATTTTTTAAGGTATCCAATCGGTTTTCTAATTGATTGCAGATATGTAAAATCATTATATTATTTGAAACAAAAAGGTGAAACTAATTATTTTCGCTTGATTTTTTAGTAATTTAAAAAGAACAGCTGACAAAATAGATAACCTTAAACAACAAACTGAACGGAACGAATGAACAATAAACATTGAGTGAAACACACCCTAGCGCTTCCTGGTAGTCTGCAGCTCGAACTAAATTTTTCATTCATAAACTCGCATGTCATTCTAAGGTAGACTAATTAAATGGTGCGAGAGGCTCCAAATTCCAGTCCTTTTCTCTTCAATTTTATAGCCTTAAAAGAAAAACGGAAACCTTCTTCTCCGTTAGTGGTTATATAGCACCACGCTGACATAACTTTCTTAAACGTACGTTGAGTCGTTTTTGAGCCTTATCGGCACGCACATTGTACACTTTGCTTTATAATATATATTGATTTATAAATAATTTATTTTTTGAAGAGAAAAGATTTGGCTCCGCCGGGAGTCGAACCCGGGTCTCCTGCGTTACATGCGAGGATGCTAACCGCTACACCACAGAGCTCGGCTCAAGGCAGAGTAAATCCTTCCTCTTCACTGATACCTTAAATAGTGTCAATAAATTGATTTTTCAATAAATTGAAAAAAAAAAATTATTTAAAAATAATTTAAAATTGGTGGTCAGCCACAATTTAAGATTGGATTAATTAAAATATTGATTTATAATATATTCTTCCGAACATAGGAAGTGTGAATTGTTTTTATTTTTTTTCAAGTTAAAGCACAGACGATTTACATTAATTTTTTAGGGTCTTTCAATTTTACTTTGAATTTCCAAGATTATTTTTGGCTTCATTGCCATTCACACGTTTCATGATATCCCGAAGAAATTTTATAAAATCTAGTTTTTTACTATGACAAAACAATCCCTATTACAAAATCTCTAAGTCTTTGAGGACTAGCTATTGGACAATAATAATACAGAGTGTTCGGTAAAATTGATATATCCTAAAATAGTAATATTCCTAAGTAATCCTAAAATACATAATATTTTTTGAATGCGCTTTAAAAATTTCGGAATAAAGCTTTTTGAGTGGGCTTTCCTCAGAATAAGTTTTTGTATATATTTATATTCATTAATTTATGTAAGAGTGAAAAGGGTCATCCTACAGAAAATCTAAAAGATCCATGTGGGTTCATTATTTTGATATTTATCACGAAATTTATTAATTTATCAAAAGTCAATAGAATAAGGTATAATTTCTTTCTTTATTTAAAATCTTTCTATATTTATTTAAAGATAGAATTCGCCCTTCGCCTATAATCCCAATATTTATAGGCGTAATAATCTAGAAATTTATTGCCCTTAAATCCCAAACCTAAACTCCCGATATTTATATGACTTTTCGTTTAGTTGAATACAAAAAATATAATAGGAAAAACACACTTATATTGTGGCAACTTTAAATGAAAGCTATTGAAAGTTCAATTTTACATTGCAATTTCCACTTCGGTAATTTTTGGGAGATTGTAATACTTTCTTTTCTCAACGTTAGGATTCAGTAAAATTCTTAAAATCAAAAATAAGAAACAAGAATTTCTCATCTAAAAATAAGTTAAATCGTTTACTCTTCGCTAATTTATGGGGCATTTTTCCGGGTGAATGGCCAACTCATTTGTTCAGTAAATTTGTCAATTAGTGGGTATCCCACAAATCTATGTTAGGCAACATGAGGATGTCATCCATCTATGTCATCTGTCACCCATCCATATCATCTAGTTTACACATTGAAAGAATAGTTTGAATATAACTTAATGGTATATTGCTTTTTTAAATAGAGTAACATCAAACTAATCCCAATAAGTATAAAATAAATATATTTATTTTTTCATGATTCATATTTCTATGTTTGACCTCTTGGCCATCTCTTACTTTTGTAATCCTTTCATTCTACTTCATTGAGTTTCAACGCCGAGCCAGTGATCAATGCCTCTTCATCGGGGGTCAAAATATTGTTTTCAACGTGACTTACATTCAGCATTTCGATTTTCTCTTTCAGTAAATCTAGCTTTTTAATCAATGAAGAAATGTTTTTTATTGAACTATAGTAAGTTATTGGTTCTCTATTCAATATTTGTTGGCGCTCAAGCAACACGTATCTGATCCCTTCAATATTCTCTGAAAGTTCTTTCATCGTTATTTCCTTTTGGGAAATTTCTTCTTCAGAAGATTCAGTATTTATTACTTTTAAACTATCATTCAACGGTTGGGCTTCTTCGCTATTTTTATTTTTACGTAATTTAGAATATTTTGGATAGCTACATACATTATTGGGACAAGTCGTACCTTTATCTGCTTCAAATTTATCGTCCAGCACATACTCCTCTTCGTTAAGAGGTCCAGTTTCCATGTACATCGGACCAATCGTAACTGATCCTGAAACATTGGATCTATAATTCAGGTCATCGTGAGTTTTGTTTGATAATTCATGTATGAAGCCCCTTTTCTCTATTTCCAATTTAGGGCCTCTGTTAAGATATCTGGGCCAACTGCAAGCAGTTCGAGAACAAGTTTCAAATCCTCTTCTTCTAATAATGGAAACCTTGTTTAAATTGTCCATTTCCAAGTCCAGTTCAGGGGAGATATCATTATCAACGAATATGTTTTCAACAATTCCGTTATTAACCTTAAGACCAACAGTTTCTGATTCGACAATATTATTAATATTATTCAACAAATTTCTAATAATTTTACTATTTCTAATAATTTCAAATATTGCCATAGGATCAACAGAGTCTGATTCGGCAACATCATTGACATTATTCCACGAATTTCTAATAATTTCTAATATTGCCTTAAGATCAAGAGTTTCTGATTCGGCAATATCATTGACATTATTCCACGAATATCTAATAATTTCTAATATTGCTTTAGGATCAACAGTTTCTGATTCGGCAATATCATTAAAATTATTCCACGACTTTCTAATAATTTCTAATATTGCCATAGGATCAACAGTTTCTGTTTCGGCAATATCATTTTTACTATTCCACGAATTTCTAATAATTTCGAATATTGCCTTAGTATCAACAGTTTCTGATTCGGCAATATCATTAAAATTATTCCACGAATTTCTAATTATTTCTAATATTGCCTTAAGATCAACTTTTTCTGATTCGGCAATATCATTGACATTATTCCACGACTTTCTAATAATTTCTAATATTGCCTTAGGATCAACAGTTTCTGATTCGGCAATATCATTAAAATTTTTCCACGAATTTCTAATAATTTCTAATATTGCCTTAGGATCAACAGTTTCTGATTCGGCAATATCATTAAAATTATTCCACGAATTTCTAATAATTTCTAATATTGCCTTAACATCAACATTTTCTGATTCGGCAATATCATTGACATTATTCCACGACTTTCTAATAATTTCTAATATTGCCTTAGGATCAACAGTTTCTGATTCGGCAATATCATTAAAATTATTCCACGAATTTCTAATTATTTCTAATATTGCCTTAGGATCAACAGTTTCTGATTCGGCAATATCATTAAAATTATTCCACGACTTTCTAATAATTTCTAATATTGCCATAGGATCAACAGTTTCTGACTCGGCAATATCGTTGAAATTATTCCACAAATTTCTAATAATTTCTAAAATTTCCTTAGGATTAGCAGTTTCTGATTCGGGAATACCATTTACGTCATTCAACAAATTACGATTATATTCCTGATTTCCGAGTGTTAATTGTTCAACATCGGAGTATGACACGTCTTTGTTGGTGTCGTGTAGGTTTCTACTTTCTCTTAATTTAAATTTTTTTGAAGTAGCACTGATGTTTCTATGAGATATTTTTCTATCTCTGAGGAATATGTTTTCAAAATTTCCTTTAATAACCTTAGGATCAAAAGTTTCTGGTTTGGCAATATCATTTTTATTATTCAACAAATTATGAGTATATTCCTGATTTTTGTTTTTGTTCGTTTCGTTCAGGTCGATGCTACTTTTCAATTTAAGTTTTGTTGGACTAGCCCTGACATTTATAAAAGATATATTTCCATCTACGGGAAATTTAAAACATACTTTTTCATTGCTTACCTTCTTGTCTTCCTTTTTCTCTTTAAGTATTTGTGTTTTTGGATAGCATTCAACCCTACTCAAAGGTAGAAGATCTTCAAATAGATCATACACAATATCAGAGTAACTTAAATTCCTTAATAGTGAAATAGTTCGCCTTAAAGCTCCTTTCTTCTCACAATTATTGTCGGTCGGATCAGATTCTGTATAAGAAGCACCTTCTATGACTGATCCCTCTGATTCTACCTTATCTCGACTCTTCAGAGCGGATCCAGACCAGGATTCTTCAACTGTAGTTGTAGCTAAAATTTATAATTTAAAGTTACTTTCACTAATTCACTTGAATGCGAATAAAATTACCATCTCTGTTGTAAAAGATGCAATATCACCTAAAGCATATGTGGGCAACAACCAGCTCACGAGATTTTGAAAAAGCCAATTAACAGAAAAATATTAAACTATTTACTCATAATCACTCCAAATGAGGAATATTGAGATTAATAATGGCGTCATAACTTCTGGGTGTACCGTTATTTTTATAGATGGAATACAAAAAAGTATATATTCCGCTTACCCAAAAAGGGCGTGGACTAGAGTCGGTAGAGATAGATCAGCCAAAAATACTCTTTGGGATCCAGAAATCAGATTTCTGACCACTCTGGCGCAGTACTTTTGTATCTTAAATCCAATTGGAAAGCGGGATTGAAATTGGTTTCCACTGAGCTGGAAGGTCTCACAACCATTTACGAAAATTTCATTCTGCAATTCGCTCCAAGAGCATTGTGAAATACCAGTTAATGAACTTAGCTGATGAACTAGCAAAGGAAGTTTACAAGTCACTTCTAATTACCAGCCTACCTAGACTGAAGGAAGCCAAAACCATAAACAAAGCAGCGATCATCAGAGGTAGATCAATCATAATCTAAAAAAATCCAGACTTGAAATTCTTTAATAACATCCTACTTATTTAACAACGCGGGAAGGGCAGTGATTCAGGGGATTCTTAAAACCAAAAGACTATGAGTTCGAGTTCCGGGGCCGGAATAATTTAATTACTTAGCATTAATCCGCCCGCTCCCCTGGGCCCCGGGAAAGAAAACCATAGACTTATTTTTTTGACTTCGCACTGTCGAAAATCGACTTGAATCTCACCTCCTCAAAAAATTTCAACGACTTTGTGTCAACGTTGAAGAAGTCTACAAGCTGATCGTTGAATTGGAGATTCTGCGGACTGCTGGCTATAATCTGCCTTGTCCAGACTTAATAATTTTAAAGAGAAGATTGAAGGAGACGAAAAAGGATGAAATATTAATTATATTATAAAGTTAATAATAATAAGTTAATTTTTCGAAGTTATCGCAAATATTCTGACAAATAAAGATCATTCAATCACATTACATTCAATTTGTAGAGCTACGAGTTAATATTAAAATAAATGTCCAAATAATTATCTCTAATTTCTTAACAGCGTTGGAACGGAATACCTGATGTAGCAGATTCCTCTTTCGCACAACTCAAACAAATAACGAATACATAAAGATGATATATAAATAGAACAATCAATTTATAACATTTAAATTGCATCTTAATTACTCTATTGAAAAAAAAATTTGAACCCTACTAATTACTATGCCGAATTTGAAATAAAACTACATCAACATTATATCATATGATTTAATTAGAATTAATATTCTTTTTTGTTATTGTTGTTTACCATAGATAAAGGTTGCCAAAAGTGGACCGCTTACAAATCAGATTATAGTGCTAAAACTAATTGATAGAGGAAAAAACTGTTTCGCAATTACAAGAGGTAATAGTGTCGTTTTACGGATCAACCCCAGAACCCAGGTAGATGAAGTTTTAAGAATTTTCGGGTTAGTTACAGAGGGGAAGTCTGCAGGAGAAATTTCGAACTTGCAGAACTTTATGGGGAGCTCATCTCATTAAGTTCGTAATATTAGGGCGGCGATGTTGGGCCGTGTACGTGGCCCGTATGGATGACAGCTGACAGAAGAGGATGGAAAATATTAATTGGTTGATTAAACATAAGATGGGAGGAATCTGTGTCGGCTGATACAAGGTCACTGCTTGGACGGCACTAACTAGTGGATTAATGGAGGCCTAGTGTCGAAAAAATTCTTTCTGTTCTGGTACATCACTAGACACAGCTTCTCGCCAGTATGTATGTATGGTAACCTCCGCCAGTAACCTCCTCATTTTGGGGTTCAGTAAAAATATCAGAAATTTCTTGGTAGTGAGTTGTCTACCTCTTTTAAGTGCGTGTTGAAGATACCTATTTAACGGGAACCATTTGTTACCATGGTAAATAAATCCATTTTTCATAACAACTAAATAGAGACATAAAATTAGACGCAAAGTTGTATTATGTTTCCACTATCAAAGATAAAAATAAAAATCTGGTTCGATGCGCGCAACACACAACTTTCACTTACCAACTTACTTAGATTAAAAATTGACGAGTTTTTACTTTCACATACCTATATATGAAATATACAGGGTGTATCGCAAGTAGATGACAATATGCAAGATGGAAAAACTAGATCAAAAATGTAGTTAAACGCCACCAACCGCATGATTCTATCTCATTCCGTTGCACAGATATGCCCTTCCAAAGGTTATTTCGAGAAAACCGTGTTTTTTGTAGGAAAACCTCAATTTTCTCTGCTTCCACCCATTTTTTTTCAATGTTCCATCACAGTTTTGAATTCAGCATTAAATTTCCTTTAAGTCTAATGCACATTCAATGTTCACAAGTACCTTTTCAAAGGCGCGATAACAGATCAAGAAATAAAAATTTTAAAAAAGTTTTGTCAGCGACAAATTTTCGAGGATCACTACTCTTCCAAAAAAAATCCTGCAAGCTGCCGAATCTCACAAAAGTTGTAAAATTTAATTACCTTTCTAACGGTGTACTCAAAACTGCAATTATCTCTCACTTTTGTAATGCAATTGGAATGGGAAGGAGAAAAAACTGATGTCATGCTTATTTTATAGGATCTTATCTCCAATAAATTTAATTTATTTTTAATGTAAATTACAAGGAAAAATTAAATTAATTCTTACATGAAATTTAAATAGTAAATAAAATGTCTTTAAACATTACAAAAGTTGCTGGAACTGGCCTCCTCCTTGCAGTAAACACTGACATCTGTTTAACACAGCTGATGTAGCCCTTCGAATCTGATCGCGGTCAGCCCTCATTGCTTCACATGATTCGCGAATTTTTGCGATCAGATGGTTCATATCCTGAATGGGTACTCTGTACACTTCCGATTTAAGCCTATCCCAAATATAAAAATCCAGTGGTGTCAAATCAGGGCAGGAATTTTTAACTCACGCAACTCTCACCTTTGGTCTCATCATAATCCACATGGCACTAGGGAACACCACTTCCAATATCAGTTCAGTGTGAACGTGTGGCTAGCATTCTGTGGGCAGCATATGACAGAGCCCGTTTTCTTACCTCGTCAGTTAAATTCAAATACTTTTTATGATCTACTTCAGGATGATATAAGTGCGGCACTCCTCGAAGCAATACCACTTGAGGAAGAGGTATGATGGCAAATGGACAGGTATCCAGCGCATAATGGACGAGCTGTAACGAACTGGCTCAATCAACAGTACCCAGGAAGATGGATTGGGAGATATGGACCTGTGCATTGGCCGGCCCGAAGCCCTGATTTGACGCCACTGGATTTTTATATTTGGGGTAGACTTAAATCGGAAGTGTACAGAGTACCCATTCAGGATATGAACCATCTGATCGCAAGAATTCTCGAATCATGTGAAGCAATGAGGGCTGACCGCGATCAGATTCGAAGGGCTACATCAGCTGTGTTAAACAGATATTGTCAGTGTGTACTGCAAGGAGGAGGCCAGTTCCAGCAACTTTTGTAATGTTCAAAGACATTTTATTTACTATTTAACTTTCATGTAAGAATTAATTTAATTTTTCGTTGTAATTTACATTAAAAATAAATTAAATTTATTGGAGATAAGATCCTATAAAATAAGCATGACATCAGTTTTTTCTCCTTCCCATTCCAATTGCATTACGAAATTGAGAGATAATTGCAGTTTTGAGTACACTGTTAGAAAGGTAATTAAATTTTACAACTTTTGTGAGATTCGGCAGCTTGCAGGATTTTTTTTGGAAGAGTAGTGATCCTCGAAAATTTGTCGCTGACAACACTTTTTTTAAATTTTTATTTCTTGATCTGTTATCGCGCTTTTGAAAAGGTACTTGTGAACATTGAATGTGCATTAGACTTAAAGGAAATTTAATGCTGAATTCAAAACTGTGATGGAACATTGAATAAAAATGTGTGGAAGCAGAGAAAATTGAGGTTTTCCTACAAAAAACACGGTTTTCTCGAAATAACCTTTGGAAGGGCATATCTGTGCAACGGAATGAGATAGAACCATGCGGTTGGCGGCGTTTAACTACATTTTTGATCTAGTTTTTCCATCTTGCATATTGTCATCTACTTGCGATACACCCTGTATAGTAAGTGGAAGAATTGCGATCGTGAAAAAGACCAAGTCGCGCGAAATGGTCTGTGTGTGTGTGTTTGTGTGTGTGTGTGTGTGTGTGTGTGTGTGTGTGTGTGTGTGTGTGTGTGTGTGTGTGTGTGTGTGTCAGTGTGTGTGTCTGTGTGTGTGTTTGTGTGTGTGTGTGTTTGTGTGTGTGTGTGTGTGTGTGTGTGTGTGTGTGTGTGTGTGTGTGTGTGTGTGTGTGTGTGTGTGTGTGTGTGTGTGTGTGTGTGTGTGTGTGTGTGTGTGTGTGTGTGTGTGTGTGTGTGTGTGTGTGTGTGTGTGTGTGTGTGTGTGTGTGTGTGTGTGTGTGTGTGTGTGTGTGTGTGTGTGTGTGTGAACAGACTAGCTCTAAAACCATAAGCCGTGCGAACCTGAAATTTGGTATTTAGTGTGCCCGCGATGTGACAGCAAAAATTTCATCAAAATTGCTCACAGGGAGGGGGTAATTTATTTAAGAACTTTTTAGGTTTTTTTTTGATTTTCTCAAAAACGGCTCTAACGATTTTGATTAAACTGAGTATTTAATGTATTATGATGCCTGAGATATGACTGTAAAAATTTCATCAAAATTGATTAACCGGAACGGGGACTTTACTTAATAAATTTCGTATCATTTTCACGTGTTTTTTTATTTACTCAAAAACGGCTTTAACGATTTTGATCAAACTGGGTATTTGATGTATTAATATGCCAGAGATATGACTGTAAAAATTTCACCAAAATAGATTAACGAGGGAGGACTTTACTTAATAAATTTTGTATCATTTTCACGTGTTTTTTTTAATTACTCAAAAACGGCTTTAACGATTATGATCAAACTGGGTATTTGACGTATGTGTATGCCAAAGATGTGATAGCCCGCATTTCATCAAAATTGGTCAAACGGAGGGGGCACTTTATTTCTTAACTTTTTTTGCATGTTTTACCTTTTTTTCGATTTTCTCAGAAACGGCTTTAACGATTTTCATCAAATTCGTCATGTTTAATGAAAATTAGGAGTTCTTTAATATCAGGTAAGCTTTATCATTATTAAAATGTACTGAGGGAGCTTAAATTGGGTGGGGGCCTCTTTTGTTTCCTATGAAGTATCTTTGTTTTTATTTATATGGAAAAATTAACTGTCTCTCATTACGCCTAAAAATAAGAAATGGCTAATTATGAGATATGATAAAAACCAAGTAAACATATAGAGGAGAAAAAAAGAAAAATATTCAGTCAATTCATAAAACACGTTTAGCCCATGCATGCGTAGTACGCCTTAAATGACAGATCATTGTTCCTAATTAAAGCCGTTCTGTTCATTTAATGGAAATTATTTTTTTCATGGTAACTAAATGAAATTTTCAACAAGTACATAGAGAATTTTAAAATGAGTCGACTTGGAGTATTATGCTTGCATTGCAGAATTATCTCAAGTAAAAACTTTTATTTAATAATAAAAGAAATTAGTGTTTTTTTATAGAGCAAATGAAAACAAAAATAAGAAATGAATGTGGAAAAATGTGTAACTGAGTGAGAAATGGCATTAACACAACGCATTATTTTCTAATCTAAGTTGGTAAGTGAAAGTTGTGTGTTGCGCGCACGCACCAGATTTTTTTAATTGCAATTTTTCAAAGTCACATATTTTTCCACATTCGTTTCTAATTTTGGTTTTTATTTGCTCTCTAAAGTACACTAATTTTTTTTATTATTAAATAAAAGTTCTTACTTGCGATAATTCGGCAATGCAAGCATAATTTTTCAAGTCGTCTAATTTTATAATTCTCTATGTAATTGTTGAAAATTTCATTTAGTTACCATGAAACAAATCATTTCCATTAATTGAACAGAACTGCTTTAATTAACTTTAATTATAAACAATGGCGTGTCATTAAAGGTGTACTCCTTATGCCCGGGCTCAACCTGAGTTTTTATGAGTTGACGGAATATTTTTCTTTTTTTCATATTTCTCCTCTTGATTTTTTTCATATTTCATATTTAGCCATTTCTTATTTTTAGGCGTAACGAGAGGCAGTTAATATCTCTATACATTTAAACAAAAGTATTTTATAGGAAAACAAAAAAGACCCCTTCCCCATTTAAGCCCCCTCAGAACATTTTAATAATGATAAAGCTTACCTGAACACCTAATTTTCATTAAACATAACGAATTTGATCAAAATCATTACAGCCGTTTTTGAGTAAATAAAAAAAAAAACACGTGAACGTAAGACAACGTTTATTAAATAAAGTAGCCCCTCCGTTTGACCAATTTTGATAAAATGTTGGCTGTCACATCTTTGGCGTATACATATATCAAATACCCAGTTTGATCAAAATCGTTAAAGCAGTTTTTGAGAAAATTGAAAAAAACATAAAAAGTTATTAAATAAAGTACCCCCTCCCTTTGAGCAATTTTGATGAAATTTTTGCTGTCACATCGCGGGCATATACATACACTAAATATCCAATCTAAGGTTCGCACGGTTTATAGTTTTTGAGCTAGTCTGTTCACACACACACACACACACACACACACACACACACACACACACACACACACACACACACACACACACACACACACACACACACACACACACACAAACAAACACACAAACACAAAAACACACACACACACACAAACAAACACACACAAACACACACAAACACACACACACACACACACACACACACACACACACACACACACACACACACACAAACACACACACACACACACACATACAAACACACAATCACACAAACACAAACACACACACACACAAACAAACACACAAACACAAACACACAAACACAAACACTAACAAACAACACACACACACACACACACACACACACACACACACACACACACACACACACACACACACACACAGACCATTTCGTGGGACTTGGTTAATTGGACTCAGGGGACCCCAAAACGTGTATTTCCGTTGAAAACCGGAAGTCGAAATTTTTCACGATCGCAATACTTCCACTTACTATATATTTCATATATAGGTGAGTGAAAGTACAAATACTTTGCACAAAGTTACCCCAGCTTGGGGCTACTTTGTGCAGTAAATTAAATACAGGTGAATTATGTCATTTTTTGCTTAGAACTTCGACAAATAATTGTCAACCGAGTTAAATATTAAATTAATGTTAAACAATGTAAACAACAATAAAATCTATTTTTTGCTAACAATTTCACCTATTAAAAATTAAAAACACAATTATCGTTTTCAATCTATTTTTATTGATAAAGAAAATTATATTTACAAATTTCTCAATAAAAAAATAAACTTTTATAAAACAAAAAAATAAACGTTAACTTTTCATCAACTTATCAAATAATAAAAAAATATTTTTATTATTTCAAAATCTCATCAATATTATTAGCCGACTTCGAACGAAAGAGGAGGTTACCCAATTCGATAAGTATGTGGACTTCGTCACATTTATCGCTTTGGCCATAAAAAAGGAATCAATAATTTCTGGAAAAGCTTATGTTCAGTTGGCTTCACAAAGGATTCAGATACCTCTGTCTTCTTCCGGATACACTCGGTCACTGTTGAATATCTTGTCGGAGATCTTGTGCCGATTCTTCATGGGTGACACTTCTGTTATGTTATCCGGATTACTATTATCGGTTTTTAATTAATTGTTTCTGCAACTATTGTGGCTTTTGCTGATGTTCATCCATTAATAAAAACCTCAAAATAAAACTTGATATCTCCCAGAAAACAATCTCATTGTATGAAAGTCCCCTCAGCAAAAATTAGGCAGCCATGAAAATATGAAGGTTGATATCATAAATGCTACCCCACTAGAAATGAAACAATCGTGTTTAGCCATTTATTTTCTGAATAATGATTTATTACGAAGGATGTAATTCATATTACTTCGGTAATAAGTTTAGTCAAAAATTCATCGAAAGGAATTACGAACATAATTGTCTCAACCAAAAAATATTTTTGAATTAAATCAGTATTGTAGTAACGAGAATAATAATATCCTTCGTAATAATAAATTAACCATACAATGAGTCCCAAACCCTGTTGCTTCTATCCCAGCGGGGCAGTCTTTGATATCGATCAATTTTATGGCTTTCACTTTTTTGCTGGGATTTCTATCCAATAATGTTGTTTAATCAATACCTTTCCAACAATCGATTTAAATAAAGGAATATTAACGCTCCCTACCGGATTAGTGTATAATATCGCCACAGTTTTCAGAAGGATATTCAAGCAATCATAATTCCAAAATTACTTTCCAATTTATTATAGGTCATATAACCATCATCATCGATTCTCCATTAACGATATATTGTCCAAAATCTCGACTGTTTAGAGACGTACCTACTTCATTTGGAAGGGCCGGATTTATGTACCTTTAACTCAACACATTTCAGAACACTGTTGATTTATGTAAATGATAAGTACTAACGACAATATTTAACAAAGGAATAATATTGTCATTGTGGAAAATAATTTATATGTTCCGTTCCCAATGGAACATTGATCTTTTAAAAAAAAATCCACTTATAATCATTAATGAGTATTGGCAACAATACTTATTTATATAAAAAAAAACAGATGTTAATTAGAGATAGTTAGTTCACATAATAACCTTGTTGTGATTGTTTGTTACTCTTGTTTATCTAATAAATACAGTGTTTATTACGTTTTAATTACATTAATTACTAATAGTTAAAGTACACAAAAATCATAAAACGTAGTGTGTTGAAAGTTGTATAATATACTCACCGCTTTTCCACATTTCTGATTGTTTTCATAAAATTCAAAAGGTGTTTATATAATTATAATAATAAGGACCGGGAAAGAAGAACGTTGATGAGAGTAAAAAGATTTCGAATTTTTTTTTTTAACCAACGTACGGTTTTCTGCATTTGTTATCTTCTCCAACCAAAAAGTACGAAATAAAAAACATTTTATGAAAAAAAATTAAACCGACTTCGAAACCTAGGAACCAGTAAAAATAAATGCGCTGAAAACTATGAAATAATTACCTTCTGATTTTTATGAATAGACAGTAAAATTGAAAATGGTATAGAAAGTGGAAAAATGCCAATAATTTTAGTTTGATTTATACAAATACAATCTAATTGTTAATAAAAATTATTAAATTAAAATATTAAATAGTATGTTAAATACAACAAAATCTTTTCGGAGGCGGCGCAGAATTTAAAATTTTTAACACTAGACATTTCGAAATGTCAAAATCATCTAAAAGGATTTTCTCTTCTCATCTATTTATTTCAATGCCTACTAATGGAATTGTATCCGTAACATGTCATTCCCATTTTGCGCCGCCTCCGAAAAGATTGTGTTGTATTGAACATAGTATTTAATATTTTAATTTAATAATTTTTACTAACAATTAGTATGTCTTTCTACATATCAAACTAAAATTATTGGTCTTATTGCATTTTTCCACTTTCTATACCATTTTCAATTTTTCTGTGTATTCATAAAAATCAGAAGGAAATTATTTCATACTTTTCAGTGCATTTATTTTTACTGGTTCCTAGGTTTCGAAGGCGGCTTAATTTTTTTTCATAAAAAGTTTTTTATGAAAAACATTCTTTTTTTAAAGAAAATTGTATATATACCTATAAGTTTAGTGTGTTTTTTGTGAATTTTATTTGAGATAGTGTTCCGATGGATTTTGAACTTTGAAGAAGCATCTGTGATCGAAATACTATTCAAAATTTCTTCCAAACATTTTTCCAGCGTTTCTGAAGAGTAGTTCCTTGTTTTAGGCTTTTTTTATAATGCCTGGCCATTTTTCTGCTGAAAAAATGTATTAATAAATTTTTGCACAAAGTTACCCCACTGACAAGATTTATTTATTTACATTTAATTTGTTATTGATTTTTAAAATTTTTAGTCGATTATGCTGTAGTTTTGTATAATTATATATAAATTAATCAGGTTGTACTTTCGATGAATTTAATTGAATAATTAAACGTGAGCGATCGAGGAGACCTCTAGGTTCAAATGCCATGCGTTACAGTAATTTAAAATACAAAATATTAGATGGCAGCACTTGATTTGCGCCTAATTTGGTTTTGCATAAAGTTACTCCCGATGCACTAAGTTGCCCCATTTGATGATACTTTTAACGAAAGCTACTTAGTTAGGTTTATTGTCATGCCAAAAATCAGCTTTGATGTACATCTCCTTATACCCAAAACTTAACCTCAAAAACGGTCTTCGGAGATATTAAAGCAGTTGTTTTCAGTAGCACTTTTCAGGTATTGGACTTCAAAATATTAAAAAAATAAAGAGAATACAAAAGATAGAACAGACTGTAAGGAAAACAATCGTGTTTGTATTATTATACTATGACTTACCAGTCTTGAGAAAATGAGTTTTCCGTAAGAGCTTACTAAATCCAAAATCGCCCTGCGCGGTGAAACATAGATAGCTGTCATTTTGAAACAGTTGACCCTAAAAAATTTTTAAAACTGGTTTTGAACTACCGATTCTATACGTAATCGGTGGTAAAAATATAATATGCTATAAGTTTTCTCAATTAAAAAGATTATTAACGGTTATATTGATATCGGTCCGAAGAGATGGAGTAAGCATCCTTGAATCGTTCAAGTGAAACAATAACAATAACTTAAAACGTTTTAGTTTTAATCTTTTTATTGACCTGAAGGTAAAACTTATCATAAAATTCCTTTTTGAAAAAAATTGAAGAAATTCAAGAGGTTAAAGTTTATGAATTATGATCGGTTTTAAAAAAATAATTGAGTAATTTTCTTATAATGTCCGAATTGACTTACCATTGAATATATTTATCCAACAATAGAGATTAGAAAGTTTTGCCTGATTTTCGGTTTTTGTTCAAAGTCTCATTGATTGTTCGCATTGTAACCAGTTGGGAAAATTCACGAGTTTATTTTTGAAACTGTATATATTATTTTATAGCGGATATTTTTTTTATATAACTGCTAAATTATTTCCTCAAGTACACGAGTTGTAAACTGCTATATAAGCTGTGTGAGAGACTCCCCTCCAGATATTGTTTTTGGGCCGCCAAGGTGCTGATACCGCTCTGTCCCAGATCCCCTGCCTCTAAAGCCATGTTCGAGAAAACGCTCTTCGGCCGAATATTCCAAAATTTCGGGCTTCATCTTGGTACGAGAGATGATTATCTTGTGGATTCTTACAGCATTCAAAAAGGTAAGCCCCTATAGTCCATAACCTATTATTTAAAAAAAAAACAGAGTGATTAGTGCAAACGAATTAAATCATAACTTATAAAGTAAACAACAATATATTAATAAAAGAAAAAAAATATTCATTTTATACTAAATTTCAAGTTCTTAAATCAACGAACTATGAACTTTAAGTCGTGAAAGTGATTTCTTGATATGTGCATTTCAACCTCATAGAGAATATATAGAATATGGTTAAATAATAATATTCTTATTTTGATGATGGAAAAATCAGCAAATGAAAATAAAACAAAAGAAAAATCTTAATAATAATTGCTTTACCTTTAAAAACTTTTGATCAATATCTATTTTAATTTATAATGTCATAAGTGGGTAAAAATTGATCAAATGATATTAGTCAGGAGTTGATATAAGTCATTATTGATTAGATTACTTAGTGTTGACCACCTATAAAAAATAAATAAAACAGAATATCTACCTATATAAAAAGTGAGGAATCTAAATAAAAATGCTGGGTGCTTGTCATTTGATGTCCATAATCTTTGTTATGACAGTGTCATTTCCCGGAATGCAATTTCATTAAAAAGCATTCGAATATCGAAATATATTGAGTGTAATATTAGTATTTTTGTTAATTATATTGAATGATAGATTTAAACGGAAAAAAAAATCAAATAAATGAAGTCATTTTCGTAAAACATTACAGCCGTTTGAACGAATTGATCGTCGACTAGCAAAATTGACACTGACCTCTTTCCCACCGATCTCGAAAATTTTGTAAATACACAGGAGACTAGACAATTTTTCCATTAAGTGAGGTATCTTGGCCGTTGTAAATTTAAAAAAAATATATTAATTTTATTATTTCTCTGGTCATGATAACATGAAAATTCTTACGTAACTTTTATTTAAAAATCACCCTAATTATAAATGATATACAAAACATCTCTCTTGTGATATAGAGATAATATAAATAAAAATATAAATGATTATAAAAAAAAAGGTTATATCGTAATATGAGTAAGTAAGGAATATAAATAAATAAGAAATAAATTATAAGTAATACCAAATAAATGAAATTTTATTTCCAAATTATGTTATTAAATATCTGTCAATAATAATTATCTACTTAGATTCATAACTCAGAAAATTTTATATTTCCTGAAGAAATTCAACCGGAAATCAAAATTTTATTTGAATTAGTTTACCTTAACAACCAGTGGTACCAATTATTAATAGGTACATATTGTAAGGCATTTATGATATAAATGAATATTTCCTTAATATATCGTTTGACAATTGACATTTCCTTCTTTGGATGACGGTTTTCATTTCGAGCTAAATCGAATGCTGGGAGTGAATCCATTTCGTATTTGAGGTCACAAGTTACGAACGTTACGCGATGCGATTTATGAGCACATGGCATTTTCTTTTCGTTTTCTCTATCCTAGTTTGTTTTATTTCTATGTATTATTCAACCTCACTATTATAGTCCATATAAACTACCATATTTAATCATTTCTTTAATGGTTTTGTAAAACTTATTTTTACAACATATTTGTTGACAAAAGTTGAAATTTTCCAGAAGTTTGAAAGAGATGTTGAAAGGAAGAGAATCAGCATCCTAATCCTATTCGAATACCTAAAATATGATCATAGTATAAAGCCCCTAGGGTAGAGGAAAAAACAATAATAAATATTTTCTTTCGTATTTTTGTCACCGAAATCATTGTTTATTCTGCTTTCGATCACGTATATCCGATATACTTACTTTACTTTTATTGCCTCATTTTCCATAATATTCAGTAAACAGAAATTGAATATTCTGTTTACTGAATATTATGGAAAATGAGGCAATAAAAGTAAAGTAAGTATAACGGATATACGTGATCGAAAGTAGAATAAACAATGATTTCGGTGACAAAAATACGAAATTCTAAACTAAAAAAACTAAATTCTAAAAGTTAGCAAAATAGAAGAAGTATATTCAATTATTTTGCTAACTTTTAGAATTTAGTTTTTTAGTTTAGAATTTCGTATTTTTGTCACCGAAATCATTGTTTATTCTACTTTCGATCACCTATATCCGATATACTTACTTTACTTTTATTGCCTCATTTTCCATAATATTCAGTAAACAGAATATTCAATATTTTTCTAACTTTTAGAATTTAGTTTTTGAAAGTTTTTTTATTTTAAAAAACTTCATTATTTGAAAAGATCACATTAGATAAAATTCAAGCAAACAATTAATTCTACGGGGTCACCTGTGGTGTAGTGGTTAGCATAGAAACCTACAATACTTAAGGTCGCGGGTTCGCGTCCCGAGGTGGCACTTAATGGGAGTAAAAAATCCTTGTCTATAACGTCCCTCAGATAGGACGTAAAATGGAAGTCCCGAGGCTGTGCGATGTCAGGTAACCGTTAAAGATTCCCTACCTTAATTATACCTGGATAGACAACATTTAGGACTCCCACTGAAGCATCGTCCGATTAGCCTTAGTGGCATAAAGTGACGTTAAAAGAACTAATACTACATTTTGTTCAAAATTGTTCTACACTAGGAAGCTTTAGCCGCAAATGAAAAAGGCGGCGAATTTGCAAGCAGTATAAAAAACTCGACTGTTGATGAAATTAGGTCCCTTAATATAAGAAATAAGTTCAAATAAATCGAAAAGTAATGAGAACATTCAGGTTTTACAATACAAATACTCTATAACATATGGATATATACTTATATAAAAATATACGCATATAAATGTAGAAAAAATGAGTGAGTTGAGAAATGGCGTTTACATATTTTCAACGTCGATTTCTAATCGAACTAATTTTTTAAGTGAAAGTTGTATGTTGCGCGCATCCCACCAGATTTTTAATCGTTTGGGAACAAAGTTATCGTTCGTAATGCATCTAGGCAGTACAATTTTTTTTTCCCCATTCTCGAGTAAATGTAAAAATAAAATCATCACTGCATTCCCTTATCAACCTATGGTTGTGCTGATAGGTTGATAAGGGAAATTCGGATTAGAAAATCATTAATAAAGAACTTTGACTTGCAGTTAGCGGTTTATTATAATTTAAGCTTTAAATTTATTTTACATTAATAAATGATTTTTTATGCGAAAAATAATAAGCAAAGCTACTTAAAAGTGAATGCAATACAAATGTTGAATGCACCAGAAACATTGTTAGCAAAATGCTTGGACAGCACTGATCTACTAAATGGGCTTCTATTACGTAATAACCCTTGCAAGTAAAATAATCCATTTTATGAGTTAAATTAAAATTTTCGTAACAGAAATAGAATTAATGTGTGTAGGTAATTAAAACAAAATATTAAGTCATTGATAAAAAATACTGATTTTTATAATGAAATTTTGAAAAATAAAAAGCGAAAAAGAAAATTATTATACAAGCTCAAGGGAGCCGGGAGATTTTCGATCCAAAGGACAAATATAAATACCAGCCCGGGGGCATTTAACCCGAAAAGCTGGTCAAACCCCATTTTATAAACTGCGGAATATTCAATAAAAAATTAATCACAGTTGAATTAGAGGACCAGTCAGATTATTCTTGTCCATCTTAAGGCTTAAGCCTCCGCTCCCAGTTCTATCTCGATCACATCGGGTCCGCTCCTGGTTCGATCCCGGTTCGGTCTCGATCTCCCAAAATCTTATCATATTTACTTTTTACAATCTGACACCTCTCACGATTGAATTCATCAATAATGGAAGCCGCATGTATTGGGATCGTAACAAATAATTTCTAACTGTTATAAAAGTTATTTACACTTGTATAGCTTTTTATTTAAATATATACAGCTCAAAAATATCATTCAACTTTTCGATTGAAGAATAAGCAGTTATATTTATTTTTCTAGGATAGGAAGAAGATAATATTATTAAAACATCATAAACATACTTGTATTCAAACTTATTGTAACGATTTAATAATTATTTTTTTATTTATTTAACGTCACTTTACGCCACTAAGGCTAATCGGAAGATGCTACAGTAGGAGTCCAGAATTTGGCCTATCCAGGTATGATTAGGATGGGGGTCTTGGTGACATGGTAAAAACCTAGGATTTTTTTTATTTCCTTTAAAAATTCCTAAAAAATTTAAAAATTATTTCTGACGCAAATTAAAGAAAAAATAATAATTATTATTCATCTAGCAACATTCATCACATGCCGTGATTGTAAATCATTAAATAGCTTAGTATTATTAGTGATTGTAGGTCGAAAATAGTTTACTTTTACCCCCTCAATATGCAATTCACCTCAAATAAAAATTAATGATATTTAACGTATATGATTTGGAGCATAAGTAAAATTGTATTTGTTACATTATTCTTTAACTATTCTTATGCTATTCATTCCATTAATTAGATCCTTACATTTAAATATTTAAAAATTAATAAATTATAAAATTAATGTAATATAAATTTTTAATATTTATTAAATACATAAAACTAGTAATTGGTTACATTAATTACCTTTTTAAAATCAATCACCAAGGATAATCTCCTTTTTTAAAACTGCCCATATTTTTAGGCATAAAGTGCACCCTTTTGTTAGGAGTTCGATCTCCCTCAAATAAAATTTCTTTGAGACCGATCGTGATTGAGCGATAGTGTGAAAGATATCTTTCTATTCCTCTTTAGAATATTTTGCCAGACTAGATCGAACCGGGACCTGTAGTGTGAATGGGTGAGATCGAGATCGAACCGGAAGCGGAGCAAGACTAGACTCTTTGCATTATATTAATTTTCAGTGTTTGTGCTGAAGTGAAGACTTTATAATTTCATGGATAATTCGAGGCTAGGCTTATACTTGTTTTTCCTTATGCATATTTTATTCAATAATAGCATCGACCTCATCAGTCATAATAGATTCTGAGGCTGATTTAATCAAATTTTAAAACAGTTATACTTCTGGTCATTCCTGGATAACGAATTCTTATTAGGATAAAGCTTAAATATCGTAGATTAAGTTTCATGAGAAAAATCCTGGGATCTGTGCGGATGGGAGGACTACAAAAACTTATTTCTGATAGTAATTTTATTTAATTAAGAAAAATTCATATTGTTGTAAAATTTATATTCATTTATAGTTTATGCTCTACAGTGCCTTATTAGTAATCCAAAGGGAAATATTTGACATGTTCCTATGTTTAAAAGAATTAACTTTTGAAAAATAATGATTTTAAGATACATATCTGATTAGTGTAAGATAAATATCAATAGGTAACATGGTTTTGAAAGGGGACGATCTAAACATCTTCGAACAAGATACATCTGCCTTGTATTTAAAAAAGGGGATAGAAGACAATGTCAGAAAGATCGCGGCATTTGCGTACAAAGCTCGGTGAGCAGAATAATTGGGTGACTGATCCTAGACAAGCTCGAAGAAAATTATATAACGCCGTTGGAGTAAGCATTTATTGCACGAACAATATTTTTCTACTCCGGCAGATTATTGAGAAATGCAGCGCAAGGAAAGTTGAGCTTCATTTAGCCTTCATAGATCTTGAGCAGATCTATGATAGTATCCAAAGGGGAAGAATATGGCCAGCTTTGAGCAGATTGGGTATTGCTGAGCTCCTTACTCGAGCAATTTAACACTTGTATGGAAACAAAGTGTACAGGTTGAAAATTGGGAACCGCCTCTCCTAGCCATTTTCCGGGACAAAGGGCCTCAAGCAAGGGTGTTGCCTGTCTCCAAGCCTTTTGAAAATATATTTGGCTCACGTAGTAAATCAATGGATGAGGCAATGTCGGGATTACGAAATTTATTTTAATCAGAACGAGCTCCTGACTGTTCTTCGTGGATGATCAGGGGATTGGTCGGTATGAAAAAAAAACAGCGTAAAAATAGCACACTTTATTTGCTTATGCTTATACATTAAGTTCATATAAAAAATTCTAGTCAAAATTAAACTAAACTTCCCTAGAAAACTTGTAAAATTTAGATGCGTAATTAATTTTTTTAATTCATCCCACTAATTTTTTTTTCGTCGAAATTTCGGGGGGGGGGGATTGATCCCCAATATCCTCCCCCCCTGGGACCGCCACTGAACAGAGGGGTGTGGAGCTCTGCTCTGACCCCTTTCGTTGGAAAACCAAGAAAAGTAAAAGTAAAGTATATCTGATTGGTTAATATTAAATGACCAAAAACAGTTGTGTTTTGAGATATTATTTGAAAGGAAGGTGGGAGGTTTTGAGAAGCACAGCAGCAAATTTTTAAATGCAATCATTTCTATTAACCGCTTAAACTGTTATACTATAAAACACCTTTATTGATTCATGAGAAAGAAACAGAAAATAGAAAACTGAAAACATTAATGTCATGGATAAGTAACGACATGCTAAAATGTTCCAAAAATATGAAAATGAGAGATATGCATATATTCTCGAACAGTTAGTAAAATGCAGAAATACATATAAAATTTTTAATGTATGGGGATAAACCGAAAATGAATCTCCAATGGCTGAATTGTTTAAGAATATCTAAACCGGGATGACTCGAGAAGACTATGAAGTGGGGAAATCTATAAAGAAGAAATCTTATGTTTGCTACTGAATTTAGTAGAGTCAAATATGAATACGTGCCATGCAAATGAGCATGAATTAAAAACAGCATTTTTCCTGAAATTATGTTGTAGGAATTACTTGAATTTACAATTAAAAAATGGTATTGTATTTAAATGAAAAATTTAACATTGTATTTAAATTAAAAGTTTATATTGTATTTAAATTCAATAAAGTGAAAAAAATACACAATTCCCACGTCTTTGTTAAATATATAATAACATTATTATATAATATTTTTACCTATTTAAAATTTCATGAATATTTAATTTTTGTAATTTACAAAGAGAAAAGCGAGTTTCACGACTACTTCAAGATAAAATAAAATCAAAATACATTGTCGAACCAAGGACGCCTTTTTTACAGTTCATCACAATTAGTTATTTTAAATCTTGGAAATATTTTTTTTAACAAAGAAACAATTTCAATGTGTATAAGTATTGTAGGTAGAACGCGTAGAAATAAAGTTACTTGTTACAGGGTTACTGTAATGAGAAAGCAAGAAGTATTGTAGGTTTTTTATTTTATAACTTATAAGTATACATCATATATTGTGTAAAAGCTGTTAGTATTCTACGCGGGATCCTCCCGTCTATGTTCTTAAACTTTTAGAGGCAAAGAATCACCAATCGTTCCCTACATACCTCCATCCACCTCCCCCCGTCCAATCCCAAGTCCACAAGGTAAGTGCTCACAGAATCCTTCTTCCTTCGCCTCAGGCTACCCATCGGATGTTTTCAAGTCGGCTAAGCACCTATTAATCTTTTTGGTTCTCATTCCTAACTAAGGCTCACAACTTTGCATGCCCATTTTAACCGATGCGCTGCCATAATTTTGATGTTATTAACCTGGTAAAATTCACGCAATTTTCAAAAACTTAAGGCGTTACTTTCATCAACGTTCTCGTCTTTAGTTCTATAGTTTCCATGTCATCAACAAAGAGTACAAAATCATCGACATTATCGAGTCGAATAAATTCTCATATACTAAAACCTTTTTCGGTACCTTATAAAAACCTTCCTTTTATAAAATTAAAAAATATATATATATACAGAGCAAACCTCAAACCTCCCAGAAAACAAAAATACTGATTCTGACTAATATTGAATGTTTCAGTCATTCACATCCAAACTACATTAACTAATTTCCTTGGTATTCGCACCTCAGTCACAATGTTATACAGCTTATGTGCGGTCTATAGAATCTTTATATTTTTTGCATGGAACAAAATTTTACTATATAATAAAATATTATACATATTATAATGAAATTATAATTATATATTTGTTTTGCCTTGGATTATTAGTCTGATGTGAATGAGTAGGTACACTTGATAAGTATTTATTATACTATTATTTTAATATGTTTACCTAATAAAATATATATTTATGTATACCTATTATACTTTTACATTATTACACTAAATTCCCTAGAGTTATTACATCTTAATACACAAAAATCTGGTGCGTGCGCGCAACACACAACTTTCACTTACCAACTTACTTAGATTAGAAATTGACGTGTTTTGCTAAATATCATTTCCCAAAGTCACACATTTTTCTACATTCATATCTTATTTTTGTTAATCGTTAAAGCCGTATTTGAGTAAATAAAAAAACCCCGTGAAAATGATACAAAATTTATTAAGTAAAGTCCCCCCTCCCGTAGATCAATTTTGATGAAATTTTTACAATCATATCTCGGGCATATATATACATCAAATACCAAGTTTGATCAAAATCGTTAAAACCGTTTTTGAGTAAATAAAAAAAACACGTGAAAATGATACAAAATTTATTAAGTAAAGTCCCCCCTCCGGTTGATCAATTGTGATGAAATGTTGGTTATCACATCTTTGGCATATAAATACATCAAATACCAAGTTTGATCAAAATCGTTAAAACCGTTGTTGAGTAAATAAAAAAAACATGTGAAAATTATACAAAATTTATTAAGTAAAGTCCCCCCTCCGGTTGATCAATTTTGATGAAATTTTTACAGTCATATCTCGGGCATATAAATAGATCAAATACTCAGTTTAATCAAAATCGTTATAGCCGTTTTTGAGAAAATCGAAAAAAACCTAAAAAGTTATTAAGTAAAGTACCCCCACCCTTTAAGTAATTTTGATGAAATTTATGCTGTCACATCGCGGGCATATACTTACACTAAATACCCAATTTCAGGATCGCACGGTTTATAGTTTTTGAGCTAATCTGTTAACACACACACACAGACACACAGACACACAGACACACGGACACACAGACACACTCACAGACCATTTCGCGGGACTTGGTCATTTCGACTCAGGGGACCCCAAAACGTGTATTTCCGTTGAAAACCGGAAGTCAAAATTTTTTACGATCGCAATACTTCCACTTACTATATATTTCATATATAGGTAAGTGAAAGTAAAAAGTGTTTTGGAAGAATTTAAAATACGTTTCGATTTATTATTCTTATTCTGACACGGTTACGATAGGTCAATGACATACGTGACGTAAATTTACGAAAGTAAACTTGACATTAAATAATGCCACAGGCTACTGAACGCTTTGATAAGGTTAATATGTAAAAAAAAAAAAAAAAAAAAAAAAAAAAAAATGCGCGATGCATTTTTTACAAACTACCACCCTTGAATTTAACTAGAGCGGCAATAAAACAGCCGTAGTAGAGGTGATAGAATTTTATTCCCTTCGCGAATGGCGTTTCAATGTCGTCAAATAGACATAAACCTCTTTTGGAATCAACACCTTAACATCAGTTTACAATTGAGTCAAAAATATACCAGATAGCGATTTTTCCGTATCTACACCTAAATTAGATTTAGAGAACCGTGACCTGAAAATAACTTTTCAAATTATTCGTTATCATTGAGAAAATAAGAAATTATCTGGCTTTTAATATAAAAATAATAGTGCTCATAGTCTGAATTTTATATATAATAATAATAATGCTGTTATAAACATTATAAATATAATAATAATAACTATGTAATAATCATAATAATAATATGTCATAAATATTATAAATATAATAAAAATAATAATAATAACTGTAGCAATAATAACAACAATAGTAATAATACAATAGTAATAATAACAACTAGAATTAGGATTACTTCCTCCTTTTATTGACTCATTTATTATCTCTGATGCGCGGTCATAAGGGCTTAAGTCAAAATTTTAAATTTTTCAGGAAAGCATCAGTAAAGTTCAAAACATTATGTAAAATCTAATTATTGATATTATTTGTTATTTTTATTTTTATAAAGCAATGTAGCTTGACTTAAGAACTTAATACCAACAGGTAGCTCTGATTTCGTGCTATAATATTACGACATAATCTCCAAACGCTCAAAAAGTGACTTAAGCCCTTATGACCGCGTATCAAAGATATTTCTAAGTTTATATTCACGTGGATTTATTATACATGTAGGCAATTAATAATCAAAATAAGAAATTTTCCACTAATTATCCTTTTTTTTAGTGGCAGAAAATGACCTATTTTCATGTTTTTTTCATTTCATTGCTATATCAATTATTTCTCTGTTCTGCGAGTCGCCCTGTGGATATCAATATTAGATTAGTGAAATTAATTCAATTAAGAATTTAAGATAAAATAAGACGTTCTACTTTGATAGAACGTTTAAGATAAAATAAATATAGTTTTTTTATTAAACAATAAACGGCTCAAGATCGAACCAGTAGTCAGAAGTTTTTCATTTCATATATAGGCTTTAGAGTGATTTCCTCATGATGATATTTGTTTTAAAAAAAGAAGGAATATTGGTAATTTCTTTAGACAATTGCCTTTATGAAACTTCATGTTGTTCTCCGCATATAATCGTGACTTACAGGTATCTCATTGCGTCGGAAATGATTCTCAGTTATAATAAATCATACTGTTTCAAAACAAAGTTGTTTTACGTAACCATATCGCTAGATTTGTCTATTTATTCATTTTTTATACAATATGAAATCAATCGTTAAGCTCAACGTTTTTATTTTTTTATGAAAGTCGAATAATAGACTAAAAGGTTTTATTCTGAGCAATAGCAGCAACAAAAAAAGCGTCTATAAAAAATAGAACATCTTTCTTGGACATGGCATACCAGGTGTGTAAATATGAAACCGGAATTCGCTAATGATAGTAGGTAGCAGTCAATAATGCCTTCTAACTAATCCGTCAGTGGTACTATCAGCTTTTGTTTACATGTGATAATGAGTCCCAACAGATACCAACATCGGTTTCATTCTACAACCGTGTGTTTAGTGGCGTTGAACATGTCGACTTTTGTGCCAACAAATTACGATTTGCGGACAGTATTGATTTTCTGTTTCCATCTGAAAAAAAAAAAAAAAAACCGCCACAGAATCACGTAGAATGCTTGTTGATGCTTACGGGGAGCATGCCCTAGGCAAATCTCAATGTTTCGATTGGTTCCAAAAATTTAAATATGGCGATTTCTATGTCAGAAACAAAGATAGTAGAAAACCACCAACTAAAGTTTGAAGATGCCGATTTGGAAGCTTTGTTGGACGAGGATGAATCTCAAACGCAGATTGATTTTATATCAATTACATGTTACACGCGAATTGCCTCCATTCGTTTGAAAGCCGTGGAAAAGATCCAGTAAGTCGGAAAATGGGTATCTCACCAACTAAATGCCAGGCAGCAGGAAGCCCGAAAAACCTCTTGTCAAATGCTGCTCACCAGGTACAGAATAATTCATTACTTCATCGAGTTGTGACAGGTGGTGAAAAGAGGATTTACTTCGAGAATCATAAGCGTAAAAAATTCTGGTTAGTTCCAGTTGAAACATCGGCATCGACTGCAAGGCCAATATCTTAATATCTATCATTATCTTCGGAAGGAAGACAATGCTGTGTTTGGTGGGATCAGAAGGGTTTTATCTACTAAGAGCTTCTGAAACCAAGCGGAATGCGTACGTTTTAATACGGGACGCTACGTACAACAGATGATCATATTGAATCAAGCTATGCCCCAAAATCGTCCTCCCAAATATCAAGAAATAACACAAAAAGTGATCTTGCTCCATGACAATGTCCCATCACATTCGGCTGAACGGACCAAAGAAACAATCAAAGCGGTTGGGTTGGGAAATTCTTTCGCATGGGGCTTACTCACTAGATTTGGCCCTATTTGCGTCGATGGGACACGCACTAGCTGAACAGCGCTTCACTTCTTATGATTGATGAAGTTATAGGTTTGACTCAAAAGAGGAAGAATTCTTTTGGCGGGGAATTCATAAATTGCCTGAGAGATCTGGAAAATGCGTAGATAGCGAAGGATAGTATTTCGAATAAAATAGTATGAATCATTTTTACACAATAAACTCTTATTTTCTATTTGAAAAATTCCGATTTCATATTTACAAACCGCACGTAAGAAAACAATTTAATTTAGACTACTATTTCAACTGCTTCTACGAGGGGTGATCAAAAAGTTCCAGGACTGATTTTTTATTAATTTATTTAAAAAATCTACAGGCTATTGGACGTCGTCCCCTTCAAAGTACTCTCCTTGGGAAGCTATACATTTTTCCCAACGATGTTTCCACTGTGTGAAGGACTTTGAGAAATCATCTTGTGAAATGGTGTGTAGCTGCTCCAGCGATTTTTTTTTAATGTCATCTACGGACTCAAATCTCTTTCCCTTCATGGGTCTCTTAAGTTTTGGAAACAAGAAAAAGTCTGCAGGGGCAAGGTCAGGTGAATATGGAGGCTGGGGAATGACCGTCATTCCATTTTTGGTGCAGTAGTCGCGAATGAGCAGTGCGGAATGAACAGGCGCATTGTCATGATGCAGCACCCACTCACCGCTCCGCCACAACTCTGGTCTCTTCCTCCTTATTGCCTCGCGCAAATTTCTCAGGGTTTGAAGATAACGAAAGCGGTTAATGGTCTCACCTCGTGGAAGAAATTCATGCAACATGATCGTCGTCAGTCGAAGTTGATGGGCGCCCTGAACGAGAATCATCTTCACACGATGTCCGGCCTTCCTTGAACCTTTTGTACCACTCATGACACCTTGACCGACTCAGACATTCATCACCGAAAGCCACTTGCAACATTTGAAAAGTTTCAGTAAACATTTTACCAACTTCACACAAAACTTTACGCAAACGCGTTGCTCTTCCTTTATATTCATTTCACAAAATCGCCGAACACAAAAAACTTTTTTTTACGAAAACAGCAGTAACTTTGCAATGAAGAAGGTTATCAACAAACTGAATAAACAGCTGAGCTCAGGAAGAGTCACGCTAAACAATGCTGCCAACCGCACTGCTCTATGACACTCCATTGCCGCGCAATCTCAACAGTCCTGGAACTTTTTGATCACCCCTCGTATCATAATTAAAATTATTTATAAATTAACAATAATAAATAGCTTTAACGTTTCCACCGTCAATAATTTTGTTGTAGAAACCGCAATAGTAATATCGAATAATATTATTTGTCTCTTACTAGTAATATGTTAATATGCAGGACTCAATTACCTCAGTCTCATTACTAAACTATTAACAATGGGGACTTTTTCAATTCTCATATTACATTTTAGCTCGGTTTCCCTTGTTTTTTTTTTTTTTAAACGTAATATTATGCTCTTTTTTTAGCACGTTGAATCTCATGTTACATTTTACTGCGGTTATCCTTGCTTTCTTTTGAACATGATTTTATATTAAACTACATGTTTTTTATCTTATATAAAACAAGACAACATTGCGGGATTTTTATTTTTACAACAATTAATTTCTTTATTATACATTTTTTTAAGCTTCTTAGCATGATTAATTTAAACTTAACCAATTTTTTTATTATTTTTAAACTAATTAATTACTAGATAAAAGGTTCGACCACGGCCGAGAATCGAACCCAGGTCCTCTGAATTTACGTTGCAGCAATGATATTATTTTTTTTTTATTACTTTCACTTAGGTACCTGTATTTATTTTTTTCCTCTCCCCTTCCTCGCCTTTCAGGCTATACAGGGCTTTCCCGGGCCAGGGGAAAGGGTGGTAGATTGATTCCGAGTATTGTTGAAATCAGAGTTGGGCAAATTGTAATCATAATAATGATTTGTGAATATGAATAATTGGTAATCATAAAACAAATTAAATGAATAACCATTATTCATAATCAGTACGAAGTATTTTTAATGATTATTGAGTGTTTATGGTATTCATTTGAAATGAATAATGAATAACTAAATACCAGTTATTCGTTATTCATTTCAAATTAATACCATAAACACTCAATAATCATTAAAAATACTCCGTACTGATTATGAATAATGGTTATTCATTTTTCATTTGTTTTATGATTACCAATTATTCATATTCACAAATCATTATTCTGATTACAATTTGCCCAACTCTGGTTGAAATTCCCCTGGCTCCGGGTTTTGAAACTTGCTATCTTTGGGTTCCCAATCATATGTTGCCATGGGCAATTCCCTAACGCGTTTGCCCACTCTGCCATCCCGCTTCACTTATTGTATACGAAATATACATATAGTAAGGGAAAGTATTGCGATCGTGAACAATTAAGACTTCCGGTTTTCAACAGAAATACAGACGTTTTGGGGTCCCCTGATTAAAAGATTATGATTAAACTCGTGATGTGATAGGAAAAATTTCGTTAAAATTGAGTAAAAGGAGGGTTTTTATCAAAAACGGCTCAAACGATTTTGATTAAACTCCTTATATATAATGAGAATCAAGTATTCTTTTATATCAGATAGGTTTCAGCATCATAGAAAATTTCTGATGGGACTGAAATGAAGAAGGAAAATTCCCTTCCGATGAAGTACTTTTGGTTTCGTTTATATAGAAAAATCAACTGCCTCTTATTATGCTTAGTAATGAGAAATGGCTAATGATAGGATTTGATAAACATGTACAGGAGAAATAAAGAAAAATGTTTCCAAAGATGAAAATTTCGATTTTCGTTAACGAGTGCGAAATATATATGTATAAAATAACGTTTACATATATAATATTCTACACATAACATTACCATTTTATGTGTTCATATTCCCACTGCATACACGATTGAATAATAGGATTCCTTCTATACAGTTAATGAAGGTTTAGGCATACTGTAGCATCATCCGATTAGCCATAATTTCGGTGATTAAAATAAGTGACGTTAAACAAACAAATAAACAAGCTTTAGACATTAGACAATATCGCAGAGACCTCATTGCTAAAACAGGAAAAGAAGAAATTTATATCCCCACGATCGGTAAACGTAGTCTTCCAGATCAATCTAACGGTCAGTCTGACACCGGATTCCAAACGATATAGACGTGTGTACGTGTGCTCCTTGGGATTACCGGCTGTTTACGGGACAAGCGATAAGTAGAAATAGTTATTAAGAGTGTTATTTTACTTATTATTTATATATCTATATATTTTATAAAATACTAAGGTAAATTTTAATTTTATTTGACTTCCTATATTAATTTGAACTGTTAAAATTATTTAATAGCCAGGAGGGAACGAAAAAACGAAATGACATCGGAGAGCGGGGGCTCTCGGCCCCCTATCTCTGATTGTAATTTTCATGACCAACTAAACATCAACCACAGTAAAATTGAATTAAATACTACAAAATTAGATAGTTTTGACATGGTAATGAGGGAAACGACGAATTTCATTAAGTCAACCAATAACAATAAAAGATCACTAATTAGTAATTCATCCCAAGCGTATAAAAAAATAATAATTAAAGGAAAAAATGAAATTATAAGTGAAAGGGAAAAAAAAAGAAATGAATATCGACAAAATCTCGTTAATAATCGATACGGCCCCGAAGATAGCGGTCCCTTCCAGGTATTTATTGAAAGTAATGATAAAAATTTAGGAAATGCCCACCCTATGTTATTCGGAAAATGGCTTTTCCAGGATAAGAAATTTCATAACAATTCGATTTTAGAAATCCGAATAACTGGACGAAACAGAATAAAAATTACATGTTCTACAAAAGAAACAGCTAACTATCTAGTCGAATGCGAAATCTTAAAAAAGGAAAATTTATTCGTATATATCCCAGACTTTTTTATTAAAAAAACAGGGGTTATCCGGGACGTTGACTTAAATTTAACCGACGAAGAAATATTGGAAAATATGCAATCCATAATAACACCTATAAAAGTAGAAAGAATGAAAAAATATGAAAATTTAAACGACACTGTAAAAATCACCCCACTCTCCACTTGCGTGATAACTTTTCGTGGACAAAAAATACCAGACTCAATCACAATATACGGGAGCTTTTGTCGGGTTAAACCATATATCCCACAAATCAGACAATGCACTAATTGCCTCCGCTTTAATCACTCAGCAGCCCAATGTAGAGGGAAACAAAGATGCCTTAGATGCGGAAATGAACATTTAGCAAAGGACTGTCCAAACTCTAACCAAGACCCAGTGTGTGTTCATTGTAAGAAAAACCATCTCGCAAATAGTAAAGAATGTGAAACATATAAAAAACTAAAAGAAGAAAATATAAAAAAATTCACTGACCAATCTTACGCATCCGTCGTATGTACGAATCGGTTTGATATACTTCAAGCAATAAAAGAAGATCAAAACAATGAAGCTCCCGCGCCTTCATCCCTAAACCCTAACCGTCGAAAAGTATACCGGAAAACACTAATTAGGACTCCATTTACCAATCCTTCATTACGGAATCAAGTATCTCGAGAAGTTTTACCTAAGCAGGCAGAACCAGCCGAGATAAGCAATCCATGGAAAACGTCAGAGGCAGAAAAATACATCACAATATTAAGTAAAATTTCACAAGAAATACAAGAAAAACAAATGTCAAAAAAAGAAATTATAGACAAAATCGGACATACCTTGTATAATATAGTTCAAGAAAACATGGATATTGTAGAAAACCTAAGCATGGACTATCAAAACAACTTTGAGGTAGAATAATAGACAAAAGTGAAGAAAATAATTTTGTGAAAGGATAAAATAAAAATAGGAGGAAAACAATAATTAAAATTTAACGCAAAGATGATAGACGACTCAGTACGTATTATACAATGGAATATTCGCTCATTTACAGCAAACAGACATTGCTTAGAATTTATCCTAAGACGTGACGGGATAGATATTGCCCTATTATCAGAAACGTGGCTAAGGAAAAATCATAAATTTAAAATCCCTGAATACGATATGATCCAACAAAATCGAGCAGATGGATATGGTGGAAGTGCAATTCTAATACATCGAAGTATGAAATTTACACCGATACCTATAATGAACCACTTTGAGGATCGTATACAGATTTGTGCAATAAGTGCCCATTTAACTTCCGGGGTTATATCTATTGCTTCAATATACATAAAACCCGATCAAAATCTTACTTCTAGAGAATGGAATCGTATTATCAGCCAATTACCTCACCCCTTAATAGTTGGAGGTGACCTAAATGCCCACCATCAGGCCTGGGGATGTAGCTACCGAGACAGAGCTGGTACTGAACTCATAGAGGTTATTGACCAAGAAAGGCTCTGCTTCTTAAACAATGGAAAACCAACCCTTATTACAAGACCGGGCAGAAATCCATCGGCCCCCGATATAACTCTAGCTTCGGCGAGCATAACACCTTCGATATATTGGTCGGTATTACCTGAAGTCCTAGGTTCAGATCATTATGCAATTTCAATAAAAATAGATTTGGCGAATGCAGACAAAATTCAGAACATAACAGATAAATGGTTAATTAAGAAAGCAAACTGGAACTTATACACACAAATAGTGGAAGAACAAGTGAATATCACAAAACCAATAAATTATAAAGATTTGTTAAAGATTATCAACGAAGCTGCAGCCTTTAGTATACCCAGGAATACCAGTGGCAAAAAGAATCGAAATAAACCTGGTCGTACTCCCAAATGTTGGTGGGACGAAAGCTGCATGATAAAATGGAAGCAAAAACAAATTACATTTCAAAGGTATAAAAAGGATTTGAATGCAACAAATTATATAGCCGTCAAAAAAGCCATCTCAGAATGCAGGAGACATTTCCATGAAAAAAAACGAGAAAGTTGGTACAAATTTTGCAGCTCTTTAAACCACGAAACGCCGATTGGCCAAGTTTGGAACGGGATCAGGAAGCTCAAAGGATTACCTATCAAACAATCCACAATAGACAAAACCGTTATAGAGGATTTTATGAGCTCTATTGCCCCACCGTCGGTACCGGAAAGCATAAAAACTGAAGAGATCCCAGATGAAGAAAACCCTGAAATAGATGAGCCTTTCTCAATCATAGAACTAGAATCAGCTATATCCATGAATACTAATACAGCGCCAGGGTATGACGGAATTCACTATCCTATGATCAGTCGACTCCCAGCCAACGCTAAGAGATCACTCTTGGAAATCTACAACGACATTTGGATAAATGGAACCAAAATACCCCAATGGAAGATCCAAATTGTTATACCGGTTCGGAAACCAGGGAAACCATTGGATAAAGCCACGTCTTATCGACCTATCGCCTTATCTTCTTGTCTCCTCAAAACTTTTGAGCGAATGGTTAAAAAGAGGCTAGAATGGTTTTTAGAAGAGCGTAAAAAAATCCCAGATTTTCAACACGGATTTAGGAGAGGACATAGCACTTACGATAACATCGCCACAGCGCTAACCGATATCCAAAAAAACTTGGCCAAAAATGAAACTACTATAGCAGTTTTTGTCGATCTAACCAACGCGTACAATAATGTGAATATTAAAATCCTAAAAGAAGTGATGGTTAGAGAAAACATTCCTAGCAAAATAACAAAGACAGTGGTGAACCTCATAGAAAAAAGAATAATTTATTGTCAAACAGGAGGGGAAATTCAAGGACCTAGAGAAATTGTTACAGGTTTGCCACAGGGAGCTGTTTTGAGCCCATTATTATTCTCAATCTACACAACATCACTGAAAAGATTAGAATCTGACCGAATAAAAATTGCACAATTCGCGGATGATATTACGGTATACGGAGCAAATAACGACTATGAGATGGCTAAGGAAGCAATGAACGTGTTTATGGAAAAATTTGCCAAATGGAATGATGAACTAGGACTACCTGTGGCTGAAGATAAATGTGCTGCCATGATAATGAGCAGAAAAAGAAACACCCCCCAACCGGAACATTTAAACTTAGGACCCTTCCAGATTAAAACGTGTACAACATTTAAATTTTTAGGAGTCACAATAGACCGTAAATTATTGTGGAAACCCTATATACAATATATTGAAGAAAAAACAGAAAAATCAATGAATGTTCTTCGGTGTGTATCAAGAATAAAATATGGAGCTCATCCCGATATTTGTTTATTGATATATAGAGCCCTAATCCTATCACGTATAGATTATGGGAGTATGTTTTATGACAATGCAGCAAGCTCACATCTAAAAAGAATAGATCAGATTCAATTCAGAGCCTTAAGGTGTTGCTTAGGTGCAATGAATTCCACCCCAACCAACGCTCTTTTGATTGAAGCCAATATAATGCCATTAGCAATAAGAAGAGAAAGATTAGCAGTCAAATTTTTATCCACCAGGTTCAGTAATATAGAACACCCAGTTACCAGATCCCTTCTACAGTTGGCTCCTTACCTCTATAGTTACAACCCCTACACTCGAAAGAAAGCACCACTATTAATCCGAATGTTGATGCGATTAAGAGAGTTGGCATTGGGAAATTTGATTATCCCAGAAAATAAAACCATTTATTGGGACGTAGCCTTACAAAAATTGAATGTAATAACTACTTATGACGAACTAGACGGTCACCCCGAATACGTTAGAGACTGCTATGAAACAGGACGAACTCCTATTGCTTGCACAATATATACAGACGGCTCTAAATCCGAGAATAATGTTGGGGCAGCAATAATAGAGGTTAACACCAATTATCAACTAAAAATAAAATTACCATCCATAGCCACAATCTTTACAGCTGAAGCTTTAGCTATTCGCGAAGCCCTAAAATACATAGATAGCAATAATTATGAAAAATCAATAATTCTATCGGATTCATTAAGCGTTCTAACAGCATTAAAAAGCTCCGAAACGACCACTGGACCTATTATAACAGACATTAAACTACTCATGTTTAAATTAACACGAATAAGCAGAGCAGTTCACTTTATATGGGTTAAAGGACATAGCGAAAATCATTATAATAATAAGGTGGACCGCCTAGCCAAAGAAGCATCACTCACCGGAGAGCTCAACAATTCTATCACCACTGCAGACATTATCGCCCATTGCCGGAACACTCAAAATAAAAAATGGCAAAGACAATATGATAATTCTAAACATAGTAAGGGACTCTTCTATTGCAGTTTACAACCTAAGATTCAAACGAAAGCATGGTTTCGGAAAATAAACAGACCTAGGAGATTTTTCACGATCCTGTGTAGGCTTAGACTAAACCACAACCGCCTTCCCTACCACCTACATAAAATAGGCATAATAAACTCCAATACATGCAACTGCGACAATACCACGGTGGCTGATCCAGATCATATAATACTTGCTTGCAAATTATACGAGAGAGGAAGAGAAGAGCTCATGGAAACCCTGATTAGCAACAAGGTACCGCTTCCCACGAAAGTGAGCCTACTGGTTTCAAACATTAAGAAGTTAGAGGTGCTAGACAGTATAGTTCAGTTTATCCTAGACCATCAAATTGAAATATAGGTAAATAATAATAATACTGAAAATGAAAATTTAAAAAATCCATTAAATTTTTTTAAAAATTTAAAAAGATATTGTATTATCTTTCTTAGATAATTGATAACATTTTTTGGTGTTGGGGTGGGGGCTGGGGCCGGGGGCCGCCGCCTGGGGTCGGGGCGGGCCGGTCCCGCTGGGCGGGGGACGCGACATGGCTGGCTGGGCTAGTTCTGCCCCGAACCTCGTTGGGATGTGGACTTTTCCATATAGGATTCTTGTAAATGGTTTTTATCCACATCTCACTTATGAGCTTCGTATGCTATCATCAACATAAAGAAAAGTATGTGGATAAGCAAGCCTTGGCGTCTTCCCTTGTCGGCGGGTGCGGCTCGTCTCCTCTTGGGGGTGCGCCTCTGTCCACGGCCCCCATACCCAACCCAATTTTATTGTGGCGGATGTGGATAAACACAAAGCCAAAAAAAAAAAAAAAAAAAAAAAAAAAAAAAAAAAAAATCTAACGGTAATGGACGGCCAACAACTTAGCTATTGCAAGTACTAATTTTTCCCACAAATATCCTGTGCCATATTATGTTTTCCACTGTCACACTGTCGCAGTTACAATCAAAATTTTGTAGTTCTTTAGGTAGAGAATGAGGAAAACAACTTTGTACTCGATATATTTAAAGCAGTTTTGGGGTGTGAAAACTTTTAATAATTATATTTTAGTTGAAAAACTTTAGTTATATTAATTATAACTAATCTTCATCGGTCTCTGGAAAAGCATCAGACGAATAATCGAAAATTAGGTTTCAATTCACTTGGAGCCGTAATACCCCTTCTATCGATTCGTTTACGATATATCAACAAAAAACGCTAAAAAGCTCGAAAATTGATGAAATAAAGATTTGTTATAAATAAGAAAATCAGATCTCCTCCAATTTCTGATTACAAATGAACTTCAATGATGATTTCCAGGTATTACATAATTCAGCCACAAAATGTCGATTTTCACTGTATCCTATCATAGGGAATATTTCCATTGGATTCAAGTGCATAGACGCCATCATAAACGATACATCACTCGAGCTACGTTAAGACAAAATTAGTTTGCATGCATCCCCCCTCTTACAACTCCCCCTTAATAGTGGTTGCCTCCCTTTAATTTGCAAATATAGAATCTTACAACTAATACAAGGTTAAAACCAGTTTTGAAGGTACACTTATTTCGCACATCCTAAGCAGTTTTAGGAAATAATTACTTTATTAATTGTTGATAATTTATTAAGTATTAATTGGAAAAAAAATTATGAAGCATAAATAGTATGCACTTAATTAATTAAGAATGCACTTTATCAAACGTATAAAATTATGAACAAAACTATATTTTTTAAAAATATGTTACAGACGGGAAGGAGAAGAAAAACGAGCAGCAGCAGGAACTGATATGGGTCAACGTAGCTTCCATTTTTTTCATTCATGCATACGCACTTTATGCTACGCTTACGTACTATCATGAACTCACGTTGCCTTTGTTCCTCTGGGGTAGGTACAATCATGTATCATGAATAATATTTTTAGGTTTGTGATTTAAACTAAGTTAATCACTAAAAGTTTTCATTTTCATCAATCAGCTGTCAATAATTGTATTATTATGTGAATAAAAAGTGGCACAGTAAATCATATACAATTACATTAAGGGATCTATATTGTTATATATATAATAGATAAATACAAAATAAACATTTCTTTTATTTTTTTTTAGGATGGTTTACCTGCCTTTTAGGAGGAATCGGAGTTACAGGAGGTGCTCATAGACTTTGGTCACATAAGTCTTACAAGGCTAAACTGCCATTTCAAATATTCCTTCTCTTCTGTTTCACTCTTTCCGGCCAGGTAACTAACAATTTTTTGCTCTTTAATCTACATCAAATAACACCGAGAAAGATATGGTATAAAGATATAAAACATTACGTTTATTATAATTTTAAACGTTTATTTTTGTAATTTCATGTTACATATATATATTTTATATTTATATATTTTTAATTATAAACTGCTTTATATCATAGGATTCGTTATAGGCAGTTTCCGTTATATACGCCTGGGTCAAGAACATAATACGTAATCTATTACGGGTAGTATCGACCGGGAAAACAGAGGATAACCTCAACAGCTTTTCTTATAATTAATTTCATCTTCTGAATCTGAAAAAATCTGTTGCATATTTTTTATATTAAACAAAACAAGTTTTCCACATAAAATTTGTTTTAATTTTCTAAATACTGTGGTTAATTAAAAAGCTGATAAGTAAATTTAGTTTTTATAAATTGTGGATTATAACTTTTTTCCTCCCCTTCCTCGCCTTTTAGGCTTTACGGGGTTTCCCGGGCCAAGGGAGACGGTGGGGAATTGATGTTGTTTATTATAAAATTTCCCCTGGCTCCGGATATTGAAGTTGCTATTGTATCTTCCGGTTCCCAATCATACGTTGCCATGGGTAAAGCGTATTTTCTAAGGGGTGTTGCCCAGTCGGCCATCCCGCCACCACTTGTGGATTAAAACTTTAACTAATTGAGTATTTTTTATTTTCAACTGATCTTGCGTCTCCCTCGACTTTTTTTCACGCCTAAAGTAGCAGAACAACACGAAATTCAAGAAAAGCAAATCGTTATCGGAAACATTTTTATAAAATTTATATGTATTTCTCAATGTTCCTGGAGTTCTAATCCCCTATTCCAGAGCGGCTCTAAATATCTAGAGCCACTGTACAAGAGTGGAACCACGAGTACAGGAATACTCGTATCCTATAATTCATCGTTAGCACTCAGGTAAGTGATTCTGATAAGTTTCGATTACTTATTAACCACGTCTTTCTAGCAGTTGAAGTATTCAAAAAAAAAATACATATATATATATATATATATATATATATATATATATATATATATATATATATATATATATATATATTTACTTTTAATAACCCTTATAATTGTTTTGTTTATTAATTTTATCTATGTCCAAAGCAAAAAAAAACAAAAAACATTGGGTCTAATTGTAATTAAAATATTCTCTATTATATTTTTATTATTTTTTTTTTTTTTATGAAAAAGTAATTAAAAATATTTTACGTTGGACATAGATAACATTAAAAAACAAAACAATTAATAGGGGTTATTAAAAGTAAAAAATTCACAAATAGTAAAATTTTAATGAAGTATGATCAAGTTTACGCATTGTTAAATGAGCACGAAAATGGCCATTTTCAAAAATTCGTAGCTACCAAAGTACTCAAATACAGGTTAAAATTTCATACAGTTGGTTTATGTTGCAAGTAAGCATAACATGTAAAAATATGAGATTTTTATCAACTAGCCGACCAGAGATACTAGAGCCTAAAGTTAACAAATATTAAAAAATGTAAAGTTTAAACATTCATAAAAAAATTAAGTAAAGAATATACGAGATAAGAGTACTTTTAATAAAAGCTACTTAGTTAGGTTTATTATCAGCACAAAATCAGCTTTGGCGTACATGCCCTTATAACCAAAACTTTCCCTCAAAAACGGTGTTTTGAGAATTTAAAGCAGTTGTTTTCAATAGCACTTTTCAAGTATTGGATTTCAAAATATTCAAATAATAAAGAGATCACGAAATATAGAACAGACTTTAAGGAAAATAATTGTGTTTGAATTATTAGTTTATGACTTACCAGTCTTGAGAAAATGAGTTTTCTGTGAGAGCTTAAAAACTCAAAAATCAGCCTGAAAGGTCAAACAAAAATGGCTGCCTTTTGAAACAGTTGATCCTAAAAATCTTTAAAAAATTGATATGAACTAATGATTCCATACGTAATTGGTGGTAAAATTATAATTTTTTCCAAAAACGATCGAGCAACCACTTTGGAACACTTGATATGGAATGACCCATACAGTGATATTAAATTGAGTAAGTCAGTAAGAAACGTGATGATGTGAATTTCAAAAATTGCGACATTATGGTAAAAGAAATGCTTAAAGTATCGTAACCAAATCATCATACAATATATTATTTCTCAAAGCCTTTTTTTTGTCGTCACGCCATAACTTCCTTAATACTTCATCAAATATCATGAATGAGGCATCATTTTAAAGCTTCCCTAACCGCTACACCGGAAAAGCATACAAATCACTCATTTCGCCCTCGATTGCGAGTTATAAGCGCAAAACCGCGGTTTTGGTAATATAGGTTTGGTAGTAGAGGTTTCAGGTTTCTGAATGGCGTCAATCTTTTCACGTTTTCAAGGAGAACGTTATGGGTCATATACATTTTTTCGATAAACTTCTTCGTTTTCGAATCGTAAGCGAAAAACTGCAATTCTCAGCGAAAATTTCAAAATGGTCACAGGGTTTTTTCGATGGTGACATTTTTTTCAGTTTGTCAAGAGGAACATTTTTGGATATATACACTTTTTCGATTATCGCCGTCGTTTGCGAGTTACAAGCGAAGACATGCGATTTCAGTCAATAGAATCAGCGCACTCGCTTTCCGCGAAACCGTTATGTTTATAAAAATTAATAATTTACAGTTTAAACACATCTATTCAACCCTTCAACCTTTAACCCTTCAAACTTCAACCCTCACCTATGCCCATGAAGCACTAAATACGCACTATACTATACTAAATATACGGTGTGTACTTTAATTAAGTGGGATTTAAGAAGGTTACAGTGCGAATGCTTCGCACGGGTCGGCTAGTAAGTATATATTATTTCTCAAGGCTTTTTTTTTTTTTTTGTGGTTAAGCCATAACTTCCTTAATACTTCATTAAATTTCATGAATGAGTCATTATTTTAAAGCTTTCCTTAACCGCTACACCGGAAAAATATGCAAATCACCCATTTCTCCTTCGGTTGCGAGTTATAAGCGAAAGAAGGCGGTCTTTGCAAGATAAATTCTCGTAGAGGTTTCTAAATGGTGTCAAACTTTTCAGGTTTTGAAGGAGAACATTTTCGGTACTATAAATGTTTTCAATTAACCCCTTCGTTTGCGAGTTGTAAGCGAAAAACTGCAATTCTTAGCGAAAATGGTCGCTGGGATTTTTCGAAGGTTTCATTTTTTCAATTTGTCGAGACGAACATTTTATGTCGTACGAGATGAATAGTTTTTTTGGTTATGTACACTTTTCCGATTGTCGCCGTCGTTTGCGAGTTACAAGCGAAAATCAGCGCTCTCGCTTTTCGCGAAACCAATATGTCTATTTACATAAGAATGTGACGTCTTCCAGGGTGCGCTCTTTCAGTGACATCTATGTCTGTGTAAAACAAACCCGCTAATAAACAATCAGAGATGACCATATCGTATCTTCAAACATAGTCTTCAAAGAGGTCCTGTAAACACGTAAATACTATGTAAATACCTTAATCTTATATTTCAAAAAATAAATAATCTATAATTTAAACTCATCAATTCTTTACTTCAACTCTCACCTATGCCCGTGACGCACTAAATACGCACTATACTATACTAAATATACGGCATGTAGTACTTTCATTAAGAAGAATGTTAGTAGGTTATAGTGCGAATGCTTCTCACGGTTCAGCTAGTATATACCTATAATTATTAAATATTTATTAACAAGCTATATTATTCATTTATGTGAGCTTATCAATTAGCTGACCAATTAATTACTTAACGTATTAATTGCATTTTTATTGAATTGAAATTTATTGAACACGGCTCATTCTTCACCGAAGGGTTCCAAAAAACTACTTAAAATACGATAGAATAAGCATGTGTGTAGTTTATGGTTTTTCAAGCTGCGAGGGAGAAACCTGTTTTCAATGCATGAAATATGACTTATGGTTCTGAGGCCTGGAATACTGCAAAGGCAGATGAAAGGGATCCCCTACTTTTGCACGGAAAGTCCTTCGTCGGCCCAACTGTAGAGGAAAATAGAAATAGAGAATTCTATATACCCTTTAACGTGCCTGAAGAAGTGGCACTTTTTGTTCACGGGTCAAACTGTAATTATAATTGTAATTAGAATAATAAGAAAAATATATACTAACTAAATTCTCATTTTATTAACGAATCTCTTTTTGTTTTTGTTTATTAAGTTATTATACTTCATATTTTTGTAATAGTGTTCATTGATTCATTTTTCAAGGCCGAGGGTGTGACTATAAACTTGACAGGTGGCTTTTCACAGTGCTATAGCAAGGGGATATGTACCCATAAACATTCCTTAGACTTTCAAAAATGTCTAAAGGCTTTATGCCTTCTTTAACTAAAAATTTCATCACAGTTCTGTACTCAATGTTACTCATTCTAATGGCAAGAGCAATAGGCAAAACTAAAAGTATTATAAATAATGGAAAAGAGAAACTGGTATTTTATATAAGTTTGTGTACATATAACTATGGAATAGGTAAAGATGTTAAGGGATTAGTCCTTTATATTAATTCCCTCCTTCATTATCAGGTCGAGAACTTTTTGACCTGCCCTTGTAAATAAATAACAGTAAAAGTAAGTAGCAGTATATTACTAAGTAAGTAATAGAAGTATTTTTTTACTTTCACTTACCTATATATGAAATATATAGTAAGTGGAAGTATTGCGATCGTGAAAAAATTCGACTTCCGGTTTTCAACGGAAATACACGTTTTGGGGTCCCCTGAGTCGAAATGACCAAGTCCCGCGAAATGGTCTGTGTGTGTGTGTGTGTGTGTGTGTGTGTGTGTGTGTGTGTATGTGAACAGACTAGCTCAAAAACTATAAACCGTGCGATCCTGAAATTGGGTATTTAGTGTAGGTATATGCCCGCGATGTGACAGCATAAATTTCATCAAAATTACTTAAAGGGAGGGGGTACTTTACTTAATAACTTTTTAGGTTTTTTTCGATTTTCTCGAAAACGGCTCTAACGATTTTGATTAAACTGAGTATTTCATCTATTTATATGCCCAAGATATGACTTTCAAAATTTCATCAAAATTGATTAACCGGAGGGGGGACTTTACTTAATAAATTTTATAACATTTTCACGTGTTTTTTTTATTTACTCTAAATCGGCTTTAACGATTTTGATCAAACTGGGTATTTGATGTATTTATATACCCGAGATATGACTGTAAAAATTTCATCAAAATTGATTAACCGGAGGGGGGACTATACTTAATAAATTTTGTAACATTTTCACGTGTTTTTTTTATTTACTCTAAATCAGCTCTAACGATTTTGATTAAACTGAGTATTTGATCTATTTATATGCCTGAAATATGACTGTAAAAATTTCATCAAAATTGATCTACGGGAGGGGGGACTTTACTTAATAAATTTTGTATCATTTTCACATGTTTTTTTTTATTTACTCAAAAACGGTTTTAACGATTTTTATCAAACTTGGTATTTGATGTATTTATATGCCAGAGATGTGATAACCAACATTTCATCACAATTGATCAACCGGAGGGGGGACTTAACTTAATAAATTTTGTATCATTTTCACGTGTTTTTTTTATTTACTCAAAAACGGTTTCAACGATTTTGATCAAACTTGGTATTTGGTGTATTTATATGCCCGAGATATGACTGTAAAAATTTCATCAAAATTGATCTACTGGAGGGGGGACTTTACTTAATAAATTTTGTATCATTTTCACGTGTTTTATTTATTTACTCAAAAACGGTTTTAACGATTTTGATCAAACTTGGTATTTGATGTATTTATATGCCCGAGATATGACTGTAAAAATTTCATCAAAATTGATCTACGGAAGGGGGGACTTTACTTAATAAATTTTGTATCATTTTCACGGGGTTTTTTATTTACTCAAAAACGGCTTTAACGATTAACAAAATAAGATATGAATCTAGAAAAAATGTGTGACTTTGGGAAATGATATTTAGCAAAACACGTCAATTACTAATCTAAGTAAGTTGGTAAGTGAAAGTTGTGTGTTGCGCGCACGCACCAGATTTTTTTTCATATTAAATTAATTTATTTAAAATACAAAGTACTTATTTTGTATTTAAAATACTTTTATCAGAAAGTATTTTAATTGATTTTAGGTTAAAATACATTTTATTTAAAAAACAAAGTACTCATTATTTTAAAATAATAATTAAAAAATCTGGTGCGTGCGCGCAACACACAACTTTCACTTACCAACTTACTTAGATTAGAAATTGACGTGTTTTGCTAAATATCATTTCCCAAAATCAAACATTTTTCTAAATCCATATCTTATTTTTGTTAATCGTTAAAGCCATTTTTCAGTAAATAAAAAAACCCGTGAAAATGATACAAAATTTATTAAGTAAAGTCCCCTCTCCGGTTAATCAATTTTGATGAAATTTTAACAGTCATATCTCGGGCATATAAACACATCAAATACCCAGTTTGATCAAAATCGTTAAGCCAATTTAGAGTAAATAAAAAAAACACGTGGAAATGATACAAAATTTATTAAGTAAAGTCACCCCTCCGGTTAATCAATTTTGATGAAATGTTTACAGTCATTTCTAGGGCATATGAATACATCAAATACTCAGTTTAATCAAAATCGTTAGAGCCGTTTTTGAGAAAATCGAAAAAAACCTAAAAAGTTATTAAGTAAAATACCCCCTCCCTTTAAGTAATTTTGATGAAATTTTTGCTGTCACATCGCGGACATATACCTACACTAAATACCCAATTTCAGGATCGCACGGTTTATAGTTTTTGAGCTAGTCTGTTCACACACACACACACACACACACACACACACACACACACAGACCATTTCGCGGGACTTGGTCATTTCGACTCAGGGGACCCCAAAACGTGTATTTCCGTTGAAAACCGGAAGTCGAAATTTTTCACGATCGCAATACTTCCTCTTACTACATATTTCATATATAGGTAAGTGAAAGTAAAAATACTCTTTGTCCAGGTTTGCTTAACAGTTGATAAGAGCAGCACTATCTTTTGGTGCCTATGTGAACTACTCCCACCCCTTACCTTCCTTGCCGTTAAAGGCAAATATTTTTGTTCTATACTCTCACCTGGTCACGGTAATACGGGAGGGTTACTCTAGAGGTGTAACCAATCTATTTTAACCATGTTGAGCCGAGATTTATTCGGTGGGGCCGCTACCAAATAAAAGTAACCCTTCCAGGGTGTATTCGAACCGCCACCTTTCCACGGTTCGACGAAAGCTGGGTACCACGAATCCATAAGTACCAATAGATTAAACGAAAAAGTTTTTGTTCACTTTCTGTTAACTCTTGAAAACACTAATTACAAAAGTAATTTCTATTTTAAGGCAAAGAAAGGGGGGGGGGGGGGTTAAGGAAAAGTTGTGTGATGTGAACAAGTGTTGTGTGATCGGAAAGTATTGCGATCGTAAAGAATTTCGACTTCCGGTTTTCAACGGAAATACACGTTTTGGGGTCCCCTGAGTCCAAATAACCAAGTCCCGCGAAATGGTCTGTGTGTCCGTGTGTGTGTGAACAGATTAGCTTAAAAACTATGAGCCGTACAAAACTGAAATTGGGTATTTGGTGTATGAATATGCCCGCGATGTGACAGCAAAAATTTCAAAATTCGTCAAACGGAGGGAGACCCTTTATTTAATAAATTTTGTATCATTTTTACGATTTATTTAGGGGGTACTTTATTTAAAGAAATTTGTCTAATTTTTAGGTTTTTCTCGATTTTCTCAAAAACGGCTCTAACGATTTTGATTAAAATTTATATTTGATGTATTTATGTTCCCGCGATATGACAGTCAAAAATTTCATCAAAATTACTTAAAGGGAGGGGGTATTTTACTTAATAACTTTTTAGGTTTTTTTCGATTTTCTCAAAAACGGCTCTAACGATTTTGATTAAACTGAGTATTTGATGTATTCATATGCCCTAGAAATGACTGTAAACATTTCATCAAAATTGATTAACCGGAGGGGTGACTTTACTTAATAAATTTTGTATCATTTCCACGTGTTTTTTTTATTTACTCTAAATTGGCTTAACGATTTTGATCAAACTGGGTATTTGATGTGTTTATATGCCCGAGATATGACTGTTAAAATTTCATCAAAATTGATTAACCGGAGAGGGGACTTTACTTAATAAATTTTGTATCATTTTCACGGGTTTTTTTATTTACTGAAAAATGGCTTTAACGATTAACAAAAATAAGATATGGATGTAGAAAAATGTTTGATTTTGGGAAATGATATTTAGCAAAACACGTCAATTTCTAATCTAAGTAAGTTGGTAAGTGAAAGTTGTGTGTTGCGCGCACGCACCAGATTTTTTAATTATTATTTTAAAATAATGAGTACTTTGTTTTTTAAATAAAATGTATTTTAACCTAAAATCAATTAAAATACTTTCTGATAAAAGTATTTTAAATACAAAATAAGTACTTTGTATTTTAAATAAATTAATTTAATATGAAAAAAATCTGGTGCGTGCGCGCAACACACAACTTTCACTTACCAACTTACTTAGATTAGTAATTGACGTGTTTTGCTAAATATCATTTCCCAAAGTCACACATTTTTTCTAGATTCATATCTTATTTTGTTAATCGTTAAAGCCGTTTTTGAGTAAATAAAAAAACCCCGTGAAAATGATACAAAATTTATTAAGTAAAGTCCCCCCTTCCGTAGATCAATTTTGATGAAATTTTTACAGTCATATCTCGGGCATATAAATACATCAAATACCAAGTTTGATCAAAATCGTTAAAACCGTTTTTGAGTAAATAAATAAAACACGTGAAAATGATACAAAATTTATTAAGTAAAGTCCCCCCTCCAGTAGATCAATTTTGATGAAATTTTTACAGTCATATCTCGGGCATATAAATACACTAAATACCAAGTTTGATCAAAATCGTTGAAACCGTTTTTGAGTAAATAAAAAAAACACGTGAAAATGATACAAAATTTATTAAGTTAAGTCCCCCCTCCGGTTGATCAATTGTGATGAAATGTTGGTTATCACATCTCTGGCATATAAATACATCAAATACCAAGTTTGATAAAAATCGTTAAAACCGTTTTTGAGTAAATAAAAAAAAACATGTGAAAATGATACAAAATTTATTAAGTAAAGTCCCCTCTCCGGTTAATCAATTTTGATGAAATTTTAACAGTCATATCTCGGGCATATAAACACATCAAATACCCAGTTTGATCAAAATCGTTAAGCCAATTTAGAGTAAATAAAAAAAACACGTGGAAATGATACAAAATTTATTAAGTAAAGTCACCCCTCCGGTTAATCAATTTTGATGAAATGTTTACAGTCATTTCTAGGGCATATGAATACATCAAATACTCAGTTTAATCAAAATCGTTAGAGCCGTTTTTGAGAAAATCGAAAAAAACCTAAAAAGTTATTAAGTAAAATACCCCCTCCCTTTAAGTAATTTTGATGAAATTTTTGCTGTCACATCGCGGACATATACCTACACTAAATACCCAATTTCAGGATCGCACGGTTTATAGTTTTTGAGCTAGTCTGTTCACACACACACACACACACACACACACACACACACACACACACACACACACACACACACACAGACCATTTCGCGGGACTTGGTCATTTCGACTCAGGGGACCCCAAAACGTGTATTTCCGTTGAAAACCGGAAGTCGAAATTTTTCACGATCGCAATACTTCCTCTTACTACATATTTCATATATAGGTAAGTGAAAGTAAAAATACTCTTTGTCCAGGTTTGCTTAACAGTTGATAAGAGCAGCACTATCTTTTGGTGCCTATGTGAACTACTCCCACCCCTTACCTTCCTTGCCGTTAAAGGCAAATATTTTTGTTCTATACTCTCACCTGGTCACGGTAATACGGGAGGGTTACTCTAGAGGTGTAACCAATCTATTTTAACCATGTTGAGCCGAGATTTATTCGGTGGGGCCGCTACCAAATAAAAGTAACCCTTCCAGGGTGTATTCGAACCGCCACCTTTCCACGGTTCGACGAAAGCTGGGTACCACGAATCCATAAGTACCAATAGATTAAACGAAAAAGTTTTTGTTCACTTTCTGTTAACTCTTGAAAACACTAATTACAAAAGTAATTTCTATTTTAAGGCAAAGAAAGGGGGGGGGGGGGTTAAGGAAAAGTTGTGTGATGTGAACAAGTGTTGTGTGATCGGAAAGTATTGCGATCGTAAAGAATTTCGACTTCCGGTTTTCAACGGAAATACACGTTTTGGGGTCCCCTGAGTCCAAATAACCAAGTCCCGCGAAATGGTCTGTGTGTCCGTGTGTGTGTGAACAGATTAGCTTAAAAACTATGAGCCGTACAAAACTGAAATTGGGTATTTGGTGTATGAATATGCCCGCGATGTGACAGCAAAAATTTCAAAATTCGTCAAACGGAGGGAGACCCTTTATTTAATAAATTTTGTATCATTTTTACGATTTATTTAGGGGGTACTTTATTTAAAGAATTTTGTCTAATTTTTAGGTTTTTCTCGATTTTCTCAAAAACGGCTCTAACGATTTTGATTAAAATTTATATTTGATGTATTTATGTTCCCGCGATATGACAGTCAAAATTTCATCAAAATTGATCAATTGGAGGGGGAACTTTACGTAATAACGGTTGTCCCATTTTCACGTGTTTTTTTTATTTTTTATTTACTCAAAAATGGCTTTAACGATTTTGTTTGACTTTAACGACTTCCGGTTTTCAACGGAAATACACTTTTTGGGGTCCCCTGAGTCCAAATAACCAAGTCTCGCGAAATGGTCTGTGCGTGTGTGCGAACCTAAAATTGGATATTGGGTATTTGGTGTATGTATATTCCCGGAGTGTGACAGTCAAAATTTCATCAAAATTGGTGAAACGGAGGGGGTACTTTATTATTTAATAAACTTTTTCTTATGTTCACGTGATTTTTTTATTTACTCAACAACGGCTGTAATGATTTTGATCAGACTGGATATTTGGTGTATGTATATGCTCACGATGTGACAGCCAAAATTTCATCAAAATTGGTCATGTTTACATTTTTTTCGAATTTCTCAAAACGGCTTTAATGATTTTGATTAAATTAATCATTTTTAATCAAAATCAATTCATCAATCAATCAATTAAAAAAACATGTCAATTTCTAATCTAAGTAAGTTGGTAAGTGAAAGTTGTGTGTTGCGCGCATCGCACCAGATTTTTTATTTACTCAAAACTTTAGTTCCATAATAAATTTCTGAAGGCAATATAAAGTGATTTTAGAGGAACAGTAATCGTTCTCGATTTCCAGAAAGGCATAAGAGACAAACTTTACTACGAGTCGTTAATACACCTCCTATCGATTCACCTTCACGATATATTTACAAAAAGCAAATCGCTGTAAAAAACAGCCAAGGAGTAAAAAAAAATTTCGACTGTCCCTTAAAAGAAATAAACAATAATGAATCGAAAAGTATTGAGCACTTTCAAGTTTTGCTTTACTGATACATTATAACTTATGGAGATATAAAAATAAAAGCATATGAATATGGAAAAGTGTGGCGTATTATCGAAGCACGTCGATTTTTAAACTAAGTAAGTTCATAAGTGAAAGTTGTGTGTTGCGCGCATCACACCAGATTTTTGTTGAGAGCGATCGCTGCAGTGTTACCTCTCTTCCTGGTACTAGATTCATCAAAATCCTGGTTCACTTTTTGAAGGCAATTTTATTTTCTTAATCCATGGATTTTTTTTTTTTTTTTTTTTAGTTTGAAGCAGATTATATTAGTAATGTCAAATTCTGTACCCCTAAAATTTTTTTTTTCATGCCAAGCAACAATGGTTACAAATGAGGAAGAATATAGTGTCAAGCCACTAATATATTTTTTGGATTGTAATTGGACTGAACTACCTACTGATTTTAATGTTTTAATAGTATGGAATGGTAAACCTTGAATAAGAATTAAAAAAATGCCTGCACAATTAATTTTCAACACATAAAATTAAAACATATTCGAACTGTAAACAGAACAATTATTTATTGTGGTTAAAGTAGTGCCGAGCTACACTCACCTCAAATTCGCTATCAGAAAGTATTTGATCATATCTTGGTTGTACATCCTCTGGGTCTTCACCACAGTTATGTAGACGTTCATCGAATTCCCAAGAAGCACTTGAAACCTAAGTTTTCTCTTGCGCGGCATCATACTTAATGAACAACTATATTGCTTGATACTTTCTTTACCCAACCCTTTAGTTGAAAAGGTTGGGGACAAAAACGTTAAGTAGCACACAGAGCACTTGAAAACCTAAGTTTTCTCTTGCGCGGCATCATACTTAATGAACATATTATAACTATATTATAACTATTATTATAATTATAGTCATATTTAGGTGGCATTTCCATCATAGATATATAGTCCTACATCATATACAACAGACAGTAGCTACAGTTTATTTTTGTTAAAAATGTTGCTTAGGCCCGACTCCTTCATTTCTAATCTAAGTTCATAAGTGAAAGTTGTGTGTTGCATGCATCGCACCAGATTTTTTATTTTAGTAATGTTAGGCTTCCTTTAAGCATTTCAATATTTTTTCCCAATCAGATAATTGTGCGAATGATATTACTGAATGATTTAGTTAATAATATAGTAAATAAAAAAAGAAGTCCACGCATTAATCAGGAAGATAGATTAATTAGGTACATTACGTTATATCACTAGGCGATAAAATTAAATTCGACCCATAGATAATAATGTTGCAGTATCATCTGTGTAATGAGGATTCTCCCGGAACACTTGACATGAGATAACGATTTTTTCCCGTATCACGATGATCGTTAGAGTTCAATCTTCAGGCAACCCCTTGTTCCACATGAAAACAGCGAGTGATGTTATGGATATCAGCACAATTTATTCAAAAGCTACTATTAGAGCAAATTGTAGTCCATATGCGGCCCAATCTGCTGTTTGCTGATAAAAACATCGGATGGTAGCCATCGTGGATCTGATAACAGATACCACAAGTAGAGGGTTTAGTATATCAAAATGCTTCATTATGGGATTAAAATTAATTAATAAGTCCATGATCCAAATATTTATATGGAGAGAGAGAGAGAGTTTTCATAAACATTTATCACAATTCCTACAAGACAAATTCATATTCCTGTTGAGCAGGACATGGACAACTTCTATATCACGCGGCGATAACGGAGATAAACTATTCTTGAATTGTCTTTATCATTCAATCATAAAACAAATATCCTTCTCATAGCGTTCTTAATAAATAAGTACATATTTATAACTTACATTACAATAACACGTTTTGGCAGATATGCATCAAGAACAATGGATCGTATTTCAATTAATAAAAATATTATATTGTCCTGCCATATATTTTATTTTTCTATTTTGAAACTGTATTAATTTCGTAAGAACCAACGCAATAGATCGCTTTTATTTTCTTTCTTTATTATTTATGTTTAGAACAAAAGATGAAAGATGAAAAATTTAGATTTTTAATCCTCTATTGAAGAAATTGAATAGGTAGTAATATAAGCTCAATATCTTTCATTTTAATTTGGCTTCCTTTTAAATAAAATTTGTATCCTAGAAAGAATTTCGATTCGTATTCAATTTTTTAATTACTTTTAACTGAAACAATGAAACGATCGTAATTTATCCATTTCATCTAAATTTCTCTTTCTTTTAAAAGATATAAATTTTATTTTCATGGAAATGAGTTCTTGAGAAATATAGCATTAGTTCATGAACACTGAACAACCAAAGATAAATTGTCACGTACTAATATTCAAATAAATATGGACGGTGAGTTTTATATGTCCGGTGCACTACATAGTTTTAAGATCTTTTACAATACTTGCTTGTTGAAGTACACATCTTGGTAATACCAATAACTGTTAAAAAAAGAAAGAAAAAATGAAGGAATGCCTAATTGAAAATACCTTAATAGTGGAGGTGGCTATAATTGCTATCCAGAAGCACATTATTTTAAAAATAGCTCTATTCACGGAACAATACTTAAACTCTATAACGGAATTTGAAGGAATGCATAAAACCGAGAAAAAAAAAATTAAATATACCAAACTATTTATTGAACTTTACTGCCGCTTTTATGGTTTTCTACCTTTAAGACAAACACAGATACGTACTAAATTTTAGATTCCGCTCTTCTAAAGTGAGCCGCTAGAAGCTGATTTAGTGCACATTCCTTGTTTTTCGAGGAAAGCATAGCAAAAAGAGAACAATAGTCTCTTCTAAATTTGAGAAGCAAGCTAATATAGTGATAATTAACTATTTCATTTTTTTATATTCAATAAATCGCCTACTCCTATTCAATGGTCGCTGAGAAGATGCTATGGATTTATGTTTGTGACTACTAAATTTTTTTTCGTTTTCTGTTGGTTTTAGTGTCCTAGTATATGCTATATGCCTATGGCTAAATATGGCTACCTAGAACTGCATTCTTTCCTTTCTATCTTTACTTTTTTTTTGCTCGATATGCCTTCCTGCTCATATGTGGCATCATACTGTGGAATACTATAGAGCTGTAACAAGTCTAATCCAACCATTTTGGGAAGTTCAAGATTTATTCCGTGAGTCCGTCATGAAACGAAAGTCACCCCAAAGCCCGAGCCGGAATCGAACCGTCAACGTTCAGCTCGAGAGAATGCTAAATCGGGTCGCCTCTACCACGTTAGGCTATTCCAACACCTACTTCTACCTATTCTTGGCTATTACATTCCTTTTTGCCATTGCCATTAAGCAAAATCTTTGTTGATTCAATTACCCATCCATCTTCTTTTGGCATCCCCCGAGGTCAGGTTGATGCATTCATTGCTTTGCAGAGGCTTCCTGATGCATAGATTAGATTATAGACCCATCTTATTAATATCCTTGCTTGCAAATAATGGGATTTAGAGCAATTAGTTCCTGAAAACAGTTGTTCTTTAAGTGTGTTTCATCACCGCATAGTTGTATTCTGACCATTGGCGAGTCCAAGGGGGGGGGGGGCTGCAGCCTCTCCCTTTGGAAAATTTTTCGTGATTTAAAGATTTTATAATTTGACTTTCCTTAAAGCAAGGAACAAATAATGTGCAGAACAAGTAGAATTTTAGTTGAGAAAGGAACATAAAGGTAAAAAAGCTGATTAGCAGATCCAAATGAAGGCCCCCCCCTTAGGACTGCAGCCACCCCCCCTTTACAATCGGCTGGATCCGCCCATGACTCTGACCCCAAACAGATACAGTTATTGTGAGAACTTTCTACCATAGAATTTTTCATTTCTTATTTCAAGGGTACTCGTAAGTTCAAGTTGATTTCATCCGGATCTTAGACTCGGTATAATACCAAGATTCTATACCCTTGATTTTAGAGATTTTTTGGGAAGTAGTACTTATTTTGTGCAAGGATTAATCTCCACCTTGATAACATGATATAAATTAAGTATTATATAAATAATTAAGTTGATATAAAGCAAGTAATTCTTCATTGGTTTGTCACCACTCTGGCTCAGACGCGGGAAAAAAAAATCTGGTGCGTGCGCGCAACACACAACTTTCACTTACCAACTTACTTAGATTAGAAATTGACGTGTTTTGCTAATAATCATTTCCCAAAGTCACACATTTTTCTACATTCATATCTTATTTTTGTTAATCGTTAAAGCCGTTTTTGAGTAAATAAAAAAACCTGTGAAAATGATACAAAATTTATTAAGTAAAGTCCCCCCTCCCGTTGATCAATTTTGATGAAATTTTTACAGTCATATCTCGGGCATATAAATACATCAAATACCAAGTTTGATCAAAATCGTTAAAACCGTTTTTGAGTAAATAAAAAAAAACATGTGAAAATGGTACAAAATTTATTAAGTAAAGTCCCCCCTCCCGTAGATCAATTTTGATGAAATTTTTACAGTCACATCTCGGGCATATAAATACATCAAATACCAAGTTTGATCAAAATCGTTAAAACCGTTTTTGAGTAAATAAAAAAAACACGTGAAAATGATACAAAATTTATTAAGTAAAGTCCCCCCTCCGGTTAATCAATTTTGGTGAAATTTTTAGTCATATTTCGGGCATATAAATCGATCAAATACTCAGTTTAATCAAAATCGTTAGAGCCGTTTTTGAGAAAATCGAAAAAAACGTAAAAAGTTATTAAATAAAGTACCCCCTCCCTTTGAGCAATTTTGATGAAATTTTTGCTGTCACATCGCGGGCATATACCTACACTAAATACCCAATTTCAGGTTCCCACGGTTTATAGTTTTTGAGCTAGTCTGTTCACATACACACACACACACACACACACACACACACACACACACACACACACACACACACACACACACACACACACACACACACACACACACACACACACACACACACACACACACACATACACACACACACAGACCATTTCGCGGGACTTGGTTATTTCGACTCAGGGGTCCCAAAACGTGTATTTCCGTTGAAAACCGGAAGTCGAAAATTTTCACGATCGCAATACTTCCACTTACTATATATTTCATATATAGGTAAGTGAAAGTAAAAATATAGGAAATGCAGTTAGAGCTTTAGGAGCTTTTACATTGGAAGCTGCTGCTCTCTTTTAGAGACATTAGGCATGCTCATTACATATTACATTACATATGCATACACATATTACACATATGTCAACATTTTTTATAAGATTTAGTTATATATTGTGACCTTTTTCTGACGGTCTTTCAGCACCAGTCATACTCTGCTGGATGCGAATTTAACGTTTAAAGAATTTCAGTAATTCAGTTCAATTTTTTAAGGTATTGAAGTTATTTAACGATGCAATAATTGATCGAAACTTATTTACAATACAAGTAATGATTTTGAATGTAATGGACAATTGAAGCCTTTGGTGGAAGAAGGTTTTAACTCGTTTTACAATAAAATAAAAAATCCCACGAATAATGTTTTCATGGTATCAGATTTCGTTTTAGAAAACTAAAAATGCCAAAATCTGATATTTAAATGATTAAAATGAACAAAGACTTAAAGAGGGTGTTATGAGTTTGATTATTTTAAAAAATATTAACTCAATAAATTCTGAATTAGTAAAAAATGAGTTAAAACCTTCTTAAAATAATCAAAATCAAAAAACCTAGAGACTTTTTCCTGTCCAAAAGTTCATAATAACCATACATTATTTTGAATATTATCATTTACAATTGTCATGGCCAACGATTGGTTTTTGAAGGCTGACGCCAGTTGTTTCATATTTTATCGAATTTATAAATACACATATTGTGAAGTATACATGTGACTGCGGGAGCTTCCGATCGAAGATTGTCATCCATATCTTTAAAATTTTCTCAGTTAGCACGTGACTCTTCAGTGTTCCTCCCTAACGCGATTCCTACTGATCTTTCAACTGAAGTGCCTACGTGACCCGATGGCCTCATGATTCACCAAAAAGATTCTCTTTTTGCTCTGTCATTTCTTGATATTGAAATCGATGTATTGAAAATGGCTCACATTCAGATTGATCATCCCATTCTTCTAGATGGACGATCATAGTGAGAGGATATCTTTCTGTTATACAAGAAGTGATACACATTTTTTAAATATCTGTTAACGTGTGTGAAATGTAAATATGTGTTCGAGATTGACTCTAGGAAAATGCTCTGAGCACTAAAAATATATATATATGCTGGAAGAATGTGACTTGAGCATAAGGTATTTGTGTGTGAAGGGATGGTCCACCTAGCAAACTTTTTTTTTGGAATACATAAAGTCATTGGAAACAAAATACATATTTTCTTCAGACGATAATGATTCACAGTAACAGGAGTATTCAGTTCCTATAATTTTACTTTAACTTAACTATATATAATATAGAAGAATTTAGACTTCGGTTTTTCAACGGCAATACACGTTTTGAGCAAATAACCAATCCCCACGGAATTGAAAGATAAGTTTTACGAAAATGAAATTGGGTATTTGAGATGTGTATGTGCCCGTGAAATGACAGCTGAGGTTACATCAAAATTAAGTAACCTGAAGGGGTATTATATATTAAAAAACAAACCGGCACTAACGATTTTGAATAAACTTGTCGTGTATTATCAGAATTAATAAAATGAGGCAGATTTTATGATGGTCAGAGAAATGCTCTTTAAAATTCTTCTTATAAAGTATGTAAAGTTTTGTTTATTTGGATTAATTAACAGTTCCAGTAATAGTAAATGGCTAAATATGAACAAATTTCGTAATCAAATAATTACGACATATCTCGTATTTATACATGGAATTAAATACGCGTTATGTCGTAAGAAGGTACGAGTAGAAATAAAGTTACTCGTTATAGGGTTACTGTAATGAGAAAACAAGAATAAAAAAAAGGAGAAACAAAATACACATTTTTTAGAATGAAAATTTTGTGATGAAAATTTGATTGTATCAAAGAATCTTTTTAATGTCGTATTAAAATGGAGTCAAAGACAACTATTTCGAGAAAAAAACGTGGGATTCATACGAGAGGGCAAGAAGTGCGAACTGCCCAAAATGTTTATCGATGGGAAAAAACATATGGCAATCTGAAACCTTTAATCAACACAACTTACTTAATCACTGTTTTCTCAACTGTTAATTTACCTGAGCAGATTATAATTTCCTGTAGTTTTCTCATTCTCAAAATTCGTAAATTAAGTTCCAATTTATTATATGCCGTTATCATAAAACTCCTTTATCGATTCCCTTCCACAATATCTGGTAGAAAAAACGGACTAAACCTTGATTGTTCAGAAGCGAAATTGGATCGTTTGGGACCAGGCCGGATCAATTTCTATATTTCAACAATCCCCCTTAAATCAAATATTAATTAAAGTGGAAAATGGTTGTGCGGGAGGGGAGATATAAAAATAAATTTTCATTGTGAAAAAAGTTGTATGTGTTCACTTTCTTGGGTCTAATTTCAGTAAAAGAAAAGAAGATAGTAAATAAATTAAGTATGACATGTTCACTACACCAATTTTTTACATAAAAATAAGGTTAAATAGAAATAATTTTTTATTTGATTCTGCATCTTTTGCATATTCGATTCGACCATTCTTAGAAACATATAGAAAATTCTTTATCTAATGTAGTATTCATATTTTCAGTACTACGATTAACTGTGACCAAAAGAAGAAAAATAAAACCATCAGACTGAATAACCTGACCGGTTTATTGATTGACCTGTTTAAGAACATAATATAAAAAAAGTATCCGTTCGTTTAAAAAGGTATCCCCAATATCCATAATAATTTTAATCCGACTTGATATTTGATTAACTCAGCTAACTAAGACAGTAGGAGAAGAGTTATTCACAAAGTTATTTGCTTCTAAATAAAAATAAAAGGCAGAAGAAAAGAAAAAAAGAATAAAAGTTTGTTGTCACCCAGGGAAGTTTAAAACATCTATAAAATTACACTGCTATGTAATTCTTAGTTTCATAGAAAGATACTATTCTTAGTAGTTCTTTTTCAGAAAGATCCAACTCTCAGTATTCTTATGCACGGCAGTGAAAGTATTATAATACATATTTTCATTCTTTATTATGTTATTTAATGTAATAAATTATATTAGATTCCTTTAATGCAATATTTTATTTTATAGAATAGCGTGTACGACTGGGTAAGAGACCACAGGGTGCACCACAAGTTCTCGGAGACAGATGCAGACCCACACAACGTGAAAAGAGGATTTTTCTTCGCCCACGTGGGATGGCTCATGATGAGGAAGCACCCCGAGGTGTACGAAAAAGGCCAAACTGTTGACATGACTGATATTGAGAACGACCCGCTCCTTTCTTTCCATAGGAAGTAAGTTCTAGTACATCAAAATCAAAATATTTCATTTTAAATATAAGCTAAATATTTTATCTTTAATGTATAAATTAATTTTAATATTTAACGGCAAATTAGTGGAATATTAAAATAAAATATTGATATATCTCAATAATAAAACAAGAGTAATTTGTGTACATAAACGTCTGTATAAAATGATCGTTCCATGATAGCATACTAGTTGAAAATTATTTTAATATAAAAGTAAAAAAAAAAAAAAAAAAAAATATTATATTATAAAAAAAAATATTATATTTTTGCAGAAGAAGCATATTTTAATAAGCCTATGGCTTAGTTTGCTTTTTAGGAACCCAAACTCTCCCACCGCAACCTAAGAGTACGTGGGCCTGACCCCCCCCCCCCCATATCCCAATAAATTGCATATCGTTGTGTTCCTTGTGATAAAAGATTAAGAAAAACCCAATGTTCCCAGAAAAAAAGTTGGTGCACTACCCAAAAATGGTGTTCAAACATGGCGGAATGACGAATTTGATTTTAGTTCGTTTTTTGATTACTGACAGTCACCATTATGCTTAATTTCCGCCATAACTGGTCTTTTATTAAAGCTGGATAGTCCTCATTTCAGAATAAATAAACAAACGTACAAAAATAATTAGTGAGTGGCCACAGGCTACATTTATTCACGTAGTTTTTACAAAAGAAAAAACAATGGTTGCTGAAATTTGTGAGATGTACCGGTATATATGTATATTGTTTCTTCTTTAGACTTCAATAACTTTAGATCTTTTGCAACCGAAATCGGGTTTTTAAAATCATTAATTCATTCATTAAGATATGCAATATGAAACTTAACTATATCTAATTGATTTGAATGTTTTACAGGTATTTCATCCCTTTGAAAATTGTAATTGCATTCATGCTACCGACTATAATACCACCTCTAGTCTGGGGAGAGTCTTGGAAGATGTCTTTCCTTGTCATCTGTGTTGTCAAGTACGTCATCTTACTCAACTGCACCTGGTCGGTAAACAGTGCAGCTCACCTCTGGGGAAATAGGCCTTTTGACAAGTAATTAGCTGCTATGATATGTTAATATTTACAAAGTAGTTATAAGAAGTATTTGACTAAACAAGCAGCTTACGTAAATCGAACGGACCACGACTATAATCTGTCAGTCATGTATCTAGGAAGATAATATCAGGAAGTGCCGAAATTTTATTTATCTGACTATTAAAATAAAATTGAAAAAACTAGAATGGGCTGAATTTCCAACTAATATGTTGATTAATAATTCCTTTAACGTTACTTAAAATATTAAACGCTATAAGAGGCTTGATTATCTGTAATCCAACTTAACATGAAAACTAATATAGAAACATCTTTTTTATAAACTACAATAATTAAATCGGTGCCTTGCTTTTAACTACGGAGGCGACATCGATGTTGATAAAACATCGACCAAAAACCGTCGATGTTGATAAAACATCGCCCAAAAACCGTCGATGTTTTTACTTTCACTTACCTATCTATGCAATATGTAGTAAGAGAAAGTATTGCAATCCTTAAAAATTTCGACTTCCAGTTTTCAAGGGAATTAAACGTTTCGGGGCCCCGGAGTCAAAATAATCAAGTCCGGCGAAATGGTGAGTGCGTGTGTGTTTATGTGAACAAAATAACATAAAAAGGATAAACCGTACGAACATGAAAATGGGTAGTTGATGTATGTATATCCCCGCGATTTGTCACGAAAAATTACAACAAGATTGATTTAACGGAAGAGACTTTAAGACTTTGTTTCATAAATGTTGTCTAATGTTTACGTTTTTTTTTCGATTTTCTCAAAAACGGCTCAAACAATTTTGATTAAACTTGTCATGTTAATGACAATAAAATATTCTTTAATATCAGGTAGCTTTTATCATAATAGAATTGTTCTGAGGGGGCTTAAATGGCGAAGGAAAAATTTATGTTTTCCTGTGAAGTACCTTTGATCTTGTTTATACGGAGAAATTAATTGTTGTATAAAATGGATAAATATGAAACATGACAAAATCTAATAACACATTCCTTAAAAAAAAATATATTCCGATCTCATCTCAAAAATAAGAAATGAATAAATATGAAATATGAAAGAAATCGAGAAACAAATATAGGAGAAAAAAAGAAAAACGTTAAATTCGACAACTCGAAAACCATGTTGAGCCCCGCGTACGCAGTACGTCTTTAATGACTGACCATTGTTCATAAGTAAAAGTGTTCTGCAAATTCGAAAGAGTTGTCCAAGTGTTTTGGAACGTACATATTCAATGGAAATTATTTGTTTCCTTGTTAACTAAATGAAGTTTTCTACAACTAATTAGATAATTATAAATTCCGACGCGATGGATTATTATACTTGCTTTCACCTAATATCACAAATAAAAATAAAAACTTTTATATAACAATAAAATATTTTATTGTACTTATGAGAGTAAATAAGCTTAGGCTCAAATTAATTAAAACATATGGTACAAGAGAACTTTTAATAATTATGGGCAACGTCAAATCAACACAAAAATATATCATTTTGAACATTTGGTACATGTGTACTGTTTGTATCTACTGGGAAAAATTTGAAATATTACTGAGATATGTCTACCCGTTTTTGAATTATTGGTTTCTAAAGCCTCCAAAAATAGGTCCAGAAACAGAAAAAATCATGATTAAAAATAGCTGTAGATGTTTTCCAAATTTGACTAGGACTATGAGATTGGTGTCTTTAAACAGCACATCCCATGCCATTTCATATGATAGGTATACAACAATGTATGTATAGGTTGGTTCTAAGAAATTTTCTTAAAACTAAATCTAAAATTTTATTTCAATTTTCTCGAAAAGGGCATCTTTTAGAATGTTTATCTTTTTTTAAAAAATAGGTAGTATTATATGTATTCATACAACTAAATGTGAAATTGGGATAAAAATTTCTTCTTTATTACTAAAAAAAAAGAAAAATAGTGATAAAATTCCATAAATCTAGTATTTTGTGATTAAAAATAGCTGTAGATGTTTTCCAAATTTGCCTAGGACTATGAGATTGGTGTCTTTTAACAGCACATTCCATGCCATTTCATATGATATACAGCAATATATAGGTTGGTACTAAAAAATTATCTTAAAACCTAGTTTAAAATTTTAATTTCAATTTTCTCAAAACTTTTTTAAAATTATTGTTTAAAAAATAGGTGCCTGTCTGCTTATTTTATAGGTATAGGTGCCTGCCTTTACCTATACATCGTTGCATATCGTATGAAACGGAATGGAATGCGCAGTTGACCGACACCAATCTCAGTCCTAGTCAAATTTTGAAAACATCTACAGCTATTTTTAATCATAAAATTCTAGATTTATGGAATTTTATCACTAGTTTTCTAGTAATGAAGAAATTTTTATCCCACTTTCATATTTAGTTGTATAATAAATATAATACAATCTATTTTTTAAAAAAATATAAAAATTCTAAAAGATGCCCTTTTCGAGAAAATTGAAATAAAATTTTAGATTTAGTTTTAAGAAAATTTCTTAGAACCAACCTATACTTTCATTGTTGTACACCTATCATATGAAATGGCATGGGATATGCTGTTTAAAGACACCAATCTCATAGTCCTAGTCAAATTTGGAAAACATCTACAGCTATTTTTAATCATGATTTTTTCTGTTTCTGGGCCTATTTTTGAAGTCTTTAGAAACCAATAATTCAAAAACGGTTAGACATATCTCAGTAATATTTCACAATTTTTCTAGTAGATACAAGCTGTACACCTGTACCAAAATTCAAGAAAATCTGAGAGGGTGAGGTCGAAGCATGAGTTGAACTGACATGGAATGGCCCTTATATTTTAGTTTACAAACTTTAGTTCCATAATAGATTTCTGACTGCAATAAAAACTGGTTTTAGAGGAACAGATTTTTGCTCCAAACTGATAACGATTGTTCCAGTAACGCATAAGGGACAAACATTTTAAAATTAAGTTCTAATTTACGTAAATACACCTTTTATTGTTCAACTTCATACGATATATTAACAAAATGCAAGCAAGCAGAAAAACAAAACAAAAAAAACTCGACTGTTGATGAATTTAAGATTTCAGGCCCCTTAAAAAAAATAAACAATAATGAATAAAATAAAAGTACTGAGGTAAGTAACTTCCAGGTCTTGCAAAACAAACTTTTTTTAATACCCTATCACTTATGGAGACAAACAACAGTAATTACATAAACATGGAAATATGTGTGAAGTGGCTGAATGGCGTTTACATATTTATCAAAACATGTCCATTTCTAATCTAAGTATACGTCACCTCCCATCGATCTCCCAATGATTTTAGCCGTTTTTTTCTTTTTAATATCGATGATTTCTCTTCGACGCTTTTCGTTTCCTAATTATTTTTTTAAGTACCGATCTAAAAAAACTAAAAAAAAAAAGCAAAGTAATTGAAGTTTAAAAGGTTTTATCTATCCCTGAAAACAACTATTTTTATGGTAGGTAATTGAACTTTTTATATAATATTTTATTTTTTTACAGAAGTATAAAGCCTGCAGAAAACCTGTTGGTGGCGGTTTGCTCACTCGGCGAGGGCTGGCACAACTATCATCATGTCTTCCCGTGGGACTACAAAGCGGCTGAGATCGGCGCCTACTCGACAAACCTGACCACCCTCGTCATCGACTTCGCCTCCAAGCTGGGCCAAGCCTACGACCTCAAGCACCCTTCGGAGGAGCTGGTCCTGGAGACGGCGAAGAAGAGGGGAGACGGCAGCTGGCATTGTCATGCGGAGGAACATGAGGAGGTAAAATGTAAATAAAAGGGCCACGCTTCTAGCTTATTATTCGGATACTCGTTCAAAACCTCGTGTTTTTAATTTAATTGTTCATACCTTTTTTTTATTTTTATTTCCCTCTTCTTGTGGGAGACTTTTGAGCTTTTGTTTATGCACATTTTCTGTAATTTATTTTGTAATTAAAAAATAAAATACACTGCGGAGGTATTTCTATTGCAAAAGAGAAAGTCAGCAAGAAAGTAAAATTATTTGTTTGATATAAAAGTATTTTTAAAATTAAATATATTTTCGAAACTGTAAATGAAATTCAGTAAGACCAACAGAATAAGTGTATTGTAGATATTTAAAGTATTGTGATACCTCTATTCAATAGGATATTTAAAACGTAGATTGTAAGTTAGGTTTTAAGAAGATTGTGAAAATGAATCAAATTGTAAAAAAAAAATTAAATAAAAAAATATATGAATATTTTGCAAATAATTATTTTTATTTGACGACTGCAACCTACGCTGCCTTACCTAAAAATGATAACTAACCATTTTAGTATGTATCGTGCAATGGTGCAAAATAATCGTGTCTTCACGGTTCGTAATGTGGAAATAAAAAACATTGTTTAACTCTTCTGAGACTTTTTAGAAAACTAAATAACTCTTACGCAAAATCGATTTATTTTATAAGAATTTGATAAAAATGTAAAAAAAGGAGTTTTATTTGGAAATAAATGATGAATTTAAGCAGTGTAAAGACTCTAAGGAGTTTTGGGAGTTAGTTAACTATGTTAGGGGATTTAAAAGAAACGCAGAGGAACATGTGAAGTTGGATGAGTGGATGAGGCACATTGAAAAACTTCTTAACCCTGAACTTATTTCTGCACACTTCCACTTCGCTAGCCCATTTATTATAAACGAAGAATTATGTAGAAAACTTGAACTGTGGAAGCTCCAGGCAGTCCTGTGTAAATACCGGAACGGTAAGGCTGCAGGTCCGGATCGCGCACCCTTTCAATTCTTCAAGAACTGCTCCAACGATTTTTTGGAAAGGCTTTTGGACCTCTAATTTTTTCTGGGAAACGGGTAAAGTCTCTTGTTCCAACCAACTGGACATAGTCCATAATAATGCCCCTCATTAGAAAAAGTGACAAAAACGAAGCCAAAAACTATACAGAGATATCTCTAAATGATTCTCAAAGTTATTCACAGGCCTTAAACTTGCGATGCTAGAAAATAGTGTTTTGGTGAAACATCAGGAAGGCTTTAGAAAGGGGTATAGCACTGCTGATAACATTTTCTGTCTTTTCTCTGTCGTTAGTTTGTTAACCTCTAAAAAGCGATGAAAGGTTTATTCCTTCTTTGTCGACTTTAAAGGAGCCATCGATACCCCGGATCGGGACATGTTCTATAACCTGCACAATCTAGGGGGAGTCCACGAAATTTATTACTGTATTGAAGAACTTATATAGAAATAATGAGGCTTATGTGCTGTTTCTGGACCTTTTAACAGAGCGTATAAGGACTTCCTTGGGACTCAAACAGGGCTGTCTACTCTCCCCTCATCTCTTTTCATTATTTATAAATAATTTAGTTGAGTTTGTTGGGGGTTGAAGAGTTATCGGTGGCCTTAAGATCCTATGCCTAATTTATGCTGATGATAATATGATCTGGCGGCAGACCTGTTTCCCTTCAGTTAATGATTAACCGATTAAAAATTTATTGCTCTCAATCGAACTTGATCATAAACCTAGACAAATCAAAAATAATTATTTTTAAGATCGGTTTTAGGAGAGCAAGAAACGAAAAATGGAAACTTGGGAGTGAAGCCATAGAAGTTGTTAATGTCTATAATTAATTGGGTATGGGGATTAAACCCGGTTTGTCCCTGTCATAACACTTCAATAATGTTCTGGCCAAGGCAAAACAGGGAATTAGTCTTACTTGGACTCCTTTTATTTTATAAAATGATATTCCCTTAAGCAAAAAGTTTGAAATGTTTCGCTCAGTATCGCGATCCATAATATCCTACGAAGCCCAAATCTGGGGATATCAAAAACATAGCGTAATTGAACGGTAGGGGACATTTTTTCTGAAACTTCATTTAAAATCAACCAATACCCGCACCGTAGTCTACCTTTACAGTTATAATGAAAAGAAATGTGTTATGTGTCAAAGATCTTAGAAGCAAATTTAATCTGACCCAAAGAGATTTTACGGTTGAATATTCATCAAATAACTTAAGGTATTCATTGAAAAAGAAAAAGAGTTGTTTAGAGGACAATGTCTGGAAGCCCGCAGTCTCTCTTAATTAAATCGTTTTTATATACTTACTGAACAACCCTTATATAAAAGGTGATTACAAACTGTCCTTTATCATTAACATAAATAAATCCAGGAGGGAGCTGCTGAAGCTTAACTATGGGCCATGGGACATCAAGCGTACCTAATCATAACTGCAGCCTGTGCAATGCGAACCAGTTAGAAACAAAGAGAGCGGATTTCATTCCTTGAATGAATTTTAACAATAATTGTTATTGCAATAGAATTATTTTATTTCAATCTTATACTAATAGAAAGGAAATTGAAAAAAATATTATTTTTTATTCAGAAAAAAATTATAAATATATTTTTATTCAAATATTCATAGAATAAAGAAAATTACCTATTCAAAGTACATAACATTATAAACAATAACTGAAGATTAAAAAATTAAAAATTTAAATAATAAAAATAAAAAATAAAATTAAAAATTTAAATAATAAAAATAAAAAATAAAATTAAAAATTTATAAAATAATAAAATATTCTTACTAGGGAAACATAAATGTTTCAGTTTTTAGACAGACTACCTTAGTGAAAAAAAAAAAAAAAAAAAATGAAATTTTTTAAGGTTTTACCTTTTCTAAAATTACAGAGTTAATTTCTCGGCAGCGTCAACGTAAATGTTGTTCTGGCCTCTCGCTGCAATACACGCATCGCATCGCGTACTCACAGATCGCACTGCATCTAAACATTGTTCTGCGGTGAGCTCGTTGCAAACCATTTTGATGCGCTCGATGAGATCATCCCTTGTGCGGACGTGCTTTCAGTAGACATTTTCTTTCACGTATCCCCATACGAAGAAATCTAGTGGCGTGCGGTCCGGAGACCGTGGAGGCCAAGGCATCGGCCGACCTCGTCCTATCCAGCGACCTGGGTAGTTGATGTCCAACCAGTCTCGCACGGCCCTTCTGTAATGTGCAGGACAACCATCGAGTTGAAACCAGTTCTCGAGCCTTCTTTCCAAAGGGATATCTTCCAAAAGTGCCCGTAAGTCATTCTCGAGGTATAGATAATAACTTTCAGCATTAAGTCGAGCAGGTAAAAATACGGGACCTAATATGCCATTATTACAAAAACCGACCCACACGTTTACAGAAAACTCATGCTGGTAGTGAAATTCTCTAACAGCGCTAGGATTTTCATGGGCCCAAAGGTGGTAAAAGTCTCTTCGTCCGTACAGATTACTTCCGAACTTAAGTTTACATCGTTTTGCAATTGTTCTTTGTAACAATTACATAAATGTAATCGGCGGGGATAATCAGCGGGTATTCAATTTTGTACCTTTTGTAGATAGATGGTAAGCATGCCTGCGGTCAGCCCTTAATGTGCGCCAAATGGTTACTCTTGATAGGCCTAGAACTGAAGCAGCTCTCCGGACGCTTGTACCAGGATTGGTATTGAAGTGCAGTATCCTCTCCCTCCTCCTCAGGTCGGCTTCCATCGGATCCTGCATACGGTTTCCACCACGATTACATGAGAAGGGCCTTTTTGAAATTGCTGGTAAAAACACCTCTGTTTGGGTTTCTCGGTCAGGAAACCGTCTGCGATATTCCTAAACTGCCTGACGTGCATTGCAATCGCAGAATCCGTAGACGTAGACTATGTCCGCGTATTTAGCGTTCGTAAATTTAGCCATTTTTTGACTTCACTGAACACTACTAGCAATACCACTAATGTGAGAATGCGAGGCTGGCTGGATTCCCCCAAAAAAGGATTAAAATGGTAGAATAATGACTAAAATTTTAATCCTTTCTTTTTAAGTTTAAACACTCAACCTAGATGTTTTATTGATAACGAATGCGTGAGAATATTCATCTTTTCTAAATTTACTCTTCGTAAATTAAGAAATTAAGCTTACTGAAAACACCAGTATATTTTTGTAATTTAAATACATTATTGAAAAAATCTGGTGCGTGCACGCAAACAAAACTTTCACTTACCAACTTACTTAGATTAGAAATTGACGTGATTGTTAATTGCCACTTCACAAAGTCACAAATTTTTCCACATTCATTTCTTATTTTTGTTTTTATTTTCTCTATAAAAACGTAAAAATTAGACAAAATTCATTAAATAAAGTACTCCCTTCGTTTGACCAATTTAGATGAATTTTTTCGCGATCGCAATACTTCCCTTTACTATATATTTCATATATAGGTAAGTGAAAGTAATATATTTCATATATAGGTAAGTGAAAGTAATATATTTCATATAAAGGTAAGTGAAAGTAAAAAAACACTATTTTTTTTATTATTATTATTAAATAAAGGATTTACTTTTAATACTTCGGCAATGCAAGACTTTTAATACTGTAAGTCGTCTGATCTTATAATTCTCTATGAAGTTGTTGAAAACTTCATTTAGTTGCCATGAAACAAATAATTTCCATTAAATGAACAGAACTGCTTTAATTATGAACAATGGTCTGTCATTAAAGGCGTACTCCGCATGCGTGGGCTCAACGTGTTTTATGATTTGAAGGAATATTTTTCTTTTTTTTCCTCCATATTTTTACTTGATTTTTTTTCTCGTTTCATATTTAGCCATTTCTTATTTTTAGGCGTAACGAGAGACAGTTAATTTCTCCATACAACAAAAACAAAGGTACTTTATAGGAAACAAAAAAACAAACAAACAAAAAAGGCCCCTACCCCATTTAAGCCCCCTCAGAACATTTTAATAATGATAAAGCTTATCTGATATTAAAGAGTATCTAATTTTCATTAAACATGACGAATTTGATAAAAATCGTTAAAGCCGTTTTTGAGATAATCGAAAACAGGGTAAAAATTGGAAACAAAGTTATGAAATAAAGTGCCCCCTCCGTTTGGCCAATTTTGATGAAATGTTGGCTATCACATCTTTGGCATATACATACATCAAATACCCAGTTTTATATAAATCCTTAAAGCCGTTTTTGAGATAATCGAAAAAAAGGTAAAAATTGGAAACAAAGTGGCCCCTCCGTTTGGCCAATTTTGATGAAATGTTGGCTATCACATCTATGGCACATACATACGTCAAATACACAGTTTAATCAAAATCGTGAAAGCCGTTTTTGAGTAAATAAAAAAAACACGTGAAAATGATACAAAATTTATTAAGTAAAGTCCCCCCTCCGGTTGATTAATTTTGATGAAATTTTTAGAGTCATATCTCGGGCATATTAATAATCAAATACTCAGTTAAATCAAAATCGTTAGAGCCGTTTTTGAGAAAATCGAAAAAAACGTAAAAAGTTATTAAATAAAGTACCCCCTCCCTTTGAGCAATTTTGATGAAATTTTTGTGTCACATCGCGGGCCTATACCTACACTAAATACCCAATTTCAGGTTCGCACGGTTTATAGTTTTCGAGCTAGTCTGTTCACACACACACACATACCATTTCGCGGGACTTGGTTATTTGTACTCAGGGGGCCCCAAAACGTGTATTTCAGTTGAAAACCGGAAGTCGAAATTTTTCACGATCGCAATACTTCAACTTACTATATATTTCATATATAGGTAAGTGAAAGTAAAAATTAAAATACACTTTTTGCACAACTATTTTTAGTTTTTGTGATTTCCTCGAAAACGAAGCGAAAACGAGGCATTTGTCAGAGGACTTTATTTCTTAGTTTTTCGATCCTCTATTGACCCCTGAAGTTTGGCAGTTTGGTTTGGGGACTCCCTGTATACCGAATTTCTTATACCACGACTTCCCACAATAATCTTTTACTTTTTACCCTTATATCTTCCTTTCAGTAACAACTATACGTTCTCCAAATACTAAAGTCAACATTCAAAATAATAAAATATGTTTTTAGCTTATAAAGGATATCTATTATTGTTAGTCTTGAATAATGAGGTTCTTTCTGAAATTCTAGTTCTTTTTGTTATTTATTGCAATTGGAGGTTATTATTATTTGTCTGTACTACTACTATATTTATTTATTTTTATTACGAGGCTATTATTTTTTTACCCTACGTTACTTTTATTTTATTAAATTCGAACTCCTGGGAACGGGTGTTACCCACTGCCGTGGTGTTTTGGTGAGATTTTCATTGTATTTTACTTTTTTTTCTTTTTCTGCATATTATAAATAAACAAGTTTGTCTGTCTGTATGTCACAGTTCGTAACGCAATTAAAGCTAACATATCCAGCTGAAAATGTATTTAGAAATAAAAATAACAATTTGGGTCAGGAATTGCAAAGAAATTCTTTTAGTTACAAATTATACAATACTTAAAGCTCGAAATAACAGTCTACAATTTTTTCGCAGCTGGAAACAATAAAACTTAAAAATATCACATATTAACTAAATAAAATAAAACTGAAAGGAACTGGGGCATACGAGCTAATGTACACGCGCAAAACCTTGCGAGTTAACGTAAGAGTTTCAGGCGCGATGCAGCTGATGGCGTTGTGGTGGAAGGCGAGTGGCAAGTGGACACAAAATTGTTGAAGTAACTCACAAGCGAGTGGATGATTTACTCGCACTTGACATTAACTAAAAGGATGCGGTCATACGTAGCAAGCAGCTGCCCTCCAGTAACAATGGCCAAGGTAACCACCCCAATATAGTTAGTTATCTGCAAACATGATCAACAGATGAAGAAATGACATTTAGCACAAAGACATTCTTATACCTAATTATTGAAATTCGCATATAAATAAAAGATATGTTTCATAACTGATGGAGATAAGCTTCGAAAAACGAACAACAAATTCATACATTAATAATATTAATTTAGACAGCAATTGGGATTCCGGAGATATCGATTTGACACTAGATGATCCGAGGATTCCTTTTTAAATAATGTACGAACGAGTAGATAATGTAAAGGCTTAACGCAAGGAGACATGAACAACCGAATTCTTGCGGAGGGCAAGCTCTGATATTACGAATTTCTTACGGCTTCCTGTAATGGGAATAAAGGGTTGTCAAGATAAAATACTTATAAAATAAGAAAAAAATATTGAATCAAAAACAGCAATGAATAAAAGTAATAATGCCTTAACTTGTAGATATAAATTTCCATGTATTGATTTTAGATCATTGATCTACAACTACGCGACAATACGGCGTTAGTAAAAACCTAAAAGAACTGGGCAATTTTTGGCATAAACACATAACTATGATAAGACTTCAACGTTTCACGTTGAAACAAATAGTGTAGCATGATTAAGTTTTTAAACAAAGATCCAAGAGTAAAAATTAAGTATGAATTTTTGGTTTTTCTTTCTATTTCTATGTTAATATACTTCCAAAATATATGATTGGTAAAAATAATAATTATTGTCTTTTGGAAACCTCATTATTCCCAATGATGCTTAAACGCACCTTTGTATCAATAAGATTTCAAATATATTTTTTATTAAAGCGTTATTTTAATAAAAAATTTTTTTTTTAAATTTGTTAATAATTTATTTCGAAGCGGTCTAGATTTAGGAGAATATGAAACTTCTTAAACATATATTTAACTAGTTTGTTTTTCAAAAGCCGCACTTCCTTCTTCAGTTACACTCATCTGTGTAAAAGATTATTGTCTGTATTAATTACATTGTGTTATACATAACTTGAACCATAAATAAAATCAAATTTCACTTAATAATAGAAAAAAATCTGGTGGGATGCGCGCAATACACAACTTTCACTTACCAACTGTCTTTGATGAAAGTGTGAACAACATTTAGCAGCTTCACAGAAAAATAGCTTGTTTCACATAAATATATTTACTCCTTTTTCTTTGTTAATGTTGGTAGTCATTAATGATCCCTGTCCTAATTATACATGGATCGGCAAAATTTAGGACTCCCACTGTAGCATCGTCCGATTAGCCTTTGTGGCATAAAGTGACGTTAATTAAGCAAACAGCAAATACTATGGAAAGGTTGCCTTTTCATGACTATGCACACCAGGAAGACAGCCTATCGAAGGCAAAGAACACAACAAAAATGGGTGAATAACAGGACGGGTTATCCAGAACGGGTACTCGAGGGCAACTTAAATAAACAGCAACTGATAACAACTATTTTTTTTTTTTTTCAGGTGTGCAAATGCTTGACTAAATACAGTTTTTAACCATATCACCCCACAATGTAAATTGAATAACATGGATATGAAATAGAAATAAACTAAATATCTGGGGAATTTCTATTTCTGATACCTGAAGTGGAGAAATGTTGACGAGTCGGTAGTTTACCAATATTTAATTGACTCAAGGTTTTATTTTTGTAATCTTCCTATTATATCCAAACACCGAATAATATTTTCAAAAATACCAAATCTGACCTTTCATTAGCCAGATCTTCTTCTGAATCATTCTTTGATCTATGAAAGAGGTTATATATTTCAAGACCAAAAAGAACAACTAGGAATAAGATCTAAGGATTATTTATTTCAAAACTTCATATAACATTTATGTTCAGAAATAGTTGCAAACATTCCAATAAGATGGAAGCAATATGAATTTCCTCTCGTACTTTGCAAAAGAAATCATCATCACATCAGGAGAAATAGGATTAATACTGGAGGAGAGATCACGGCTAAATGTCACCCGACCCGAATAATTACAAGAGTAAGCACTCGATAACCTCATGGTTCTGTAGAGTCAAGACGCCAATCGTAACACACGTGATTGATCTCTGATGCGTTGAAAAGCGATTCGATAAGGTACCTAGAGCTACTAGCGGCTAAATGAAAAATTTACACATATCCCCAACTGGGGGAATAACCATACATAGCAAAACGTCTTTTTGTTTCAACAGAGAAAACAAAAGTTCAATAGCTAAGTAAATATGTACAATGATCTGTAAAGATCATAGTTTTTTTAAATGGATGGTTCAATGCTGAAAGTTTAATAATTAATTTTGTCCAGACGCAAAGATCATTTTTTTTTTCTAACGAGTGGTTATAGCAATGAATTAATAACAAGAAGCATATACGATATTGATGTAGACGAAGAATGACAAAACATTGAATCGCTATATTGACACCAATCTTTTATCCCAAACCAATTACATCCTTCCTTCAGTTACCTTAAATCAAGTTTATATATTTTAAATGTTTGAATCATTTGCAACAAAAGGAAACTGAAACCAAACACACAGTTTGATTGGGTTCACACAATTTTTGATACACACATAGTTTCTTTGGGTACACAAACAGTAAATTTTAGAAAAGCGCTCTTTTACGAAACATATGGGGTGCATTGGTGCATAGTTTATAAGACGACGCACGTTAAGCGAATCGTTTTTACATCAGTTATGGAAAACAAATGTCGCATTGAAATAACAAAATCCGCGATATCCTTCTTTTTCTCGTACCACCAATCGCGACTAACCCTGCATTCGATCCTTATTCTTCTTCTTTCATTGCTCCCTTTTGTACCTCTCAGCGTAGGGAGTCCTAGCCAGAAATTCAACTCCTCTCTGTTCCTTGTCAGATTCCTGGTTCCCTGGATTAAAGTCTTTCAATATATTTCAGATATGAAATTATTGGGCGTTCTCTAGGTCTTCTGCCTTCTGGAACATAGTCCATCGTTTTAAATAGGTCCCTATGCTCCTCCATAATAAATCACTTCAATTTGGGTGTTTACGGAACCTCATTCGATGGGGCGACCTCACGTTCCTGACGTATTTTCTCGTTCCGAACCCGGTTCCTCCTGGTATACGGCTCTTCTTTGCAGAAATTTCATTCAGTAGCAGTGATCCTGGTTTCCTGTCTGCCTGTTAATGTCCAGCTTTCAGCTCCGTACAAAAGTATCGGCAGGTATGCTGATTTAAGAACATTTAGCTTGATATCGGTAGCAGCATCATGCTTTCCTACAACAGTGTTGCAGCTTTGGTAGTAGACTGCACTTGCTTGACTTAATCTGTTAGATATTTCTTAATCGACTTTCCCAGATCTGTCTACGACTTTTCCGGAGTAGGTAAATTTTGTGACCACTTCCAACTCTTCTCCTTAACAATGTACATGTAAATATACATCTTCAATTCGCCTTCATTACTTTTCGGTGAGATTCCTCATACCATTTAGTCACTGCCGGCTGTAACTTTTCATCCGAATTAGCGACATGAACAACGTCATCAGCATAGATATGAAGCTTAACCACCAAGGCCTTAGGTTTCAGCTTCCTAAGAACGTCCTCTCTGTTCTTCTTTTACAGGTGGCCGCCACTTCATCTACATAAATAAGTAATTGGCTTACACTATATCTTTGTTTGACCCCCCTTGGTGAATAGATCCCAACCCCATCAGTCTTTCCACAAAATCTTTCATGGTCATGCCAATGCACCTAGAGTCTTCAAATAATCAATAAAAATAATCTCTGTTGAGAAATGCCTTATGCATATTTGTTAAGGTTAGTTGGACATAACTTTTTCCTTCCCATGTTAAAATATTATATGAAATCAATATATGAGTAGTGACATTACAAAACGAATCCTCCAGTATTTTAAGTTCATTATTGTTTTCATTGTTTACAACGGAATCAACAGACTGGATATAATAAATATAAAACCATTAATTTTGAATAGCCATGGAACTTCATAAAAAAGGTTTTTAGGCTATGCTTAAAAATTTTAAAAAGTGAACAAGGCCAGTTTTGTTACATCACTACTCATTTAAAACCAATATAAAACTCCCTTTGTGGGTGATTCTTAATGAAAACATGTGGTTAGTAAAATACGATTTTTATCAATTTTAATTAATGTGATTGTTCTTATTTCATCGTAATTGAAGAATCAGTGTCGTCCTGAATTCGAAAAAAAATAATTTCCTAATTAAATAAGTTTCATTACACACCTGATAAACTAGATTAACTGTTTCTAAACAATGCTTAACGAGTAGTTAGCTAACAGTTACACTCTTTTTCTCTATAAAAAAGAAATAAAAACACAGTAATTTCAATTCAAAATTCAAACAAAGAACTTCATCTTTTAGGGAAACATTTCTATTAAAAAATTGTATTTTCAATCCAAATTTAAAATACATTAATTAATGTTTTTTAAATAATTTTTGTTGAAAAAAAACTAAAATATCAACAACCTATAATCAATACTGTTTGTAATTTAAAAGGAAAAATCCACGTTTCAGGAGATGAGGACTTAAACAGTCAGTTTTTAACGCCATTATTCCAACACGAAAGTTTTGTATTTCGTCCTCGACAAGTGGCAAAACCGACGGTTTCCAAAATCAGACTAACGGTTTTTTCATCCGTTTTGAACGTGTCACCGTAACCGATCGTGTAAGTCCACGTTAAGGCTACCTTCCGTATCAGTGCTTCAGTTGGGTGTTATTTCAACAGTTTTTCTTGTGAAGACCCCGAATGGTGATTTTTTCTCTGCAACAAGCCAAAAGTTGCTGTAAAACAAGAAGACCTTATTGACAGAGTTCTCCGCGTGTTGTGAGAGAACAGTATCCATATCACATACAAAACAAAAGTTCCAAAATAGCAAAACATATAGGCACGGCGAGGCACAATGAAAACAAAGAATATAAATTCAGTTCCCAACAAACATTAATAAAAGCTTATTTCTTTGATTCTAAATTAACTGGTAATACCTATTTAAAAAAGTAATAATCCAGATTTTAAAAGCTTCTTAGTATTATTTAATCAAGAATATCAATAAGAAAGTTCCTGATTAGAGCACTTTGAGGAAAAACTATTTAAAAGATATTTACGTAAAAACTCTTGATAAAATTATGGCACTAGTATCGCTATGTTACTTCTAGGCGTGGACAATATGGCGCCGTTTATTGAGGCCCCGATCTCGACTAAATAGGACCCCTTAATACGAAATAGGCCACGCCCAATAGTACCATGGCAATAGCTTTGCCAAAATTAGTGATATCATTAACACTGGGCCTGTCTGAGTTTCAATCGACTAAATAACTGATGTTGAAGGAACATACATTGCTAACATAGTAGTTGGAAAACTATGTCCTAAAACCACAACTACCCGTTTCTTTTAAACTGTGAAGTACTGGAAAATGTAATGATGGAAACATTTCAAGATTTTTTTTTTTTTTTTTTTTTTTTTTTTTTTTTTTTTTTTTTTTTTTTTTTTTTTTTTATGGCCCAAGTATTATTGTAAAGTATTACATGACAAAGTTCTATTATTATTGACAGATGCTGCACCATATATGGTGAAAGCGGTATTTAATATATTATATTTAGGTATATTTAAGGTATTTTACGCATGCACATACTTGGCCCATGCAATGCATAGTGGTCTAAAGAGTGAGGTCTATTTGTCCGGAAGTGAATTTGTTAATTTCAACGGTTAAGAAAATATTTATAAAACCACCAAGCCGAATTGTAATTTCAAAGGAAAATTCTCCAGAGTTACATTAACCTCCTCAAACAGTAATTTCCGAAGAGGCACCTGATTGGAAGCAGATCAGTACATAACAATATAAAAGATGTAGTTTTGAAACTGGATCTTAATTCAATTAATGCAAGGCAACTAGCGACATCTTTGATGGCGACACAAACACACACACTCAGACCATTTCGCGGGACTTAGGGGACTCCTAAACGTTGAAAATTGATATTCCCAAAAGACACATATAATTTGATTGGGAGAAAAAAGGTTGAGACACAATAAAGGTACTTCACCAATTCCCCTTCCCCTACACCAACTCAATATAAAAAATATTTTTATCCAAAAGCACAATTTGGAGAGGCTGTTGAGAATCGCAGAGTCGAGCAAAAAATTGAAATTTCCCATAGACTTTTATTAGACTCTGACTACAATCAATGAAAAGATAAATTTTCAAAACTATAAATGTTTTGAAAGAGACTGAAGATGTGTTGTGAAATCTATGGACTTGAATAAGCGTATATAAATATATTTATACATAACCAACATTACATTATTAATAAAGGCACAAAAAACATTACCAGAAAGCTCAAAGTGCCATGGAGAAAAGAAGGTTGATTCGGATCCAGGAAGCATTTGCCAAATCACCGATTCGTCAAAAACCATTTTAACAAAAAAAAAAAGAATAGTACTCCAAGCGTGGATCTAAACTGGTATAGAATTGAAATTCGAACTTCGTAACAATATTTTTATACACTCACTCGATCTAAATCCAAATCAGGTAGTAAAACATTCAGCCCTCTCATTCCAAGAAAAGGTGTTTTTCTTAATAAATCTGAGCATAGATAAAATATGAATAGTCATATTAATCGGTATAACAGAGTGTCGTGTGGCGTGATACGAGATGGAACTTCTAAGCGATTGAACCTTGTTCCGGCGTGCAATGAAGAGACTACAAAGCCAGCCAACAAACACGGGAACATCCACTGTGATGTCACCACGGGGTTACTATAAAACGCTCCCTCCACAAATCAGCGGTCAGTAGTTAATTTGTTCCAGTACAGGACGGATAAGTAAGTACATATTATATTTATAACATGATACATTCATAACGTTCTCAATAAACTATATACACGTATACACAAAGCAAACTAGGTAATTATATATGAATTAAAGAATATAGAATCTTTTTTTTTCTTTACATTTCTATAAAAAAAAAAATATATATATATATAAATAATAAAAAAATTTTGTACCAATTTACATTTCTTTTTGGATTTGTTACTTTTAAAATTTTATCTCTTATTTTCATTTTTACATTTATAAAAAAAAATTATACAGGTCTACTTTTCGGGCTCTAAGAACACAGAATGGATTAAAGATTTAAAAAAATACAGTATTATAAGATAAACATAAAAAATATAAATTGAAAAATAACAAAATAATTGCGCGAATGAATAATGAATAAAAATTAAAATGAATTACTAAAAAATATGAAAAATCAAATAATTTAAGTAAAAGTAAAACAATTTAAATGGCATCATAAATAAAAATACAATAAGTATTTCTTATAGGAATAATGATTTCTTACTTCCTGAAATTTCTTTGCACACCTTTTCCCAGAGAGATAATACCAGTCTTACATTTAAATCAATTAAATTTATTCATATTCTTCAACAAAAAACTTGTCTTCTTATATAAGAATAGAATTGCTTAAGAATACATTCATAACACAGTTATAAATTATGTTTTCTATAATTATTTGCATAACACATGTGCATCCTCTATTTTAACATTGAAATAAAATTATATTTTTATATGTAATTCGTAACATTCATAACTAATAAATACGAATCAAAAATATAATTAAACTTCAAAAACATTTGACATTTATTTTACAGTTGTCAATAATTTTAAATGTCCAAAATAAAATAGTAAAAATGCTTTCCTAATGGGAACTTAAAATATAGTTATCATACGCGAGGGCATGCTTGCATAAAATTACGATTACCTTATTATGGAAGTACAAGGAAGGTGATGATTACCTTCAAAAAATAATTAAAAGAAGTTTTCCGGTAATAATTGTTATATAACTTTTAACTATTTTCGCCACTAAATTTTATTTTGTTTTCAATATAGCGGAGAGTAGGGAACAGTGAGACGCAGTTAACTGTGAGACAGCTCATAAACCAATAGAAAGGACCCAGTTAGTGTAGGATTTGTTGTAGTGTACAATATTAGTCAAATAAGCTTTTCCAGAAAAGAAACCAACATTATCATACGTTTGTAACTATTTTTGTTTCATTTTGTTTTCGAGACAACTAAACTTTTTTTTGTGACTTTCTCGTTGACAGCGTGGGTACTATTGTTCATGTAACCGGATTTCTGCTAATGCCTTTTATTAACCCTTAAACGGCCAATGATTGTTCACTTCGGAAACAAAAATTCTTCGTATTAACCCTCAAACGGCCAATGATTGTTCACTTCGGAAACAGAAATTTGTAATGAAAGACGGCAAGGCCTTATGGGGATGAGCGAGACAGGAAAAGTGAGGCAGCCTACGAAGACACCTTTAATGTTAAAAAGGAAATTAAAATTATATTGTCTGATCCCAACAAGGAAGGAATACATTTAAAGGAATAGGCCATCAACAGTACTTATTTTCATTAAAATATAATATTTAATTTTTTTATTACATCACCTAATTTTATCAAAATTCTGGTTTATTTATTGTCAATACGTGATATGGTAATGTTGATCTCAAATTCTCGTTGTAATGGTCCCTAAATTAAATTTAAAAAGAAAGAATTATATCTAGTGATACAAATCTTGTCCACGACTCTTCATAATGACTACTTCAAAGAAGTCATATATTTTTTATGTTGATTATCATGATATTATCTTTTATTATTATTAATTGTATTAAAATATTTAGTTTTAATATCGTGTCTCACTATTTCCGGAATAATGTCGCAGTGTCCCCTACAGTGGTGTAGGCTGAGACAAAATCCTTCTTGTGTTTTACGAAAATAAATATTTTTAAAGTATTTCAAGAATCATTGTTTGCATAATTTAGCAGGAACAAAATTTCAGTTAAGTTAGAAATGAGCTACTAAAAGTTATGGTACAAATAATTTTATCCTATATTATTGATTGTTTATCCTATATTATTGTTGATATATATATATATATATATATAAATATAATAATTTAAGAATAATGGGTTTTCTAAATTATTTTCTGACCGTCAATTTTCTTGAAAAATATAAAACTAAATAATAAAAATGAAATGATGTCTGTTGGTAACCTCATCACGTGAGAACGGCTGGACGAATTTGGCTACTTTTCCTTTTAAAATGTTCTTAATAGTCCGAGACAGGTTGATATAGAAACGAAAATTGGAAAATTTCCCCGGATGCTGTGTGAACTGCATTATCGTGCATAACTTGAAAGCTATCAATTTTGTGGCATCAATATGGCGGTAAATCGCAAAGATGAAATATCGATTTCCATCATTAAAAGAAAAAATCATGGAAATCGCGCAATTATTAACCAACTTACAACCTTTTTTTTTCACGTTTTCCCTCTAAGTATATAATAAAAATGAAATAATGTTCGTTGGTAGCTGGATTAAGTTAAAACGGCTGGACGGACTTGGCTACTTTTTCTTTTAAAACGGTCATAATAGTCCGACTTTGTAGTCATTTTCCGAATAATCATGTCTCAAAGAACCAATAAAAGTAAGAAAATTCTCTTTTTGGAGAATTTATTGGAAATTCTTTCTAAATTTAATGATGACACATCTTTGTTATAATAAATAATCTACTTTGTAAACCCATTTTACCACTATTCATCAGATTTTATCACCATTAAAAAATAACAGTTTTATAAAATAAAATGCACATTTATACATATAAGGAGAGGGGGGCATGCATTACATTAAAACCATATGGAGGGGGAAGGGACTGGAAGTAAAAGATTTGAGAACCTTTGAGTTAAAGGATTTTTTAAAAGAGGAAACATTTTGTCACAATACTAAATTCTTACTTATATTATTTTTGCCATGTTATATAACAGTGATTATTGAAACTTTCCAAACGCAAAATATGATACATTCAAAACAACATAAAAAACATTAATAAACATTTAACAAGAAAGAGATGCTATTAAGCCCAGAAGATAACATGTGTTTTTGTTTTTAGTGTGGGTATTTTTTTATTTCTTATTTATTTATTTTGGCGTTGTTGTTATTCTGATGCATACAAACATCATACTAAATTTCTAAAGCATTTGCTAAAATCTAAATAATTATGATTTCATGAAAATAATATTAATTCACTATTCCCTCTTAGATTTGAAAACAGGATATATTTTCAAAATGATTATAATGATAGCCATTAAATAAAGAGACCATGAGTAACTGGACACTAGAAAGGATGACCCACTATTTCATAATATTCAGGAGATGCTGTGATAAATAAGTTAATTTGATTTTTTACAATATTATCTTCCCAATACTGTTCTCCTGTTTCCTGAGAAGAACCACGGCGACCTGTGAAGGATTATAGATTTAGAAAATAATAAGAACCAACTAGCCTCTGGGTTTTCCCTTCCTTAATTATTTAATTCAGAGCAACCACTTTATAGAGATTAGGTATGGCAAAGGAGGGCCCCCCCGTCCAGAGACATTAAATGCAGATAAAAAATAATCCTGTCTTAGCCAAATTCGAACCTATAGCATAGCAGTTTAGTAATTTTCTAAGTGGACAAAAAATTTAATCATTCATGGAACCTTCATCATCTTGTGGAATATAAATGTCAATTGTAGGAAGAATAATAAAACTAGGGAGTAGTTCATTAAATTTTATCGTAAACAGTTATTTGGTTGGTTGATTTATTTTACAATGTTGAACTACTGACAGTAATAAACTGTTGCTGTTAATAGCAATTTTTTAAGAAATAGGCTATATTCTTTCAGTCTATATTTGCAAACCCTTATTTTGTCACGATAAAACTCCACCTTGTATTCCATAGAATATACCCATGATAAACATATCCTTGAATTCAAACTCAGGAAAACAAATATACTAACAAACATCAATTTTAACATGAGCTTTTGGGATGGAAGGTTATAAATTAACAAAGTGTAAACAGAAATTTAATTTTTGGTTAATTCATAAGTTCTTCAAATTTTGCAGTAAATATTGTTATAGAATGTGTGCAACTCCCCACCAAAAAAAAAAATAAAAATTTCCAACTGCTTCAAATAAATTTTATAAAGAGTAAAAAAAAAAATAAAATTTAAAATCGAGTGGAAGAACAGCTCTAAGGGTAGAAGCTATTGGTAATGGAAATTGGAAACAACAAAAATAGGGGGGTAGGCACTTTTCAATTCTTCTCATCAATTCAGCCATAATAATGTCATTAAAAAATATCTTTGTCTTTCTCCAATAAAAAAATATTAAAGATTAGTTTTAAGTCAATAATATTTTCTTTAAGACCATAAAAGGAAAAACAAAGACTCGTTAAGATTCATCTAAATTTAATTAACTTGTTAAATTTGTTTATAGTAAAGCCTATCTGAAATCATATGAGTGTAAATAACATTTGACACCAGCTATCGAAAAAATCCTATATCCATCAGAAAATTTACTTCTTGGCTGTTCTTATCTTCACATACATAATTAAGAAATGAAAATTACAATTAATATCCCCAAATGCTTTTAATGAATTTAGAGATAAGCCATTTATCTATATTTATTTGACCTCAAAACTAAATTTGAAAAATTAAACCTAAATTGCAATGTAACATAGAAGTTAAGTACTTAAAAGTTTCCAAAACAAATCTATTGCAATCTTCGCAACAGTTTAAAAGGTTCTTATTTCTGTCAAAAGATATTGAATCAAATGTTTGATCACCTAGCAAACCATTGTTTTTTTTTTTTTTTGCACAATATCAATGTAAGTTGATCCCCTTTTATCATAGTAAGTTCTATCTGACAATGAGTAATATCAAAATGTTGTTTACTCAACTCTATGATCGATTTAAATTCCTAAGAAATCTTTAAAAAGATAAGTTGTGGCCTTTTGTTGAGGATGTTATCACCAAAGTACAAAAGATAAAAATAAGTAAGTAACTGGATGTTTCCTTATGGACTGACTGATTAGATGGGTAATTTGCATTGTATCTTCAATTCAGCTTATAATGATGAAAAACATTTCTGAATAAAACACAAAACTTATAATTATAAAACTGAGTTATAATGATTAAATATTGTTATTTGCTTTCTTGAAAAATACAGTTATTAGACCTTTTGTGCTTGGAATAATTATTTGTTATATCATTACCAATGTATATTAGTTGGTTTATTGAGAATTATTCTATTGAATTGAGAGAATTAGATTTTATAAATTAATCATAGACGAATTATTAAAATACATTTTTAAATTTTATAAGTGTTCCTAAACAGAATAATAAAAACTAATGAAAGAACTATTATTTTCAACGTGTTATAAGTTTCTTTAAGTAATCTGATGATCAACAAGGATTGAATTTTGTTAATTTACAATGAACAAGCATTGGATTAATCATTTGTATTACATGATGATCATAAATTTCTGTGCCTACAATTTTACTACATAAAGTGTTTTCAATGATCTTAATTAAATAAATTATTTAATTTCAAATGCTGGGAACTTGATAAACTTTGGTTAAAAACATTGATGAAAAAAATTGTTATCTAAACTAAATTACTTAAATTATTTAGTAATAAATAAATCATACCATTATTCCATTGACACTACAACCAACTATCTCTGGCGCTATCTATAAAAACTCTTCAAACTTAACAAAACAAAAAACGAAAAATAAATGCAGTCATTAAATTAAAACCATTTTAATGTAATATTATTTTTAAAACAATAAAGTTTTAAATATTCAATGTGTGGTCTATGGTCTAACCAGGTTATAAAATAAGTATTTATTGGTAAGAAATAATAATAACAAATAAAATATATATCATAGAATATAAAATGTTAAATGGTTATTATTGCATAATTTGTATTAATCATAAAAAAATAAGTAATTGTTAATGAACTTAAATATTGTGAAACTTTAGCAAGATTCATTCAAAAACCAATTTACTTTGATTTAAAATCTAAAAGGGTTCATCAAGTTAAATGAGCATTGCATGTAATCAAATTATTTCTCAATAGTGCATATCAATTAATTATTAATAATTATTTAAATAAACTAATATTTTAAACGTTCAGGTTGAGATTTTTCAAATTTGTTTATAATTCCAAATAAAAGTGGATTTGATGTATTTCTTATTGTTTCTTTGCATTCGAAAATTATATGGTAATATCTACAATTAAGTATTTCTCTGCATAAACTTCAGGAACTGTAGGTCAGCTAATGTTTCAACACCAATTAAATTTTATTGACAATGCTACTTAACCGAGGATAATACACTTTGTATTTTGACATTATATTACCGTCACTGAAAGCATGATAACTTTATAAATATTTTCTAGAAGGTGAAATAAAAATACATAAGTTTTCAAAACCCAAAATTTTATTTACCCGGATATATGAACGATTAACGATTACCTTATTTGTATTTTAAGTTGAATGATTTTTCTCTCCAATATGCCCGGCAGAAAATAATAAACATATAAAATAATCCCCTAAGCCCCTATAATAAAATAAGCCCCCATATAAAATAACCATATAAAGCTGACTTGTCATTAACAATATGATGACACCACTATGCTTTTTTATTTTCAAGAGTCATCTATTGTCATTGATACAATTTCCTCGACAATAATGCAGATAGGAAACTAGATATGAGTAGAGAACATCCGCCCGTTTCGCAGGAAACTGCTTTCGATAAAATTTGTCATTAATCTCGGAACTCTTCCCTAATATGTATTATTGTTATTAAATTTGCTGCACAAATGGTCTCATCAGACCTAATTTCTGATCAAAATCAAGATTAAGCATATTCTCGATTACACGATATTTCGATAAACTTACTTTGTGTGTGTGTGCCTACGTACATAAATAAACATGAGTATTTATAACTCTGTGTATAATCATAATTCGTCTAAATACAACAATGAGAAAGCATATTCCTAATCTTTGTAAATATTGCATAATTCAGATGAGGGGATATGGCGTGATACCAGATTCGTGGTTGGATTACTCACGTGAACTCTTGAGCAAACGAGGCTCTGTTGAGGTCATCACATTATCGTTGGATACTTTAATTATCATGATCATATTATTAAAATATAAAAAACATCATCAAAGCAATGAAAGTAAAATAAACCCATAAAATCTCGCGAATATTTCGTCAAGATGAACAGAACATTCAACGAGCCATTAAATATTGAATAAATTTGAGATCTGATGCAAGGGGACATACTTTTAAGGACTAGCAATAGGTATATGTTTTGTTTTTTCTAGGAAAACAAGTCAAAGAAAAATTATTTTGAGATGATAAGACCTCAATTATCGATCCCACAGGACGACTGAATATCTCAAAACCATTTCTTTGTAACATCATCACCTTTCAACATTCACTTAGTATTAAAGCTTTAAAATTTATTATAAAAATATATATATATGTATATATATACATACATTTAGTAACATTGTATATATACATGTATATATAATTACAAAGAGATTTAAAATGTTTTAAATAAACTTAAATGATAACCTGTTTAAAAAAAAAAAAATATTAACAATCTCAGCAACACTTATTAGTATTAGAATTGGTATTAGAATGGTATTAGATCATTCATACTAAAAATTAAATTAAAATATAACTAATTAAACTATAGGAAGTATAACTCTTTGGCAGATGGAGTACTATATTGTGTTTAATTAACCATTACAGGATTCCGGTTGATTACAGAAATTAATATTTGACTGTATTAATCAAAACAATTTGGTATATGAATATAATTGTTTTGTTTTTCCATCGTATGAATAACTTTTTTTTTGTTAAAAATAAATTGAAAGGCCCATACACAAATAAACATGTTCTAACATTAAATAAGAAGATTTTACATAAATAGAGTTATTAGACTCAATACGGTTGTTATAAATTAACCTAAACACATTTATTTCAAAATAAACGAATATTCAAACTCCTTAGAAGACCTAACCAAATCCACGCATGCATATCAGGCAAAAAAATATGTTGTGCCAAGAAAGCAGTTGATTAAGAAATCCATAGATAAAAAATAACGATATGACGATAATCGGAGAAAAATACGTAAGACAAAATATAAAAAAAAACTGTTTACATCATTTAAGCAATGGTGTATGTAAGATAATATATATAAGATACGTTACTACGTTACATAGTACGTAATCATATGATATGTAAAACACCAGTAATTAAACTAATTTGAATAGTTCATTTAAATCATACAAAGGAATAATGTATGAATAAATTTCATAAAATAATTCGTGATCATAACTTGAATAATTAGCTTTAATTTCTTAACAATATTCATAAAATAATAAATTATTGAAATTGTATTTTTTTTCACTAACAATTAATTTATCTAGAGTCTTTGGGTTGACAAACTTGCTTATCCTAAATAATAAAATTAGTAATCAACCTACGTTAGCTTATAAGCTCTCGGGTTAATGAATATTCACAACGTTGCATGTACAATGCATATGAAACTATATATATATATATATATATATATATATATATATATATATATATATATATATATATATATATATGAAATCACCGACTTTTCTTATATGTTATATGTATAAGCTTACATGTGATTCATTATATACAAATTTAAATCCCTCGGGTAGATCTATCGGCTTAAGCAATAAGAAAGTCGTGTTTAAATTTGATTTCGAAGTTTAGAAATTAACAATTTTTTAAATGATCGCATTCCAGTAAAATTAAAAATGGAAATAAATAAATAACAATTAAATCGAATAAATTTTTTCATAGAAAAATCCCGGTTGAAGGAGCAAACCTACTAAATATAAGCCAATATTATTTTTTTAAGCTTTGAGGTATACTATGAATAGGTGTTGTTATCATTAATTTTGAAGATTTCAATAACACTCCCTGGCAAAAACGTAGAATTTTTTCCATATTAGTAAACAAATCAAACCAAATAAACTTGAGTGGACAGTCATTCATGTTATGGATTTTTAACAATATATTTTATTTGCATAAAGAACAGAAACTGTTCGTAAACATATTTGTTGTTTAGTTGTTTATTTGATTTAACAAAGAATTTTGTTTTGATTTTTTTTTTTTACTTAAATATTTTTTTTTTATAGCTGATCTCTCGTTGAGAGCGAACCGTCACAAGAAGAAACGCCAAAATACATCGAGTATGTATTAATTAACCTATTAATTTAATTTAACCATAACCTAATTAAGATTTTTTTAATGAAAAAGATACGTGCAAACATATATTTATGTATAGTTTGATCATGACACCAATCACTTGATGTGTACATGACGGAAGCTTCCTTGTAAATATCGTGATTACTTTGATCATGTGATATTTGGATTTATCACGCGCATCCATTATCATTAATATGAACATAAGAAATTGATATATCACTCATCCCAATATATAAATTCATTTATGTAACATAATTCAAATAATTAGACCAACTCAGTTAACTTTGGAGAAATCAAGTTATTGTCTTTTTAAACTCAATTTTTTATGCACTCTGCAAATATTTTTAAAATTTTGTTTGGATAAGAATTAATCCCACGTAGTTGTAAAGATCCCTTCATACCTGTGCCATTAAATAAAAATTAATCCCCCGATATTATAAACATCCCATAATAACTATTAATAACTACTATTATAAATTTCATTAGTGGGACGTCAAGAGACATCAGAAAGTGGCATTAGGTTTATGAGAGGACTAAATGATGATCCTAATAAATAGACCAAACAGAAAACAAAGCTGACCTGTTTAGGATTACTTTACAAAGAGCTGTTGACTAAACCACTGAAAAAAAGACAAAACATAGATTGAATGTAAACCGTTTAATATTGTAATCAAGGAAGACTGTTGTGAACACGGCTACCCGTAGAGTAACCCTGAAATAACGAGGGACTTAAAATAGCCAAAACAGAATACTGCCGCAGTGTAATGCTAAATTAAGATTAGATTACATAAGCGATTGCCTAGGGATCCCGACAGCTAAAAAAAATGAAGACCTGAAGCATGCCTTATTATTTGGTTAGAAAGCTAGTTTAAAAAAAAAAAAATCAAAAATTGTAATAATCATATGTAAAGTATGAAGTTGAACAATTATGGTAAAATTAAATAGCTGGAAACATCAACTATCATACGTCAATATTAAAAATATCGATATCATATATATTAATTAATGCCATTAAAAATAATAATATTCATAATTAATAATAATATTCACAATTGTAATAACGTCCACAGTTATCTTATATTGATTCATTTAAGTTGATTTAATTTTACTCTGTCAAGAATGTGGGGTTTTTAAATTTGTTTTCCCCAATTGTTAGCTTGCTTATTTTTAATATATGAGAAAAGGGAAATTTGTAAGTTAAAAAAGCAAAACTTGTATTTATATTATTTTGTAAATAAATAAAAAAATAAACAAATATTAACGAATTAATAAAATATTATTAATGAATGCTGCCATACCAATATGGGGATTAAAGATTGTATTAATGCAAAATTATAATACAAAAATGGCAAAACTACGATTAAAACCCAAACTAGTAACAACGTTACAAAACAGTAACTACCAGTGACAAAACAGTGACTCAAAAGTAACCATATGCTTCTATGCTAAAGCCCTAGTCCACCGCTTCTTAAATATATTTTTTGTGATATTCTTATGACTTTTTCGGAATTAAAACCTATTCAGTTTATCATAAATTAGGACAGATATCACTCACTACTAGGCTTGTTCAGGATTTGCCTGCTAAAGATGTAGAATAAAGCATAAAAGTAGTTCTGGGTCAAACGAAGGTTAAAAAAAAAAAAAAAAAAAAAAAAATTGTTCATGATTCAAAAAAATGGATTTTTCATTTGTTTATTTTATATTTCCAGGACACGGGAAGAAATTTCGCATTTTTGTTAGCCATAGTTGTAAAAAAAAAAAAAATAAATTAAAGATAACAACATAAAAATTCATAATTTAATTGTAAAGATAGACTTTATTCCGATAAATCTAAGAGGGTTAAAAAATGTTTAATGATTATTTTTTATTTATTTAAAAACCTGTGTCTAACAGCATTTGAGAACTAAAGGTATTCTATTAAGGGAGGGACCTATCCGTAGGTCAACTGCCAGTTTATCGGTCAATAAAGTAAATTTAGGTCTCATTCTATACCTTCTTTCTTAAAAAAAATTATTTATTGATTAATAACTAATTTTAGATACAGTTCAGCTGTCTATATTGAATAAAAATATTTTGTTCTGAATATTATTAAATGTTTATGTAATCGAGAAACTAAATAAGTTTTATATTAGAAAGCTAAATGAAATTGGACAGGTTAAATGAAATAAATAAAAACTGAAGTTATTGACATATTATTAAAATTCTTAATGATTTACAACTAAAAAAGTAATAACTTAAGATTTAATCAATTAATTCAAGTCACAACGTTGAAACTGTTAACACCATTTGTGCTTCTGCATTTTTGATAACATTTTCTATTTAATGTATATTATAACCTACGAGTTAAAAACACTTATCCATCACCATGGGAGCGGTCAGTAAAGATTATGTCAACTTCCATCTTGATTTACTTGTTAATAAATTTGCTAAAAACGTTTCTTTATTTCATATTCAGACTGCCAGAAGTAATGTTATTTAGATCTTTGTTTGGTAACGGTGAATAACAATGTTAGTTAACAGCATGTAGTTTCTTTGGCATCAAAATGCTAATGACATTATTGCAATTAAAATTTTGTTAATAATATTAACATTTTGTTGTTGCTAACAATGGCAACGTTAGAAGAAATATTTCGGTGGAATCCCATCGCGGCATGCATGATATCGCATGCAAAAAAACCCTGAAAAGATGACGATGCAAAAATCGGGAGTTGCGGTGTTCACCTTAAAATGGTTCCTCTCAACTTCGTTTTAAGTTTCATTTGTTTTTTTATTAATATATCCATTACTCGAGTTATGCAAATATTTATAAAGGCGATGCAAACTGTGTTGAATGGAAGTGTGAGTATCCTGTTTACTTCCATACATAATTTGTTTAGCTTTGTTTTGTAATGGTCTTAAAACCAACAGTCATCCCGACAGATAAACAGATATCCAATTGTATAGAAACTTTGTACCTGCTTAATTCTGTTTATGAAAAGTGCTTGTTGTAAATCGAAAAACTTCTAACGAACTAAATTACGTATCATTGGCACGTACGACATGTTGGTAAAGGAGCAAACTAGCGGATATGATGATCACGTGACGACAAGTGATCTGATAAATATTTTAGTTTCTCAGGGTCAGATAATACAGGTATACCGGAAACTATACTTTAAGCAAATGACGAAATTATGGAACAGATCCAAATTTTATAACAAATCTGCATTTTTAACAATCGGGATTTATTGCAGGTGTCAAATTTACAAGCGTACTTCAAATAATATAAAATCGAATTCACTCAGCTATGCATCTGTTTTTGCCTGACAACCTTTTCATTGGCTTGTTCTAATTAGAGGAACACTGGCAATTTTAGGTTTTAATATCTATATCTTTCATAAATTGAACTTAAAGTTGCTAAAAAGCCGTCTCTATAATCTCGAGATCCATTCTAAATCATTTGCTTCTAATATTGCTTCCTACTTTAACTCCTGATAATGTTCAGAGGCGTCTGAAAAGAAGATGGCCTTGTGTCCATCTAAATTAGAAATCGTATTAATTATTTTTATTGCACACAATTGCAGTCTATTGTATTGATATGACAAGAGTTAAGTTTTTAAAAAGCCCAAGGTAGTGTGTTCGTAGTCCAGAAGATTTATAGGATTAGTCCAGGATTCTAAAAATGCCCTTTGATTTGATAAAGGGATTAAAAATCTTTCTTATCACATCCTTCGGGAGGGACGAATAATGGATATCCTGAACCTCTGTGATGATGACAGGTACTCGTTAATGATTCCTATCCTAATTATACCTGACTAGGCAAAATTTAGGACTACCTCTATAGGATTGTCCTAGCCATAATAGCCTAAATTGACGTTAAATAAATAAACAAGTCCAATAAATATAATTTGAACAGTTTCAAGCTAAGAAGGTAATTTATTTGATTAATTATCCGTGCGATAAAGTAGAGCATTTGATATTACTTTCAAAAAAATGATTTAAAATATAATTATTATTTAGGCGTTTGTAACATCGCTGATTGCAATATTTAACGTCAAAATTTCTGATTTATCATGAGACAGTTATATTTCAATGAACGATAAAAAAATATGATTTGTTAACTTGGATTCGAAAAATAACACGATTCTGACAAATTCATTTGTATAGATAAAACATCGCGTTAAACGCGTGTTGATCACGTAATGTCGATTTGATAAGGAAAGAGTCATCAGAAGAACGGGTGACAGACTGCCAACATTTCGCCAACCGTTTCAAAGCAGCATCAGGCGATGCCAGCTGAGTCTGGTGGTGTGACTGAAGTGGCCAATGGGGAGCCGCTACGTCATGCAGTGGGGGGAGGGTTTTAGCTCGGTCTCAAGTCTCTGCCTCTCACCAGGTTAGTCGTTCTCTTTCTTTGACCGGTGTTTTATTAAATACACCCGTATTTCTAGTCACGGATATTTATATTCGAAGCATAACCCAACAGGTAGGTTCTTATTGAATTTTAAATTGAATTAGCCAATCCATGCTTCCTTATCAGAATGTAAAGTAAATTGATAAACAATCACACAACATTGCTTACCTGTATATTGCCAACTTAATTTCTCTTATTTATTTATATAAGTTGTATTTATGATGTTTATATACCCTAAACTCTAGGCCATTTATCATCTTCAACATTAGAAGGATAAATATATGTCGTCATGCAATGCACTATTTTTTCACCCCCAATTTTACCATTAAATGGTGGTGTGTTCTATTATCAATTTACTGTGTTATGTTACGAGACTAAATATACTTTATTAAACAATAGAATCATGTTGATTAACCAAGTAAAGTTTATAGTGTTTTGCTTCAAATTCCATTGATTTTTAAAATCACTTCTGTTGCATATTATATCAATTCATCATGAAATAAATCGACTTTTTCATGTTTAAGCAATTTTAGTTGTTAAACAAGCTCATTGATCATGTATATATATATACCCGGTTATTAACTTCAACAATGATAATACTAAGTCATGCTGTAATTGTTTGTAAATATAAGCAACATTTGTTTATTTAAACACTCATATCATTCCAAAATAAAGATAGTTGAAACGTAATGATTTTATTTCTAGTATACTACATACATAGGCCTACTTAAAATATTCAGTACTTTTTTTGTTGGGTTTTTCTTCTCGTTACTAAAGAATTAGGAGTAGGTTGAGAGGTTTCCATTGGTATTTTGATTGTCTATTTGATAATCTTCAGTGGTATTTTCTTTTTGGGTTTACGATAAACGGTGAATCTCGTAGTCTAGAACTTCAATCAAAAGGCCGTAACATATTTCGTCCACGATATATTGAGCTTTGTGAGTTTCTCTCACTTCTTGTTTTCCTAGCCTGATACGTTGGCATGGAACTTTCCTTCTATTGAACGGAAAGAACCGGAACTACTAAGCGGGATGCGCTACTCTTCCGGTTGACCGTTTTTTATGCGAGTTCTTACGATAAAGTTGTAAAATAGAAATCTATTCGATTACGTTTGTGCATAAATATATTTCCTTTACACCTGTTAATAAATTGTGATAACGTAGGGTTACATTCTAGAAACAAATAGATATACGACTAAGAAATGTCATTGTTAAAGGTAACTGTCAAATTTAAGTAATTATCCAGAAAATGAATTAACTCTTTAGCTATTAAGACTTTAGCTTTGGAGAAGGGTGAGGGGGTGGGGTCATCACCCCTTTCTCCACAAGGAAGTGGTTTTCTAGTTTTTTGCTATATGAAAAAAAAAATATATTACTAGAAATATTAATGAATTAATAATTTAGAAGAGAAGATAATGATTTTTAAATTATATTCGTACTCCTTAAAATCAAACTGAGCTAAAAATTATTAGGATTCAGAAGTTATCAATAGCTTTAGAAGTAAAATGGTCGCGTGTTTTAAGTCTTATAATTCAAATGAGGGTTCATTTAATGTTTTTAGAACTATGATTTAGTTTAAACCTGAATCACACTCCATTTTTTCTGATTGAGATTTGTGCCGTGAGAATTTAACCATTTAAACAAACTCGTGAAAATTCTATAAATATTTTGTTAGGCATTGAGATCAACTGTCATAAATCTTACGTTATACAGTTTTATTGGCTAAACTGATTGTTAAAGAGTCACATATAGCGATATTACTTCCAGTAACTGTTCCGAAAAAATTATACTCAAAACAACAATGAAATTGCATGTTTATTTATTGTTGGCAAACTGTTTTTTCCTGCTTTTAAGATCTAAGGATGATGGCTTTCATGATACTTATTAAGTAGACCAAGTTTTGTTTAAGAGCAAGACTATAAAAAGTTTAGTTCTTCAATGATATAAATTTTTGAAAACCCAGATTTTTTGTCATTTGATTTTCTTCTATACCGGCCGGTTTTTTATTGGCAAACCTGTAGTCTCCATGGATTTTGGAGGCCATGGATTCAGTGCTCGAAGATTGTTGTTGCCTGATTTCGCAAACGTAATACAATACTTAATACTTTTGCATAAAGGCAATTTATATTATAACTGCTTAATTTAAGCAGTTCTCAAAAAATTATTTCTACCCCATCCATGGGCGTCCGCAGGTAGGGCATGGAAGGGCTGCTGCCAGTGGCGGATCCAGAAATATTCTGAGGGGGGGCGCACTTTTTTTTTTTTACATTTCATGAGTAATGAAACCCCTAATTTAAAATACGTACATAATGACGTTATAAATTACTGTAAATGTTTAAATACAATTCATTTTCAATTAGTGGACTTGAAAAATGACTAAATATAGCTCATTTCATATAGAAATAGTAATACTTTATGAGTGTCCTCACCTCTCCGGGGGGGGGGGCGTGCGCCCCTCCCCTGGTTCCGCTACTGGCTGCTGCCCCCCCCCTTGAATATATTATATAAAAATTAAATCAATTCAAATTTATTTACTATACGTATTAAGTATTATATTAACCGATATTTTTATTTTCAAACATCAATAATTTTTATTTGAAATATAAATTGAGCCTTCCATAGAATACCTAGACACCTCCCTCCAGTCATAAGAATTTTACCAGCCGGCCCCCCCTAGACGAAAATTTTACCTGCCTGCCCCCACTAGACGAAATACTGCCCTTGAGCCAATCCCATATGGTTTTTATTAAATTTATTATATTATATGTATATAAGTATGCATTTTTTATTGCACTTTTAATATAATTCAATACATTCATTATTCCAAACAAAACTTAATTTTTTTTTTAAATAACTAAAATGTTCCGCCCCCCTTTGAACTCTTAACCATATTAACAGGAATATCATTCAATTAATCATTCTCCCAAAAATAAGGAGAATGTTTTTTACTCATTTTTTTAATTTAACTTGCCAGCCTCCTAAAAGAAAAAGAATAAATACTCCATTCCTTTAAAGGTTGTATTAGAAGCGTGGACCTTCTTCCTCACCTCAACAATTGCAAGCCTAATTCTAGCTTGTAAAAAGTGGTGGCATTTGTGGCATTTGATTAGGTGAACATAATGGTTTGTTTTGTACAATTCACATTGTGTTGGTCTAATGGATGAATCGCTTGAACTCAGAAAATAACATTTAATCCCGGACAATTGTCTTAATATCAATGAAGGAGCTTAATCGTACTGATTCTATTAGTTAGTTATTTTGAGTAGGTGTGCGGAAACAACTTTTTTTTTGTTAGGGACCCCTACATGTGTGGCATACGGGAGGTTACTGTAACCAACCTATTCTAACCATGGTGGGTAGGTCGTAATTTATTCCGTAGGGCCTCCACGAAATAAAAGTCAACCCTCTCAGGGCGGATTCGAACCACCGCCGTTCGGCTCGAGCATGCTAAAGCGGGACGCGCTCAATTACGCTCGGCAATCCCGGCCCGTGCAGAAAACAACTCTCGGTATTAACCTTATCTCATTTCCCAAATTTAAAAAAACATCAATTAAAACCAAAGAACTTTCTGGTGGGAGGGACTAAATGGTCCCAACTAATACCTGGCTTTTAATCCAAGACACCTGGTATATTTTTGCATCCAAACTTTCCTCGGAACTCTAAACTCACGTAAGAACTTTTTGCGAGTCAGTGGATAAATCATAGGTGTTGACCACACTTTTTGTTATGTTCGTCTGCCTAATTCATTCGAAACTGAATGCCATTTTCATAATCAATCAAGGCATTTCAATTGCTTCCCAGAAGCTGAGTTTGCTGTAATGTTCATGTTATTTGTACTATTTTTTTGTCTTGAAGCAAAATCTTTGACTATTAATTCAATGGTATCGATGGACAACAGGAAGCGTTCGTTGTCTGAGATTGGCTATCTCCTGCGACATCATTCATTAATTTGAGTTTACAACACTTAAATTTTCGTCTTATTGCGATCATTTTTTCAAGGATTTTATTTTTCGAAAAACTTAACATACCATAAATCATATCAAAGGAAGTATGAGAAGAAAAAAAGATGTCTGTTTCACCCTTTCATAATTATTTATCATAATATTAAATGTAGGCTTGACTTTGCTTTAGAGGCGTACAACTTGATATACCTACCTCCATTTTAATTATTTCAGGACGTGAGATCATGTTAATATTAAATACTCGTTCGTTTTGTTGTTTAGCTTTATCTGGATGAATTTACAACCAGATGCATAATTTAACCTTATTTTACTATTAATTTGTAGTAGGTATATCACGTCTGAAAAATGACCTTTAGATGGACGAGAGATACGAGTTCACTCACCTCTCAGGTAGCAGGAGAAAGTTGTATTTGTTTAATATTTGCTATTTCGTTCAATTTTGTGGCGATTATTCAATGACTCCTGTGATTGACTATGATAGCAATTGGCCTCGGCGAAGTTGAAGGTCAAATCTGCTCTTCGATATATCAGTGTTAATTGTCTGACGTCGATTTTAATGGCTCTTAAAAGTGATTGTAACGTCGTCTTAGCTTTATTCTGTGGTGTAATAAAGGTGAACCCCTAATGGGAAAACATTTTTTTGCTTTTGTTATCTAAAAGCATTTTTGCCTTTTTACGAACTCAGAAAGAGCACGAAATCGGTTTTGTAAAGATGGAATGGAATTATATTAGTTTCCTCAAATTTTAAAAGGTTGTTTATTCTTTTTTTCATGATTTATGTGTAGAAATTAAGAATAATATTTTTTAATTGCATAAGATTAAATAGATAAATTATAATTAAACCGATGTTGTTGTTGCACCTTTAAATAAGCACTTCCTCTTTATTAAATAAACACTCTATCGTTGTTATCTAAATCTTTCTTCACTTTGACACTTTCTATATTGTTCTACCCTGTGGTAACATAAAGTAAAAGTCTTCAAGTGACAATTAAGAGAAGTTTAAGATTTCAAAACAATATGATGTTGATCTTTCGTCTTCAAAGTGACTTTTTAATACTTTATGTTTGATCTGCGTTGTTTTATTTTTATTTTTTTTTATTTTTTTTTTTTTTTTTTGTGATTCACTATTTTGCTCTGCTTGTTGCATCGGAACATTAATTACTAAATTAATTTTAAATTTTGTTATTAGTTTTAGTCTAAACTTCTACTTGTTTTGACAATCATTGGAACATTTCTTGAACGGAAGTCACGTAAGCATTTCTGCATTGGGTGAATGAATATTATCAATAACAAACACATTCATAATATTTTTTTTTATTGAAAGAACTGCATTTTTTTAAAACTTGCTATTTTACTTTAATATAGCTTTCCCTTTAATAATATATGTTGATTGATAGTCTCTTTTTTTTCAATCATACTTTTAAAACCAGTTCTACCAATATTCTAATATGTTACATGATTTGGCCTCTGCCAGCTTTAATAATGTTTCCTACTCTTCAATGCTCGTCCTTTACCTTCTCAATGATTTATCCGCGGTGCAGAGGGCTATGCAGCTCGGTATTGAACCCCTGGCTAGGTCGACAACCCCACATTGAAACGGCTCCCGTCGTCCTACTTCTGAATCTTCGGTTTACCTATTTCGATGCTATTAAATAGTTGAACGGATTGATCTTGAAGAAAAAAAATGTTTCTCCAAACCCTTCAATTGAGATTGAATACTAGCCGCAGGAAGTAGTAATTGAGTTTTACTATTATTATGTTTTTTTTAACCATTTTATATATGCCAACTTTGATTTATAATCGACCGTAACATGAAGCAAGCAAGCCACGTTATTAGGGTAAAAGTACCGATAGCTGACGTGTTGCAATAGTTTAAAAACCAAAACGAAATTTATAAAATAAGATACCTGTTGAGTTATGATAAAAAATTCAACGGATAATAGCTATTCACCAATCATTTTTCCTCTTTGGTACGTTTTGATTGCAACAGTTGAAATGGGGAAAAAACAAGTACCACTAAGACCCTTAAAATTTTATGAGTTCGGTAATTAGTAAAGATGTACTCTTTTTCCAGGTCAACTGTTGTGCAATGAGATGATTTTACCGATATGGCCTTTTAAACCCTTAATAATCATTTAATAAAGAAATTCCATTTATTATTGACTGGTTGTGCCCCAGGTGGTCTCCTTACCCCCTGGTCAATTCCATGTCTGCCATGCCACATCCAGTTTCAAACCCGGTACCTCATTCCCTGCATTAACCGCTCCCGTGTTACGAAGAAAGGTGAAAGAAATTTAATTTCAATCTTGTAAGCTGTTCCATTATTTTGGTAGTATTTTTTCTATTTTATGAAGTATTTTTAAATTTTAAACAATTTATTGGAATATAACTTTTATTAGTTATATCTATATTGCTTAAATGCGTGAATCTGGGAACATTTCACTTAGGTACTAGCCCCTGATCCTCTAGATTGGATTATATCCTGGTTGCATTCATTAGCCTGGGATAGAGTGCGGCGTCATTGTTAGCTGTCGTCAATGAATAGCTTTATATTAAGTGTTGTCGTTGAGCCACTTCTCTAATAGTCAATAAAATGTAAGTTCCGTTAAAAAAATATTTATTTTGATTGATTGACCATTGGTATCACTGATCTGTATGTTATTTTTTATTTCCATAAAAATTTTTCGCTAGAATTTAGCGCGAACTGGTAACAGGACTTGGCCATCCCCGGTCTTGTTCAGTTTCCTCTTCTTAATACTCACCTCTTAAATTCCTTGGCCTTGGTATCAAATTGACTTCAAACGTTGCGGTCAACAATGCTTGTTGAATCCATTCACAAGAGAACATCCCTCAACAAAAGCACCTTATTAGTACGAGACGTCATGCCATCTGCATATTGTGAAACATACTATAATGCAACGATTATCTGTTTTAATTTTAGATAATTACTTTAGTTAAATCCGACCGAACCTCGTTATTGTTTATGTTAATGAGATTTATCTTTTTAATTGAAGTACATACTCCAAATAAGTGTTAGTGAATATTTTGCTCGTGCCTTCAATGTATTCAATATTGAGTTACGAAATATTTGTAAGATGAGTTGCGTCGTTGATCTTCCCAGGATTAACTGATAATTATATAACGGTTCTGTCGGTGTTAGCTTGCGGGTTAGTTACGGTAGAGGTGACATTTATTTTCTCCCTTCGGAAAGCAATGTGTTGCCTGAGTGAATCGCGGTTATGTTATCCCCCAAAACCTATTCCATTAGCTATTCTCATAAAAGGATAATCGAAAAATGTTTCGAATGGAATGGGTTGTTTGTTTCTTAGGATGAATATCTTTAGCATCAAATATCTAAAAATATTTATTAATCCTTGTTTTTAGTATTAGCTGCTTCCATCAAAAATTTTTAATTGATCTCAATCTCCCATTCTTATCTGTTAGTCAACAGGTCGTTTTATCTGTTTACGTTTTTTCGATAGCCACCCGTTTTATATGCAATATTGTTTTGTAGTATGTACATGTTTTGATCCCTTTGTTGTTCAGGTTACATTTCATACAACCTAACTCTCAAGTATTTTTTTACTTTCCCTTACCTATATAAGAAATATATAGTAAGGGAAAGTATTGCGATCGTGAAAAATTTTGACTTCCGGTTTTCAACAGAAAAAAACGTTGCGCTGTACGCCTTTAATGACAGACGATTGTTTATAATTAAAGATGTTCTGTTCATTTAATGCAAATTATTTGTTTCATGGTAACTAAATGAAGTTTTCGACAACTACATCGAGAATTATTAAAGCAGGCGCGATGGAGTATTATACTTGCATTGCCGAATTATAACAATTAAAAACTTTTATTTAATAATACAATTTTTTAGTGTATTCAGAGAGCAAATACGAACACTAATAAGTAAATGAAGTGGAAAAATGTGTGACTTAGAGGAATGGCATTTAACAAAGCACATCAATTTCTAATCAAAGTAAGTTGGTAAGTTAAAGTTGTGTGTAGCGCACATCGCACCAGACTTTTTTTATTTGCGGTGTGGGGTAGCCCAGTGAGAAACGATCTTGGCTCTTATGCTCCGGTATCAGGTTCTCCTCGACTGTTTTAGCGTGGTTTCGTTTAAATAAACCTAAGGTCCTTCCTTAGTGCTAGGTACTGTAGTTTTTTCTGCAAATTATCTTTATACTTTATCTTATTTTTGTTACAAAAGAGGCCAAAATCTTTCGGAACACGACTCAATACACAGCGTAAAATAGTAGCGCCCCTACCAGGCCACCAAAGCTGACCAATTGACCTGGAATCTTTTTTTTTTTCTCCCTCCCGAAGGATCTATCGATGTCAGGAAGATGCTTTCACCAGCTATAATATATCGTAACCTAACTTGTCAGGTGTATTGTAAAGGCAATGATTAATAAAAATTCACTAACTTTATCAAAATTTCTCTTTGATGTTCGTTCTTCGTGTTCTTCAGGATTATTCGTTGTTGAAAAGTAATATTTTCAATATTTAACAGCTCATAACTTAAGTTTAGACTAATTTGAAATCCTGGATGCTTGAATTCTACTTTTTTATTTTATTTTTTACGGTTGTTGTAATGTTTCCCCGGTTCGTCGATTTCTCTAACCTCTTAACTACGCTTTCTCTTATCTTTCAGGGATCACAAGTATTTTTTTTTTCTTTAATAAAATTCTTTAGTGATTAAGTTTATTTATTTATAAAAAAAAAATCATCAAATAATGGATTTCATTTTATAATACCTCTGTAATAAAGTTTAAAAGATTACTCAGTTAACACTTGCATTGGTGGCCATATTCAAGCTAAACGTTTTGGTTTCAAAAGACCTCCTTAAATCAAATTAATAAAAACAAAAATACAAGACGTCTGATAAAATCGAACGATTTATAAAATTTGATACTAGTTGCTTAACTCATTAAATTAAACATAAAAGTTTTTAAGAGAGAAAAGTGGGTTTGGGTTATAAATTTTTGTCGGACACCATCCAAGAATTTTACGTAACATTTTTGTACCAGAAAACTTTCACTATTTTAATAGCTGTTTGTTTTAATTATGAAAACCGGTTTATGATGTAGTTCGTGAGTTTCATTCAGAATTTATTTTTATCGTTTAAATTATATTCCATTTGTTGTGGATGAATGGGAATAAGGCAATAAAAATAAAAAAAAGATAATAAAAAAAGGAAGAAGTCCATTGACACGTCTGGGAGTGAACAGAGATAAGTTCCTGCAAGGGATTAGGTTTTCGCTTGATTTACATTCCAAATTAGTGCAGTGCGTCATTCCTGATGAAAACACTCTCCTATATCCAACATTAAATTGATACATTTAATATGATCAGTTTTTTAAAGAGAACGTACCGTACAAATTAACCTCATAGAGGCGTGTTGATATTGCCAATGCAATACCAATTTCATATCCTTAATAATATGATATGTGCTCTGGGATAATGTCAAATTGACTTAGGTACCTTTTTTTACACTTATTCCATTTCATTTTGAAGTATGCATTCAAATCTATTAGTGAACATAGTTCTGCTTGTTTTAAATCTTTTAATCTCAGTTCAATTTATAGAAAGCGAATTCCTTGGCTTTTAAGGCCCTGCCTACAGGTTTTTGAGAGGAAGTGTAGATTATATAATACCTTACAGAAGCAGGAACTTGATATAACTAACGAGGTAGGGAGAAAACTAGCATCTCAACCCTCCGTCGTATTCTTGCTAATTATTATTATTACCAGTATTGTACGTATACATGCTAGCAAACTCATATCTTTCAGCCAATATGGATATAATAAAAATTTAGTAAAAAAAAATTAAATTTAATTAATTCAAAATCTATATAAATAAAGTTGAAATTCTGTTTGTTTGTTTGTTTGTTTATTTGTTCTTTATAGAAATCCATACCGTTTGTCCTAAATTCTCCAAATTTCGCTCAGTGGTTCTTTGATACCAGGTGCGAACACCTGTCCATATTAAAATTGCGTAACTTCCGCCGATCTTCAGCTGATATTCTTTATTCTCCAAATTTCGCTAAGCGTTTCTTCCAAACCCGGTGCGAACACCTGTTCATATTAAAATTGCATAACTTCAGCCGATCTTCAGCTGATATTCTTTATTGTTATAAAAATCGTAATGATCTCACTTTACAATGATTTTTTTACGAAATCGACCGTTTCTTTAGAAAAATTAAATTCCCCGTGATAAACCGGGAGATACAGCTATAATCTATGTATATAAAGATCAAATTCTGTTTGTTCTTTATAAATTCTCCAAATTTCGCTCAGTGGTTCTTTCAGACCAGGTGCGAACACATGTCCATATTAAAATTGCATAACTTCAGCCGATCTCTGAGTATATTCTTTATTGTTATAATAATCGTTTTGATCTCGGTTTACATTGGTTTTTACAAAATCGACCGTTTGAGTCGATAAAAGTCTCAGTTTATAGATTTAAAAATTGAAATTTTCCGGGTGAAACTGGGATATACAGCTAGTATGAAATATTTTATCATATTTCAAATATGTATGTATATTTATACTAACATATATGTTGTGGTTAGCATGGCAACCTACAATACTAAAGATCGCGGGTTCGATTCCAGCGGTGGCCCTAGGATTTTTTAATGGGAGTAAGAAATCCTTTGCTCTGCCGTCCCTCGGACAGGACGTAAAATGGAGGTCCCGAGCCTGTACGATGTCAGGTACTCGCTAATGATCCCTATCCTAATTATACCTGGATAGGCAAAATTTAGGACTCCCACTGTAGCATCGTCCGATTAGCCTTAGTAGCATAAAAATGGACGTTAAACAAACAAACAAACAAGCATATATTTATTTTTGGTTAAAGCGTTATTTATTAATTATACATTTACAAATGCGTTAAAAATTAAAATAAACAAATAAAAACTCAAATAACAAACATGAATGCTTGGATTCCGAAGCTACAACTTCGGAAGTGTGGCTCCTGACCTTGGCCTAATCCGGCGATGTTTCATTAGTCTTGACCAATCTCAATTGAATGGACTCCTTGGGCTTTATTTATCCCTTTAGAGCGAGCAAAGCGAGCAGGAGTCAAAAGCTGGAATTAAAAGAAGCTACTCAAGGCCATTTTCAACTGGACGCGATAAGAGATGATAACATCGCTGCCACATGATCTCTTGAAATACTTTCGTATTTCAACTTTTTTTTAAACATTATGGTAGTACCAAAAATAAAACCTACCTGTTCCAAATATCTATCTCCAAAATATGATTGAATAACAGTTTTAAAAAATATTGCGTGCTTTAAGTAAAAAGGCCTTTTCATTCTCAATGTGTATACTTTGAATGATTCAATTTCGATTATTTTCATATCAAAACTAGCTTATATGATAAAAAAAAATTCAAGATATGATATTTTTTATTACCATACATGCTAAGCTCTCAGTGATTTACAAAGCTTGGGTATATTTGCAGCAGTTTAAGCTAACCCTTTGATTGAAGACAAATATAGCGAGCATTCCGCATAGCGAGATTCCGTCTTGAAATATATTACAGTCCCCATTCCATGTTCAATTTAATTAATTAATGATAATTAATTACCTCGAATATTGAAAATTTATGAACATTCACGCACTGAAAGTTGAAAACAAGGTTGCCAACGTGACAACATTGAAATAACTTATTTAATGAGTTACGATATAAGAAAACTGCTAATAATGTTTTACCACGCAATTTATTTATTTTAATTGTTTTTGATATCGTTCTATAAGTTTGTTAATATGGATAAGCATCCTTGCCGTTTTGTAATTAGACATTTAGAAATATTTTTAAGAGACCCTTAATGTAAATACACCAAGACAACTAACTGTTTTATTTTAAATATTGCCGAAAAAATATATTTCGTAAAATACTTTTATATTAAAATCGGCTGCGACAAAAAACTTTTGAATCAAAAGTAGTCGTTGGAACTGTCATGAAAGAAATGAATAACAGCTGGATTACCTAGTCTGCCTTTATTGTTTTACTTTTCAAATAGCTTTCTATTTTAGATGATTAATTTAGATGTTAAAATTTGCAATGTATAACATGCATTTATTTCTGTTTTCTTCGCTTATCTCCATTCCACAAAAATGTTTTGTGGATACGAATCCGGAGTATGTAAGTTTTTTTTTTTCAGAATAGCTTAATAATAGTTGGTTTTTGTTTGTTTGTGTATCTGTATGTTTAAAAATAGAGTTTCCTATCATATTAGGATGAATAAGATGTGCAGCCAGTGTCATTTTAGTTGGTTAATTTGATATTTCTAAAAACACCTATTACACAAAACAAAACACCTATTACATGAACTTATTACAAATAAACGGATTTTCTAACTATATCCCATACTACATTTCATAATGGTTTTCCAGAAAGTATTGCACACACACTCATATGTATATTATAAACCTATAAATCAGTTTTTTTTACTTATTCATACACATTTTATTTTAGTGTTTATTTTATTTATTAGTAGTTGCTACTGTAATAATATTTAAGTAAATTTGCAATGAAAGTATTAGCTATTGTCTCTTGATACTTAAATACATTACCAGAAAGTACTAGGTAAACCTATAACTCTCTGGTAATGTATTTAAAGATAGTTTTAGTTATTTAAAGATAGTTTTAGTTTAACATAAAATATTAGGAGAAATGTTGTCTTATGCTTATTCCTGATTGATGGATGTTCATTGCAAGTTAATTTTTTTTTGCCTCTGGCTCACTTCTGCTAATGCTATGACTTCTTCTCAGTCTAGTATATTTGATAAAATAATTTGTGATTTCATATTCTTAGTATTCAGTTTAATGGAATGAATTTTAGTTTTAATTTTGCATTGATTATTAACTAAGTTGTTTTTTATTGACTTGATATTTATTTATTTTTTGTTATTTGTTTTAGTATGGCACCCAACATTGTAACTTCAACTATAACTTGTGAAACTACTGTTCAAAACCCACCAGTGAAGAAGCCATATAAACGGACCATCGTTTGGAGAAATGTCTTACTGTTTGTATACCTTCATTTGGCTGCACTCTATGGATTATATCTCATGTTTTTTTCGGCAAAACTGGCAACAGTGGTTTTTGGTTAGTGAAAATTTAATTATTTTTTAAAAAAACATTAATTGTGTACGCAGAGGGAAAATGGTAATTATAAAAATATACTTTTGTTGTAGCCATTTTTTCCTATCAAGTTGCGGCACTTGGAATAACAGCAGGAGCCCATAGACTATGGTCTCACAGATCATATAAGGCAAAGTATCCCCTCCAAATTCTGTTGGCTTTTTTCAACTCTGTATCTTTCCAGGTATGGAATCTGTTTCTTTAAATATGGCTAATATAGTTTTCAAGGAATAGTTATTAAACTGATTTTTGTAGTGTTTCAATAATTTCTCAACAAACCTTATTTGTTAAAAAACTAGATTAAAACTATTTAAATTTTTCTCCTACCAATAACTTCAAGTTTGTAAAGTTTTTATTACCGTTATCAAATTTGTGCTTTATATTTATTTTCTATTTCTCAAATGTTTTATGAGCATTGATTCAATACATGTTGTAAGTTTTTATTGCTATAATTACAGAATAGTATATATGAATGGGCAAGAGATCACAGATTGCACCATAAGTATTCAGAAACAAATGCAGACCCACATAATGCAACTCGGGGATTTTTCTTCTCCCATATTGGATGGCTCTTGTGCAAGAAGCATCCTGATATAATGGAAAAAGGAAAGGGAATTGATATGTCTGACTTAAAAGCAAATCCTATTGTGATGTTTCAACATAGGTATATTTAAAAAGATTATTTTATATTTGTATTTTCAATATCTCTATCCAAAACTAATTTTGCAATATTGCTTTAGACACTACCTGAAATTGATGCCAATCTGTTGCTTCCTTTTACCTACAATGATTCCTATGTATTTCTGGAATGAAAGTTTTGTTAATTCCTGGTTTGTTGCTACAATGTTTCGTTACTGTTTCTCTCTCAATATGACTTGGCTTGTCAACAGTGCAGCACATATGTGGGGCAACCGACCATATGATAAGTAAGTTTAATAATATATCAAATTTTATGGTAAAGCTATCGTCATGTTACTTCTGGGTCTGTCCTGTTTTGGGAGGTTATGTGACCAGAACATGTTAGCGAACTTCCATTGCATCTTTTTCAGTTAAGAAGAAATTAGATCAGCTTTGTTAAATCTTAAGCTTTTAACTCCTGCTTGCTATGCTTGCTCTTCAGAGATTAAAGAACCACAAAAGGGTCTTTCTCAGTTGAGTTTAGGGCCTCACTGAACTGCCCCATATAGGCTACGCCTAAAAGTAACATAGTGATGCTAGTACAATTTCTATAATTTATTAAAAATTTATATTTAATAATATAATTATTTATTATTAATATAAATTTTATATTTAATAAAATATTTCCTGTATGAAGTCTAATTAAAATGTTTCCAGTATTAAGTCTAATTAAAATGTTTCCAGTATTAACTCTACTTAAAATTTTTCCTGTATTAAGTCTGTTGTTGATTGTTATAGTTAAAAATAAGCCATAATGAAAACTAATTATTTTGTTAGCTTAATTTTCAGGAATACTAATTAGTTATTCTTTAGATATAAAAACTATTTGTGAGTCTTTAGGCTTTGCACTTTAATAAAATTCAAAATTGTTAGAAAACGATGTTAAAATACACCAAATTCTAGTTTTCTATCTCATTAAATTAAATCTATTGAATTTTTCTCAATTTGAATTAATATTTCTTTTATTTATTATTATTTCAAAAAATAATTGTTGAGGAAAATTTTGGTTTTGCAAAAAGATTGAGCTTAAAGCTATGAAAAGGTTAGATTTTCCATCCATTTCAATATTTCTATAAAACTTTTTAAAACATGGGTACTAAGTTCAATCCACACTATCTTTTTTTTTTTTTTTTTTATGTTTATTGTTAGGCAGGAAAATTTTCTAAATCGAATAAGGACTGCAGATTTGGTCTTTTCAAAAATAAGTTTTGAATTATTGCACAACCTATATATTGCTGCTGGTACCCCATTTTTATTACTCTTTTGTCAGGGGCTGAATCCCTAAAATTCAATAAAATTATTTTATCCATGAGATAACCATAACCATGGCATAGATAAGCTAACAATTGGTTGCAAATGTCTATTAGCGCAGGAGATCTATTGAGATCTGAATGTTGGGAAATTAACTCAATTGCAACAGTTTCCTTACCTAGTTGCTATTGAAAATTAGTAATTGTTCTATAAAATGAACCATAGATAGTATTGCATATACATATATCGCCGGTTGGCAAGAATAGTGAAACAAAATTTTAGTTTCTTCTATTCTTGAGCCAATTAAACCAATTATAAGTTAAATATTTAATTTTCATTTTTTGTTCCCCTAGGACCATTAATCCTGCAGAAAACTTTCTTGTTGCCATTGGTGCATCCGGGGAGGGTTGGCACAACTACCATCATGTATTCCCATGGGACTACAAAGCAGCTGAACTAGGAGATTATAAAATGAACTTCACTACAGCCTTTATTGACTTTATGGCCAGAATTGGACAAGCTTATGATTGTAAAACTGTTCCTGATAGTGTTATCAGGAGCCGTATGCAAAGGACCGGTATGCTGTCATCTGCTCCTGTGAAAAAGAATCCAGAAGAAGAAGTACATCCATGGGGTTGGGGAGATGGAACTGTATCAGAAGAGGATACCCAGATAGCTGAAACCATCTACAAAAAAGAATAGATCAACCATTGATATTCCATTTCTGATATTGCCTGATGGTTGAAGGAATAGATAGTTGATTACGTTGTTAATAGTATCTGTATAGATGAGCATATGAATCTGCTATTGCAATATTATTTTATTCCTGAGTAGAAACACAAAAAATTGCATTTATCCATGCAGTAAAGAGCTAAATAAGTTCGGTTTTACTAAAGATTATTTATATTTATCATTATACAAAGAACAATAAAAAATTGACAAATAAAATATTTTAATGAAAAAGAATTAATGTTCTTGACCTTGAATTATACTAATGTACTACTAAGAACTGTTGACGACAGTGTATATGTTCCTTCCATGTATATTTTGTTTATTATTTCATTTTTTTTTTAATTTCTTTTAAATTAAATATTTTGTTCCTGTTAAAAATTTAATCTTTTTAGATCATAAAATCACTGATTAATTAACAATATTTTTATTACATGCAAATCTCAAGCATTGGGCTATTCAAAAATGCAAGTAATTTATGTATTGTTAAATTTATAGACTTCTCTTGTGCAATTAATAAATGCATAAATATATATTTTAATATTTTTTTCTCATTGTAAGTTATTGGTTAAATCTCTTTTCTTCATTTTTTTTTTTTTTTAAATGTCATTAGTGAAAAATGCTTTATTTCAAGCAATTATTGTTTATTATTGTTCTTAGAACAAGAGGAATGAGTGTGATATTATTTTTATTTATGTTTATATGTTATTTAATTAAATGTAACAGAAAGTATTGTTAAATTGTCTGTATTCTGTTTTCTAAGAAGTAGGTAGTTTACATTTGTTTTTCTTTTTTATTGCATTATTTGAAAAAAAGGATTTATATCTTTGTATCTTTCATGTAATGTTTTGTCTTTGTAAGCCTCATTGTGATATTAGATTATTCTGGTAAGACAGATACAGTTACTTTTGCAAAATAAATATATATATATTTTGTATTAAAATATATATTTTTCCCTATCATCTTTTTTTTTTATTTATTCATTTGTTTTTAATGTGAATTAAAAAATATCTTAATTCTTCCTTGAGCTTCACATGTGTTCAATTTTCAATGGATAGCTACTGTCCAATGCTACCCCTAATTCTATATAACTATACCAATTTTAAAAAGTAAGCAGAGCATATGGAACTATAATTTCAATTTTCTTTTATTTTATCTTTTTATTTATTTATTTTTTTTTGTAGAGAGGTACTTAAACTAGGCTCGGTGACCCTTGAGATTCTGCAAAACTTATGATAAAACTAAAATAATTGAATATTCATCCCTTAAAGAATAAAATAAAGAAATAAAAATGGAGGGTTACCATAAATTTTAACTAATCTGTTATTTTATAAGTCCAACTTTCATATCTGTGGGGATAGGTTTCTCATTTCTTACCACTTTCCGAGTGATCCCTACCCCATCATTGGATGAAAAACAGCAATCTGCTGCCCTTAAGGCTAGCTCCAAAATGCCTTGAGCAGAAGAAGGCACTTGCCTGGCTTTTTTATTCTCACTTGATTTGTTTCTAAATATAGAATGAGCTGTTATTTTGAATTGGATGTTTTTAAAATTCATTCATATGAACTGATCTTTAGAAATCTAACATACATTTTTACCGTAGCCATAGATCACACTTTTGGTCTCCGAATTTTTCCCCATTAATTTATATATCATCAGATTAATTTTTCAAAAATATTATTAAACAGATGTACTTGGTTGTATATATATATGCTTGTATAGTAAAGTGGATGAAACCTTGTAGCTTTTTTTAGGTGAGTAATCAATAGTTTCTAATATAAAAACTTGATATCTGTTGACTAACTTGATAGTACCAAGAACATTCAAGCCTAAATTTTAGGTTAAAGACAAATTTTAAAAATAATACACTAGGTGTTACTTTTTTCTGAAAAGCCATAAGTGTGTTTTTGGTGCTTTCATTATGACACCACACCTCTTAAAATATCAATTGCTAAAGTCAGATGATATTCTTAGGTCTGAATAGTTGACCTAAAATTTTTTTTTGCTCCCTTGCCCTTCTGGTGTTTATAATTTTATCTTTATATTTAATAGGTGCCTCATGGGGTAATTTATGTTTAAAATTATTAATTAATGTACTTCGCTGATAAAATGATAACAATATTTAAGATCTGAACTATGGGTGTGGTCCTACAATAAATTCTTGATATACCTACTTATGAAAATGTTTTAAAGTTCCAAATTTTTTAGAGCTCCTAATAGTTTTATCTATATCTATCTAATTCAAGTGTTCTATGCTTTTAGCTATATGTGAACTATATCTTATCGTTAAGTTTAGAAAAAATATCTGTTTAATTCATTTTGCTATAAATGAATAAATAAACATTTTGTCCCCACAATGCTAAAGTAAAGAATATGCATAGGTTTTTAGTTGCACATTCGTTAATTTAGCATGGTGACGACGATTTATTGTTAATAAAAATACTCTCACCGGCTTTGCACTTCATTAATCTTAAAATAATAAAAAAAAAAAATATGGAGCTTAATATCTTTATAAATTGATTCCTTAGGGCCTGATAGGCTCAGTAATTAATATTTCTACTTTCCTGATTTGTAATGAGTATATGTACTGTTCCTTTTGCCCTCCTAACAGTATGCAGAAACCTATTTTAAATAACACAAAATTATAGTTATCTTCATTCCAGATATGATGGGTCCATATTAATAGGAGAAAATTCTTAAGTTTCTATAAGCACTTGATTTAGGTACCACTTCAAAATAAATAAGCTATAATGATATTCCACAGCTGATTGGCCATTAAGATTGTTATTGATACTTATTTTGATTTGATTATAGGTTGTCAATAAAATGAGAACATCTTATAATTTTTGTCCAATTTTAATGTTACCATTTATTATAAGGAAATAACTATTGATAAATGCATGAATTAATCAATAATTTTCAAATAAAAGAATTTATAAGAGTTCATATTAATATATCAATTAAAAAAACAAATATAGGCTAAACATTAGTCACTAAGCTTGTTTTCATACATTAAGTTGAATAGAGGAATGCTAATGTAACAAACGTTAATCAGTTTAAGACCTCCTTTAGTTCCGTTTTTTTATAGTAATTTAACTTTATATAAGTTCAGATATCGATTGAAATATTTTGATGCAGAATTCATCAATGTGAAAATCTCTCAGTAATGTTTTCCATGTAGTAGACATTTTTATATTTCTTTTACTCTCCTTTCATGAGTTGCTTACAGATTTATTTTATTTAGGAGGCTTTGAATCTAAAGCCTTCCATGATTGACAAGCACTGTCCATCATACCATTTCAAAATGATTTGGCAATCCATATTAACATAATTTAATTTAGATATATAATGTAGAGAAAACCGGATAAATCTGAGCCTTATGCTCATAACTGTATTTTATTTGAAAGTCTCTACACAGAGTTTTAATAAAAAATCTCAATTCTTTAGGTTTTGTAATTGATTGAAATAACTTGATATTTTCAACTTCTTTTTTTTCCCGATAGAGGATTACTATGAACAAGTTGTGGTTTATGGATTCAAAAGCTTGGTGTGCTATTACAAGAACCATTAGCTTTTTTTGATCCATATTTTTTTTATTATATCTATGGATCAACAATTTTTTCATATTTTAATATTTTGTTTTCGTAACTGCCTATATATATTAATTATAATTCCTTCCCCTAACAATACTATTCATTTAATTTATTTTAGTCTCATCAATATTTACAGCTAACTTTATGAAAATTTTAACATGAGGATTTTTAATTAATAATTTACAATACAATCTTTTAATAATAGATCGACAGTCTTTACTATAAGACAGTCTTTAATAAATTAATAATTTAATTGTTATCTGGATCCTGATTGATAATATCAAGCAAGACTATTTTGTGCTCTGCAAGACACTCCACTACAGGCTTTCCTGACTCAACTGCAACTGCAAGAGCTTTCTTAACACCATTCCTTGAAATGGTTGTGAGTCCAGTTGCGAGACCAAGAGCCGCGAAAACCTTCAGAATGGCAGTGCAGCATCCACTATCGTATGTTCCGAATTCTCCAGATCTGTAATCCCACGGAAGCAAGTAGTGGTACTGAGGCCAAAGTGACTTATTGAAGAAAAATACTAGCCAAGTATCACTTGAACGCCTGAAAATAAAATATGAAAATATAAGTCTAAAAATTTAAAGAGTTTTGACTAATTAACTCAAAATTAGTATAGTAGATAATTAAATATCATTATCCAAATCTACTAGTCTTAAAATTAAAAGGCAAAACAATAAGAAAATTAAAAAAAAAAAAAATATAGGGTAAACCATACAGTTATTGGCCCTCAGTACAGTTATTGGCACCCCAACTTTAACTTAAAGAAATGGTAAACAAGTCCTAATTTTATTACAAAATATACATGAGTCTAATGTTTGAAGGGTCCTCTAAGTCATCTATGAATTAAGACTTTAACAAACTAACCATAGGGAAGATTTCACAATTAAATCCACAGGGTGCCAATAACTAGATTTGGCACTTTTAACAATAAATATTGCCATATTTTAAAACTATTGACCTTTTGAGCCAAAAAAAAACTCGAGTCTTTATAAGGTCTTTATAAGGAAAGATAAAAAGGAATTATAGGGAGTTTCAGTTAGATCCCTTCATAAGAAGTATTTTTTTTAATGTCAGCACTGACATTTAGTCTTAAGGGTGCCAATGACTGTACGGTTTACCCTATATATATATATATATATATATATATATATATATATATATATATATATATATATATATATATATATATATATACCTATAAATTTTAAATATTTTATTTTTGAAGAGAAAAGATTGGTCTTGGTCGGGAGTCTAACCCCGGCCTCCCGCGTGACATGCGCGTGATTGATTTTGAGTGATTGATTATTCACTTTCATTGATCCCTCTTCCCTGATCTCGCATGTTTTGAGAATTTATATGGGGGGTGGACAATTTTTGTCCAATTGACGAGTTCTCTTGACATTTTGTCAATTTTTAAATAGTTTCATATTAATTTAATTATTTCTTGTGGGTAAACAAAGTTCTTTTTTTTTTTATTATAGCAAACAAATAAATATTTTATTTCTGAAGAGAAATAATTAAATTAATATAAAAATATATATATTAGTTGATTGGAAATCACAATAAATAATACTTGTGGAAGCTTATAATCATTGTAGAAATATTTAAAATTCAGGTATAAAAACTGTTTTTGTCCAAATTTTTACTATTTATTCTGGTTCATCAATTACTAAAAACAAACTCTCACATTTATAAATATACATATAACCTTGCTATAATTAATACTTAATAAAAAACAAAAAATAATAAGAGAAGGGTCACCTGTGGTGTAGTGGTTAGCATAGAAACATACAATACTAAAGGTCACGGGTTCGCGTCCCCTAGGTGGCCCTAGGATTTTTTAATGGGAGTAAAAATACCTTGTCTATGCCGTCTCTCGGATAGGATGTAAAATGGAGGTTTCGAGCCTGTACAATGTCAGGTACTCGTAAAAGTCCCTATCCTAATTATACCTGGCAAAATTTTGGACTCCCACAGTAGCATCGCCCGATTAGCCTTAGTGGCATAAAGTGAGGTTGAAACAAACAATAATAAGAGAACTATATAATAGAATATATATATATAAACTTGTATTTTTAATGATCGCCCAAACTATAACTTACTTATCCATGGGATCAAGCCCCCAAATAATGAATCCCGAGTGTATTAGCCAGGATAAATTAAGAAGAACAACAATTCGGAGGAAGCCAATCACAAAAAATGACACAGCAAATGACTCTCCGCAGTATTCCATTGCAATATTGTTGGGCAGCACAAGACCAAATATTGGCATAAGAATAACGTAAAGTCTGAAAAAAATAAAATATTGATTAGCAACATAAAAATGTTGTACACAAATAAATTCATGTAAACTTAAATATGAGAGTAGACTATTTATATGTATGATACAACTATAGTTCATTCATTTAATATTTTGATGCAAAAGAAAACACACACACACATATACATACACCAGGTGTGTAAATATGAAATCGGAATTCGCCAATAATAGGAGGTAGCTTTCAACACAATCTTCTAACTAATCCGTCAGTGGTGCTATCTGCTTTTGTTTACATGTGATAAAGAGTTCCAATTGATAACAACATCAGTTTCATTCTACAACTGTGTGTTTAGTGGCGTTGAACATGTCAACTTATGTGTAACCGAATTACGATTTGTGGACAGCATTGATTTTCTGTTTTCGTCCGAAAAAAAAATGCCGCAGAATAACATGGGATTCTTGTTGAACCTTATGGGGAGCAAGTTCTAGGCAAATCTCAATGTTTCTATAGATTTAAAAAATTTAAAGATGGTGATTTCGATGTCAGAAACAAAGATCGTGGAAAACCACAAAAAAAGTTTGAAGATGCTGATTTGGAAGCTTTATTGGATGAAGATGACTCTCAAACGCAGCAATAACTTGCAGATCAATTACATAAGACACGCGAAACCGTCTCCATTCGTTTGAAAGCCATGAGAAAGATCCACAGGGTTGGAAAATGGAAAAATCTTATTTTCGATTTGAAAAAATCCGGTTTTATACTTACACACCTGGTATATATATATATATACATATATATATATATATATATATATATATACATATATAAAGTAATAAATACCAATGAATCCGGGGTCACCTGTGGTGTAGTGGTTAGCATGGCAACCTACAATACCAAAGGTCGCGGGTTCCCGCCCCGTGGTGGCCCTAGTATTATTTAAAGGGAGTAAAAAATCCTTAGCTATGCCGTTCCTCGGATAGGAAGTAAAATGGAGGTCCCGAGCCTGTACGATGTCAGGTACTCGTTAAAGATCCCTATCCTAAATATACCTGGATAGGCAAAATTTAGGACTCCCACTGTAGCATCGTCCGATTAGCCTTAGCAGCATAAAAATGAACGTTTAATAAACAAATAAACAAACCAATGAATCTACTTCAGATATCTTACCAAAATGTTCCTATAAAGAAATAGTCTATTTATTTCTCTTTTCGATTAAGGCACTGTTTTTGTAATATTTCAACTAGCAGTTGTTTTTCTATTGAAAATATTTTTATAGAGTTAAAATTAAATAAGGATATAAAAAATTTATATTTATCTTTATTAAAAAAAAAAAAAAAAAAGGAGCTGTTAAAACTGCTCATCTAGTTTGTAAAAAAGCTCTATTTTGCGAAATAATATTTTATGTTGCATAGATTTTGTTGGCAAACAAAATTAAGTAAAATTTTTGTGGGATCATAACTTGTTAGATCATTGAATCAACATGCATGTAATTTTGTTACTATAACAACAGAAGAAACCAATAAGCCTTAAAATGGCCCTAAAGCTTTTTTAACAAAACACAGGGGTAATGTATTGTTTAAAAAAATCACCAAATGTGTTCCATCTAATTTATAAAAATAAATAATTTATTGGTGAAATTTAAATAAATATTAGAAGTAAATTAAAATCTATAAACAGACAAAACAAAACAAAGACTATGAAGGTGAATGCCAAAAAGAGGAGCCAATCACAAAAGAGGGCCAAATTTTTGAAGAAATGGATGATTTCCCCATAGGAAGTTTTGTATCAAAATATGGATGAGCTGACAACAATCTGAAAAATACAGAAAATGCTCAACACCCCATGCCATGCCAGGCTCTGCATATTCAACTGCAACATAAATTATGTACTCCCCTATTGCTCGGAGGCATGGAGGGAAACCACCTCAGCCCCTCTCGAAATCTTCGGAAATAAAGCTTCGGTAAATAAAATCAGTAGCTTCTCCTTATCAATACCATATATCCTAAAGAGGGATAACAGTTCTTGTTATCCTGTAATCCTATCATCAAGCCTTAGTTAAGCCAAGAAATCCACTATTTTATCAACTCTGTCAGATATTAGTATGTGGGACTGTATATGTCACTGTTTACAGCGGCTAATCCATACATTTTAATAATTTTAAGTCAATTTTTTTTTTTTTTTTTTTTACATTTTATTTATAATGAATTTTGATGGGCAACTATACTTTTATAATTTCATTAAAATTATTTTTTAAAAAAACTTATTATTTATTATGCTATTTCTGAGTCTTTTTTTAGAAAAAAATCCTAAGACCAAAGAAGAGGTGTAAGAAATGTTCCGTCTAATTTAATGGATATATAATTTTACAATAATTTGCTAATGAAAATAATGGATGTCTGGTTCATTATCACCATCACATTCTCTTATAATCAATATTAAAACTGAGTGAACTTAAAGGTCTTTTACAGATCCTGCCAAGTATTAATACCTGAATACCTAAGGTCAGCCTCAGACATTAGAATTATTCTTCAATAGATATGGAGAGGTATGATAATGTGAGGGATAATAAGTACTTACAAGTTTTGAAAGTATGTAACATTATCATCTTCTAGATCATCAATAGCAATTCGTTTTCTAGCCCTCTCTTGTTCTATGTTATCTGTAAGACAATGTGAAGCATATTGGGCAAAGAAGACACCTCTCTTATAGTCATGAGGGTCTAAATCTGTGCCGTGATGTTGGTGATGCAAGCGATGCCAAGAAACCCAACTTAAAATTGATCCCTGGAATGTTATAAATGGATTTGTTTTAGCTTGTTACTACAAATGAATTAAGAAATGAAAATTTTTAATTTATTCTAGGATATTTAGTCCCCTAACAATAACAGAGTTTACAATTAATATAGGCAGCATTTTCATGGTTGAAGTAAATAGGATTATGAAAATTATAAACTAATAAACAAGATAAATATATAAAAAAATAGGTTTTAGGTAAAGCATATTGGGAATAAGAGAGTAATATTAAAGCATAAATATATAAAAAGAAATAAATAATGATTCTTACATTTATATGAGAGATTGATATTTGAGGAGATAAAGAAATAGAAGGTGTTTAAATGAGGCTAGGAAGGAAGCTTGACAAATGGAATTCTATTACTGAATGGCACAATCAAGGAAAGATTTATCAAAAGATGGAGTTCTAATAGAAAGGATATACAATGCTGTGGGTTGAGATCTTGTACTCAACATTTAGACGGACAAATGTGGTTGAGAACATTTGAGATATTATCAAAGTAGATTTTACTATTTCATTAAAAATATTATTTAATATTAATGTAAACTTAACATTAGCATGCATTAATTATTTAAATATTTTCCTTATCATTAAATCCATAGCTTTTTAAAAAAATTAATAAGATGCGAATGATATGTAAAGTAATACACTAGATGGAAGAGGAAGAGCTTGTCCATTGGTTTTGATAATAATATTTCTTGTTACCTTTATCAACCATCTTTCAAAACAAAAAAGTCAGGGACAGTTTATTTCTCAGTCAATTTCTAGAATGAGTCTTTTGACATGAAACTTTAATATCCTGGCCTAATGGTGATGGTTAGAACAGATAAGGTTGTAAAGTAGGATTGCAAAGTTACTGTTGATCCTAGACAAATATTTCAGGAAACAAAATTCCATATTTCTTGCAGTTTCAGATATCATAAATATATGATATATGTATATATCATAGAGGAATGTTTTAGGAAAGATTTAAGTGTTTTAAGTTTTCATCCTAGTTTCAGCTTACATCACAAACTAGAAGCTGGCCAGCAGCTAAGAATATCCTCAGAGGCAGGGAAGCTTGATACGTTTTATGAGCCCACAGCCTATGACATCCAAGAGTAAGACTCACCATACCCCAAAGAACAAGTACTAGAACTATAAAAAAATAAATTAATAACTCATAGAATAGAACTGAATCCTGATATTATTATTATATTCATTCAATGTAAAATTATCTTTAATTACATTTGTAGGTAATTTGTTTACCATGCAGACTTACATAGCATAACTGTAGACCAAGTGGCCTGAGTGATGAGAAGCCACAACCCATAAGCACCAAGAATATGCAAATGTAAATGAAATAAAACTTTGGGCCAGCTCCGTTCCAATTTCACAGAAACATTCTCGTTTTCTTCCCCCATTTGTGGCTAATCTGTAATATTTAAAAATGTTTTTACATAAGTCGTGGGTTAAATTATAAATTATTGTATCTTTTGATAATGAAACAGTATTTTTTGGAAATATGATCAATGAGTATTATTCCTGCTTACTTAACTGTCAACAAAGAATTAAAGAAATTAGTTATTATTATTACCGAATTATATAATTTAACTATATTAAATTTGTTTTGTTAATATTCAAATCATGATCTGGGAACCTCTTTAAGACCTTAATGGGGTAAATAGAAGATTAAATTACATATTACCAATAAGTAAACGACATTATTACTACCAAATGGCTTGCATTGCCTGAGGAATATCCTAGTTGTGGACTCATAGCTACCACACATACAATATATCGTTCAAATTTTAGTAAATTTACAATCAACAAGCTATAAATTCCGGGAATATGTTGGTAAGTAGCTTGTGAGACAACTTCCTTCATGCTCATATATACTGTGAGCCACTGCACAGTCAAAATGATGCAAACGAATATTTTTATTTCAAATGCTAATTAAGCACGGCAAATGCCTTCTTTTTTAAAATTTAAAAACCAATACACATGAGGACACAATGATTCATCGTCATACATTAAATTTATATGATCAAATCAACTCAATAGCAATTGTAGAAATACCAAAAAAATTCTTCATTAAAACTCGTAGGGATTGAAGGTCACAGTGAAAAAGATGCAATGTTTACTTCCGTTTAGAAAAAAGTAAAAGTAAGGAGTATTCTTCAATTATCGGCTAAATGAGTTGATTAACCTTTTAATCCTTTTTCATTCTTTCGATGAAAACAAAAATAAACAATAAGAATACAAGTAAAAAAGTTAAAAAACATTTAAATAAAATGGTATGTGCTGAAACCTTTCGAAGGGTCTTAAGGAAAAACCAATACAATGCAGAGTTGCATGGCAAAAACCTTATATAAGTGACAAAAATAAAAAGCTTCGAATCAATTTTGCTGAGGATTGTTTAACAAAAAACACTTCTGGAAAAGTGTTCTGTATTCAGATGGGTCAAAATTTAATTTGTTTGGCTCAGATGGAAGAGGTTAAGTCTGGAGAAAGTCAAATGAAGAGCGCCATGAAAAAAATCTACGCCCGTCCATCAAACTTGGAGGTGTTCATGTCATGGTTTGGGGGTATATTGCTGCCTCAGGGGTAGAAAATCTTCATTTTATTGAAGGAACAATGGATAGACATTTATATTGTCACATCCTGAAAGAAAAATTTTAAAGCAAGTGCAACCGAGCTTGGAATAATAAATAATTTTGCATTTTATAGTGATAACGATCCCAATCATTCTTCTTATCTTGCAAGAGAATGGTTTATTTTATATAATTGCCCCAAAACTATAAAAACACCTCCCCAATCACGAGACTTAAACGTCATAGAGAATTCATGGAGTAAATTAGAAACAGCATTGAGGAAACATGAGATATCAAATTGAGAAGATCTCAAAAAGGTGCTTCAAGAAGAATGGGACAAGATAAGCCCAACTTAAACCGAAAAGCTTCTCCAATCCAAGCCCAATTGTTTGAAACAGGTAATAAAAAATAAAGGCTTACCTACAAACAACTTAAATTCAATATTTTTGATTTTTTCAATGTTTTTAATTTTGCATCCTTTTCACTGTGACCTTAGAAGTGTAGATTTGTTCATGAAGTTTTAGTTTAATTTTAGGATTTGATCTCAAATAAACTTCTAAGTATTGTCAATTCTAGCCTAATGTTTGTACTTTATATTTGTAAACAAAAATTGTTGAAAATAAATTTTGGCTTGGTATAAATTTTTTTTTTTTAAAGTAAATTCCTTGCATCATTTTGACTGTGAACCCCTGTATGTAAGTACTTAATATAAAAATAATACATAATTAACTTTTAAAACCTAGAAATTACTTTAAAATTTTAAGATAAAAGATAACTTTTAGAAAGAACAATAATTATATTAAACTTAAGATATATTTTTAATAATTAAAATGTTTAATTAGCATAAAAAAAAGTAGCTTACATGCTTAAGGGAACTGAATTTTTATCTGTAAAAACTTTAATAGTGGTGATTATTATTATTTTAAAGTTTGCTGCTTTCCAATGATAGTTATACATATATATTTATTACTAACCTTATAAAAAGTTTTTTTTTTGTCCGGTATTCAATATTCGTAATTATTCTAATTGCTAATTAGCAATAAAAGTGACATCCAATATTTCCTTGGTGTACTGAGCTGGTAAGGTTTCCTTATGAAGACAAAAAAAAAGTTGTACTTCGGTAATTCAGATAAAATATTTCATGTGTTCCCTGTTCAAATTTTATTTTATTATGAAATATGACACTAGTTTTAAATTTATCAGTTTTTCATAGAGATCTCGTCTCACCAGCAAGTTATGATTAATTTAATGTATTTAATAGAATTTAGCAAACAGTCTAAACTAACTCAACTAAGAAATAGAACGATATCATTAAAAGTATGATAATATACTTGAATAATAAATAATATTAGATGTTATATTTCTTAAATTGAAATATTTTTTTCAAGTTTAGAATATAGTGTTCTCCTTGACCTTAGGAGGAGTCAAGACGCAGGACAAAGACTTGCAGCCTGGAAACAATGGCTCTCATGAATATGTACATATCTTTTAATTACCAACATTCAAAAACTTTCTGGATTATTTGTAAGAAAAATATGAATATCTGATTTTATATGTATTTTTTTCTTGATCTGTTTGAAAAAAAAAATCGAAAATAAGTTTTATCTCTGATTATGTAGACAGTCTGCTTGGGATTCCGATAAATCCTTAAACTTATCATAATTAAATAAAAAAGTTCTAACGTAATAGTAATATGTGAAAATAATAGCTTAGGATGCTGGAAAGTGATGGATGGGTGTTCATGACCTTATTGAAAAATAATTATGTTAGTATCTTGACGTGATTAACTAATCTTCTCATTCATAAACCCACACACAATAAATTCATATTGTGTCCCACACTGATAAAATTCAGCATTTGTATAACACTATTTTGGTACTTTATTTCGAAATAAATATTATTTCACGTCATCAGCTCATTTTACTTTCTGAATTAAAATAAAGAAATTACTTAAACTAAAGACATGATTTTGCCCGAAAATTTTTGGCTCCCATTTCGATGAGGGGAGGGGGGGCACAAAGCAAACTTATTTTTGCGAAAAGTGTTCTTTAAACGTAATCGGCAAGGAAAACCTCATTGATCCTCAAAATGATACTGTCATAGAAAAAAAATGGAAAGGACGTAATTTAAGAATTACCAGTAAAATAAATGTGTTTTACAAATTCACAGCTATGTAGGTATGCATGTTAGAGGGGCATGGATTACATCTAATCCATTTGCGGACAAATGGCAAGCACACGGAAAAATCTTAATCCGGACAAGGAATCTTTTAATCGCTCTCATTTAGTGGTATGAAATAATAATTATATTTCATTAAACGTGTCATTAATTATATTGAGAGTGACACTTGATATGCATAATATGCTCTTATGGTTTGATGAATAAAATTTTAAATTACCATCGTTGACATAGTCTAGTCCCATATGAATCATATTTAAAGAATATTAAGACACAATTTATTTCAAAGAATAAAAAATATCTTTGTTTAACTTAAGCCCGTTGTTTTATAATTTTGCGACGTTCACTATTATTTTGGATAATTTTTCTGCTTTCTACACATTGTGATAAATTAACATCGATGCTCTTACATCAACTCTCTAGAACTTCCATTCAAGACTAGTAGAAGTACGATAAGTAAATAAAAAATTCACCTTGTTTGTTCAGCAGATTATCGTCATTCGGAAGTTTGGTGACAGTACTTTAGGGCTCTCCGAGCAAGCGGCCCTTAGGGGGGGGGGGTGGCTAGAATAAATAGTTTGAGAACCAGTGTCATATAGCTTATGCTGAATATAAATATAATTTGATTTCGTGTTTTTGAAAGTAGTAAAAAAAAAAAAAAAAAAATCAGAAATATAACTTTCTAAAACATATAAGATTCTATACTATGGGAGTTTCCTATTGTTGTATAATTCATAATAAAGTCTTTCTAAATTTCAATCAGTTGTTAATTGAAATTTCAATTTTCGGAATTATGAATATTGAAGCGACTTGCAATAAAACATTTTGAACATCACTGCGTTGCTATAAGTTTATGAAGTCTGATGATCATAAAATACTATTGTAATAAGCTTCTCTCCGAAAAATTTAAGCTTTCTAAACAAGCTACTTACATTTGGCTTCTCTCGGGTCCAAGGAATGACTAGGATAGGTCCCTGGATAATAGGATCCAAATCAATTCTCACAATTAACATAATACGATATCATTTCCCTTGCATTAAAGGCCATTGCTAGTTATTAATTAGATCCCTATTTAATTTATTTTGTGGTGACGGAAGAGTGACGGAATATTGGTTCATTACAAAGCAATGTGTATAAGTCTCAAATGATAGAGCGTATGAAATAATATTTTTTTTCATTTTTTTATTTTATTACATAAAATAATAATAAAATAAATAATAATAAGATATAAATATCTTAATGATTGCTTAGCAAATTTCGGACCAAAGAGTGAGAAATTTGAGTCTATTGTAGAAAAGTTTGAGATTTTTTTTAAATTTCATACTCTTTTTTATGAAATATAAAGTAACGGAAAGTATTGCGATCGTAAAAAAAATCGACTTCTTATTTTAAACGTATGTAATTTTTTTGGGGTTCTAAACTGATTCCCTTCTGAATAATAAAGGGAATAACAATGATATTCCTGTTTATAAATTAGGAAATTTCTCCGATTTCTTATTGAATAGGTTTGGGGAGTGGGCCATATCTCTGGGGATAAAGTCACCCCAATCATGGCGACCAGAAAGAAGTATATCCAAAGCCATCTAGATATTAATTGCTCCTTATACATTTGGAAGTGTCTTGAATTCATAAATTCGGAAATGAATTCATAAGAACATTTGTTAGTTAAGGTTACTCAGGAAACCTAGGTTAGTAAAAAACAGAAAGACTGTTTAATGACATCGTGCAGGAAACCTGGTGTATAGAGCTAAAAGGAGTGAAGAAACTTAAAGTTATCGAGAGCATGAAGATCTCGTTGACATTTTTTGGCACCCAAAGCATTACTCTCAACCAATGTTAAACAACACGGTATTGAATACAACTTTGTCAGTACTAGGACCAATGGTCAGAAAACACTGCTTAGAAATAAAAAACTTGGGTGCTCTCCGAAAATTAGTTAAAAACATTAGCTCAGTTGCCTTCAGCAGTTGGGCTTCAAAGCCATTGAGCATTTATGGGCCCATTTGGTAAGCCCATGGGTGGGGTAACGGGAAAGCGGAAGCGATAGACGAGTGCGGAAGTCTTTCTCACTTCAATGAGAAAATACCAAACCCATAGTGCGAAAATACCTCACTGTTTGGCGATCTCTGCTGTGCCGATCCCCATCAACGCCTAATGTCACCTCCACATGGTGCCCCCTGGGAAGGTTTATCAAAACTCCCGAACGATATAGGCGGGGTAACTTCGAGGTGGATCTTTGGGTGAACCTCGAAGAACCTTCAACAGAAAGCTTTAACTACAATATGAAGCGTAACCCGCTTCATACCAACTTGGCCAGTCTGGACTAACATATACACTGTGCACCACAGCAACTGCACAGAAAAAAACAACTTGACAACTAGAGCCTGTGAAGCGGCATGGATGGGGATGGTAAGGTTGTGGCTTCCATCCTACATGTGTCGTGGAACACTCTGCTTGGCAAGCACACGTATTGGTGCACATGTATCGGATCATGGGAGGTCCGAGGCGAAAGTAGTAGGACCCAGGAATGATACAAAAGCGGGTTGAGAACTTCCCCGTGAAGAAAGCATATACTCCGGCTCCCGGACGGAACTCCGGAACTCCCAACATTGATAGCGTTGGGATGGGGGTATACCCCGTCAGATAGCCATACGTGGGATGGAGGACTTGTCTGCATCGGAGCTACATAACGTCTCAGACGCTTTTACAGATACAATAGACGAGTTTTCCATGGGACACCTTATACAGGCACTTACGGACGAAGTTCAAGGTCTAAACGTTGAGACAAATAGACTGGGAGTGCTGGAGGAGCATGCAGCTCTGGTAGCTGCTACTTCCCAGGCTCCACTAACACAGACAAGAAAGAAAACGAGGAAAGAACATAGCCCAACACAACCTAATGTGGAACAGTCGACGGCCTAGGGCACAACAGGGTCCTCTAGGAACGTGAAGAGGCGCTACAGGGGGAAGGCGAAAGCCCTAATCCTGCAAGATCAACCAGACTTCACGGTAACATCCCAAGGAGGTGCAGCAGCTGAGGATGCAAGAGCCCTACCAGGCCCGGCAGACAATGCGGCCCTGACTAAGGGAGGCGCACTACGGCTGGGCCAAACCAAAGAAAAGGAGGGGCCTCCCCCCAAAGTGCCAGGCTAATAATGCAAGGGCCCAATAGGGCCCGGCAAACGAAGCCGCGGCGCCCAAGGGGGGCACCCAAAGGTATTACAGCAGAGACTACTTGGCCACCAAAGCAACCCACAAAAACCCAAATGACTTTCGAAAAACCTATGTTGTCTCCGGGCACATCTGCACCTGTTGCAAAAAAAACCCGAGCGTCCACAGGACAGAGACCCAATTACGCCCTAGCAGCGAGAGAACAGTTGTTGCGGTGGTCCCTGAGGACTATCCGCAAACTCAGCTGACCCGAGAGCAGTGTAACGAGCTGCAAGAGGAGATAACCACCAAAGCGGACGAAATAGATGAGGAAGGGAGTGACCAGCCACTCTTCAATGAAGCAAGCTTCAACAGAGGAGGCTGCATCGTCTCATGCCTAGACGAGCACACAAAAGTTTGGCTTAACAAGATAATCTCTGATATCAGAATGAATGAGGAAACGCTCATCAGAGTATGTGATACCAGGGAGCTTATGAAAAGCTTCTTTCCTGGGAAGGATAGATAAGGATTTATAAAACTAACAATATAGATGGTACAGTATACAAATTGCTTATATCTGGACTCAATAATAAGATAAAAGTGAGAGTACACACAAGGTAAAAATGTATATAAAAATGAAAAATATATATAGAAAAGAAGTTATATAATAATTAAGATAATAAAATGCATAAACATAATTATGCTTCTTTATTATGAAGAAATAGAAAAACAAATTAATTTTCGCATTGGAATATTCCTATCGTTTTTTTTTTTTTAAACTACCTTTTTCAAAATTCAAACTTTGATAATGGACCCTTTTTTCGAAACCATAAAATGTTAATGTCTTAATATTTATAAAATTTTTACAATTTTAATAGAAGATTTTAATTATAGAATTATAAACATTCCCAGCCCCAGAAGTAGAAGTATCAGAAATTATATCCGTAAAAATTAAATAAATACCGAAAGTATTTACTCGGGTATCCGTGCTGACGGATACGAGAACTACTTATATACGTAGGAAAATATTGGAGGGATTCGAGTACTATATCCGAGTACAGAAGTATCTGTAACTTGTATCTTGTATCTGTAACTAGTCCTTTTTTACTCGAATAGTGCCCAACTCTGCTTGTAGCTTTATTTACAAACTAGCTAAGGTGCCTGGCTTCGCTCCGGTAGTTGTGTGGTAGTTTTAATACCAGAAAAACTTTAAAATTAAATGAAATAGGGAATAAAATTAGCACCTTCTTGAAAATTCGGTTTTAACTTGGTATCAATATTCTGCAGACTTGAGATCTGCAGAGTCCGCCTAAATAAGGAACCCTGTATAATTTACAGGGGGTTAAAAATGGTAAATGAACAATTAATTTTGCTGAAACTTTGTCGAGTTATACATCGTTTTTGATGGTTTCTGTGATTCTGAATCCTATAAGCCCATTCCAACTAGTCAGTATAATAGTATAGATAATAAGTTGTTAGATTATAATTGAAAAATCTGGTATCTCAGTTAAAAAAATTATATTTCGAGTAAAACATAAGCGCCGACTACTGTGATGGTCCTAATAGATCCAGAAGTATAGAAATTACCGAAGATTCATAGAAACTTTTTTTTAAGACCTTTCTTCCATCTCAACCTCCCTTAAGATATCCCCCCGTAATTTGAACGGTACTATTACAAAGTGAAAATCAAAATTTCTTGAAGGCACAATTTTTTCATCATATTTTTTTTTATCTTGAGCTATGAGGGATGATAAAATCTTATTGGATGATAAAAATGCTGTTATTGGAGTTAAGGTCTGGCCACACATGTCCGCACCGGATCCGCACCGTAGCAATAATACAGGTTATGTTCAGAATATTTTTAATTTAACTTACATATTATCTTTAGTTATGCCTAAAGTTCAAGCCACACATGTCAGACACAGGCCACTTTAGGCATAACTAAAGGTGAAGGTCTGGCCACACATGTCCGCACCGGATCCGCACCATAGCAATAATAGAGGTTATGTTCAGAATATTTTTAATTTAACTTACATATTACCTTTAGTTATGCCTAAGGTGGCCTGTGTCTGACATGTGTGGCTTGAACTTTAGGCATAACTAAAGGTAATATGTAAGTTGAATTAAAAATATCCTGAACATAACCTGTATTATTGCTACGGTGCGGATCCGGTGCGGACATGTGTGGCCAGACCCTAATATGTAAGTTAAATTAAAAATATTCTGAACATAACCTGTATTATTGCTACGGTGCGGATCCGGTGCGGACATGTGTGGCCAGACCCTTAGTCGTTTTGTCAACTGGAATGCTCATCATACGTAGAAACTAAACCAACTTCTTTTTCATAAAAACAATAAGAACACTTCAAACTTCTTATGTTCGATTTATATTCACTCAATTCATCTCTTTTTTTATGTCTGATTTTATTCGCTCACTGTACTACTAAGAAATGCTCACTCATATTGCATTAAATTTACTTAAGTATATATTATATATAGATTAAATGTGCTGATCATATATTAGCCTTCTTATGAGAAAACTAATTTTTCAAGGAATCCAGTTGGTTTTCTAATTGATTGCAGAGATATAAAATCATTATTTCATTTTGAAAGCAAACGAGAAACTAATTATTTTCGCTTAATTTTTTAGTAATTTAAAAAGAACAGCTGAACAAATACATATATAACCTTTACAAACTGAACTGGATGAATGAACAATTAACATTGAGTTGCACCCTAGCGCTTCCTGATAGTCTGGAGCTCGAACTATATTTTTTATTCATAAACTCGTATCTCGATCTCAGAGAGGCTAATTAAATGGTGCGAGAGGCTTAAAATTCCAGTCCTTTTCTCTTCAATTTTACACTCTTAAGAGAAAAATGGAAACCTTCTCCGTTAGGGGTTATATGGCTAAACGACGACAAAACTTCCTTAATCCTACGTGAAGTCGTTTTTGAGCCTTTTCGGCACGCACATTGTACACTTTGCTTTATAATATATATTGATGATTAAAAAAATAATATACAGAAATATTACTAATAATTAATGTTTAAAAAATATGTTTGTATTGGAACTTAATAATTCATATAATTTATTTTCGGATTAAAACCCCCTGAAGTTGTTTGAAGGAATGCCCATTGCACACCAAAACACTAAAAATCAATATTGAGGACCACAGTGGGTGCTGTGAGTTCAAACAGTCATGGCACTCTGTGCCTTCCTAGCTTATATTTCTTATAGATAATGAAATTTCTTGCTTTCGCAATAAGATCAATTGAATAATTTGATAATATTTTATGAAGTGTCTTCTTTTTTTTTTTTTTTATTATGGAACTCAATTTTAAATTTGTTTCAAACAATGTCCTTCTGTGACAGCTTACAGGTTGTTATTGATAACTTATCAACATGCTATAGGAATGTAGCCTGAGGGAAACACAAGTATTTATTTTTAATTGTCAAATATTTTTCCGGAAGAAAATAGTAATTATTAATCTTTAATCATGATGCTGGGTAGAAAACAAAGTTTGAAAGGGGATCAAACCCTTGCAGATTATGGTCCAGAAGAATCCTTGAATGAAAGTGCAGACATAGAATGGGTGAATAAGGTAAAGAAAATGTGTAAATGGATGTCAAATAAAAATATATTTTTAATTCATATGATTTTATTATAATTTTCTTCAAGAGGTGGGTTCGAAGACTGATGAGATCTTGTGCTCTGGTCAGCCTTGTGTCAGTTAGTTTAAACACACCCAAAACATTTGAAAGATTTCCTCCTCTTCAGTATGTCACATTCTGGTGTGATTTTGTAATTACTTTCTTGTTTACTGCAGAGATGATTGCTAAGATGCATATCCGAGGAATTTTGAGGGTAAGATATTTTAATCAGTTTTGTATTGTCTGATTGAATAAGGTAGTTATTAATAAATGCCTATAAATTGTAAAAATTCAGACATTTTTATAGTTATTTTCATTTATCATTAGTTATCTAATTAAAAATTTTAAGAAAAAAAAGAGATAAATTGCTATTAAATTAAATTATAACAATGTTACTACAAATAAAAGATATAGTCTATTCATTTTTTAAACTGTACAATTTATGTATTGTATTTATGTATATAAATCAATACCTACATACATTCATTTAACCAAAATTACATTTTAACTTGCATGCATATAAACATATAGTATTACAATTTTTTATTTATTCTTTTCTGTATTTTCTCCCCCTTTCCTCTTTTATTCCCCCCCCCCCCTTTCCTCTTTTATTTCCCCCCCCCTTTCCTCTTTTATTTTCCCCCTATTATCTTATAGTTCGTATCTCTCTTGAGTAAATTTTCCCTCTAGAACCCATTTACCTGAATAAATTTGCGGCATAGTACCCTCCTTCTCTCTCACTTCCTTCCTTATCCTATAATGGCACGCATAGAGACTGTATCAGAAAAAATATCTTAACCAAGTAAATAAATAAATATATAAATAAATATATACATATAAATAAATATAGATAGATACATAGATAAGCAAATAAATAGATAAATAAAAGAATGGATACATGAATAAATAAATACATAATAAGATAAAACTTTAATAATCTAAATACCTATACATAATTAATGACCATATAAGTGATAGTGGATAATTCCCAGGGAGTCTTAAGATTATATTTTCAGCCTACACTGAAATATCTCTAATCTCGACTTCTTGGTCTCCTAGAAAACTCCTTGTTCTTTTTGGGAGCGTTTCCCCCTGCCATTTACAATTGGCCCATTCTTCAAAGGCATTTTCCGGCAATGACTATCGTAGAGTTGTCACACTTCGGCAGCCCTGATCAACACCCAGTCTCTCGGCACATTCCGCTAGCTCATCTTGGTAATTAAATATTGACTGGAACTGGGCATCTGAGACATTTGATAGCCACTGGGCAAAAACCTTTATAGCAATAAAGATTCTTCTTTTAATTCGACAGTTTTACTGTCTGATTATTATTTTTTGGTAAAGCTATCGCTATGCTGCTTCTGGGTGTGGCCTGTTTCCTGAGGTTATGTAACCATAATATAAGCTTACTTGCATCGCATCCTTTTTCAGTTAAAAAGGGCCTTGATCAGCTTTATTAGATCCCAGCTTTCAACAGTTAGTATTGGGGCCTCACTAAACAGCGACACCTAGAAGTAGCATAGTGATACTAGTAATGTTTTTAGAGTACCTCATTTATTAGGCTAGTATTATTTTTTTTAAATTTATAATTATCTTAAATGTTATATTTATGAATTGTTAGATAACATATCCATTATCTAAGAAATATCATTCAGAAAATATTTTACTGGTGATTAGCATTATATACACAGTAAGTTCCTCAACAAGTTGCGACTAATGATCACTTTAATTGTTTTGTTCTCTACAGGTGCCTTTACACTCTACGAACTTTACCTTTGAACACAACCCTCGAACAACCTTCGTGCAGCCTTCACGTCGACTGTTCGGGTGTTCTAGGTACTTCATCTGTTCGCCTGGGTTCGGGGGTAGCGCTTGTGTCACTTTTGATTTGGGTTTTTCCTAAGTGACAGGAGTTGTTTGTGATACTAGTGTAATTTGTGAAACGTTGTAATTTGTCTCCTATTTTTTATTGATTATTGATAATGGAGATTTTTCTTTATCATAAGCTAACGTTAGGTGCGTCAACCATATTGGTTCGCTTAACCTCACGTGAAGTATAAATGGCTGTTCGCTTCACGTCGGTACGGCAAGGTTCGAAGGAGAACCTGTTCGAAGGTGAGGTTCATAGAGTGTAAAGGCACCTTACCAGTTTAAAAGTTGCTCAATGGGACAACAGAAACCTGACAAATACTCTATTAATAATGATTTTGTTGCTCTATTAATCTGATTGTTAGTTGTGATCTTGTCTTAATCATGTTTTCTTTGTCGTGTGCTTATTTTATAATCATTATGTCTACAGTTTGCTTAAGTTTATGACTAGAAATGTTATATGCTAGCTAGTGTTTATTTTCTGTTATTAACACATTTTTTAGTCGCTTTGGTTTATTTTTCTGTGATTTACATTTTGAAATATTTTTAGGGAGAGGTTCCTTACCTGAAAGATCATTGGTGCCAGTTTGATGCGAGCATGGTTTTTTTTCTGTGGGTTTCAGTTATATTACAAATGTTTGAAGTTTTAGGCATTGTACCCAGATTCAGTTATCTTTCAATCTTAAGAGCACCTCGTCCATTGATAATGATAAGATTTATAAGGGTATTCCTCAAATTTTCTATGCCAAAGTCAAGAATTAACCAAATATTTAAGTAAGGAAATTTAAGTTTCATTCTCCTCATTGTAATTAATTTATGTAATAATCTAATTATTATATTTTTTTTTTTCTATTTCAGACGATCAAGCCAACAAATTTACAATGTCACCTTGTTTTTTTTGTTTTTTATGTCTTTGTACGGATTATTGGGGGTTCAGTTCTTTGGGGAATTAAAGAATCATTGCGTTCTTAACACTACAACTCCTGAGTAATTTTAATAAATGAGAAAGTTTGAGTTAAATAATATATTAATATGAATTTAAATGTCTCAATCCTTTTTTTTTTTTTTACAGTTCAATTACGTTAAACAGTTTAGCAATACCTGATACCTTTTGTTCTACAGATCCTGATTCAGGTTATCAGTGCCCAGAAGGAATGAAATGCATGAAGCTTGAATTAGATCGATACATAATGGGCTTTAATGGTTTTGATGAATTCGGTAAAGTACCTTTCCTAATGATTAATTTCAGACAATGAACGCTCATTATATTTTAAAATTTAGTTTGATTTTAATTGTTTTATTTTAGCAACCAGTATTTTTACTGTGTACCAAGCAGCTTCACAAGAAGGTTGGGTATTCATTATGTACCGAGCTATTGACTCGCTTCCTGGTTGGAGGGCAGTATTTTATTTCTCGACTATGATATTTTTTCTTGCTTGGCTTGTGAAAAATGTTTTCATAGCCGTAATTACTGAAACATTTAATGAAATAAGAGTACAATTTCAGCAAATGTGGGGTACCAGAGGTCACATGACAAATAAATCTGCCTCCCAGGTGAGAAAAATAGCAATTAAAATTTAAATGTTTCATTTAAAGATATATATTTTTTGTTTCTTCCACCTCTCATTAGGAGGTAATTTTAATTTTTTTCTGAATTTGAAATGAGAAATTAAGTTACGTAGATGATTAGATGATTAGATTGATTTGATGATTAGATGATTATGTAGATGTGTCCCACAGACATCAATAAATGTCATGGGTGTCATGTGAGACTAACAGTGCCTTTGGTATACAGAAATACAAAGAGTTATTAAGTCCTGGATTTAATTATAATAATCGTGTTTGTAAAGATCCGTGGATCTTAGTTAATTAATATTTGAACATTACAAAAAAAAGACAGAATTGCGCAGTGGAACCCAAAATATCTTTTATTATCTAGTAATGATATATACACACAATGAAATATAACTTCTATTATAAATATACAGGCCTGAATGAAGTGGTGTGGCTAGGAGCATAGGCGGTGGTGGTTAGGGCAGCAAAATACATCTGTCTACATCAAGATTCAAACTCTTTCTGTGCAAGAGTGGGACCTTCTTAGAATCAGGGTAGGGGCGATATCGAGGGCTTAAAGCACAAAGTTGGGCCTTTTTTATTATTTAACATATTTATGCAAAATCAATGATTCATATAGGCCACCTAATTACAATAATTATTACAATCAAATATGCTTATTTGTATTAATATAACACATGCATAATAAGTAGCCCTCATACAATAATATACATTTAATTATTGTGGTTCACCGCAGAGTGTTATCTCCATATACTCACAGAAAAAAAGTGTATGTATTGACAATATTTATTTTTTATTTCCAGATTTTAACAGGTGATGACATGGGCTGGAAATTAGTTACATTGGATGAAAACAAATATAGCGGTTTGGCTCCTCCTGTATGTCAGGCAATTTTGCGAAGTGCATCTTTCAGGCTCCTCATGATGGGCATTATTTTAGCAAATGGAATCATCACAGCAACGATGCATTTTAAACATGATGGCAGACCTCGCAATGTATTTTATGAAAACTATTATTATATTGAGGTACTATTTCGTTTAATAATTTCTAAACTTGATGTCATAAGCTTATTTAGGTTATTTATCATTATGATGTTTATTCTTCTACAGGTAGCATTCACAGTCATTCTTAACCTGGAAGCAATTTTCAAAATTTGGTGCCTTGGCTTTCGGGGTTATTTTAATCAGTCATATCACAAGTTTGAATTACTTCTGTCCATTGGAACAACTTTACATGTCATGCCATCATTATACCTTTCTCCGTTAACTTATTTTCAGGTAGCTGCTTCGATAGGCTCTTGAATTAATTAAAAATTTAAATTTAATTACTAACACTTATTTTTATTTCAAAATATTTATTTATTGTAATTTAAAAATAGGTTTTGAGAATATTAAGACTGGTAAAAGCTTCTCCCATGCTTGAAGACTTTGTTTACAAGATTTTTGGTCCAGGAAAAAAACTTGGCAGTTTAATCATATTTACCATGTGTTTATTAATAATTTCATCAAGCATATCAATGCAGTTATTTTGCTTCTTATTTGAATTTACTAAGTTTGAAAGTTTCCCTGAGGTAATTAAAAGCAAACTACTATAATTTTTTTATGTAATACTTTGTATTAAAATTTGGTTTTTAACATTCTAGGCATTTATGTCCATGTTTCAAATATTAACACAAGAAGCTTGGGTCGAAGTTATGGATGAAACCATGCTACGTACTAATAAAACATTGGCACCTTTAGTTGCCGTTTACTTCATTCTGTATCACTTGTTTGTGACTCTGGTATATTTTAATTTTAATGATTCTCTTTATAATTGTAGTGGGAATAATACTCACAGATATGATGTTTTGGCTTGTTATATTATAAAATTGTTTTATAAGTATAATAAAAGATTTAATAGTTTTAAAGAAGTATTACAATGATAAGCTAATAATATACATTCATATTATTTAGTATGTATGTTAGTATAAATGAAGTAATCTTGCAGTTTATCAGGTTGACAATTTTGTATTATTTTATAGATTGTGCTAAGCTTGTTTGTAGCAGTTATCCTCGATAATCTTGAGCTTGATGAGGATATTAAAAAGCTGAAACAATTAAAATTTAGGGAACAAAGTGCTGAAATAAAAGAAACTCTTCCTTTTCGTCTGAGAGTGTTTGAAAAGTTTCCAGATAGCCCTCAAATGACTGTGCTTCACAAAGTTTCTTCAGATTTCATTCTGCCTAAGGTTACTAGTTTTCAATGAAACTATAAATTAAGAAAGTGTTTTTAATTTTGACGGAAATGATAATCATAATTATTAATAAATTTCTTATTCCCCTTTACCAGGTTCGTGAAAGTTTCATGAGACAGTTTGTTCTCGAAAGACCAAAGGATGATGAAAATGAAAATTTAAAGAAAATATGCGAATTATATGAATCGAAGGTAGTATACAGGAAGCAAAGATCTGTTAAGCTTCTCAGCAATATCCATAAAGTTCGATATGGAAGTTCAGAACTTAAGAAAGCTGCGATTGGGAATATTATTAAGTAAATATATCTGTTAATCTTAGGAAATAATTAAAAAAATATATAGTACATACACGATGCAAAGGGTAGAGTTTTCCCACTGATTTTAACCTTATGTATTAAATATCTAATGTCAAATAATTATATATCATAAAAATACTTATGAATTTTAATTTTTTTTTTTTTTTATTATTTTCATTGGCTAGTTATGATTATTTATTCTAGTGACTCTAATAATCAACGATTAATGCTTGGAGATTCAGCAGTAATACCTGTACCTGGGAAAGGAGCTCTCCATTCTCAAGGCACTATCAGCAGCGCAAAACAGTTAAGGCTTGACCAAAAGAAGTAATTTTAAACCTTTCAAAATATACTTACAAATAAAAAAGAATTTTATTTGAATTAATTGAACTTTTATGAAACAGTTGTTTGAATAGATCTATAAGGCGTAGTGTTCGGAGTGGCTCTATCAAATTAAAGCAAACTTATGAGCATTTGATGGAAAATGGAGATATTGGAGCCATGAATCGCATGAGCTCTTCTAGAAACAGGCCTCATGATCTTGACATAAAGCTGTTACAAGCAAAAAGGCAACAAGCTGAAATGCGAAGGTATGGAATTCAATATATCTAACATAGTTGGGCTTTAAGAGTATAAGTAAAAAAAAAAAAAAAAAAAAAAAAAAAAAGAAGGTTTCCATTAAATTGATATGTTTCTAATAATACTAAAATTATAAGTCAATCCTGATTTCAGAACCATATATTTTTTTTTAAATTTCCTGATTTTTTTTAAGAATAAGTTCCAAAATGCAGCGTTTCCAGTTTTACAAGCCAAACAAAACCTGCTAGAAATAGTGATTATGTTTAATTCATGATTCAATTATTTTTAACAATTGGTTTTGATTTAATATTTTCTTTATGAGGCACAACCATATCAGTAGTCAGATATTTACAGTATATTTATTACAATTATTTTTTAATTGTTTAAAAAAAGATTAAATCTCTCCTGTCTTTCAGAAATCAAAGAGAAGAAGATCTACGTGAAAACCACCCACTTTTTGACACTCCATTGTTTATTGTTCCTCGAGAAAGCAAATTTCGAAAGGCATGTCAAATGTTAGTTTATGCAAGATATGATGCAAGACTTCGTGATCCATTGACAGGAAAGGAAAGAAAAGTTAATTATAAAAGATTACAGTACGTCAATTTACCTAGCTATAATTTATGTATAGACAAATATTAAAACCTATTCTACCACAAATTTCTGCTTTGCAGTAACTTTCTAAGTCTTGTAACCTACTTGGACTGGGTGATGATTTGGGTAACAACTTTGTCCTGTATATCTATGATGTTCGAAACACCAACTTATAGGGTCATGAGTACTCCAATTCTTCAAATTGCGGAATATGTTTTTGTTATATTTATGACACTTGAACTGACTTTAAAAATCCTGGCTGATGGAATTTTCTTCACTCCTAAGGCATATATGAAAGATGTGGCTTCTATTCTAGATGTGTTCATATTTGTGGTAAATATGAATTTCTATATAATCATTATGTAACAGTTTACCGTTTAGTTTGAGAGTATAAGTAAATGGTGGTTCCAAAATTAAGTTTGAAAGATATCAACTTAATAATGTTTGAGGTAATTAAGGTCTCAAAATAATTCATAGTGGTATAAAAATATGCGAAAACTATACAATAACAAATCTATTCTTGGCTGTAGAATGTAAGATATCAACAGAAAAAGTTCATTTATAAATTTATTCTGTTTTAGATAAATACAATGTGTAACCAATTCTTTGCTTTTTAATTTTAGTAATAAAAACTTTTTACTTTGGTCTCTCAATAATGGTTTTCAATAATATTTAAATGTCTGTTATTTTTAGTGCCTTAATTATTAATTATTTGTAATAAAAATGAAAGAGAGAAGTAAATGAGCTAAAATGATTAGGGATATGCTATGCTATTGTATAGTGTTTCGAAAAGAGAAAAAGTAATCATCCTATTTAGGTTTTACATAATCATAATTTTATAAAACAAAATAAAAGCATGTATCAATCATAAAGAGAAACTATCTAAGGAATGAATTATTCATTCTACACTAAATGAAGGGGTCGTTTGCTGATAGTGTTAACCCAAACTTAATATTTACTACTTATATAGAAGTATGTTACTAATATGGATTTTGTTTAACGTAATATGGATTTCATTTTTAGATCCCCCTTTTAATGTTAATCAATGCTGAATGATGAGCTGGTAATATAATCCATATTAACTATACTTATATACTGTTAGGTATTCGTATAAAATAACAAATTTACTTAGGAGAGATAGCGCTATTTGTGACCAAACCCTTTATATCTTTTTGTTATAGTATCATTATTTGTTTTATTTATTTATTTTTAGACAAGTTTAGTGTTTTTGTGCTGGATGCCAGAAAATGTTCCACCTAATTCAGGAGCTCAACTATTAATGATTTTGCGATGTGTGAGACCATTGCGAATTTTTACTTTGGTACCACATATGAGGAAAGTTGTTGATGAACTGTGTCGAGGTTTCAAAGAAATACTATTAGTAAGTTTGAATCAATATATTTGGAAATGGTCAGCTTTACCATTACCAATTCACAAAAGCTTTACCATTACCAACTCTTCTAATTATTTATTATGAAGTTTATAGAGATACTTAAATTGAAATATTTTAGATAAAATTATATAATTATAACTTTATAGGCTTATAATTACTATCTTTTAGTTAGAATATACTTTTAACTGCATAATTTAAATAATATGATACAAATAAATATTCTATATTTAATTTAAATATAATAAATATTACTGTGGCATAAAATAACTTTTTGACAAAGTTTAATCGACACACTTCTAAGAAAAATTTAATAACATAAAAAATATATTCTTCAATATTAGAAATGTTTCACGCAAGACTACCTACATCAAAACTTTTTCAATTTTTTTCCTTTATTTGCCAATGCTCTTGAGTTCCCTTACTTTCAATTTTACAGAATTAAACAAATCAGAAGTGGGCCAACTCAAGAGCCTTAGTCTTTACTTCATGTTTAAATGTGTTAAAATATTAAAATTTCTTGTAAATATATTAACATTTTATAAGATCATAAAAAAATCTTAGAACTTATCAATTGACTTAAATGATTAAAATAAAATAGCGTGTCTACAAGGAGATGGTTAAAACTCAAAAAATTGTTTTTTGGATAATAACATGTGAAATTTACTTTCAATTTTTCTATGTACCTACAAATAGCAGCGACTAGGTAAAATAGTCTTTGATCACAAATAGTCTACCATTGGGGATGTCAGTACCACTAACTGTAACTCAAAAGTAGCCCTCTACCTGCATTCACACATTCATCCCCTCTATATAAGTATATGATAAATTGCAACTTAGAGGAACGGAACTTACAAATTATTGTGACTATTTTCTAGCATTTTAGGTTTTGTCATTCTGGTTTCAATGGTATCCATTACTCATAATTGATATATTTTGAGTTTTAACTATATTTTTGCCAATGTTTGAAATGATTTATCGTGACAACTTATATATTTTATGAGACATTAGACATTAGATTATTGTTTCACTTTTAATATCAAATGTTTTTTGTACATTTTTAGTTTCTTTCTGATGGGATTTCATACTTAATTAACCATTACATACTCTTAAAACTACACCAATATCAGTTCTATAGTTTGCATTGCAAAAAAAGTATCATTGGAAATAAAGGATAACTATTACTCAACAATTTCTTTTTTCATATTAGATTTTTATTCTTAGTTTTCATTAAATAAATAAAGTATGCAAAATATTATTAATATAATTTTTTTCTGATTATCATTCTTTTTTTGGAAGTTGCAATAAAAGTAATATTTTGATTCTCAATTCACATAAACTGTTTTATGTTGGACAATCAAAGATAAATTATTACTTTTTATATATTTTCTACTTCAGTTTACATAAATTTAACAATTAGTTGAAACATCTTATTAACTCTTTATGTAAACTTTGTTTATTTGCTTTATTATTAATACTATTGCTTTTCAGGTATCAATACTTTTGATTGTGCTTATGTTTGTCTTTGCAAGTTATGGTGTTCAGCTCTTTGGTGGTCGATTAGCTAGATGCAATGATCCAAATATTACTCGAAGAGAAGATTGTGTGGGAACATTTGAAAGAAAAGTTTTTGTCACAAAAATGAAAATTTCTCTTGGTCCAGAGGAGGATCATCCTGCAATGCTTGTTCCTAGGGTGTGGTATGATTATTTATTTCTATTAATATTTTCATCATAATTTTCTTTTGTTTTAGAAGTGTTTATTTTAGAACCAATTTAAGATCAAAGATAACATCTATATTTCTTGTTAAAAATTTTGCTTGTCAAATCAGGGCGAATCCAAGAAGATTTAACTTTGATAATATTGGTTATGCAATGTTGGCATTGTTTGAAGTACTGTCCTTCAAAGGTTGGCTTGATGTTAGGGATATTCTCATCAAAGCTCTGGGACCTGTAAGTTATAGAGGGTCAACTTTTCCTCAACTGTTATTCTATTAGATTGTTACAAAAGTCTTTGTGCATATAATAAGTACTATTTAAATTTCAGTTCATATACCAATAATTAAACATTATGTATCATTCTGCCAGAACTATAATTTGGTGATGATACCATGTTCCTTGGTTTTGGAGGAAAAAAATTCTTATATTCTGATTTGACATCCTCATTATTTTCAAAATACTCACCTTTCAGGATAAACAAGGTTAATGAATTGGGCGATAATCAGAAAATATCATAACCAGACAGTGCAACGTCAATGCTGTATGAAGGGTGGGGCAGGAATGCTGTCTTTCTGAAATAATGCTTTATTCCGATTAGAAGGTCCTTCTCTTTTAAACCTCCATATACTCTTTTGAGCTTTTCATTTAGTCTACCATAAGGAACTAGGTATCACGTTTTGTGAACCAGTTACATTATATTACATTTAAATAAGGATTAAAATGGAGAATTTAATCTCAAAAAATCACACTGTGCTCAAAGACTTATGTAACGTCCTAGTAGTACTTTCCCCCTTATTTAATGTCCATTTTTATTTAAAATTTATGTTTAATACTGAGTGGGCATGAAAACAATTGAAGAGTCCTCGGAAGAAAGGGGGAATGTCATTTGGAGTGCTTTCCGAGAAAATCGAGTTTTTAGGTTTGGATCTTTAATTACTTAAGTATCTTTTATCATTTTTCTTCAATTTTTTTTATATGTCCTTTTCCTTTTTGTTTTGCGTGTCAAAATAATAAATTTGCCCGAAACAGACATAACACGCTCTAAAAAAAAAATGTTTTAGTAAAAAAAAAAACAATCTAAACATTTCAGAAAGGGGGTTAGTCCTGGACGCTCCAAAGTGATGCAAGATCCCGAAAAGCTGGTCAAAATATGAACACGTTATTCAATTTGTATGAAACTTAGTATATAAGGGTTTTTGAGGTCGCTGATTACGAATCCAAAGTCAAAATTAAAAAAAAAAAATGGCGGATTCAATATGGCATACATATATTCTTGAAAATAATTGGAGAATAACAGCAATTTTAAATTACAATTGATATAAACATTTTTATTTAAGCTATTTTCAACAAAAACATAATTTTTAAATAGAAAAAATAAAATTTTTATAAATGTTAATTTAAAAACAATTTTTTTTGTATTCTCTTGTAACCCTTTTAATGACATTGTGAGTGACATTTTCCTTAAATTTTAATTCAACAACTAGACTTTACGCTATTTTAAAAAAAAGTGAAAAAGTTAAGATAATTAAAATACAATAATTACTATAAATAAAAAAATAAAAATACAATAATTAAGATAAATAAAAAAATTAAAATACAATAATTCAGATAAGTAAAAAATAAAATTAACACGTTAGCTGCGAAGCAAATAAACTGGGATTTTCGTTAACTGCGACGAGGGGTCAAATGACCCCATGCTACCACACCGCTAAACTGCGTCAAGGGGCTGATTGACCCCTTGTCCCTTAGACATTAAAATTAACTCTCTGTAAACATTGATGAATGTTTTAAAGTGAAATCCATTTTTTTTACAAATACCTGACGTACTAGAATTCGTAACAGAAGCAGGGTTGAATTCTGTTGCTTCTGAATATATTTTTTTATTACTTATTTTTTCCACAACATCTGTGTTATACTAACAGTAATTTTTTTCTTTCCTTTTACGTTCAATCATAAAATGTTTACTATATGGTTTTAATTTACTTAATTGTCAGCATATATAATTCATGAAAGGAAGAATTCAGGTATCAAAAATAAAACCAAACCTATGTTTTTATTATAAATAAATGAACATAGGTGTAGCTTTTGTGTATTTAAAAAAATAAACCTAATTATTACAAATTAAATTATTAAAAAAAATAACACGTGAAAACTACATTTTATAATGTTTATCATTGAAGCACTGCAAGCAAAGAGACGGTTGTCGGCAAAGTCGTCATAGTATGTCCGGACCTTCTTCACCTTTTTTTGGGCTTCTGCACTGCTCATAGCTGTTCTTAGCTTTTCATAACAGCCCGAACATTCCTTCCTTATATGAATCATAACTATCTTCAAAACTTGAACTAGTTCCTTCATCTTTGCTTGAAGTTGAATTCCGCTATGAAAGGGCTAAATCGGCAAGTTTCTTACCACGTGAATACGTATCGAAATTATTTACTGAATCGAGACAAATAAATGAGAGCTCAGGTGTCAAAAATACTAAGTAGAATCAGTCTAAGAACAAGAAAGGAAGGTGAATCTGTGATTCACCCTTAGATAAATGTGATTCAACATTTCAAACATTTACGGAAATAGAAAAAATATTTTTTATTTACATATTCATTAATATTTGATATAAAATGCTAAAACAATAGTGAGATGGAGTGTAATGAGCATTAAAAGACCAAGGGGTCATTTGACCCCTTGCCGCATTAAGGAAAACATTTAAACTATAATGCGACAAGGGGTCAAGTGACCCCTTACATTTTTTTTCGATATATAAGTAGTATTAAGTAGTGCATTATAAAAAAAAAATAAAAAATCTGAAAAATATTAAAACAGGATGCGTGACAAGCATCGCAGTTAACGACAAATACACGTTTAATGGCTCGCAGTAAAGGAAGCCACCGCAAGGGGTCAAATGACCCCTCGTCGCAGTTAACGTGTTAAGATAACTTTTTTAAAATTAAATATTTTAAATTTACATATAAAAAAGTGTTTATCTTGATACGGATTTTGTTAATTACAAAATAGTTTACCAGTTTTTTTAAAAATGAAAAATGTAAGCGTCTTATTTTTAACATACTTTAACACGTGTTTGTATATTTTTTTTTACAAAAACTTTCGGCAAAGCCGCAATGGCAGCTATTGGCAGCTGGTTTTTATTTATTTATTAAACAATAGTATAAAATACAATTTAAACTAAAATTTGTTGCAGAACTTATAACTTTTTCCCTAATGTTCTAAAACGTTCGCATGTAATTTTTCATTTTTTTCCACTCTAAATATTGTTAAGTTATTAATTTATGTATTATTATTATTGTTTGGGTATTATATAATAATATGCTACTTACTTTTAACAGAAGAATTCATTTTGCAGAATTGAAAAAGGTAGATTTTACGAATTTCTACAAATATTTCAGAACACTCGTGAGAAGCTTACTTTAGCACTGGATTATAAACGTCAAGAATAAACCATAGACCTTTTTTAACTATGCCGTTATTCATTTGGAATATCAGTCTATTCAACCTTATAGTTTGAATTTCCTAAAAAGAAACTTTACTCTTTGACTTTTGGCCAGCTTTTCAGGGTTTGCATCACTGTGCGCTCCCCCTTTCTTCCCTGTTTCATTGATGAAATGGTGATATTAATACACAATCCATATAACTTCTAACATGACTCTCCCCCATTCTAGGTTTTTCTGCGAGGACATTCCCCCTTTCTTCCGAGTATGTGTTTCTTTCCATCGCCTGTAACCAACCGACTGTCAGTTTTTCTGACTATTTCTTTTCACCAACATATTCTACTAAACTAGACGAACAATTGCATATATATAACTACAAAAAAATTGACTCTCCCCCTTTCTTCCGTGGACTCTTCAATTCCTAAGCATGAATATTGGAGAAGTGTGAAATTATAAACCCATTGTTGCCTTTGCTGACTAAATATTAGTTGTGATGCATATTTTTTGTTAATGTTGTCATGTCATTATTGGGTTTATGTATTGCTCTGTACATAAATTATGTCGTATATTGTTATTATTATTTGTCATTGTTAAATGGTTTGGCCATAGAAGCTTGTAAAATTTTTATTTTACGATACAGTTTGAATAATAATTTATTTGTTTTAAGTTTATGTCCATTTAAAAAAAAAAAATTCATTATTTGATGAGAGATTAACCTTTTGTTTTTAATTAATTTGTATACATGAATATATATTAATTAACCTTTTGTTTTTAATTAATTTGTATATATGAAATATACAATATAGTTAGGGAAAGTATTGCGATCGTGAGAAATTTCGACTTCCGGTTTTCAATAGTAATACACGTTTTGAGGTCCCCTGAGTCCAAATAACCAAGTCCCGCGCAATGGTCTGTCTATCTGTGTGTGTGTGTGTGTGAACAGACGCTCAAAAACTATAAACCATACAAACCTGAAATTAAGTATTTGGTTTATGTATATGCCCGAGATATGACATCAAAAATTTCATCAAAATAGGTCATACGGAGGTGGTACTTTATTTAAAGAATTTTGTCTAATTTTTATGGTTTTTTCAATTTTCTCAAAAACGGCTCTAACGATTTTGATTAAACTCGCTATTTGATGTGTTTATATGCCTATGACGTGACTGTCAAAATTTCATAAAAATTTATTGATTGGAGGGGGACTTTACTTAATAAATGTTGTCTTATTTTCACTAGTTTTTTTATTGACTCAAAAACGGGTTTGAAGATTTTAATCAAACTGGGTATTTGATGTATTTATATGCCCGCGATGTGATAGCTAAAATGTCGCCAAAATTGGGTTAGCGGAGGGGGCACTTTATTAAATCTCATTTTTACATATTTTTCTCAAAAACGGCTGTATCTATTTTGATTAAACTGGGTATTTGATGTATGTATATGCCCGCGATGTAACTGCAAAAATTTTATTTACCTTATCATGAAGATAAAACCTTTTATTTGACAATAAAAAAAATTATTTTACTTTAGAGAGTAAGTACGTGATGCTCAAATTATTTAAAGCATTTGAGATGTGAAAAAATATGATATAAGAGAATGTTTAATTAATTATATTTTATTTTAGAAACTTTAATTCCATAATAAATTTCTAAATGCAATATAAAGTAATGTTAGAGGAACAATAATCGTTCTGGATTTCCAGAAAGACATACGAGACAAACTTTACGACATGTAAATACAGCTTATATCGATTCACCTTCACGATCCATTTACAAAAAGCAACTCGCAGTAAAAAACAAACAACCAGTAAAAAAAAAAATTCGAATGTTGTCGAAATTAGGTCTCTTAAAAAAAGAAATAAGCAATAATAAATCGAAAAGTGGGCCGGGATGGCCGAGTGGACAAGGGCGCTTGCAATAGATAATCAAAGTTAAGCAACGTCCATCGTGGTCAGTACTTGGATGGGTGACCGCTCCATTCGGGTGACCGCCCACCAATAAAAGCCACGCAGTCCAAGTCTACCCCCACCCCCGGGTATGTGAGGCCCGTCAGCCTACTGGAGGCGACTCACACCGACCGGGCGTAGGAGTGATGAACCTTCCCCGTGTATCTCATCGAAAATCGTGGTGTGGTTTTCCAGGATGTCAGTAACCCCCGGAGGTTTGGTTCAGGAACGGTATGCTTCAGGGAAAGAAATATAGGTCCTCGGGGCCTGCTGACTCTGAGCTACCATAATCCTTGGACCTAGACCAGTTTGTCACTGTCCTTGAACCCGAGAGAGCTGACGCCATCGGTGGGAAGGACACTGCCAAATTGGCCCCAATGGGATTGGTTATGGAGCTATGGGCAGTCTGCCGCTGTGCCATGGTGACCATGGCTTGCAGCAACGTGAGGTTTGGGCTACCCCCTCCAGGCTGTCTGTACTCCCGCAAGCAAAACAAATGTCTGTAAGAAGACCACACTGCGCGGCCAAAGGTCTCAATAGGCCTAATGCGCCAACCGAAAAAAAAAAAAAAAAAAAAAAAAAAAAAAAAAAAAAAATCGAAAAGTACTGAGAACTTCTAAGTTTTGCAATACAGATACTCCATAACTTAAGGAGATATACAAATATAAGCATTTAAATGTGGGAAAATGTGTGAAGTTGAGGAATGGCGCTGACATATAATCGAAATACGTCAATTTCAAATATAAGTAAGTTCGTAAGTGAAAGTTCTGTGTTGCGCACATCGCACCAGAATTTCTTTTCTTTTATTAATTCAGTTATCTATAAAAATTTAATTTTATACCTAAAACTTATTTCAAGATTTAAAAAAATATATATATATTTAGTAAAATGCAAATAAGGTAAACTCAGTCTCTGGTGATATAAACTGAAATAGTTTTTTAAATCTCTATCGGGTAACCTCTGGAAGTAACATGATTTCGGGCACAGCTGACCTAAGAGACCCCTACTTATTTTGGCCTTCCCTCCATACCTAATAGTTTCTAGAATCTAACCACTCAACTGGGATCTAATGAATGTAAATATGCCAATTTAATGAAACATTTAAAAAGTTAAAATAGTCAATTTTTAATAATCGCTTTTGACAAATCGACTCAACCGATTTTAACATAAACTGAATCATTCAACCAAATTTTTTTTGCTCTTTATTGTAAATAAATTACTATTTTCTGAGTGATACATAGTTTTCAAGTTATGAGAAAAAAGACCCATAAAAGACTGAAAACTTCTTATTCACAAGCCCACCATTTTGTATTCTATTAGCTGTAAGATGGCAGACAAGACTTTTTACATCAGGTCAGTGGATATATTCATTTTTTATACACAAATATTAGTATGAAATGAGTCACAAGTATTAATGAGCATCTTTTTGCGAAGAGTATTGAGATAAATTATATCAATAGAAGTATTCACTATAAACTCACCTTCAAAATTATAATGCAATCACAAGCCAATTGTTCGTTATATAGGCCAACTGCCTTACAAAACAGTTGAGCTGCAGAAAGTTCAAATGTAAAATGAAATCCTAATCAACAGCATTATTCAAGAAACTATTAGAAAGGGTGGAGGAGTGGCCCCCACCAGAGAGGGGACCTGGCAATAAACGTTTTGCAGGTCTCTTCGGCCTGCTATGCTTGACGGAGGGTTAAAGCCTGTTGACTCCTTGCCAGCATTTCATATAGATTAATCAGATGAACTAAAACCAGTCAAAGTTTCACTCTTCTGTATTGAACAATCAATTTGGTGGTTGTGATATTAATTATTCGCAATTGTGAACAAATAATGTTTAAATTACCATACCAATTTTAGTACTTTCAAATAGAATAGCTGATTGTATTTAGTGCTGGCTCTAGAAGTTTTTCTATTTTTTTATTATTTTGATCAAGTATCCCTCCCTAAAGCTTGTGCTGATTGCATGGAAAAAAAAAAAAAAAAAAAAAAAAAGGTTCAACGGGAACCTTAGAAACTTATAGAAAAACTTTCAAAATAGTGATGGATCTATGTTAGTTGAAATCTGAGCTCATTATCTGTTTTTCTCTTTTTATTTGATAATTCTATTGTGATTTTTTATTACTGGCCGTTTGGTATAAACACACTACAAATAAACCTCAAGTAATTTTTTAAAAATTCCAATTGCATGATTAAGCAAATAAAAATAAAATATACGAAAGCATGCTCCTAAAAATATATAAAATTAATTATTGTTTTAGTAGTTAATAAATAACCCAATGCAATATAATGACTTGCTCAATATATATCCTTAAAATCCTTATTTTTTGTAGAAACATTTATTTTTTTTTAATTTTAATTCATATTATTCTGATGTTGAAAGCATGTCTTGACTGATTAGGCTAATTTGAGCTTATGGAGGAGATGTTAATCTGTGATCCAAGCATGCTTCCCTGCTACAGGTCTGTTCAGTGTATTGCCATATCACTGTTTGAATCCGTAGGTATGTCTTAATGTAACCTGTACAATCTTTCTTAGCTAAACTTTTCATTATTGCCTTATATAGTAATTTCTATCATTTCTATTACTGTATGTTTAGATTCATGCTATATACATTCACATTTATATATTCCTTGGGTGTATGATTGGCCTTACACTGTTTGTTGGTGTTGTAATTGCTAATTATTCTGAAAATAAGGGAACTGCTCTTCTGACAGTTGATCAGAGAAGATGGTAATTAGGATTGGATATTTTATTTTTTATTTGGCTGTTTCTTTAATATGATATATTAATGCAAAATGTTTTATTCAGGTGTGACTTAAAGAAAAGATTGAAAATTGCTCAACCTCTTCATCTCCCACCAAGGCCTGATGGTAAAAGGTTCCGAGCCTTTATTTACGATATTACTCAGAACATATATTTTAAGAGGTTCATTGCTGGCATGGTCTTGATCAACAGTAGTCTTCTGTGTGTTTCGGTATGTTGCACCAGTTAACATTTCATAATTTATTGGTTATTCAAATGTTTTAAATTATATTTTAGTATGCTGTTGTATATCTTTAATTTAAAAAATAAAGTAAGAAATTACGGTATTGTAAGTAGAGCACTGTCTTCCTATTCTAAAGGAAAAAAGTTTTCTGGTTTGGTCTTTTGGCAGAAAAAGATTTCGAAATACCTTGTGATGGCAACCTAAGTGTAATATAATATTTTGGTCAGCTCTTCCCACACAAAAACGTGTAGCTGACACCTGCCAGAGTATAAATAAGGCAGTTTAAGCGAGCTTAGTCTTTAACATAGTCTCCCTGAAATACTTTTAAGTTCCAAAATCAGGCACCTCTACACAAGAATAATTTTGAAAAGTATAGTCCTAAGATTTTTATTGAAGATTTGAAAATAACAAAGTTTTGATGTTTTAAATATTTTTTTTTTTCTGAACAGAAAAGAGAAAAAAACATTGTTGAAAACATTTGTTAAATGTTTAAATAGACTAAATTAGAAAGAACCCATGGGCCTTTGTAGTGCTGTAATTTTTTGTGCCATTTTTAACCATCCTGTGAAAAATGATGGGCCCAAGTTTTATCTACTCTGTTGGGTCCTTTACCCTTAGATTTTCTGGATTTACTCTTATTTGTTTTTCTTTTTCTATTAACCCTCAAAATTTCTCCCATCGCTTTCCAAATTCTATTCTGTTACTACTAATCATTCTAGCCGCTGCTTCTTTGTCTGTCACTGAACTGTATAATCTCATTTCTTTATTTCCTCTCTAATCTGGGCATTATCAATTTCCTCTGTGTAATGACTCTAAAGCTCCTATAATCTGATACTCTTTCTGTCTTTTTTTTTTTTTTTTTTTTTTTCCTATAAAAGCTATTGTAAGGCTTTTTAATGATACTCTTGCCATTGGTATTGGTTCAATGTATTAAGTACTATTTGTTCCTAAAAAGCTCATTAAGTAAAATTTCAATCTGTCAAGGATTAATAAAGTCTTCGAAATTTTTTCCATTCTTGTCTTTGATAATTATAATAGGCTCAGGATACAGTTTATAAACTTAATTGATTTTGTTGATCATTTCATCTTCTTCTTCTTCTTCTTTGTCTACCTCTTCATGCCATTTAGCGTCGAGGAGCCTCAATCCAACGCAGCCATGCCTCCCGGTCCCTACTAAGCTGCCTCATTTCTTGAAGGGTTTTGCCTCTTTTCCCTCCTATCCGCTGTATATATTCCTGGTAGGAAATTATGTGACTTTTTCTTACTTTTTTGCCTCCTCCCAGTGGGTCGAGCTTCCATTACTTTCTTTGGATTTCTTTCATCATCCATTCGACAATCGTGGCCAAACCACTTTAACTGTCGATTTTCCAGAAAAGTCTTTACCTCTTCTACCTCCAGCTCCTCTCTTATCCGTTCATTCCTGATACGGTCCCTCCTGGTCTTTCCAGCGGCTCTCCTCAGGAATTTCATCTCAGCACTTGTCATTCGACTGGCTTGCTTGTCCAGCATAACCCAGCTTTCGCTTCCGTAGGTGAGAGTTGGGAGATATACAGACTTGTATATGTGCTTTTTAGTTTTCTTACTAATATTTCTGTGCCCCACTATGCTGTTGCAGATAGGGTAATAGATCTGGTTAGCTTTGGATATCCTATTTGCTATTTCTGGGTCAATCTTTCCCAGATTGATCATTTCATTTGAGTTCTTATTATCACACTTTGTATGCCTTCCTTTTCCTATCCCAATCTTTATGACACTCAACTTTTTTTTTCATTCCTAAAATTTTGTGTATTGAAGTCTGATGCCATGCCCTGTTTTATAATTTCTCCAATTTTGTTTAGTTCTATACCTTTGAGCTGAAATGATAATGTCATCTCCATCTAGCATAATTATTAAGACGAATACCAAGTTAGAGACTGTGAACTCCTCTCATAAACATCGGTAGTTAACAGACTTGTTAAAGTAAGCCAAACGCCTACAATGTTGGCTTACTTCTTGAAATAAAATAGGAAGTAAGACTGACTTGCAGCATTCAATTATATTTCATATTTAATCATAATTCAGGCGATTTATCATGGCCTGCTAGTTGATTTTTTCCATTTTCCTTACTACTTTAAATTACTATGCTGCATTCGTTTGTGTTAAAAAGTTATTGATTATTATATTAATTTTTTTCCAATCTTGGGAGGGCGAAATAATATTTTCGTACCCCTCCTTAACCGTCTTTAGTTCTGCCCTAAATTCTTTCCTGTGCTGTTTCCCTATAGGAAATTCTAAATATAGTCAGTACCCTGGACATATGAGCATTTGAGTAAAATGCTCATCCAGAGTATGTATTATTCTTTAAAATAATTTATATGAATTCTCATAACCATTTTTCTTCATCTCATTTTTAATTTCTTAATAGCATCCAATTTTAACACTTAAATATTCGTAAGTATCAATAATTAAACGGTGTATTGTGTTTAAGAGCAACATTCATTAAACACAACATAACATTTTAAGTGCAACATAACATTAAGTTAATTTATTATTGCTTATATCACTATTATATATTACGTTTATTTTAAAAACAATAGTGGCGTGAAGAGGAAGCACATACTGGACCATTAGCACTTGTTAGCACCTGCTTGACTCTAGTGTTTGTGGTCGAAGTTGTAATGAAAATCATTGCATTTACTCCACGAGGTTATTGGCAGTCGAGAAGGAATCGATATGATCTTTTAGTTACAGTACTTGGAGTCATTTGGATATTTATTAATTCTACTTTACATGTAAGCACTATTTAGTTTTGTATTTAATTCTGTTATTAAATTTTAGATCTGGTAATTTAATTAGAAAAATTGTTGTTTAGTATACTATTATTAACAAATCATTTATTTTCAGAACAATTTATCATATACTGTTGGGTTCATAGTAGTGGTTCTGAGGTTTTTCACCATCACTGGAAAACACGCAACCCTCAAAATGTTAATGCTAACTGTTGGTGTGTCAGTGTGTAAAAGTTTTTTCATTATATTTGGAATGTTTCTTTTAGTTTTTTTTTATGCCTTGGCTGGTACGATTTTATTTGGCACTGTGAAGTATGGTGAAGGAATTGGCAGGTGATTTTTGTTTTCTAAGATATTTGTCTCTTAAAAATTATATAATAATATTAATAACAGTGGCTATTTAGGAGAGCGAATTTTGAATCACCTGTTACCGGTGTGGCAATGCTTTTCCGAATTGTCACTGGTGAAGATTGGAACAAAATAATGCATGATTGTATGATACAACCGCCTCACTGTACACCAGCAGACAACTATTGGGAAACTGACTGTGGGAATACTGTTGCATCTTTGATTTACTTCTGCTCATTTTACGTCATTATCACGTACATAGTTCTTAACTTACTTGTGGGTACGTATTTTAGTAACATAATATCAAATCTAGCATAATATGCAAATTTAATCTAGAAGTTAGATGGAGTGAGGTTAGGAAAGAAACTAACACTGAGGTAATTTTACTGCTTTAATTTATATTAAGCTGGGTACTTGTCTAATAGCTGCTTTGCATCGACTTATAATCTCACACTCACTAATAGCATGAAAAGCTGTTAGAGTGGCCTGATCTTAACTAAAAAGGACACTATGGGGGTTTGATACCCCTTTCCAAATGAATGTAGAGTGCAGAAGTCGAAAGCTGTGATCCAATAAAGGTAATAAAGTCCCTGAAACTACCTGTGACATGTGATAAACAAGGTAGGTTACGTAAGGGGCAGGTAATAGACAAGTAACCTGTGCTATTAGTAAAACTGAATCAGTTAATAGAAGTTAGTGAATCCAGTAAGGATGTGTAAAATAAAATATAATTAGAATCGTTAATTATTATTCCATGAAGTTTGAGGTTTAAAACAAGTTGATTCTCTTTCACCTGCCCTATTCTATTTAGTACTGCAATATGCAATTAGATTGTTATGACTGTAATAATATTTATACCTGAGTGGAAACACATCCTCTCCATTATGTTGATGATTTAATATAGCTAATTGAAATAAACGGAAGTTATAAAACAAACAAAAACATTGATTGAAGCCAATAAAGAAACTGGGCTGGAAATAAATACAGATAGGAATACTTGTAACTACGAAGTTCATATTGATATAGTACATTGTAAAAAAAGTCCTAGCACATTTGTATAGAGGATTAGATATTTTAAAACTCTTTAAGGTTAAGTCAATTTTTTTAATAGTAGAGATGAGAGATGGTCAACTGTTCTTCAATTACGATAGGTTAAATGATGGTCAGGATTTTCAGTTTACAATGATTTTATTATGGTAAGCCAACGTTTCGATCCAAATTGTGGATCTTCATCAGGGCTAAAAGAAAACAAATATATGAGTATCTATGCTAGAAGGTGACAATAAATGGATACATTACAGAACTGATAATAATATAAAAGATGGTGTATACATGAATATTAAAATAAGAGGCTGGTTAACAAGATAAAATAGACTCTGATATTTACCTACTGAGTCCAGGTGGATACTAAGACTAAAGGTAAAAATAAGGTGAGAGGTAGTGGTAGGGGGTTAGTTTGCCGACTTCAAAGGTTTATGACGGGGAAATCCAACGCTTTTGAAGTGAAGGCACATGACTACTGAGTGAACAAAAAAATTTTAAAAACTAACAAAGAAGATGGTATTGTATACAAATAGATGTGTCTGGACTCAATAATAACATAAAAATGAGATAATACATAATGTAACAATGCATAAAAAATTGGAAAATATACAGAAAGAAGCATACAATACAAAAAATAATAATAGTACAAGAGGTACAGAGATAATTGCAGGTACCTATGAAATCAAAACTAGGATTTGAGGATGCGGAAGATGTTAGAATTAGTGGATGAAATTATCTCTTTATCTGTTTTGTGATTTACCGGGTTATTTGTTTCTAGATGGATGAAAATGGATTCTGAGACGAGACGTTTATCGTGGTTAGATACAGTAGCTAATATGGAGGGGTTCTGAAAGTCGAAGGAATGGTTGTGGGCAATGGCATGTTCTGCTAATTTAGATGTAGACGAATTACGCGTGGAAATACTGTATTTATGTTGATAAATACGTTTTTTTAAATAATTTTTGGTTTCACCGATATAGCAACTGTTGCAATTAAGCGTGGAGCACTGGATACGATAAACTACATTACACTTGTCTAGAAGAGGTACAGGGTCTTTGAGTTTTGTATAAAGATTTTTTAATTTATTGTTATTTTTTAATACTAGGCGCATGTGTGGGAAACTCGATGAGAAGGATTTTTTAATTTTGTTTGAGAGAATGGGGATATATGGGATAGATCTGTATTGGAAAGTAGAAATCGGAGGTTGTGAAGAGTTGTTAGAGACCAAAAGATCAACATCGCAAAAAACCTCATCCACCGTAGCCTGACCTTGTCCGATCCACAATTTCATTGTCATAACAAAATCCGCCTGAAAAATATCTTACAATCTAACGATTTTCCTGAGCACTTAATAAAAACACATATCAATAACAATGCTAAAACTCAAAATCTCTCTAACAACTCTTCACAACCTCCGATTTCTACTTTCCAATACAGATCTATCCCATATATCCCCATTCTCTCAAACAAAATTAAAAAATCCTTCTCATCGAGTTTCCCACACATGCGCCTAGTATTAAAAAATAACAATAAATTAAAAAATCTTTATACAAAACTCAAAGACCCTGTACCTCTTCTAGACAAGTGTAATGTAGTTTATCGTATCCAGTGCTCCACGCTTAATTGCAACAGTTGCTATATCGGTGAAACCAAAAATTATTTAAAAAAACGTATTTATCAACATAAATACAGTATTTCCACGCGTAATTCGTCTACATCTAAATTAGCAGAACATGCCATTGCCCACAACCATTCCTTCGACTTTCAGAACCCCTCCATATTAGCTACTGTATCTAACCACGATAAACGTCTCGTCTCAGAATCCATTTTCATCCATCTAGAAACAAATAACCCGGTAAATCACAAAACAGATAAAGAGATAATTTCATCCACTAATTCTAACATCTTCCGCATCCTCAAATCCTAGTTTTGATTTCATAGGTACCTGCAATTATCTCTGTACCTCTTGTACTATTATTATTTTTTGTATTGTATGCTTCTTTCTGTATATTTTCCAATTTTTTATGCATTGTTACATTATGTATTATCTCATTTTTATGTTATTATTGAGTCCAGACACATCTATTTGTATACAATACCATCTTCTTTGTTAGTTTTTAAAATTTTTTTGTTCACTCAGTAGTCATGTGCCTTCACTTCAAAAGCGTTGGATTTCCCCGTCATAAACCTTTGAAGTCGGCAAACTAACCCCCTACCACTACCTCTCACCTTATTTTTACCTTTAGTCTTAGTATCCACCTGGACTCAGTAGGTAAATATCAGAGTCTATTTTATCTTGTTAACCAGCCTCTTATTTTAATATTCATGTATACACCATCTCTTATATTATTATCAGTTCTGTAATGTATCCATTTATTGTCACCTTCTAGCATAGATACTCATATATTTGTTTTCTTTTAGCCCTGATGAAGATCCACAATTTGGATCGAAACGTTGGCTTACCATAATAAAATCATTCTTTCTTCTTCTTTCTTGGCGCTACAACTCTTGTAGAGTCAAGGCCTCCTGTAACATGGTCCGCCAGCGCTCCCTGTCGGTAGCCGCCGCTCTCCAATTGCGGATCCCCATGATGGATCTGGCATCCGCTGTCACTCCATCCATCCATCGGAGCCTAGGTCTTCCAACTCTTCTGGTCCCATGAATCGTCTCCTCCAGGACCTTTCTAGGAATCTGATCCTGGGACATTCTCATTACGTGGCCTGCCCATCGAAGCCGTCCCACTTTTATGATCTTTACAACATCTGGGCTCTTGTAGAGTCCGGTTAGCTCAGCATTTGTTCTTATTCTCCAGACTCTATCAGCGCACACTGGGCCAAAGATTTTTCTCAATATTTTCCTCTCAAACCTTAAGAGGAGAGCTTCCTGCGAGCTAGGTAAGGTCCAGCATTCGGAGGCATAGGTGAGAACTGGTCTTACCAAGGTCTTGTACAGTTGCACCTTTGTTTTCCGAGAAATAGCCCTGTTCTTAAAATGCTTTTGTAATCCGAAGTAGCATTTATTTGCGGATATAATTCTTCGATGGATCTCGGCTTTTATGTCGTTATCCGCGTTCACTTGCGATCCAAGATAACAAAATTCTCTTACCCTTTCAAAAGAAAAGCTTCCAGCCACAAAATGCGATTGTTCATGCACATCCAGTCGTGGGCCTGTATGCATGTATTTGGTTTTGGATTCATTAACTTCTAAGCCCACTCTAGCCGCTGCTATCTGAAGACTACGAAACGCGTTGCTTAACTCTCTGGGGGTTCTTCCAATAATATCTATGTCATCGGCGAACGCCAAAATCATAGAAGATCTATTGAATAGGGTCCCTCCAACTTGGATTCCAGATTTTCGCACGGCGCTTTCGAGGGCCAAGTTAAAGAGAAGGCATGCGAGGCAATCACCCTGCCGGAGTCCCTTGTGGGTTTCAAAGCTGTCAGTCAGGTCACCCTCAACACGCACTGAACATTGTACCTTCTTCATAGTTGCCCTAACCAGACGTATCAGCTTCGGCGGTATTCCCATTTCCAAGAGCTCCTGATATAGCTCATTTCTCTTTATGCTGTCATAGCCACTGGCCCTCCAGGTTGGGGGAACAGTACACTGACACTCATACAGTACACTAATACAGCACACTACACTCACCCCCACACTACAGACTAAGGTCACTTACAGTACACACCCTAGGGCCACCTTCCCTAGGTAGCCGCCCCGGATGGGGGAGCGAGTCAGGGAGCTCTGAGGAGGCAGCCCCTCCACCTGACTCGGGGGCAGAGTCTGGGCTGATAACCCCCTCCCCTTAAAACTTAATATTAAGAAACCAGTAATAAAATCATTGTAAACTGAAAATCCTGACCATCATTTAACCTATCAACTTTTTTAAACTACTTTCAACCATTTTTGCACCGTTTGGATTAATTATTAAGTAATAATTAGTTAGTCCAGTAATTGGGTTTGATGCTGACACCACTTCTTCGGTTTTGAGGCACAGAATTCATCACATCCAATTTTTTGTCCTCCTAAGTATAGAAGTCCGACCTTTAAAAAAATGAGGTATTGAACTAAACAAACGATAATCTGATTGTGCAAAATCTGGGCTATAAGAAGGATGAGGCAAAATTATATACACCTTGCAGTTCTGATAATTTTTCCTTGGTCAAACGACAAAAGAAGTATATATTGTCATGTTGCAAAATGGCTTGGTTCCTGTCCACTAAAGCGGAGTACTTAGCACTCAAAACTGCCTGATATCAGTCTAGAAATTCACAGTAAAAGTTAGAGTCCAATTTCCAATCGTTAGGAACAATCTCAAAATGAAAAACGCCTTCAAAGCTCCACCACACTTAACCTAGTTACTAGGATTTTTGACAAATATCCACATCTCAACACTTATGATAATTTTTTTTTTTTATATCATTTTTTGCATTTTAAGCATACATGGAAAAAACAAAAGTAAGAGGACTGAAATATTTTTTCGTGTTAAAAGATTTTTTTGTATACAAACAAGTTTGTTATATAAACAATTACATATATTCAACATCATTAGGTACCTATGTTGGAGTTTTACTTTATATTTTCTTAGATATCTATTAATGCTACTATTTAGTAAAAATAAATAAGTAAAAAAAAATATATAGAGAAGTGGGGTATACATAAACAACATTGGCTAGTCTAACCGCCTGTCCTGATATTGTCGGTATTTCAAAGCCAAATTAACCTCCTTTCATATGCAATATCCCTCTTAATTTTCCCCTACTTCGCAGGTGTTTTTCATATTTTGTCATCCTGGAAAGCAAAATTTTTTCCTGTTAATGATTTTCGTTTCGTTTTAAGCACCAAAAAATCTATGAAAATACATAGGAGTTTGTCAGGGCCATTTTATTATTTCATATTAACCAATATTTTGTCTTAAGCATTTTCATATCAAACATATTTCACTGTATTTTATGACTTTTATAAAGTTGTGCACATTTCAATTCACTGCTGACTCGGCTTGGGACTCGGTCAAGTCATGTGGGTCAGACCTTGGTCTTATATATCTTATACCCAGGTTTTAAAGATGAAAATCCATGCCATTCATTAGATGGCATTAGAAGCTCCTACTCTGCCCGATAAATCAGAATAGTTATATATGGGTGTTATTATTAACCAGATCACAATCCCTCTTTTTCACATTATTGAAATGCCTGAACCAAAATGCCTCAATGCCTTGGTACAAATTTCTTCTTTTCACTTAAACCTTATTTCCTGTAAAGTCTCGAAAGACTGTAAACCACAAACTAGTGAATTTTAAAAATATAGATGACCCCATGAAGCTAACTCAAGTCACAAGGATTTAAAGGATTAGTCGAAGTGAATGATTGATCTTAATTGATATATACTAGGATCAAAAACATTCTTATATAATTAATTATGAGAGTTAGAATTAAATGTTGTATTCATGCACAAGGACTTATTTAACAACCTAATAAAGAAGAACACTTAAAGAGATTTATATTTTATGTTTATACAATAAATAGAAAAAAAACAAGTAAACTGGAGAATATAAAGGGTAACACAATGCCTGTGTTGTACATGGTATATAATAAATAGCAAGGCTTAACAGCAAATGAATCCCTAAAAGGCTAATAAGCACTCTACTGACTACTGAATGGTTGAGATGATGATGGAGATCTTATTAAGCCTGATGTGAAATTGGTGGACAAAAGCAGCAATTGGTGGTATCAGCATCAAATCTCGAGATTTTTTAGCCTTTATTTATTATTTGTGTGTGGTCGTATTTTGATATAAATTGAAGAGCTCACTCATGTTCTCTTCCTCTCCACACCTCCACTATCCTTATTTTAGGATCAAGCCAGTTTAATTTAAATTTAAACTAATATTCATTAAATTTTTGCTTGTTTGCAGCTATAATCATGGAAAATTTTTCGTTATTCTATTCAAATGAAGAAGATGCTTTACTTTCATATGCTGACATTAGGAATTTTCAGAATACTTGGAATGTCGTTGACATCCATCAAAGAGGTGTTATACCAGTGAGGAGAGTAAGTGTCAGCTATGGCTTTTGATCTTTTAGTTGTAAACTTATCTTTAATACAAAAGACTTTTTTTCTTTCTACAATTCAACATTATTTTTTGCCTGAAAGTAGATATAAAAAATACTACCTTCTAATTTCAATAAAAAATAGTAAATTGAAATTTCAGTCGGAAAATATTTACTTAGTAGTGTATCCAGGGGAGGTCCAACCTGGGGTTTCTTTTCCATTAGAGAATTCACCCTTTACCCTCTCCCGGCCATAACCCTGATAAAAGGGTGCTCCGAGGTTTGGCCTTAACACTAGATTTATAGAACCTTTGGTTTTGATGAGTTTTCGATTTAATGCCTACAAATTTTGAACATGCAAATATTATTCTTTAATTTGCATAACTAATAATTAATTCAACCAATTATTGGTTTTTAATTATATAAAGCATTGAATATATGAAGAGTCCACGGAAGAAATGGGGGATGTCATTTGGAGTGCTTTCCGAGAAAATCGAGTTTTTAGGTTTGGTTCTTTAATTACTTAAGTATCTTTTATTATTTGTCTTCAATTTTTTTGTATGTCCTTTTCCTTTTTGTTTTGCATGTGAAAATAATAAATTTGTCCGAAACAGACATAACACGCTCTAAAAAAAAAGTTTTAGGAAAAAAAAACAATTTAAACATAAAAGAAAGGGGGATAATCCTGGACGCTCCCCCTTTCTTCCCTGTTTTATTGATGAAATGGTGATATTAATACACAACCCACATAACTTCTAACATGACTCTCCCCCATTCTAGGTTTTTCCGCGAGGACATTCCCCCTTTCTCCCGAGTACGTGGTTCTTTCCATCGCTTGTAACCAACCGACTGTCATTTTTTCTGACTATTAATTTTCACCAACATATTCTTCTCAACTAGATGAACAATTATATATATATAACTACAATTCGGAAAAAATTGACTCTCCCCCTTTCTTCCGTGGACTCTTTATATATTTCTATTCATTTTCTGGAACACCTTTATTTTATTATTGCTTAATATTGTATACCTATTTTTTTGAAAATAGGTCTATTATAAGTGTAAGTGTAAGCGTAGAGTAGAATTATATAGCGATACAATATCTAGCAATAATGCAAATAAAATAACAATGAATAAAAAACAATAAAAAGGGAAATGCTAACTATTTTGACCTAAATAAAAGAGCAAGCATGTTTGAACTTGCTGTTTACAATTTTAATTAGAGCAAACCTTAAGGCTGTTTACACAGTTAACTTTTTGGAACAAAGATTGGAACAAAACATTGCTTCACTTATTAACCACCAGGGGCGATTAAATATAGTATTTAACTGTGTAAACATACCTTTATCATCCAATATCACAAAATAGATTGAAAAAGAAAAATCTGCTGCGATGCCTGCAACACACAACTTTCACTTACGAGCATTCAGAAATCTATTATGGAACTCGAAAAAGTTTCTAAACTAAAGGATGATTAATTATAGATTATCTTATCCCATATTTTTTCACAACTTAAATGTTATAATTAATTTGAGCATCACATATTTAATCTCTAAAGTAAAATAAGTTTTTTTAATGTTAAATAAAAGGTTTTATTTTCATCAGTGATAATACGAGATGTAAAATTTTGGCTGTCACATCGTGGGCATACACATCGATATAAATACCCAGTTTGATCAAAATTGTTGCAGCCATTTTTGAGTAAATAAAAAAAACATCTGAAAATGAGACAAAATTTACTAAATAAAGTGCCACCTCCGTTTGTCCAATTTTGATCAAATTTCGGCTGTTGCATTGCGGACATATACATACATCAAATAACCAATTTTAGGCTCTTACGGTTTATAGTTTTTGAGCTAGTCTGTTCACACACACACACACACACCATTTCGCTGGACTTGGTTATTTGGACTCAGGGGACCCCAGAACGTATATTTCCATTGAAAACCGGAAGTCGAAAATTTTTCCCAATACTTCCCCTTACTATATATTTCATATATACATAAGTTAAAGTAAAAATAGGTCTAAAATTATTTGCACTAAATTTCACAAGTATTTATGCGAAAAGTATACTTTCAAGATAAAGATTACTTGAAAAAAAGTACTGAATATTGAATGGCAATGAATAAAAATCTGTAGCTTTTAAATGAATAATTTACAAAAAAAAAAACGTCATTTTATTAAACCTGTCAAAAAGACAGATTTCAGTAAAAAAAGTTATATATCGTCAAATCAATGCCACTAACTCTAGTACTATAAATTTAAGAGAGAGTAGCCGAGCGGACCAACCAACAATAAGCTTAATTTTGTGAGTTCAAATCCCAAGTGCTGAAGGTTTTTCAGACCTTGTCATTATTTCGCTGCTCCTGAACCCCCATACCCTTTGAGGCTCTGGGGGGAAAAAGCCTCAAAAATATATGCGCTCGAGTGGTTAAGGCATACAACTGGTCTAGACTGGTATGGTTCATCAGATTTTACCAAAATTACTTTAAAGTTTTTTTCTTAACAGGAGGAAATTGCCCTCCAGAAATTAATTGACCCCACAAGGAAGGTCCTGATTTAACCCATTTTGCCCCAGAGATGCATTTCTGCGTTATTAATATTAATGTATATTTTTTGTTGTATATTCTGTTTTTATTCTTAAAAATATCAGAGATAGTTTAAATTTAATAAAAATAAATTTAATGACTTGAAAACTTCAAATTTGCACATTTCAGAAATGTGAAAATTCTTGAAAAATATTTTTTTTATTTCTAACTTTGATTAAAGGATTATAATAATAATAAAACAATTTCGAGTGATTTATTTTTTCAATTTTGACCACTTAATGTCCCAGAAATGCGTTTCTGAAAAATAGGATTCCCAAAGGGCAACAACTTTTTAAATTGATCAAATATTTTTGATATATATTAACTTACAAATAGAAAGAAATGCCAAAAATTCGTGTTATTTCTACCCTTGGGATGAAATGGATTAAATTAGTTTAAAAAAATAATTTCTTTTTTCATAGTGAAGAATTTGACAAAAGAGCTGTAAGGTTTTGTATTTTTTTTTAATAGTTTCTATTTATATTTCATATATTGTAAACTTTATTTTATTAGTCTTTTTATATTTACTAGTTAATATTTTAATATACCTAATGGAGCATTAAATTAATTTTAAGTTTTAATCCTAAATATTTATCTATTTATACCTAATAAATGTAAAATATTTTCCTTAAATATGATTAATGAATATAATATTATTATATTAATTAATATAAAATATTTAGTTTTATTCTTTAGTTATATTTTAAAATGAATCATAATTTTAAGTCTAATATCTTGATGTATTCCGATCTATTATAGGTTAGATTCATATTGAGGCTGCTAAGGGGGCGTTTAGAGGTAGATCCTCAAAAGGATAGACTATTGTTTAAACATATGTGCTATGAACTTGAGAGGCTTCACAATGGGGAAGATGTTACCTTTCATGATGTCTTAAAGTATTCCTTATAGATTTTCTAGCATATTTAAAAAATAAGAAATAGAAAATTAAAAATAATTTTATTTTTTACAGTATGCTTTCCTATCGATCCGTGGACATCCGTAAGGCACTTCAGTTGGAGGAATTACTTGCTAGAGAGGAATTTGAGTATATAATTGAAGAAGAAGTAGCTAAGCAAACTATTAGGACTTGGCTTGAGGGATGTCTTAAGAAAATTAGAGCTACCAGTGGGGTCCGTGTTAGGCCTTAATAATATAATTTTAACGTTAAAAAATAATAAAAAATTCGAAACTAATTGTTATTTTTATTGTATATTTTTCAGAAGCAACAAAACAGCCTAATTGCTGGCTTGAGAGCAACAAATGAAATGAATGTACAGCAAGATTTACAAGAAGATAAGAAAGAAAAAGAAAACATTGAAAGGGAAATTGAAACTGAAACTAAAGTAAGTTTTTGGGTAACAACTAAAAAAAATCTGGTGCGTGCTCGCAACACACAACTTTCACATAACAACTTACTTAGATTAGAAATTAATGCGCTTTGTTAATTTCCACTTCTCAAGAAAAGCTTTAATTATGAACAATGGTCTGTCATTAAAGGCGTACTCCGCATGCGTGAGCTCAACGAGTTTTATGAGTTGACTGAATATTTTTCTCTTAATGTTTTCTTTTTTTTTATCATATCTCATATTTAGCCATTTCTTATTTTTAGGCGTAACGAGAGACAGTTTATTTCTCCATAAAAACAAAAACAAAGGTACTTTATAGGAAACAAAAAAAACTAACAAACAAAAAAGGCCCCTACCCTATTTAAGCCCCCCTCAGAACATTTTAATAATGATAAAGCTTACCTGATATTAAAGAACACATAATTTTCATTAAACATGACGAATTTGATAAAAATCGTTGAAGCTGTTTTTGAGATCATCGAAAAAAAGGTAAAAATTGGAAAAAAATTACGAAATAAAGTGCCCCCTCCATTTGACCAGTTTTGATGAAATGTTTGCTATCACATCTTTGGCATATACATACATCAAATACCCAGTTTGATCAAAATCGTTAAAGCCTTTTTTGAGCAAATAAAAAAAAACACATAAAATGATATGAAATGAAATAAAAAATAATTTTATTATCCTGGGACTGATGTCCCTTTAGAATAAATTTTACATACATAACATAGAGATCTAGCCAGTGTGGCCATATGTGAATGATATTAAATATTTACAAATATAGTTTACAAAAAATATTTACAGAAAGAAAAAATAAATAAAATAAGACAGAAACAAAAAATAAATAAAATAAGACAGAAACAAAAAATAAATAAAATAAGAAAGGAACAAAAAGTGCATTCCTTCATGAAAATAATCTTTAAGTATAATAGGTGAAATAAAAACAAGAGGAAGAAAGAGAGCATACCGATACATTTAGACAACGGAATATAATAAAACGGCCTGAGTACATCGATAAGATATTTTCTAATAGAAATCATGCTAAAAATAGTTGCTTCCAAAGCTCTATTGTGTCCCTTCAGTGATCAGTAGTTGGTTTGGGAGTTGAATAGGAAATCGAAGAGGAGGGATTTGAAAGTGGATGCAGATGAAGCGTGTCGGATATTAGAGGGGATAGAGTTCCAGAGGGATACGGCTTGCATTATGAAGGATTTTACATAAGTTTCAGTTCGATGAGGAGGAGGATAGAGATCGGAAGTACGGGACCTGGTTGGGCGGCATTGAATGGAAGATTTGAATTGCAGATTCTGTAGGATGTAGCAGGGTTGTTGAGCTCTGATGGCCTGGTATAAGAAGGAAGCCAGTATGTACCGACGACGGTAGGAGGGGTAGAGCCACTTTAACTTGGCGTAGTACTGGGTTATATGCATATCTCTTGGGATCCCAAAGACAAAACGTATTGTGCAATTCATTAGGCGTTTAAGTTTGGCTTCGAGTTCCCCGGACAGTCCGCCGTACACCATACAGCCTTAGTCAAAGTGGGGAAAGATGAGGGAAGAGACTAGGAGTTGGCAGGTTTTGAATGGAAGAAGATATTGTAGACGGTTGAACTGTTTAAGGGTAGAGACAGTACGACGGGAAATTTGTGAGATGTGGGGTTTCCATGAGAGGGATTGATCAAAGGTAACGCCTAGGTTTTTAACGGAATTGTAGAATGAGATAGAGGTGTTGTTCAGCACTAGGTTTGGAGCAAGAGGGGTTGATTTGAGGAGAGAGGGAGATCCAATCAAGATGGCTTTCGTCTTCTCGGCGTTTAAGGTGAGTTTGTTGAGGTTCGCCCAAGCGCAAATTCCGTCGATATCTTCCTGAAGTTTTTGGATGGCACCGGGGGAATCAGCGGGGTCAAAGGAGGGGTAAATCTGGACGTCATCGGCATACATATGGTATTGACAGTGGTGGATGGAGGATGGGAGGTCATTAATATAGATAGAAAAATCTGGTGCGTGCGCGCAACACACAACTTTCACTTACCAACTTACTTAGATAAGAAATTGACGTGTTTTGTTAGATATCATTTCCCAAAATCACACATTTTTATACATTCATATCTTATTTTTATTAATCGTTAAAGCCGTTTTTGAGTAAATAAAAAACCCCGTGAAAATGATACAAAATTTATTAAGTAAAGTCCCCCCTTCGGTTGATCAATTTTGATGAAATGTTGGCTATCACATATTTGGCATATACGTACATCAAATACCCAGTTTGGTCACAATCGTGAAAGCCGTTTTTGATTAAATAAAAAAAACACGTAAAAATGATATAAAATTTATTAAGTAAAGTGCCCCCTGCGGTTGATCAATTTTGATGAAATTTTTACAGACATATCTCGGGCATATAAGTAGATCAAATACTAAGTTTAATCAAAATCGTTAGAGCCGTTTTTGAGAAAATCAAAAAAACACGTGAAAATGTTACAAAATTTATTAAGTAAAGTCCCCCCTCCGGTTGATCAATTTTGATGAAATTTTTACAGTCATATTTCAGGCATATAAATAGATCAAATACTCAGTTTAATCAAAATCGTTAGAGCCGTTTTTGAGAAAATCGAAAAAAACTTAAAGTTATTAAATAAAGTACCCCCTCCCTTTGAGCAAATTTGATGAAATTTTTGCTGTCACATCGCGGGCTTATACATACTCTAAATACCCAATTTCAGGTTCGCACGGTTTATAGTTTTTGAGCTAGTCTGTTCACACACACACACACAGACACACAGACACACACACACACAGACCATTTTGCGGGACTTGGTTATTTTGACTCAGGGGATCCCAAAACGTGTATTTCCGTTTAAAACCGGAAGTCGAAAATTTTCACGATCGCAATACTTCCACTTACTATATATTTCATATATAGGTAAGTGAAAGTAAAAAAGGGTGGGGGATAAAGAGGAACCCTGAGGTACACCTTTAGACAATGGCAGAGGCTTTGACGGGGGTTTGTCAGGGACTGCCACAAATTGGGAGCGACTGATGAGGAAAGATTGGAACCATAGGAGGGCATTATAAGACATGTGGAAGTTTTTGAGTTTGTTTAAAAGGATGTTGTGGTCCACTGAGTCAAAGGCTTTGCTAAAGTCGAGGAGAATAAGGATGGTGAGTTTCTTTTGGTCTATTGCAGTGTGGAGATCTTGGGAAATTTTAATGAGGGCGGATTGCGTGGAATGGTTAGGTCTGAAACCAGACTGAAGACGGTTCAGAAGGTTGTTTTGCTCTAGGTATTTGGATAGCTGGGATTGAACTAAACGTTCCAAAGGTTTGGATAAGTTGGATAACTGAGAGATGGGACGGAAATCATTAAGGGTTTCTGGATTGGAGGTTTTTTTCAATGGGCGTACAAGAGCGGTTTTCCAGGTACTGGGAAAAGAGGCAGTTTGCAGGGAAAAGTTGTAGATATAATAAAGGATAGGGAGAATAAAAGGTAATGAGGCTTTAATCAATTTAACTGGGATGTTATCTGGTCCAAAATCATTTGTTTGAGACTTATGGATGGATTTGAGCAAGTCGTCAGGGGTAATATGGGTGAAATAGAAGTTGTTGGGGTTAAATGAGGTAGGAATAAGAACCGGTGATGGTGTTTGGAGAGGAGGGGAGGTGTTGGAGACAAAGTGGGAGTTGAGTGCATCGGCTGAGATAGGAATTGATTGGTTTTGCATCGGTTTACCTAAGGATAGTTTACGGAGAATTGCCCATTTTGCTTTGGAGTCGGGGGCACTGGATAAGGATTGCTGGAAGTAGTCGGATTTGGCGCGGCGTATTAAGGATTGGGTGCTATTTCGGAGGAGCTTGAAGGTGGTATAGTCTTCGGGAAGTCTGGTACGTTTAAATCTTCGTCTGGCTGCGTCTCTTCGTTTCATGCAATTCCTTAGCATAGGTGTCAGCCAGGGTGCTGGAGGATGCTTATATGTCTTGGACTTGAGAGGAACGTGACGGTCAAGGATAGTTTGAAGTTGAGTGCTAAGGATTTCTACCATGGAGTCAATTGAGTTTGAGGTGTATATGGGGTCCCATTGGATCATTTCAAAATCGGGTGCTAGGATAGCAGGTGATAAGGAATCTAGGTTTCGAAAGGAGACTGTTCTGGGGGAAAACAGTGGTATAGGAAGATTATAGGATATTTGTATGAGGTCGTAGGAAGACAGGAAAGGGGAAAGGAAAAGGGTGCTGTGATGAGGCAAGGAGTTTTTTAGGTGAATCTAGAACATAAAGGTCAAGCCAAGTGCTGGAATACTGGGTGTGATGGGTCAGGCGGTAAGGGACTATAAAGAGATTAAGGGAGTAGAGGAGGTTTGATAGATAGACTTGGTCGGGAGAAGGTATCAGGAGATTGGTGTTAAGGTCTCCGGAGAGAATAATGTTGGAATATGAAGGGATCAGGTATGATGAATCAAAATTTATTAAGTAAAGTCCCCCCTCCGGTTGATCAATTTTGATGAAATGTTGGGTATCACATCATTGGCATATACATACATCAAATACCCAGTTTGATCAAAATCGTTAAAATCGTTTTTGAGTAAAAAAAAAACACGTGAAAATGATACAAAATTTATTAAGTAAAGTCCCCCCTCTGGTTGATCTGGTTGATTGATTCATCATTTTGATGAAATTTTTACAGTCATATATCGGGCATATTAATACATCAAATACTCATTTTAATCAAAATTGTTAGAGCCGTTTTTGAGAAAATCGAAAGGAACGTAAAAAGTTATTAAATAAAGTACCCCCTCACTTTGAGCAATTTTGATGAAATTTTTGCAGTCGCGTGTATATACATACACTAAATACCCAATTTCAGGTTCACACGGTTTATAGTTTTTGAGCTAGTCTGTTCACACACACACAGGCACACACACAGACCATTTCGCGCGACTTGGTTATTTGGACTCAGGGGACCCCAAAACGTGTATATCCGTTGAAAACCGGAAGTCGAAATTTTTCACGATCGCAATACTTCCACTTACTATATATTTCATATATCACTATATATATATATTATCACTATATATATAGTTAAGTGAAAGAAAAAATTATTGATCACTAAAATTATAAAAATATAATATAACATTTTTTAAATATAAATATATAATTTTATATTAAGATTCATTAATTGAGTCTTTATTTTTTGAGTCTTAATCCATGAATTAATAGATGTTTTAACAGAAATATAAAACTGTTCAGCTTTTAGCAGATTGGTGAGGTCTGGTCTGCAGTATTAAAGAATCACTAAACAAGTTACTAATGCCTTGCTTTTGGTTGTTCATATTCTTGCAATTAACAGGCAAGAATACATATTTTAAATTTAAAAAAATTGGGTTAAGAACAAAAAGTAACATTTTTCTAGTGAGTTAAGATCATAAAATATATTCAGTTAAAAACGCTGATTTGTTTTCTGTTTCTTTGATTATAACTCCTTGGAAGAATGGAGCTTTCCATTCTCAACCTATTTATATAAAAAAATCAATTTGAAATAGCGCTCATTCATTATTTGCCTGAATTATTCATCTATGTATGTTAAAAGTAAAATAAAACCATTTAATTGGGATTTTTAACTTTCAACACTATTTGAGTTGGCAGGTTGAATGGGAAATTGAATTTAATTCCAAATCAATGGGAAATAAATAATTATACTTTTAATCTGATTAAACCTAAATTCTAAAACCCATTCTTTGGTTCTTAGCTATAGCATTCTGATTTAAACTATTAAAAATCACTTTCGAGACTTCTCGGAAAATCATTGGTTTTCTTTTAATTTGAAGGAATCTGAATTAAGGCAAAGGGCAAAACTAAAACAAACCACAGCAATACCAAGATCTGACAGTGTAGGAAGTACTGGTAGAAAATTTCTTGCTCCTACTCTTTCTGATCCATCTACTCGTGGTGAGAAAGAAAGGCCCAACTCAAAGAAAAGGAACAATAGAACAACAGGTAACCTCAATCTTGGTGTATTATTTTTCAGATAAGTATTTTGATTGATTTATTATTCCATCAGCTCTAACTAATTAAAACATTTGAGATTGTCATATGTGGATACATGAACACGATTCATAATAATTCACATGTAGATACTCAATAATAGAGTCCAATTTTCTTTATTTTTAATTTCAGTTGAAGGAGGAGAAATGACAAGGGTTCAGACAAGAGAAAGCATTAATAATAAAGCAAATTCTACAAAAATCTGTAATGTTACTCTTGAAGTGAAGGAGTGGTGGCATGAACAGTTGTGTATTTATTCAGATACCAGTGAAGAAGATTGTTTGTAGTTATAATTTGGAAATTTCAATGGCTCTTTGTAATTTTTCTACTTATCATTACTTTCAAGGAACAAGGCTGTGTTTAATTATATTATATTATTTTCTTAATTTGAAGAAATTATTGATTTAGCATTTTTTTAAAATGCGTTGATTGTTGTTTAATGGAATTTTTAATGTACTATTTTCCCCTGGAAAACTTGTAAATTAAAGTTATATATTTGGTCCCTTCACTACCTGTCACTTCTAATGATTACCTTAATTGATCTTTTGATCACTTTTTATTAAATTATTATGTAAAAAATGTGGTCCTTACATACATTGGACTAGAAAAAAAAATTTCAAATACCTTTCTTAAATTGGGGATCCTATATCATAAATTAAGTGAGATCTTGAAATAATATTTTTAATTAATCATTATCTGCTGATAATTTTCTTTGAAGAACCAAAGCAGCTGAGATATATAGCTTTAATGTTTTCTACTTAATTTTCTAGTGGTCAATAAGCAAGCCTTTCAGATAAACACAAGCTTCCTGGCCTGAGGTTAAATGGCTTTGATAATTTCAAGCTTTATTTTTGTTGTATTTTTCATGTTCAATGTAAGGATCGATGATTGAAATAATTATATGGTTGTTGGGATGTAGATATTTTATTTTTATTAATAGAAAAGTCAAATTGTTTTAATGTAATGGTGAGATAGACATTACAGTATATATTGTATTATAATATAATAGGAAAAGATATAATGGTATAATCAAATTTTTTATCATAGGCCAAAAAAAGTAATACTTATATATAAATAAAATGTAAGAATGAGATTCAGAACAATTTGTTTCTGAATGATGTTACATGTGAAATACTGTAATATTTCTCTATGAAAAAAGTTTTTAAACAAATAAATTTATAAAGACTATCTTTATTTATTTATTTATTTTTTTTTTTTGAGAAGCAAACCTTTAAATTCTCTAAAAGAAGAGTTTGTAGGATTCATAGGTTTTGATGACCGAGGGTTTCTAGCCTCTGATTAAAATGAAATAAATAGACAATAAGTATCAGAATTGGTTTTAATTTGAATACTCAATCTTTCTTGAATGGGTTCAATTATAAGATATAACTATAATAATTAATCAAGCAATCAAAGATGGAATTGATTTTGATAATTTGGGTAATGGGGCGGCAGTGATTGCAACAAAATTTTCCATACATGATCAAATCATTCTCATTCAATTAATGGCTTCAGAAAAGTCTATAGCAAAATAATTCTTGATCATACTGCATCAAAAACATGTGTTTTTAATATATGCTTTGAGTCCGTAAAGTGGTCCTTTCAGTCCTAGGTCAGAAAAATCTTTTCGGTGAGCTAACCTTACCTACTACTAATATATAATAATAAAACTCTGTTGAAAAGAGAGGACTTATAGCAATAATTCATTTTAAGTAGAATGTTTGAAATACAAAATACCACAAGGCAATGTCAAACAAAGGGTTTAATATAATGAGCATTATTAAGTGTACTATAAATGTTAATATATAAGTATTTTTCTTCTAGGTTAATAAACAGATTTTTTTTTCTAAACTGCCAATTTAATTTCTTATTATATTATACCTGTAAGCTTTTAATGAAAATAAAAAAGTGTTTTAACGTACTCGGGTATGAGCAGTATGATGAAAAGAATTGTTCATAACATGTGCCAAAAGTGGGTTCCAATATCAATCAATTAATTTTTTAATGTATGAGTATGTTTTAACGTACTCGGGTATGAGCAGTATGATGAAAAGAATTGTTCATAACATGTGCCAAAAGTGGGTTCCAATATCAATCAATTAATTTTTTTAAACCCTTAAAAAAAATTATGTTTTTATATAGAACAATATCTATTTTTATTTAGACTCCACCGACTCTGCCGATTCATTTTTTTTTTTTTTTTATCACTACACCAAAGTTATTCCAGTTATGAGATTCAACAAAATGTTGATTAATATGTTAACAACTCGCCTTTTAAGTCTGTGAATAAGTTAACTTATTATCTTTCAATAAAGTCTTGATGCCTATCTCAATTGTTCCTCACTCAACATTACAAATGATAGGAAAAAGTACCCCTATGGCTATTTAATAAAGGGAGTTCTAAATTATTAATAGTTAATTTTTTAGAAAAAAAGAGCTTGACCACTAATCAGTTAATTTCTGAGAAAAAAGGAGCTTGACTACCAAAATAAGTTTTAGGAATTCAAGTGAAGTTTAGCCGGGGTGTTACTTATTGCATAAATTTGATACCAAGCTAGAAACAGGTAACAAACTAAACAATTTTTTCTTATCAATTCCATCCTGTTTATAGACGGGAATGTAACCTCCCTGGAGGTTATTGGGATTTGTAATCTGTTAACAAATTGTAAGCATGGCCTTATCGGCCCCCTCAAGAGATAGATCAAAATCATTTATAGTTTGATAAAAGCCAGAAAGGAACGATACGTTTTGTTTAAAACTCGATGCTGCATTAGGCTTCAGTGTTATATAAAAAACAGCAATGGCATTCAGCACTTCAGGTAGTTATGAATATTTTCGGATGTATTTATGCTTGTCAAATTCGAGTATAATTGCCTTTAGTAGGATGCCAATGTTTCAATTAATTTTTTTTTTTAATTTTATGAAATCAAAAGTATAACTATTCAAATAAAATTAATTGTTTTTACTTTCATATCGTAGTTTTTTCTTCTAATATTCAAAAATACATTGATCCTACCTATTTTAAATCTAATTCTTATTGATTGCTTCCCTATTTATATAAAATAAGCTAGGCATATTATTACAATGTCTTATATATTTCCTAACCTTGAACCTATTCTGTTTATTTGATATCGTTTCAATGTTGCAATGCTGTTACATGAATACACCGTGATTTTTCCCATTACTAGAAAATATAGTACCAATAATTTATCAATCACTGAAGAAATTTAATCAAATTTTACGATGTTATATTGACCACTGCTAGGGATTCTTTCAAATATTGATTGCTTAAATTAATCATCCTGATTTTAAGAAATATGTAGTTCCTCAATTAGGCCGGTACAATCCAAACCGCTTCGCTTCAAGATGGCGCGAGGGGATTCCGCGGTGATCTTTTTAAATCTTATGAACTGGATCATGAGATCAGTTGTTTTAATAAGGCTTACAAAAATGCACTTTTGATGTATGATTTAACTTTGTATATTATTGGATTTGATCCCACTGAACAATTGTAAATTCTTATTAATTATATCGAATATATAATCACCTTCATGTATGAGGACACCACTAAGTGGGTTTAATAAAAAAAGTTTTATTTTGGCTGATGAAGGCAATGTTGAAAAAGCTGGATAAATTTAATCATAATTCAGATTGAGACTTGAAATGGTGATAAAGCCAAAACGTTGTCGATGATATTTGTGTGATTGTCCTGGTGAATGCTCCAATGCAGTTATAGCAACTAAACCTATAATAGTAAACTCTTATTATAAGATATATATTTATCTAATCATTAATGTTTGTTCAGGTAAAAAAAAAACTTATAATATATTAATGAAATTAAGCAAGTAAATTTTCGGACAGTTTTTATAGGGAGTCTATATGATCTTTTAAGAAAAATAAAAATTGATAAGTTCTAAGATATAATATTATAAATATTTTGGTAATTATCTTGAATTAAATGACATTACCAGGGTTTGCAAAAGTAAAGTTTACCATGAAATTGAAAACTTCTTGGTATTTTCATTCTTAAAGGTATACCACTCTGTTAGACAATGAACTGCTGGATGGCATGGGTGGTCTGTGCATTCATTTTTTTAATGTGGAATTTTGATTTTATAGAGTAGTTTAAACTTTAAATCACTCTCCTGAAAATTTACTAAAATCGGGTTTCATAGCTATTACAAAAGTTTTTTTATTTATTGATCCTCCCTACCTTGCCTTTCAGCAACACAGGTGTTTGCAAAGTAAGAGCACTACTGGTCTAACACTAGTGTCCGTATCTTGCCTAAAAAACATTTATATTTTTCAAGTTTCTCCATTCAGAATTTTCATGTTTTCTCTATGAATTCTGCCTTCTATCCAGTGGGTAGCTCTCTGTCCGGTGGTCTATCATGTGGCGGTCCCCTTCTCCCGAAGTTGAACATGCCTGGCCCGACAGAGCTTCTTTCCATCCGTACACAAACTCTTTGAAGTATGGGTAGTTACCTTTTTTCATTAACTGAGGGAACTGGTTCTCCGTGAGGACATAGGGCCCAGTATCCCTGAGTAGCCTTGTCCTCAGTGCCCAAAGGCGGTGCAATTCAAAACAACATGCTCAGCGGTCTCTGGTATTCCACATTCAGAGCACAGGGAATCTATATCCTTTCCAAAGCTATGGAGTTTAGCACGAAAGGCCCCATGCCCGGTAAGGAATTGAGAAATCCAATAGTCCGGGAGGACCCACTTTGCTTCTAGAAGTATTTTTTCAAGGTAGAACCTTTCGTGGTTGCTACCCACCGATGGTTCCACTCTGCGGTAGTGTCCTCCCGGATGACCTTCCACTTTCCAGAGTCTTCTTCTACCCTTACCTGGATATTTTCCGGAAGACCAGCTGAGCCTTCAGTTTTGAACTTCCATTTTAAATTGTCTTCCCGCAGGATGAGGTCGAGAGGAACCCCTCCTGTGGCTGTTAACAATTGCTACATATATATTCTATTGTTTAATTCGCTGGACACTTAGATGGTAGATCTCAATCTTTAATAACTAAGTTTTATAGAACCATTCCCAAACACAATATTCATGCATAACAATTGACTTTTAATTTTATAAATTGCATATTAAACTGTTGTAAAAAAATTTGTATTTTAATTTAATACTGTCACTATTTTTTATAATAAATAAACAGAAGACATACCCACAAGGTATCTGTATGCATAATTAAAAAAAAATATGATGAAAAAATGATGTTGCATTGCTTATGGGGAAAGGAAAAATTTTTGAAAATCAAAATTGAAAAATTATAAATTATATATTTTGATGTACATAAAACACCAAACTGAAAGGGTTAATAAGGGATACACATTACAGTAGTATTGTTTCGGTGGCATAAGTCTTCGAGGAGGGCTCCCCACACAAAACACTTTTAAAAATACATATTCAAATCATATTTATCAGTCATAATTACATATTTTATTCAAGGGTTACATGTTGAATTATAACTTAAATATATTCAGAAGAAAAAATTTAGAGCGATTATTTTAGTTAAAATTTAAATTAAAGTTTCCCATGTTATCCACAATTAATTTAGGATATAACTGCTTTTGCCCATCATTACTAAATAAAATAATGATGTGCTTCTATTATTTTGTATGTTTAAACCTGCACCACTACAACCTGAAGAGGGTTATTGGCTCAATCCATTTTAAAGAAGTATTGTTTCTTGGTAACCACTGACAATGAAAAGGCCAAAAAGGTGATTTGACTGATATCACACACACAACCGTCATGTTTTCCTATTTAATTAATTATCTGATTAAGAGTATCCACTTTAGTGTATTTTTTAAATAGTAGTAAACAAATAAATAATAAAAATTAAAAAATATTGGAAGATAAATTATTTTCTATTTTAGAACATCCCCACATTAGGTACAATCCATTGAAAGGAGAATGGGTGTTGGTTTCTCCTCACCGACTTCAAAGACCATGGCAGGGACAGCAAGAAGAGATTCCATCAGAAGTTCCAGAATTTGATCCTAAAAATCCTTTATGCCCTGGAGTCACTAGAGCTAATGGAGAAGTAAAATATTCGAGTTACATATTTTTATTATTTTTTTGAACAATGGTTATTACCCACATGATTTAATATGTATTATGTTGCTAGATTACTCCTCACTATGAAAGTACATATGTCTTCACCAATGACTTTCCAGCTCTATTACCATATGCACCATCACCTCCTGAAAACAATGATCCTCTTTTTAAAATTGCCGATGCTAAAGGAACATGTCTTGTGATGTGTTTTAACCCAAAAAGTAATGTAACTGTTGGTACTATGGATATACCAAGCTTAGTTAATGTAGTAGAAAGGTATGAAGTTTAAATTAAATTAGCGAATCCAATGAAATACATTTTTATCTAATAATTGTCCCATTTTTAAACCAATAGAGTTTAACCTGAAAATTTGGATGGCTTATTATTTATTAAATTCCTTTTATATTTTAAAAACAAATAAATGAATTATTAAGTTTATTTTACTATGAATAAATTATAATATTATTATGGATGCATCTCATCATAATAATAGTTAAGAATAGAGTAAATAAAATATTTTTATTTTGTTCTACTAAAATTATATTTTCAATTATGTAAGGTTATCCCATAAGTAATGTCGGTTTTTAATGGCGTGCTATAAGGTATAGGATAAAATCAATGAAACATGTTCAATCTAATATGTATTTACCATCTTTTTGTATAACAGTTGGCCATCTTGAAACCAAATTTTGAATGCCTGTTCTGAAAAAATCCTTTGGTTTTGAATTAAAGAAAGCTAACACCTCGGGCTAATTCGTGAGGGACCCACTTTCAAATTTGGTTTTCAAGATGGCAAACTGTTATACAACAAGATGGTAAATACATTTTAGATTGAATGTGTTTCATTGATTTTATCCTATACCTTATAGCACGCAATTACTTATGGGATGACCTGATACTTTGATTCCATTTTTCTGTCCCCAAGTGCCTTAATGTTAGGCATCTCTGATTATGTCTAAACCATTTCTCCCTCCTCAGTCATTATATACAAGAGTAAATATATATATATAGGGTCATTCCATGTCAAATCAACACAATTTTGGGAAGTTTTTAGACTTGATGTCTCAGATTTTCATTATTTTTCGTATGCAGCAATATATCATAGACTTATGAAAAATGCCTAATTTAAGTTATGTAGCACAATTATTTTTGACGTTATTAATTTTTAAAGATTTAAATTGTGAAAATAATTGAGGTTTTGGCATCTTTAGATGCCTATAGGCTGGCAACCAGTGTTGGTATAAACCTAGGAGTGGTCTCATTTTAAAGCTGTTGACTAGGCCTTTAATATGGTATGCCACAAGATAGGAGTTACAATTTCAAAAAAAAATAAAAATTTAAATTTCAAAATTTAATTTAAATTTTTAATTATTTGAAATTGTAACCCCTATCTTGTGGCATACCATATTAAAGGCCTATTCAACAGCTTTAAAATGAGACCACTCCTAGGTTTATATCAACACTGGTTGCCAGCCTATAGGCATCTAAAGGTGCCAAAACCTCAATTTTTTTCACAACAATTTAAATCTTTAAAAATTAATAACGTCAAAAATAATTGTGCTACATAACTGAAATTTGGCATTTTTCATAAGTCTATGATATAGTGCTGCATACGAAAAATAATGAAAACCTGAGACATCAAGTCTAAAAACTTCCCAAAATTGTGTTGATTTGACATGGAATGACCCTATATATACAGGGTGACATGCTACTCGTGCGACAAACTTCACCAGTAGATTCTCCACCATAAAATGAATAAAAAAGTTCATATTGACCATGGTCCGATTCTCAACTATTTCGGAATAATTTCGCTTTTTATCGATTTTGAAAGATATAACGACCTGGCATCCAAAAACCGCGATATCTTTAAATCTGAAAATTTCTCCGAAAAACTGATAATACCGTTTAAATCTAAATTAATTGCTCAACAATAATAAAATGGCCATTTCAAAATTTTTGGGCCAATTTTTTCTGTTGTATTTCAGCCAGAACAATAAAATAAGTGAAAAATTTTATAATTCGGAAAGTGTTTAACGTAATCCAGAGTTTCTAATTTTAGTTCCAGAAGGCAGAAAATACCTCATTTAATAACGCTTCTAACGCACTCTTCATTTTTTAATTTGGTGTTTCTAAGACCACGATATCGATGACAAAAAGAGAAAAACTGTATTCCCTAAGGCGTTTTTCAATCAGTGTTTGGGCGGAAGTTATTGGAGATGTACTCATCGGTCCCTACTTAGATTTTCCGGCGAGATTAACTGGCCCAATTTATTTAAATTTTATCGAAAACACGCGGCCTACCTTGCTGGAGGACCTTCTTTTACAATTGAAGGGAAACATAATTTTTCAGCACGATGGTGCGTCTCCTAACTCCTCTAGAATAGTTCAGGCGTATTTGAACAGAACATTCGAAACGTAGATCGGCCGTGATGGGACAGTTCTATGGCCACCAAGATCTCTTGATCTCAACCCCGTGGACTATTTCGTCTGTGGATATCTCAAGGAACTGGTCTATCGCACTGAAGTGACAAACATAGACAATTTGAGAGGAAGGATCTTTGCCGCTGCTGAAAAACTTCGACGTTTTCTCACTTTTGGTGTGTCAGTTGGGAGTATGAGAAAACGGGCACGTTGGGTATTGCAGCGAACGACTTCCAATTTGAACATAAATAAAATGATTAAAAATAAATTTATTTTAAAAATATTGGTGAGATGTATTAGTTTTTTTAAAAATTTAAAATGAAAATTCTCAAACATTAACAATCCTTGAACCATAATTTTTTCTCTTTTTGTCATTCATATCTTGGTCTTAGAAACACCAAATTAAAAAATGAAGAGTGCGTTAGAAGCATTATTAAATGAGGTATTTTCCCTCAAATTTTCTGCCTTCTGAAACTAAAATTAGAAACTCTGGATTATGTTAAACATGTGTATGTGAAAAATTGGCCCAAAAATGTTTAAATGTCCATTTTACTATTGAACAATTAATGTAGATTCCAACGGTGCTATCAGCATTTCGGAGAAATTTTCAGATTTAAAGATATCGCGGTTTTCGGATGCCAGGTCGTGATATCTTTCAAAATCGATAAAAAGCGAAATTATTCCGAAATGGTTGAGAATCGGACCATGGTCAATATGAACTTTTTTATTCATTTTATGGTGGAGAATCTACTGGTGAAGTTTGCCGCACGAGTAGCATATCACCCTGTATACATATTTACTCTTGTATATACTGACTGAGGAGAGAGAAATGGTTTAGACATAATCAGAGATGCCTAACATTAAGGCACTTGGACAGAAAAATGGAATCAAAGTATCAGGTCATCCCATAAGTAATGGCGTGGTATAAGATATAGGATAAAATCAATGAAACACATTCAATCTAAAATGTATTTACCATCTTGTTGTATAACAGTTTGCCATCTGGAAAACCAAATTTGGGTCCCTCACGAATTAGCCTGAGGTGTTAGCTTTCTTTAATTCAAAACCAAAGGATTTTTTAAGAACAGGCATTCAAAATTTGGTTTCAAGATGGCCAACTGTTATACAAAAAGATGGTAAATGCATATTAGATTGAACATGTTTCATTGATTTTATCCTATACCTTATAGCACGCCATTAAAAACCGACATTACTTATGGGATGACCTTACATAATCTAAAATATAATTTGGTTCCTTAAATAATTCTCTGAGCTCCTGGTTTGTCCTCCGTCTCCATACCTGCTCAACTTTAACAGCTCCATAGATTTTACGAAGAATCTTCCTCTCAAAGATCATTAGATTCTGCTCCTCAGTCATGGATATAGTCCATGTTTCTTAGCCATAAAGGAGTATCGGCCGGATAATTGTTTTGTATAATAAGATCTTTGTTTCTCTTGACAAAGCAAGGCTTCTAAAATGTTAGCCAAGGCCATAATAACGATTGGCACATAGGACTCTTTGCTTAATTTCTGAATCCACAACATTATCTTGAGTTATGAGGGATCCGAGATAAATGAATTCTGACACTTTCTCAATTGTGAATTCTCCGATGGTAATACTTTCGCCAGGTCAGGGGTTTTCCTCAGTGACCAGATATTTGGTTTTTGCGGTGTTGACTTTAAGGCCCATTTTTCTTGCTGCATCTGCTAGTCTCAAGAATACATCAGAGACTGCCCGGAAAGAGCGTCCAGCAATGTCGATATCATTGGCATAAGCAAGAAGCTGTACTGTCCGGCTGAATACAGTTCCGCCTACTTGAATTCCAGAATCTCTAATGGACTTCTCTAAAGCTAAATTAAAGAGTAGACATGCCAGCGAATCCCCCTGCCTTAATCCTTTTCCAGAAGTGAATTCTGCAGATCTTGCTCCTCCAACCTGCACAGTGCATCTCACTTCTCTCATAGTGAGTCTTACCATTCTGATAAGCTTTTCAGGGATTCCAAGTTCCATCATCGCCTCATACAACTGTACCCTGTGAATACTGTCATATGCTTCCTTAAAATCAACAAACAGATGGTGCGTTTTAAGCTTGTATTCACGTCCTTTTTCAAGCATGACGTGCAAACAAAATATTTGGTCAATGGTAGATTGTCATTTCCGAAAACCACACAGGTATAGGCTTAAGATCTTCTCTGCATTGGGAAGTAGTCGTTGGAAGAGGATGTTGGACAACACCTTGTACGCACAAGAGAGTAAGGTAGTTACTGCTGACCAGCCGACCACCCTTTTTATGGATTGGACAGATTATCGATTTATTCCAGGATTCTCAGTAGTTCACTTCCTCCACACTTTAGTAATTCGGCAGGCAATTTTGAGTTTCGCTAAAGAATCCAGAATCTCCTCTTCGTCCGGCGGTTCCATTATCTGAGATAAAGGTAGATCCAAATAACTGTTATTCCTAACTTCTTCCAGATCTTTGTTAAGAAGCCGAAAGAAATATCTCTCTTCCATTCTTCAAAAACATCAATCCTATTGGTAAGAAGCTTACTGTCTTCATTCAAGCAGTAGGTAGATTTGATTTCAAAGGGTTTTCTTTTCTGATTGACTGCTTTAAAAAATTCCCTATACTGCTTATTTCCTTTAATAAGTTCAGTCTTTTTTAGTTCTTCCTTTTAACATTTTCTTTTCTTATACTGGTGTAGAATTTTTTCTGTTCGTCTCCTCTGTCTATATAATCCGGCATTGCTCCTTGTCTCTTGTTGAACCTTCGCTTTATATGCTTCGTTTTTCAAATGTGTTGCTCTCTCACACTCCTCATCAAACCATGGAGATCTCGAGTCCCTCTTTTGTGGTCCAAGCAGCTTTGTCGCTGTATGTTTTATAGCCTCTGTGTATGCATCCCATGTTTTGTCGATATCACCCTCCAGAACATCAACCTGTCGAACACACTTATCCAGTTCCGATTCATACAGTGCGAGAATTGTTGGAACCTTAAGCTTATTTAATTTTTATCGCTTAGGTCTCTGTGCTGGTGCGCTTGCTGTCTTTAATGCTATCCGGGCTCTGAAATGGGCGATGCTTAAGAAGTGGTCGGAATCCACACTTGCCCCTCTGAATACTCTCACGTTGAGGAGATTAGACATGTGTTGACCCGTCTAGTGTTTTCCATGTTTCCTTGTGGATTTCTTATGAGGGAAAAGGGTGCTACCAATAGTAAGACCACAAGAGGAAGCAAAATTTATAAGTTATTGGACACTTGCAGGCTATTTCTGCCAATAGTTAGGTGAAATATGGTTTCCTTGCCTACCTTTGCGTTGAAGTCTCCTGCAATTATTTTCATATCATATAAAGGGCAATCATCCTAAGTTCTCTCCAGGAGTTCACAAAATGCTTCTTTCTCACCCTCTTCCGAAACCTCTGTGGGGGCATGCACACTTAACATGGAATAATTATAGAATGTTCCCTGGATTCTTATCACACAGATTCTTGGGCTCACAGCTCTGAACCCTATTACTTGTTGTTGATACTTTCCTCTTATAATGAATCCTGTACCATATTCGTGAGTCCTCTCGTTGCCATTGTAGTAAATGGTGTGGCGCTTTTTTCAATGATTCCCTGACCAGTCCATCATATTAATTCTATTTGGTAAATTATTCTCAAAACATGTGTATTTCTGAAGTCATGTATATCCTGATCCCATTGAGATCCCATAATAGAATTTTGCTATATGTATTAAGACATTACAAACCATTTTTGGTAATTTTTTAAATTGCCACTTTTTGAGAAATTTAATTAAACATTTTCAATTTTTTAAAATTGTAACCCCTATCTTGTGGCATATCATATTAAAGCCACATTTAACATCTTTAAAATGAGACCACTCCTAGATTTATATCATCACTGGTTGCCAGACTTAAGGCATCTAAAGGTGCCAAAACCTGAAATGTTTTCATAAAAATTTAAATCTTTAAAAATTAATAACTTCAAAAATAATTGTGCTAAATATGCCATAGGTATTTTTTCATAAGTCTATGATATATTGCTGCATACCAAAAATAATGAAAATCTGAGACATCAAGTCTGAATCAGTGTGTTGATTTGACATGGAATGATCCTACAGATATATTTGTTAGGACCAGTTTTAATAAGATTTAGTTTGTTTCTATTTTTCTGCCTGGGACATTCCTCTCCTTCAAAAAAAAAAATCAAAATCTTTCCTAGGGTTCTCTTCTGAACTTGGTCCCCTACTATTAATGAGGGGATTATAACATGCGGTTGGATTAAACCGCATGTTATAATCAAAAAGTTTTGAGACTCCTGAACCCATCACAGTTGCCAAGCAACCAGCAAAAAGCCTCAGACATAACTCAGTTCAGGTTTTTGCTCTATTATGTAAATGTATTTAGTAAAAATATAAAGATGAAGTAAAGCATAAATATACCAATGCATTAAATCTTTAGCTAAAATATGATGAAATAATAATGTTAATGATTGAACATGGAATAATTTATTTTTATTAATTTTCCAATAGCTTTTATGGGTAAAAAAAGATAACTCTTATAGAGGTACCTTTTACTAGGTATACTTTTATTAAAGTAAAGCATTAATATTTAATTTTTTTATGGTTTGAACTTATGGTTTTAACTTGAAAATGGCTCTAGAAGCCGAAACGTTGCCAGAATAAAAAATAAATTGTTATTACAGTTTTTTGGTGAAATTGGCCTTTTTTATTAATCTAAATGTATTAATTCACCAAACCTTGATAAAAGAATTTAATTTTTTTTTGTTTCAAAAGGTGGATTAAAGAATTAATAAACCTGGGAGAAAAATATCTTTGGGTTCAGATTTTTGAAAACCGTGGTGCTATGATGGGTTGTTCAAACCCTCACCCTCACTGTCAGATTTGGGCTACTTCATTTTTTCCAAATGAACCTAGGATAAAAGATTTATACCAAAAAGAATATTATGAAAAATATGGAAGACCTCTTTTAATGGACTATGTGAGAAAAGAACTTGATTTAAAGGTAAGTGGATAATTTTTATTTTCACTTAGTGAATTCATGATATCTATTTCAAAAATATTTCAGGACAAATAGTCCAGTTGTATCTTATTGACCATTTGTATCTTAATGACAAAATTTATTGTCAGTCTGAAGGTAAAACCACAAATGTGACGTAGGTCAGTATTTTAGTGATGATAATCAACCTCACAAAACGAAACCAAAAATTAGGATTGGTGCTTGAATTTATAAATTGATAATATGTTTCAGGAACGGATTGTTTTTCAAAATGACAGTTGGGTGGTACTTGTTCCTTTTTGGGCTGTTTGGCCTTATGAAACAATGATTCTTCCTTTGACTCATGTGCGGAGAATGTATGATTTGAACCAAACGCAAATAAATGATTTAGCAGATGCTATGAAGCGTTTAAGTACACGATATGATAATATGTACAAAGTTACATTCCCTTACTCAATGGGATGGCATGGTATTGTATAATTGATTATTTTTTGTATCATGTTTGTAACAATATAACAAACAAGTGAAATTATCATAATATGTTGAATTTGATTGTTTCAGGAGCACCAACTGGAGAACATAAAAATAATCCAATGAACCATTGGGTCTTCCATGGTATATATTATCCTCCTCTAGTTAGATCTGCAACAGTTAAAAAATTTATGGTGGGGTAAGTTTTGCCAGCAATTAATCATTAAACAGTATATAAATGGAGGTATAATTCATTTTTTAGGCTCTCAGGATCAATGGATTTTGATGGATGAGGCATCAAAAGAAAGAGAATTTCAAATGAATCGTAATACAATGTTCATCAAATACAATGAAAATCGTAATTTTGATTATTTCTTACAAGGGTTAAAAAAAAAAAAAAAAAAAAAAAAAAATGAAAAATAGGGTTTCAAAATTTTGAGGATGGTAAAGTCGATGGACCGAAACTCGATAAATTTTGTTTTCAAATGATTTGTATAGTTTCATGGAAACTGTACCAGTTTTTCCATTTTTTAATCTTAAAAAATTAACTGATTAAAATTTATCTTTTTTTTTTATTTTAAATATTTACTTGAAGAGAAAAGATTGGCTTGAACCATGGTCTCTGCATCTCTGTCTGCTATCAAGACTGTTTTACCAGCCATTCTAATCCATTCTCTTGACTGACCTTTTTTACCCATCGATCTCACCAAATTTTAGTGAAAGTGTACATATCAGCTGTCCAAATGGCAGGCCCTAATTGACAGTGCTCAATTTATGATATTAATTGATTAAAGTTAATCTTTTTATTAATTTTAAATATTTTTATTTGAAGAGACCATGGCTGGCACACAAATGTATAGGTGATAAAAAGAGGATTGGAATCTAAAGCCAGTATTCAATCATTCATGTATTTGAATTTATAAATTCTGTGATACTTCAGCAAATCTTATTAATATAAGTAAAGATACATTACAGCTAAATAAGGTTATTTATATTTTACCAAAGGTGATCGTTTGTTTAACCACATTTACATAAGTATTTTTTGAAAATATCCCAACCTTTATTAAGTGTCACTTGATAAGTAGCTACCAGAAGGTGCTGAATAATACTATGCTAACCTTATACTGTCCACTATAGGATCTCCATCCAAAAGAAAAGAAAATTAAATATACTGTTTGATCCATATTCTATTTTAACACGTTTTTAAATTTTAAAAGGTATGAAATGCTGGCACAATCTCAGAGAGACATTACTCCAGAAAAGGCTGCTGAAGTTTTAAGAAATCTTAGCGAGTCTCACTTCTATTTGGAACTTAAAATGCAAAAAGAAAAAGTTTTAACTAAGAAAAAGAAACCTGGTGCAACAGAAAAATCTCAAAAATCAAATGTAGGAGAAAAAGGGCTGAAAGGGGTAAATAGGGCTGAAACAAAATCGAGAACACAGACCACTAAAACAACTAAATGAATTAAAGTTTTAAAAATATGTTAAATTAATTATTGAAAAAAAATATAAATGAATAAAGTGAAGATTATTTACAAAATGTGTAATTCTTTTCTGTTAATATTGTAAAAAAAGAACTAGTGACCTCAGAGGTTCAATGCAAATCACTGACAGCTTTAGCCTAAAACCCTCCCTTGGCTGAACTTAATCATAACCCATAGCATCATAATCTGATCTAGGACTGTTGTTCTTATTGTCACAATTCGTCCATGTATCGTTAAACCAAAAGGGAATTTACATGTCAGTTAAGCGGTTGGTCAATTACCTGTTGAGATGTTAACAATCCTTCGTGCTTATTTCAGTCACCAAAATATCATAACATCTATTATACTTACATGATTAATATCAGTAATGCAGAACAAAAGTGCATAGAGAAATTCCCACTGAGCGACTAAACATCCAACGTGCTGGTACAGGTTTTATTAAAATTTTGATATTTTATACTTTCACTTTGATATTTAAACTGCTCTATGCATCCAAAAGTATTGCTAAATAAATTTCAAAGTAAACATTGCTGTTTGCTATGATACATGAACAATTACCATTATTATATTCGATTTTTGAAAAATAAGAAGCTGACTCATCTTGTTTGAATATTAGCTATTTTAAAATAATAATTTTCTAATAAATAAACAACTTTTTTTATATTTATGGATAATAATTATTTTATTTTTGTTGATTGATTTGAGAAATCTTTAACATCAAGAAATACAATACATGTCTTACTGGCATAATTCATAAATTTATTACAATAATATTTTTTAATTGAATACAAGATATCAATGTTAAATATCTCGTTACCAATGGAAGAGAAGAATCCAGCAGAAGGGAGATGAATAGTAATGATCAAGTAGCTGTAAAGTCGGGCTAGAGGGATAAGTAGTCTGATTCCAGGCATATGAAAGGAGTTTAACTTGGACGTTCGTTAAGTTTTACTTGGAGTACTGATACAAGATAAAATAAATTAAAAGATAGTTTGCTCCACTGTATCAGTTTCAATGAAGTATGACCTCAATGAATATGAGGAGGACCAGGACAGAAAAAAAGAGGCTCCAGTTCCACCTTCTCCTTGACCTTATGATAGAATAGAAGAAGATGTACATCGCGATTATTAATAAACATTGGTACAAGTGTAAAAGATTGCTAGCATAAACAAGGTAAAATAAATTAGTCTTTAAGTGCATGAATTTATTTATGTAAAAGAATTGTAAATAAAAATATTTAAAATGTATTTAAGTCTAATTAATGATAGATACATCCTATTCAGAGCTCAAATAAAAAGGACCAAACGTCAATTAACCCTAAAATAATTAAAAGTAAAAATTTAAAAAGAATATAAGAAAACAGAAATAAAGGAAAAGCATAATATTTAGCATGAGTCAATTGCATTTCAATTAACACCTTTTTTGGGTTCCCTTGAACCAATCCATGCTTTTACATGTAATGGTTTTTTTTTCTTTTTTTTTTTAGCTAAATATATAAGATATTTAAGATTTTGATAACCAAATAGAGAAGAAAAGAAAAATATGATTTCCAAAAACAAAAATTATAATTTCCGGTGATAAGAGTAGCAACATGTATGTTATTATATCAATTGGAAAGCTGAGAATTGTAGAAAGAAAAATATTCATTTTATGAAGTTTTAGAAGGTAACTGATGGAGAAAAAAAAAAAAAATTAATTTCTACTTTAATGTTACTTAATAGAAACTCTTTATGGTAACTTATTGCAATTATTATAAAACTAAAAAATTTAGAATTCCAAATAATAGTAATTTTTTTTTTTCAACTTTGTATTACGATAGAAAAAAAAGAGCTAGTGTTTTTTGTAACACTTTTAAGAGATAAGATGTGAAGTGAGTGCAGCTCAAAAAGTTTACCAATCGAAATAACAAATGGAAACCTGTAACCTTTAATAAAAACTTAGTTTAGCACCTATTATACGAGGGGTGATCAAAAAGTTCCAGGACTGTTGAGATTGCGCGGCAATGGAGTGTCATAGAGCAGTGCGGTTGGCAGCATTGTTTAGCGTGACTCTTCCTGAGCTCAGCTGTTTATTCAGTTTGTTGATAACCTTCTTCATTGCAAAGTTACTGCTGTTTTCGTAAAAAAAAGTTTTTTGTGTTCGGCGATTTAGTGAAATGAATGTAAATGATCGTAGCCATAAACCCACGTTTCATCTCCAGTAATGACTTGTTTTAAGAAGTTTTCATTGTCATTTGCCATTTCAAGAAGTTCCTGACAAACTTGAACTCTGTGTTCTTTCTGCTGCTCAGTCAACAGTCTCGGAACAAACTTTGCAGCCACCCTTCTCATCTGCAAATTTTCTGTTAAAATCTGTTGACACGAACCAAATGAAATGTTCAATTCTTCAGCCATCTCACGAATGGTTAGTCGACGATTAGAACGCACGAGACTGTTCAATCTTGCAACATGATCGTCGTCAGTCGAAGTTGATGGGCGCCCTGAACGAGAATCATCTTCACACGATGTCCGGCCTTCCTTGAACCTTTTGTACCACTCATGACACCTTGACCGACTCAGACATTCATCACCGAAAGCCACTTGCAACATTTGAAAAGTTTCAGTAAACATTTTACCCAACTTCACACAAAACTTTACGCAAACGCGTTGCTCTTCCTTTACATTCATTTCACAAAATCGCCGAACACAAAAAACTTTTTTTTACGAAAACAGCAGTAACTTTGCAATGAAGAAGGTTATCAACAAACTGAATAAACAGCTGAGCTCAGGAAGAGTCACGCTAAACAATGCTGCCAACCGCACTGCTCTATGACACTCCATTGCCGCGCAATCTCAACAGTCCTGGAACTTTTTGATCACCCCTCGTATAAACCTATACTTAAAAACTAAACAATGGTTTGAATTAAGAAATATTAACAGGCCCTAGTTAAACTGAATTGAATATATCACGGTCTTTTTCTGAAGAAGAGCACTCAATATCATAAAATTAAGTTCCAATTTATTGTAGGCCGCAAAAACCATACCCCTTCATGAGATATCATAAAAAATAGTCTAAAATTGGACTTTTCAGAAGCGAACATAGTTTATTTCTAAAATCTCCTAAAAAAATTTATATATAAAACCTCAAAGAATCCTTGGCCATGGAATGCTATCAGTAGAGGAGGGTACTCCACTCTCTTGCCTCTAAGTATACCACTTTATGAAGAACTAACGACAGTACTTTAAATTGAATAAAAATATTTTTAAATAATTTATTTTTTGAAGAGAAAAGATTTGGCTCCGCCGGGAGTCGAACCCGGGTCTCCTGCGTTACATGCGAGGATGCTAACCACTACACCACAGAGCTCGGCTCAAGGCAGAGCAAATCCTTCCTCTTCACTGATACCTAGGTCAGCCAGATACTTAGGTCAGCCACGAACTAAGATTAGATTAATTAAAATTATTTAAAAAATTGACTTATGTCAATAAATATCATAAATTGGACAAAATTTGTCCACCTCCCGCTACTACTCACAAAACTTGTGAGATAGGGGGAGTAGGTATCAGTGAAGAGGAAGGATTTTCTCTGCCTTGAGCCGAGCTCTGTGGTGTAGTGGTTAGCATCCTCGCGTGTAACGCAGGAGACCCGGGTTCGACTCCCGGCGGAGCCAAATCTTTTCTCTTAAAAAAAAAAAAAATTTAAAATGGTGGTCAGCCACGAACTAAAAATAAGTTTGTCACTGAGGATAAAAAGTTGGATGTGTTCCCCTCGCAATGGCACTTACGCCTTTAAAAAAAATGTCTATTTATAACCAAAGTGGGGAGTGGTAAGTGTAATGGGAGCACAGCACCAGTTCTTTTCTTTTTTATCTCCCAATTATGAATCAGTTCTTCAGGGTTAAATCGGATCAAGCCCGGAAATAGCAATACACTCACCTAAGAGGGAAGAACTCTTAAGGCGCTTTTGTGTATTTGTCTTACTTTTGTACGGAGCAGAATGCTAGATATTGACAGACAAGCAGAATCTTTGTTGATGAAATGAAATTTCTGCGAAAAACACGACTAGGAGGGACTGTTTTAGCAACTAATTTCGTTTAGTCATTTGTTAATGATTTATATTAATGCTATTAAAAATTAATAGATATTTCTAATGGTGTATATTTTCAGGGTGAAAAAAACCTACAATAAATCACCTGCTCATATTATTTTTACACAAAGCAGTTGGTTTTTTTCCTGAAAACTATAATTTTTCAGGGCAAAAATGCATTAATATTTTTTAGTCATAATAAAAAACATTTTATAAAAAAATATTAAACCGACTTCGAAACCTAGGAACCAGTAAAAATAAATTCACTGAAAAGTATGAAATAATTACGTTCTGATTTTTATGAATACACAGCAAAATTGAAAATGGTATAAAAAGTGGAAAAGTGCAATAAGACGAATAATTTTATTTTGATTTGTACAAATACACACTAATTGTTAATAAAAATTATTAAATTTAAATATTAAATACTATGTTCAATACAACACAATCTTTTCGGAGGCGGCGCAAAATATAAATAACATGTTACTGATACAATTCCATTAGTAGGCATTGAAATCAATAGCTGGGAAGAGAAGATCCATTTAGAAGATTTTTATAATGTCTAGTGTAAAAAATTTTAAATAAAAAGTAAAAAGATATCTAATAAAGATATGGATAAAAAAAAAAAATCTTTCTAATCAATCATTAGATTAATTGATCATTCAATAAGTGAGAGCGGACTTTAACACCATTACATCAAAAACAAAAATAGAATTTATGGGCTTGAACCACTAAAAGCTCTGACCCCCTCTTACAGTATAATAATTAAGTAATTGTAAACATATTTTTGGGCAACAAAACTAAAATAACATTTAAAGTTGAATATTGAAAATATTCAGAAAATAAACGAAACTGTGAATAGGGGCAGTTTCAAGATTATGAATCATTCTGAGCAATATAGAATACAATAAAGGCCTAACCAACCCGAAGGCCCGATGCCAATACCACCAATCTCTCCCTCCGTTCACCTCCCCCTGCCCATTCTTAAGAAGAATTATGGTTTTATAAATTATAATTTTTAAATTTCGGGATAGAAGGTGTGAGCTAAGTAATTTTGCAACCGAAAAATAACAAGAATTTCCCACCTTTAACCTTGCCTTAATTTCCTTTTCAATTACGTTTTTTCTATTTATTGTATACCCTAAATTTCTCCACGGCTTCAAACATTTCTCTTCCACATCTATATTGCCAAAACCGTCACCAATTCTACAGCTAACCATATATTTTGCTTTTTCCGTATTTATTTCTATCCCTAGTTCTTTACCTGCTTCCATTAATATTTTTGTATTTAGTTCTATAGTTTCCATGTCATCATAAAAAAAAAAACCAAATCAACGGCATAACCGAGTATGGATATATTTCCAACCAGATTCAAACTCTTTCCGGTACTTATTACCTCCCTAATGACATATTCTAAAGCTAAATTAAATAAAACATGAGATAGAGAATCCCCTTGTTTCAAACCATAGCAAACCTCAAACATCTCAGAAAAATAACTACCAACTCTAACTTTATTTAAAGTTTCGATCATGCACATCCTAAGTAGATTTACTAACTTCTTTGGTATTCCTACTTCAGTCAGAATATTATACAGCTTATTACGGTCTATAAAATCATTCTGAGCAATATAACTCTTTAAATATAAAAAACTTAACTCAATAAAATGTTCACATTATGTTTGTGTTAAAATAATCTTCTGATGATATTAGACAGAATTTGAATTATGTTCCTGTTTCAAATTTTTTTCTGCTTAATTTTTTTATCTCTCACCACTGACTGAAATTAAAAAAAAATCATTCGTTTAGTGTTAATTACAATTAGAGTTTTCATTCATTTAACTAATCAGACTAATTAAAATTTATGCAGATATATTTTTACTGTACCTAAAACCTCATTTCAGGCTCAATTCAATAAACCAACATATGTAAGAAACAGCCAAAAGTATTCCAGGGGAGAGGTGAATTATGAAATATTCAACATTGAGGCAGTAACCTTAACAGTTTGGTAGTTTCTATACACCAAAAAACATTTACTGAAAAATTCAAATATTTATCTTTACTTAAAATGTCATTAAAGGAAAAAAATTAAGCATGAAAGTGCTGGTGTTATGTGTAGATGTCCCGAAAACAAACTAAATAAAATAAAATCATAAAAAAAGAAAAAAAAAAACACTTCTCAATAAAATATAATTTTATTTACATTTTAATTAAAATAAATATACCATTATAAATCAATATATTGGGAATGTATGGTCAATGTCTCTTGCCCATGCATGAAGTCCTCCACGAACATCAAAAAAATCTTGATTTATAAGCATCAGCTCTCTCAATTTTTTTACTGCTTTTTGGGAGTCATTTCCTCGCCTGCATATCACATAAACTACACAAATAATGATAAAAGAAATAAATAAGCATGAATTCAGGTAATTGGTTAAAAATAATGTGTTTTATTGTGAAAGTATAATAATTAAAAAACGGCATAATACTAAGTAATACAAATTTAAATAATTATTCTGAAAATAAAAAGGCTGTTTTAACAGTTCAATTCCTGTATCTTAGGAATATCTGCAACACCAGGGGATAAGTGGCTAAGTTACTTCTAGGGAGCAATTTATAAGTTTGATTACATTAACAAAGAAGAAACAAGTCAGTAATGTCTAATTCTACTTTTCCTCCCCTCAATTTTTATCTCAGTTATTTACAGTCAATTACATGGTGTAACCCTACATGGCTCAATGGTAAAGAGATAAAAGATTGTGCTATTTATAGTCAAATTTTATGATATAGCATAAAAATGAACTCATTTTTATTATATCTTTAAAAGTTCATTATATTTATAAATAATTATAAATCATAATCATAATTAATTGATAATAATTATTAATTAATTATTATTAAGTAAAATTAAAATTATTATTTATTTCTTATTTTTCTCTCGGTTTTCACTGGTAATCCACATTTCAAGGGTAACGCTATAAAAACTTAATCATTAATGTTCAAATATTTCCTAACAATGCTCGCAGTTCCAAGCAACACTGCATTCTACTACAGGCTGTTAGGAGGAAGGTCTAATTCGGTAATGGATTTCACCGTTGTCTCCGGGATCAGACCGTTTGTTGAAACAATCAATGGCAAAACCTTCACGCTATCAAGTATGTAAAGTATCTTTGACTCTTGGCTTAAGTCCTGATATTTTATTATTTTATCAGCTACCACCTTGTGAAGATTTATCATGTGATGGTACCCCTATTTCAATAATCTTCGCTTGCTTTTTCTCTTTTAATTTTTCCTCATTGTCTCCAAGATTTTACATCTACCTAAATAATGGAATACATCTTCCTTCTTTCCAATATTGCACATAGAACAATTGTAATTCTTTCCCTGAATGATTGGTTGGTAATTCAAGTTGAGAAGTTTACCTTTAACTTTAAATATGATACTAATATCAGATATAGATAGATTAGAATGAATATAATCAATATTAAAATATAATTGTTTATAGATTAGATGATATTGGCCGTTTAATGCTTTTTCTCTATAACATGTGTCATGGTATACAATCAGACTAGATTTCAATGCTTTTAAATCTTTCCTCAATTGCTCAAAAGAAGAGAAAACTGGGTTGAAGTTGCATTTAACTTTCGTGGACCAATTCATCCATTCCATAAACCATAATATTTTCTTTTGGATCACTTCTTCCGCAACCAATTTTGTTAGACGACATCGATCTACATCTAAAGTCTTCAATATGTATTTGAATTGTAATTCAAAAGTAAAAACATGAATTGGTTTAGTTTTGGCCTCTATATGTATCAAGTAATTTGGAGTATTTCCCGGCAATCTAAATATTTTCTTAACGAAGGTCCGCTGGACACTTTCTATTTTATCCGCATATTGATAGCCCCAAACTTGACTTCCATATGTAAGAATCGATCTACAAACCACTTTGAAAAGTTTATATTTTACTGGAAGAGTAATGTGCTTATTTATAAATAGGTTACTCCAAACACTGTTTAGACCAAGTGTTGAGTCATTTGATTGAAGTGATCAGTGAGTGGCGAACTTGGAGACAATACAATCCCTAAATACTTATATCGGTTAACGACCTTGACTGTTTGATTATTAAACTTCCATAATTCACCTTTACCAAGCTTTCCTCCACCTTTACTAAAAACCATGATATTTTACTTGGATAGATTTACCATCAAATTCCAAGTTTTTATCATCATTTATCGTTTTGTAAAACCAAAGCATTATCGGCAAGGAAAACTATATCGTCTGCGAACAGTAGGAATTTTATTCTGTAGCCTCTAAGCCGTATTCCTCCGCTTAGACAATCTTTGATATCATTTACAAATAAAGTAAATAATAATGAACTCAAGTTGCAACCTTGCTGAACTCCGGATAATGTTGGAAAAGTTTCTGATCGGCCACGTTTACAGCAGACAGATAATTTATTGTTCGAATAGAGATATTTATTATATTATTATTACTATTTCTTATGGATTATCTCGCAGCTGCGGGTTGATTAACTGATGTGGGGGACAATTGCAACCACCATCAGTTATCTATTCTTCATACACTTTTTTAAACATTAAAAAATTTACGGACAATCCTTGCCGTGTCCAGGAGAGTCGATTTTTGAGCCTCTCTTACTTAGGGCAATTAACATCAAATCATCAAGAGGCAATTTACTATTATTATTATTAATATTAAATAAATTATTATTAATTATAATAATAATTAATTATTCATACAATTATCATGCTTAAAATATTTCTAGAAATTACAGAGAAAAGGGAATAAGTGATGCTCTTATGGCAACAAGATTAAATCTTGAATCTTGTTAATAGTTTTCTTGAAAAATATTTTCAAATAAACTTCTATCAGAAACAACTTCAAGTTAAAATGGAAACTTTTTTTAACAAGCTGATGATTCTGAAGGCGACAAGACAGAGGACTGCGCAGGGTGGTTAACACACCCCAAGGCTTCATGGCTCTATGGGGTTTTCCTGGGCCAAGGGTAAGGGTAAGGATCAATGCCGAGTAGTGAAAAACCCCCCTGTGTTCATGAATTCTAACTTTAGGTTATCATGTGATGGCAGGGGCAATTCATATTCCAACCTGTTAGCCTCTTTGGCCAGCCCACCCACAAACACACTCCCTTAGTCAACATTCCATCGGTTTTTTCTTAAGTTCTCTTGAGCTTTTTTAGGCTTTCACAGTCCCCTGAGGCAAAAATCAATCAAAATGGATGCCATGTTTTGTTTTCTTTTTGATTTGGTTGGGGTTTTGAATTATTTAACAGATGAGGAACAAGCCCCAATCTGATGATTGTCTTTTAGAGTAAGCGGTGTCCTGAGCCACTCGTGTTTTATAAGCGGTCACAATGGAGCTCAGAAAATCCTCATCTCCATTTCAAATCATTCAATTAACATGTGAGCTTTAGCAACCTGATTCAATTTGAGCTTCACTGTCAGATGATTTGGGAAAAATCTTGAACAAAAGTTTTAATGTACCTACCAGCGTTTCTGAAATGGTTTCATGGAAAAAAGATATTGATATTTGTGAAAACAAATAATGTCTATCAGCAGTCTTTACAAACAGTTTACTAAAATTTTGACACCAACTCAATAGTCAATTAAATGTATTCTACGACTAATTAGCTCATCATGATAAGTTCTTCCTTCATTAAACCTGTGACATATGTAAAAAGTGTTTGTTTGGTTAGTAACGCCTTGGCCATTAACAGTTTTTATCCCAGCAAAAATTTCAATTACAGAATTTCTTTCCCCAAGAAGGAATTTTATAACAGTGCAAACCTTACACTTGCTTGTTTGTTTTAACGTTACTTTATGCCACTAAGGCTAATCGGACGATGCTACAGTGGGAGTTCTAAATTTTGCCTATCCAGGTATAATTAGGATAAGGATCTTTAATGAGTACCTGACATCATACAGGCTTGGGACCTCCGTTTTACATCCTATTCGAGGGAGGGCATAGACAAGGATTTTTTTCCTCCCATTAAATAATACCTTGCGAGGCCAAAAAAAAAAAAAAAATAGTAATTAGTTATTGAAAATTTATGCGTGCAATTTATTTGCGTGAAAATTTATGCGTTGAAAACTTTAGAGCGCACGGGGAACAAGTTGGGGATAGTGGTACTCCCGGGTGGGGTTGGGAGAAAAGCCCTCCCCCCCCCTAATCTGTACACTTACCAAATAAAGATTTTTGGACTAATTACCTATGCAAGAGGTAACTAGATAGGAAAAAAAGCCATATTAATTACGGTTTGAAAATTTACATGTGCGAGAGCTAACTAGAGCTCGCAGGGACAAAGTCTGGTGGTGGTAGTCAAGGGGGTGGGGATATTTACCTTGCGAACAAACCTTACACTTATTGACACACGAGATCTCATACTGACGTATTTCATGGAGACAAGTTATGGTACTGACATGGGTCGCTAATGCTGGTCGTGTTTCCCCATTATTACTATTGTCAACTTTTGAAAAAACAATTTTCACATGACAGCTCAATAATACTCTTAATTTATGGACTTTATGCTTCATATTAAAAATTATATTAATAATAATTATTTATTTATGAAAACTCTTTAGCATACCTGGTTCATTTGGGTTTGGGGACTTGCTAATGACAGCCTTCAGAGTGTTCTGCGCAGATTCTTTTTCAATATCAGCCAGTGGTATGTTAAATGATCCAGGGAGCCTACAGATATCAAACTCTGTCTTTGATCTCACGTCAATCACAACAGGCTTTCCTTTTTCTTTCAATGCAGTTCTTAATTCACTAACAGTAATTCTTTCTTCTGGTTTCAGAAGATTAACAGCTGCATGCTGTAAATTATAAAGTAGAGCAGTCAAAAAATATTTTAAAATGGATATACGAATATTTAAAAAAAAAAAAAAAATAATAGATAAGACTTTTATTACAGCAATAAAAATATCAAATAATATTATGAAAATCTGGTTACAAATTCATATTTTTAATATTTTTGTAATTTAGACAGAAAAATAACACTGTTCTGCATCAAAAGCCACCCTATAAAAAAAATGTTGTTTTATTAAGATTTGAAGTGTGTTGAACATGAATCCGAAGTCAGGAAATAAGGCACCATTTTTTGTCAAATTTGTGTTTTAGGTTGAAAAATGAGGTGTTTTTCAACATTTTGAGCATTTAACAAAAAATTAAAAAAAAAAAAGATTTAATTTTGTAACTTTTATATTTAACAAAAATAAATAAGGGGAGGGCATAGGTATTAGACACAAAAGAGCAACAAATTACTATGAAATTGTCGAAGAATTGCTTTTATCATATAAGGCCATGGGTTGCAAAATGATATTAAAAATTCATTTTTTTGCATTCCCATTTGAATTTCTTCCCTCCCAACTTGGGAGCAGTTTCATATGAACACGGAGAACGATTTCATCAAGAGATAGCCCAAATGGAAAAATGGTATAGTGGTAAATGCAATGAGCTTGCCAAATATGCTGACTGCGAGAGACATATGCTGAAGAATACAAAAGGAAAAAATATACACATTAATTATGTTCATTACTAAATATTATTATTTTATATATTAATGTTTTTCATAAAAAAAAGTGTTAGATAAATATATGAAAGAAAGTGCTATTTCAGGTTTCTGAAAAACGTCTAATTTCTCCAAAATGAGGCTAGATAGAATTTTTTTTTTCTTTTGATTCGAATTCAGCACGCATGAAAATATAAAAATAAGGAACAATGTCTCAAGGGCGTGAAAAAAAAAATAAATAAAAAATACCCTATTTCAGGTGTTTCAAAAACAACCTCTAATTTCTCAAAAATAATGCTAGATAGGATTTTTTTTACTTCTGATTCGAATTCAGCACACAAGAAAATATAAAAATCAGGTACAATGTCTCAAGGTATCAAATTTTTTTTCTTTTTTTTTGCAGAACGGTGTAATTTCTGAAATTTTCAGAATTATCGAATTTGACAAATTGTTTCTGAAACACACAATTTTTCTGAATTTTTATAATATAGGATGTGCTAGGAATGCTTGGCAATCATTGAGGGAGGGATTGTCTACCTAAAATTGTGTTCAGCACCCTCACCCACCCTAACTATTTCTATCCCAAGAAAAACACTTTTTAATAAACCACTGTTTTCGGATATAGGATAAACTATCTTTACAGGCAATATAAAAAAGAAAACTGCACTATAATGAAGAAGGAACTTCCTGATAAATAAAATAATAAGGCATTAACCAAAAATATTGATACAAATTTTTCTATATGACTGTATCAAAATAATTGGGACTAAAAAATGATTTAAGCATTAACCAAATATAATTAGATAGTGAACTTAAGGATAAGCCAAATGGTTCGATTTTGGAACATTGCTCAGCTGAACTAATAAAAATGAAAAAATTGTTAAGGATTTAACTTCCCTTAAAATTAAAATATTTAAAAAGAATCTTTAAAGATATTGTGACTAAAATTATTAAAATACAATTTCGCTTGTTCACTTGAATTACCTTGCAAATAACTGATATTTTCCAACATATTGATAGCGAACTCGTGTCTTGTTGGTTTTACGACTAGATGTTACTAACCCGTGATTTTTTACTTTCACTTACCTATATATGAAATATATAGTAAGTGGAAGTATTGCGATCGTGAAAATTTTCGACTTCCGGTTTTCAATGGAAATACACGTTTTGGGACCCCCTGAGTCGAAATAACCAAGTCCCGCGAAATGGTCTGTGTGTGTGTGTGTGTGTGTGTGTGTGTTTGTGCGTGCGTGCGTGCGTGCGTGGGTGTGTGTGTGTGTGTGTGTGTGTGTGTGTGTGTGTGTGTGTGTGTGTGTGTGTGTGTGTGTGTGTGTGTGTGTGTGTGTGTGTGTGTGTATGTGAACAGACTAGCTCAAAAACTATAAACCGTGGGAACCTGAAATTGGGTATTTAGTGTAGGTATATGCCCGCGATGTGACAGCAAAAATTTCATCAAAATTGCTCAAAGGGAGGGGGTACTTTATTTAATAACTTTTTAGGTTTTTTTCGATTTTCTCAAAAACGGCTCTAACGATTTTGATTAAACTGAGTATTTGATCGATTTATATGCCCGAAATATGACTGTAAAAATTTCATCAAAATTGATTAACCGGAGGGGGGACTTTACTTAATAAATTTTTTATCATTTTCACGTGTTTTTTTTTTTTTACTCAAAAACGGTTTTAACGATTTTGATCAAACTTGGTATTTGATGTATTTATATGCCCGAGATGTGACTGTAAAAATTTCATCAAAATTGATCTACGGGAGGGGGGACTTTACTTAATAAATTTTGTACCATTTTCACTTTTTTTTTTTTATTTACTCAAAAACGGTTTTAACGATTTTGATCAAACTTGGTATTTGATGTATTTATATGCCCGAGATATGACTGTAAAAATTTCATCAAAATTGATCTACGGGAGGGGGGACTTTACTTAATAAATTTTGTATCATTTTCATGGGTTTTTTTATTACTCAAAAACGGCTACAGATGTGAATGTAGAAAAATGTGTGACTTTGGGAAATGATAATTAGCAAAACACGTCAATTTCTAATCTAAGTAAGTTGGTAAGTGAAAGTTGTGTGTTGCGCACACGCACCAGATTTTTTTAGAAAGAGTTTAACCTAATCTATTCTACTAAAAATTTTGTTTCATTAAATCATATATTCCACAATTAATATCAGTAATAAGCATTATATGCTTTGTTGTGGTTTTGGTCCTTTCGTTGTAGTGATTTTTTTTTTTTTTTTGTTAAGTAAACAGAATTCGATAGTGAGGAAAAATGTGTCCATTTATTTCAGGAACATGGAATTCCTGATGAATGAAGTGGATACACATGGCTTGGAAAAGAAGTATATCTCACTGTATTTTAACATAGATGACCCTGAAACAGGGTTTCACACAAATTCTGTTGAAAAGCATGTGGACCAAGCAAACAAAAAAGAATTAAATAATGCGCAAAACATCTAGGATGATCTTAAAACTCATATGTGAGTTTATGTGAAAGGAGAGAAATGGAAACAGCGAAATCTTAACCAAAATTATAAATCAACTCAGGCCTTTAACCTTGGAAATTATTGCTTTTATAACGGCTGCATCAATTTTTTTCAGGTCACAATAGGTAAAGTTTTTCCTAGAACAATCACAGGTTAGTAAGAGGTATTCATAAAACAACCAAGACTGACTAACTCATAAGAAGTTCATAGTGGATTCCAAAATGACTGAAAGTACTTCAGAAATGTTCAGATATATTAGAGAAATTTAGATTTTTACAGCAATGTTGGAAAACCCAATAAATTATCACATGTTGTCTATGGATTTAGATAGGAAGATATAGAAAAGCTATCTAAATTTTCTGTAGATTGTAAACATTATTTGATACAGGAACTTATTACTAAAGAATTTTATAACTATTAAAGGGCAAAGAAAGTTTATACATTTTTCACCTATAATATCTTTATTTATTAAACAACTAATAAAATTGTGTATCCATTAACTCTCTCATGCACTGAGAATGAGTAATTTTGGTTCAGTTTAAACAATACTACTCAGAGACTATACAATTTATATGAAAAAAAAAAATACCTTGTCATTAGCTGGAGCTCCGCAGAATTGTTCATAGTCGATTAATCTTGTAATAGTAGGATTCTCACCACAAACAACACATTCAGGAGATTTTCCTCTTAATCTGACCGTTCGAAATTTAGTTTCGGCGCCATCAAAAAGGAGCAGTTTGCTAGAAAGGACACCGTCACTTTCCAAGAGGATGTGAATAGCCTGCAAAGCCTGCATTGTTCCTATTACTCCAGGAACTATAAAGATATTTATTTATTAGATTTAAAATTAATTATCCATGATTGTTTACAAGAAGATATATTAGATAGATTTATTATTCCAATAATACATTCCTGAGACTTTGTTGAAACACCGAAAGGTCCAAATTTAACATTCAATAATTTCGGATCTTAAAATATTTTACTTTTTTATCATGATAAGATTAAATAGAGCGATTCAATTTAATGATTTAATTGGAAGTTATTTAATATCAACAAGAGCATTAATGAAAATAAATAATTAAAACTTAAGGTATCAGTTTTCCTAAAGATGAGGTTTACAAGTATTTTATTTTTTAAATTTCTAATAACCAAGTATGAGTTCATAGCTGAATTTTATAAGTAATAATTTTCATGTATAAAACAAAAATATTAAAAGCATTAATTACTATGCAATTGAGATATAACACATAAACTGCATATTACTTTTATGCCTGTTCTTACTCATGTTATGATCATGAGTAGAACAGTTTACACAACAAACTCAGTTTGAATGCTGCGAGACATAGGAATTGTGAAAGAGAATTGCTGAGATGACAGTGATATGTTAACAGAAGAATAATGGCCTTATTGTAGGTACCATCTATTACCATACTTTTAACCTAATTTGAAAGATTTTCTACAGAAACATTAATTCTAAACAGTTTAACTTTGATGGACTTTCAATAGTGAATATTTTTTATTTATTTTCAAATAAATATAATGAAAAAAATTAGATACATTTTATTTAAAAAAATATATTTTCTCTGGAGGAATTCAATAAAATTTATTCCAATATGCTTTGTAAAATGAGATATGTATTCTAGAGTTAAATAAGATATATACTATAGAGTAAATTAAAATCTTGGCACACTTTACCTGGTCCCAGAACACCAGCGTCCCCACAGTTAGATACTGTGTTTGGTGGAGGAGGTTCTGGAAATAAACAACGGTAGCAAGGTCCCCCTTTATAGTTATAAACAGTAAGCTGTCCTTCCATCCCTACAGCACTACCCGAAACAAGAGGCAACTTTGTCATTATACATGCGTCATTCACTAAGTATCTTGTCGATGGATTGTCACTTGCATCAATTACAACAGAATATGATTGCATAATCTGAATTGCATTCAAACTGTTCAGCTGAACTGGATATTCATCAATTTTTACATGACTATTTATACTGAAACAGTAATTTTCATGATTAATATCAATAGAAATCAAATTGAAAAAAACATGATAAAATCATTCACCTCCTAAGAGCTTGAGCTGCTGATCTTACTTTGGAAGACCCTATACTCTTTTCTTGATGTAGTAACTGACGATGTAAATTATTTTCTTCAACTTCATCATAATCAACTAACCCTATGTGACCTAAAATCAAGGAAATCAATTGAATGAAAAAAAAAAAAAAAAAAAAAACACTCAGAAATATCATCATTAGTAGTTTCATAACTTAAAATTAATTTTCTGTGAAGAATGGCGATTGGAAATGACTATAGAAGAGAAATTATAATAAAAAAATGTGCAATGATAATTAAATTATAAATTTAATAAGATTGAATAACATTTTTTTTTTCAAATATCTATAAAATAATTTATACATTAAAATTAAGAAAATTAACAATAAAGACGAAATACTATAGAATAGCAATTTTCAAACCCTAATAGCCAACAAAGCGTGTTTTCTAGTATTTTTCAGTCAAAGAATAATTAGGTATATATTTCAACAATTGAAAATTAAATTTTTAAAAGAAAAATAAAGAAACCACATATAATGTTCAATGTTTTATAAAAATAATGTTCCAGAGAAAATTCAAGCATAACTAAGCAGCTTATTAGATAAATTATGTATACATTATGTAGACGGAAAGTTTAGCTATGTTATGTATGGAAGAAATTGGATCTAAACAGAATAAATTCATTGATTGGAGATTAAAAATGAATATATTGGCTAAACATAGCACATACAACTTTAAAAACTGAAGCAAATTTTTATTTTACATCAATAACTTACCAATCCCACAACCAGCCAAATATTGCGCTGCTGGACATCCTAATCCACCAGCACCTATTATTAAAACTTTACCATTTTTGAACTTTTCTTGCCCTAAACATTAAAAAATACCATAATTAAAAAATTACATTTAAACATTTACATTTTAATAGGTAACTCATATCCAGTACCTTTTATGCCAATGTCAGGCACAAGAATTTGACGGCTATATCTCGATATTTCCCAGTTTGTTAAATTGTGCTTATTCTGAGACAAAAATAGAATGAAATATTCTAAAAAAATCTTTTGGGATGCTAAAAGCTAAACAGAGAAAAGTAAAATGTAATTATTAAACCTTACTTGATTAGAAACAAGAGTTTCCAGAGCTCTTTTTTTCTCCTCAATCTGCGATTTCAGTTCATTAATTTCCTTTTCTATTTCTTCTTTTTTACTCAGGAAATTCAAAGCATCCATAACATATAATAATTCATGTATGTCAAAAGCTATTTTTTAAACACAAGTCAAGTGACAATGTTTATATATTCAAAATCTGAACACCCAATAACCAGAAAGGGCCTCTGTAACCTCCTGATAAGGATTGAGCCACACACCATTAATCTTTTAACATCACTTGGCGGGCTTTCAAATATAATTTGAATAAGCTACAGTCAATTTCTCGAGTATTTATGATAGAAAAAGGAGGCGTTTCGATTTAAATTAATTTTTAATAATTAAATGTAGATAAATAATGAAATAAAATATTTTTTATTTAAAATATAAATTTCCTAGGTGTTTTACAGGAATAAATTACTATCAAAAGTTGTTATAGAAGAAAAAAAATTCCAGCTTAATTGAAATTTTTTATGTAAATATGACAATAAATCATCTTGTTATCTAAAAAACATATTGGCAATCACAAAATTGGCAGCCCTGATCACTGGAAGTTGGATTTTTTTTACTTTCACTTATCTTTATATGAAATATATAGTAAGGGAAAGAATTGCGATCGTGAAAAATTTCGACTTCCGGTTTTCAGCGGATACACCCGTTTTGGGGTCCCCTGAGTCCACTGTTGCCAACAGTGGGGAAAAGATTTTCAACAAGAGTGGGGAATTGGGGAAAACCTTTTCAAAATTACAAAAAATTGGGGAATTTCTCAAAATGTCGATTTTGAAAAGTTTGGAAAATTTCAAATGTGGCATCTTTGTTGTTTTACATTATGGAGTGTTTCTTTATAAAAGAAATACTTTTTTGGTTAAGCTAACCGAATGTTTTAACTATGTAGCATTATATCGATTTCTTGTATATGCTCGATTATTACGACATCATTGAATGGTTAAAAGACTTGTTTATTTACTTGTTTACCCCAACTGTTCCAATTATCTCCATTTAAATTTAATTTAATATTTAAATGAATCTTATAGTATACAAAACTTTCTTTCCCAAAATTTTCCATTACAGAAAGCTTAGAAGTAACAGAATTAGATAACAAGTTTGATCATGGGCGTCACCGCCGGGGGGTGGGAACAGGGGGGACGCCCCCCCCCCCAAATATTTTGGAAGTGGGCTAATAACTAAACTCTAGAGAGACATAAATTGTAAAGTTTTATAAATTCCTTTAAAATGCATCGTTGAAGGAGGAATTAAATGTCCCAACAGTTGTTTTAGGCGTTGTTATTTCAACTTTTAGCCTCTCGAATTTTTTCCCATTGAAGTTTCCGCATTCAATCAGCACCCTAGTCCTTTTACTAATTTAGTAATTAATTAAAATATTGATCAGCTGACTTTAAATTTAGACTCCTTATTAAAAATGAAAAATTTTGATATCCAACAAGATAAATTTGATTTGATTACTTATTAAGTTTTCTAATTGGTAAGTGGCTCTATCATCAGCTATGACAATTGTATATGAATATTTTGGCTACCTCTTAACCTGATACATAGCAATACTGCAATCAAAGGTTAATGCCAACTTAATTTTCTCCCCTTTTTTAAATTATAAGAAATACATTATAAACGTGAAAATAATTTAAAATACAGTTTTAGTTAAACTTAGTATTAATATAAGTTATTTTTCAATATCAGTATTAGGTATTGATAGAGCCAAAATGGAGATGATTAACCTGTGGGCAATAATAGTATTCTAAAGACATCCCATTTTTAATAATTTATATTTTTAAACAGTGATGAAACTTTTCACTAATTATTAAGTAATTATTTTTTCAACGTGAAGTTTTAATAAATTTTAAAATGCGACTTTCTTTTTATTTTATTGTTTGGATACAGTGGTTGATATGAATATAATTATAAACAAACTTTACCTGCTTAGTTCATATTATTTTATCTGATGTTTTTTGGGTAATTTTGTTTGTAATATTTAAAAGTATAGCTGTGTTCGATTAAAATATTTTAGTTAGTGCCGTGGTCAATGATCTGGGCAACTGAGTTCTCCGAAAAATCCAGGGTAAGTTGTATTCCATAGACTATTTTTTACTTTTTCTCAAATAGGTTTGACATTCAGCATCAACAACTCAAATCTTGTTGCGAAGTATTCCATTACAAATACATTGCAGATGTCATACATGCTCTAAATTTTCATTTATTTATTATTTATTCTTTCTAAAATTGTGATCGATTTTTCTCTATTTTTATTTCAGATTATTTGAATCTCTTCTTTTTTGTCAGGGGAGAGGCTTGGGAATTAATGTCGAGTTATTAAATTTCCCCCACCCCGGGACGCTGTTGTCTTCGGCCCATAATATATTTACAGATCATGAATAATTGAAATAATCTTATAAAAACTGAGTCATATTCAATCTTCATTGGTCCAGGTGATTTATCCAACAGCCGGATTCAAAATAAAAAGGATGAGGTCCGGTACCGGTAGAGTTCGGTTGCGCAACCTTTACACTTTCCGCTTTCCATGCTATCTTCTGCATACAAACTCCGCTACCTTCAGCTGATTAGCACTCGTCCAACATATGTCTTTGTTTCTGATGCAATCGATTATGTTTGCGATAGTTGCAATATTGATCATAAATAATGAGCCTCCGCTTATTTTAAATACAATGGGTACTCAATCAGAACAGAGGGGCAATGAAGGGGCGGTATAACAGCACGTTAAGGCAATTAATGATTTGCTACAGACAGATTGCTGATGTCATATCTGAATAATCACAATTCACTTTCTCTAAGAAGTGAGTTCCTTTTAATACGGCGAGATAGAAAATATGTAGTTATCATTGAAAATGGGGTTATCAAAATAGAGTTCTCCTGTTCTTTATAAGTATCTCTATAACATGCTACTCCGAATATGAAAATATATAGACTTAGATGAATATTATAAGTTGTAATAAGGTTAAAAAGATCCGATTTTCAAAGCAGTTGGTAAAATAGGGAAAAGCTGAATATTATTAAAATTTAATCCCGCTAAATCTGCCTACATTCAGCTTCTATTTTCCGGGTAGCTGCATGATTCTTTGTTGATTTTATCAATCCTACTTTTTTTCCTATCCTCTTGCTTACTATTGGGACATTCATTGTTCTGTATTGAATTCCCGAATAGAAAAAAATGATTATATTTAGATTCTGGAAAATGCACGTCGCTTAATCGATAAAAACTGGGTGTCTAGCTTGCGAGAATTTTCCATTTAAAAGCGAAAATGTAGGAGCTTTACTCAACCATTATCTTAATTTATTTTCAATTTAAACTATCTAAAATTACTGCCAACTCGTTTTGTAATCCTTTTTAAGGATTGGCATATGAAGTACGATTATAGCCATGTGGTGACGTAATATACTATCCGCTTCATCGGCCAAAACTTTGGAAAAAAAATCGGTGTTTTGAAACGTTTGATTTTGAACGTTTTTTTTTTTTTTAATAAGTCGAAAAATTAATGAAAATGGAGAAATAAAATTGAAGGATAAGGAATGGGATCTACTGCAAAAATATATTTTTTTTTGCTATTAAAAAGCTATATTAATCATACGTTATGAAGAACGTATGAAACCTTTTTACCCCGTTCTGAGCAATTTTTTTTTCGATGAATTTTCTCAATTCGTCTATTAGCCATTAATTTTAAAAATGATTAAGAGATTAAATTTGTTGATTCTATACATAAACAACGTATTAGAACCAGGGTTTGAAATTAACTCTTATTTTCTCGGAAAGAGAATAAAAGTCAAATCAGGACTTTTATATTTCTAATAAATAAATAAAAATCACATCATGACTTTTATATTTCGGGCCAGAAAATAAAAGTCCTGATATGATCTTTATCCCAATGATAGCTAATATAAAAGTCAAAGCTTGATTTTAAATATTTAAGGATGAATTTATTGGCTTTTTTTTTTTTCGGATTTCTCCATATTGGTGTACATTATTGGGTTAACCGTTTTTATGGAAATCTTATAGGGTATAATTAATGACGTTATATCGATCTTAAAATCGATTATTAGATTATCAAGGCTGCTGATAATAGAAATAATATCGATATAAAACCTCAGGCTCGCTCAGGTATCGATTATAACTTATCCGATAGTTACAATATTGAGGTCGACTTGTAGGTTATTTAGGGCGCTGATTGTGAATATGATGTCGATTTTTCGATTACGCGCTCAGGTATCGATTTAAGTACAGCTTACACGATAAATAAGATATTGGAGTTCGCTCTAAAGTTAATTAAGGTGCTGAATTCGGAAAGGATATCGATTTTTTTATTACGCGCTCAGGTATCGATTTATTACAACTTACACGATAAATAAGATATTGTGGCCGGCTAATACGTTAATGAAGGTGCTGAATTTGGAAATAATATCGATATTTCGATTACGCGCTCAGGTATCGAATTATTATAACTTACGCGATATAAACGATATTAGGGTCTGCTCTTCGGTTAATTGAGTCGCTGAATTCGAAAATGATATCTATTTTTCGATTACGCCCTCAGGTATCGATTTATTACAACTTACACTTTAAATAAGATACTGTGGTCGGCTAATAAGTTAATGAAGGTGCTGAATTTGGAAATGATATCGATTTTTAGATTACGCGCTCAGGTATCGATTTATTACCATTTAGACGATAAATAAGATATTGTGGTCGGCTAATAGGTTAATTGAGGCGCTCAATTCGGAAATGATATCGATTTTTCGATCAGCCGCCCAGGTATCGATTTATATAATTATATATGTAAGTTGTAATAAATTGATACAAGATGAAGAGGGAAGGCCTGGTAGATCTGCCGGTAAATCTTCGAGAGAGGATCGGCGAGTTTATAAAGTATTTAAGTTTTTATAAAGTATTTAAGGACTGAACTTGCATATTTTTGGGAAATTTGCGGTGAAAGCAGAACATCAAAATAGACTAGAAAAAAAAAATGCCTTTGTAGACATTTTGAAAAAGTATTTTGATCATCATCATTAATAAAGTACTTATGTATTAAGTTGTTTAGTAAAAATAAAATAGTAGATATAGTATTTTTTGAAAATGAATAAAGGTATAATAATTGTTTTATTAAAGAACTAGGAGTGTACTCCCAGTCTCCCTAACGGCAGAACAACCCCCATTTAACATAATCTAAAACAGAAAACAAAATGAATTATTAATCTTTATACATATATATAAAAATCTCGTGTCCCGATGTTTGTCGGAGCTAAAATCAGAAACTACTCAACCGATCCTTCTAAAATTTGGCTCATTGTGTGTAGTTTTGTCCAACTTAAAAGATAGGATAGTTTTTATCCCGATTATGGGCCTCAATATTTCTTTTTTTGCAAATTCAATGCTTATCATACTACAAACAGTGTGATTATTTGCAAGTGCTATAAATTTCCAGCAGATGGCGGTGTAAGTTGATTTATTGACAAATACTTCATTTTATTTCGATATTTAGGGAGGGTAAGCATAAATCTATATTTTCAGGCTTGGACTAGGAAAATCCGGATTTTTCACCATGGGAAAAATTATTATATATAACAATATAAAACTATTGTTTTAGCAATAGACAGGTTATCCGAAATCATTGTATTAGTGTAACCTCCTGAAATGATATCTCATATTATGATGTGTTATATTCTGAATTTAATTAATATGTATTATGGCAAAAGATTAATTTCGTACATTTTTTCTGTCTATTTTGATTGCACTAAACCCTGTTCCAATTATATTCTTTATTAGTTCCTTTTACATGTACCATTCATTAACACATTATGGTCAAATATAAGATGTAAACAATAAAAACTTTAACCCAAATAAATTCTTCACCAAACAATTTTAAATTTGGCGTGTTAAATATTGCTGACTGGGCCGCTAGGTGGAAAATCAAAATGAATGAGAAAAAGAGTGTGCAGGTAGTCTTTACACTTAATCATGGTCTTTGCCCCCAAATATTCTTCAACAAAATACCAATTTTGGAATCGGATGAAATTAAATATTTAGGACTTTATCAGGACAAAAGACTTACTTGGAAAACTCACGTCAGACTCAAACGAATATAATTAAATAGACGCTTTGGACTTTTATCTAGATCACTTGACAGACGATCAAAATTATCTCTAGCTAACAAACTAATCTTGTATAAAGTTCTTTTAAAACCAATATGGACTTACGGTGTAGAACTATGGGGTTCCGCCAAGAAATCCAACGTTCAAAAAATTCAGTCCTTTCAGTCGAAAGTGTTAAGAAAAATAGTAGATATTATACACTCGGACTTAAACATTCCAAGATTTTGTAACAGCCAAAGACAACTATTATTATTATTATTATTATACATCCTCCCTTGCCTTTGAGGCAATACGGATTTTGCAGCAATAAGATGTTTCGCATACGCAAAACACCTCACTGCCGCATGTTAACACTTATATACAAATTTGACTTTTTTCTACTGCAAGAAGTTTTCTGTTCTCATTTTTCCGTCCTCATTTTTCCGTTCTCATTTTTCCTTCCACACTTCTTATTTAGTCCGGTGGTCTTCCTGGGACTGCTTCAGTTCTTCTTCCCAAGGCAAAGTGGGAGCGACCGATTATATCCTTCCACCCGTACACAAAAGATTTGAAGTACGGGTAGTTCTCCTCAGTCATCAGCTGAGGAAGATCGTACTCCGTCAGAACATAGAGCCCTGTCTCCATCAGCAATTGTGCTCTCAGTGCCTCATAAGCGGTGCAAGCCAGTAAAATGTGTTCTGCTGTCTCCGGTACCCTACAATTTGGGCATAAGGGATCGATATTCTTACCATATTCTACCAGTTTTGCACGGAACCCCCCATGCCCCGTGAGGAATTGAGAACCCAGTAGTCCGGTATGACCCAAGAGGCATCTAGCCTTGTTAGGAAAATACTTTCTTAAGTTTGTCCCCTTTAAAGTATCAACCCATTGCCGATTCCAATCGGCTTATGTGTTCTGCCTTATTATTGCCTTCCACCTCCTTGGGTCTTCGCCGATCCTCTCTCGAAGATTTACCGGCAGATCTACCAGGCCTTCCCTCTTCATCTGGTATCAATTTATTACAACTTACATATATAATTATATAAATCGATACCTGGGCGGCTGATCGAAAAATCGATATCATTTCCGAATTGAGCGCCTCAATTAACCTATTAGCCGACCACAATATCTTATTTATCGTCTAAATGGTAATAAATCGATACCTGAGCGCGTAATCTAAAAATCGATATCATTTCCAAATTCAGCACCTTCATTAACTTATTAGCCGACCACAGTATCTTATTTAAAGTGTAAGTTGTAATAAATCGATACCTGAGGGCGTAATCGAAAAATAGATATCATTTTCGAATTCAGCGACTCAATTAACCGAAGAGCAGACCCTAATATCGTTTATATCGCGTAAGTTATAATAATTCGATACCTGAGCGCGTAATCGAAATATCGATATTATTTCCAAATTCAGCACCTTCATTAACGTATTAGCCGGCCACAATATCTTATTTATCGTGTAAGTTGTAATAAATCGATACCTGAGCGCGTAATCGAAAAATCGATATCATTTTCGAATTCAGCGCCTCAATTAACCTAAGAGCAGACCCCAATATTGTTTATATCGCGTAAGTTATTATAAATCGATACCTGTGCGCGTAATCGAAAAATCGATATCATATTCACAATCAGCGCCTTAAATCACCTACAAGTCGACCACAATATTGTAACTATCAGATAAGTTATAATCGATACCTGAGCGAGCCTGAGGTTTTATATCGATACTATTTCCATTATCAGCAGCCTTGATAATCTAATAATCGATTTTAAGATCGATATAAGGTCATTAATTATACCCTATAAGATTTCCATAAAAACGGTTAACCCAATAATGTACACCAATATGGAGAAATCCGAAAAAAAGCTAATAAATTCATCCTTAAATATTTAAAATCAATCTTTGACTTTTATATTAGCTATCATTGGGATAAAGATCATATCAGGACTTTTATTTTCTGGCCCGAAATATAAAAGTCATGATGTGATTTTTATTTATTTATTAGAAATATAAAAGTCCTGATTTGACTTTTATTCTCTTTCCGAGAAAATAAGAGTTAATTTCAAACCCTGATTAGAACTAAGAGAGGGCGTAATGACCGCGCAGATGATCGCCCTAACCAAACTAACTAACCGGGCATACTAAACCCGCACATTGCTTCTGCTGATTGGTTTGCCGTGATCAACTGACGAAGGCTGTTGGGAGTAAGAAATATTGAAATATATATATTCTATTTTTTTTTTTTTTATATAGCACAGCTTGAATGCGTTTATAACTAGAATTTTCTTCTTAATGATTAGTAGCTTGGTAAATGAAAGTTGTGTGTTGCCCGCAACACACCAGTTTTTTTTTAGTTTTTTTTTAGCCGACAATTATTCATATGGAATTTAAGAAATAAAATGTAGAATTTCTAGATTATTAAAATTAAATTTACTCGATTTGGCGAAATATCAATTTCCCTGATCTTGTCGCCACTACAAGGGAAGAGATTTAGGTTGCACTAAAAATTCTACACTATAATAAACTACATAAAATTTGTTATAAACACTCAACTTACGGGGTTGAGCGGATTGAGATGACAAGAACGACATTCTGAGTACAGAGAAAAGTGAATCCAAATCATTTTTATCCGCTATAATATGACGGTTAGCATTGATTAACTCATTTGTGAGCCAATCTTTGATTATATATATGGGTTTAGAATGATATCGATTGAATATTACAGTATTCAATAAATAATTAAAATATTTACTAAGTAAAGAAAACAAATAAAGTATGTAGTTAGGTTAAAAAAAGTGTAAAATATTGCTGAGCTATGTCCATTCGTTTTGAAATATTGACCTGTAACAACCATAAAAATTGGCCAAGTACGAGAAAAAATCACGGTTCAAAATTACTATTGAAGCTCTCATATTCTGAATATTACTCTGCTATTGGTGAATTTTACAGCACATTTCATATCTTTTCATTTGACATATATTTTATAAGTTATTACTTAAGAAATTTTTACAAAACCAAATTTAAATTTTCAATTTTCTCGAAGAGTGCACTTTTTTATTATTAGCCAATATCATGTCTAACAAAAAGGTAAAATATGGCCTTGGCTTCATTTCTAAAAACACTGGTACCATGCGCGCAACACACTACTTTTATTTACTATCCTACTTAGATTAGAAATCGATGTGTTTTCATAAATATGTAAACTCCATTCCGCAAGTTTTTTTAATTTACTCATTTTTTTTTTTTTTTTTGGTCTTTGTGGTTTATTTACGGCTCACAGTAAATTAAAATTTAATTTTAAAATGTTTGTCTGTTATGCCTGTCCGGAATCCGAGAACAATTACCGTTCCTCTAAAACCACTTTATATTGCATTCAGAAATGTATTATGGAACTAATATTTGTAAACTAAAATATAACTAAGTAAAGATTATCTTGTACTAAATTTTTGTTTACATGTACCAAATAAAAAACAAAATCTGAGATGGTAATATTCAAGATGGTATATTTTTTTGTTGATTTGACGTGAAATGGCGCTATGAAAGAACTTAAAATTGTAAGAAAGAACTTAAAAATTCAGAACAGAACGTCATTCATAACAATGTACAGTGTACATATGATGTTACAGTGTATATATGATGTTCAAACCTTTCTTTCTTTCAAATGTTTTATCTGTTTTCTTTTTTTAATAAAGTTTTCCAAGAACAAATACAGATTTCACTTCCAATGGAAATGATCCTTTCGACTTTTAAAGGGTTGATGCGGATCTATTTTCGATTCGACACCACTTGGTCGGACCCATTACCTATTACTTATTTATTTTTTATTATACAGATTAATCGGCTTTAATTATAATTCAAAATATTTTAGGTAAAAAATTCGATAATATTGATCATCCCATATACTCAAATTATAATTATAATTCACCAGTGTTTGGGCAAAAGGGGTTAAGTTAAGGTTAAGTGTTGGAATGTGAAGTTTACAGAACGATTTTTCAAAGTTTTGAAAAATCATTTTAAATCCTGTCTAAGAATTTCTTTATTCATGAATCACTATATTATCTCATAAGAGGCTAAATATTATAACGAAATACAAATTTAAACAAAATATTACTTATTTATTTATTTTAAGTGCATTTAAGCCCTTTGTATCTTATATTTTTGTCTCTTATGGCCTTCTGATCATAACTCATTAGCCTTTTGTACTTAACAATAATCAACCTAATTCCTTTTTACCAAGGATATGAGAAATGGACCATGCCCTAAGGGTGTCAAAAAGTTTGGAAAAATCAAAAATATTTTATTATATTATATTATATTGATATTATAATTTTATATAAAAACGTGTTAACACTAAAAATACACAATCAATTACAAAAATGGTGAAAAACCAATCTGAAGGTACATTATTAGTTTAAAAATAAAACTCTTGATGAAGTTGTTGATCAATTTCTACATCAACTAAATCAGGGTCAATATCTTCATCATTATTACACCTAAGGTTTCTGTAAAAATCGTGGAAGTAGGGGGGGATTAGTTGTAAAAGATCTAGTAGATATTTTTTCTTTTCCTTGGATATTGGGACTGGCTCACTGTAGGTATTTTTCAACGTGAATGTGCTTGGCTGTCAGCCTCTTCTTTTAAATGAAACATAATCAAAGGGATCTTCTCTATTCAGGCTGTTTTTAAAACCAATACGTCCAAAGTAATTGTCATACCGAAACTATTGTACTAGAAGATAAAGAGTACAAGATTTAATAAATGCATAATTATCTTAGATCCAAATCTGTTGTTTTTCCATCAAAATTAATGCATGCTGCTTAAGAAGAACTAGGTAGCAGACATATGTTTGTGGATCAAATCCAAAGGGCGTAAAATTGGAATAACTAGATAGGCCCTTTTGATCTGCACACGTTCTGGTATAAAGGATGAAGCTTTTATCTAGTGTCACTTAACCCCTTTGGATCATTGCCAAATAGCAAATAAGACTTGTGCCGTTAAGATCAGCTTAATTACACCATTTAGTAAGCTGATTTCACTTAAGCCGATTGCACCATTAAAAACAGATGGGTTTTTTTGACAAGAAGCAATAAAAACCTCATTTTCATAAAAATGACACTTAAGCCCTTTTGCCCAAACACCAGTGAATTATAAGTAACTAACGGTTGTATTTGAAACTTTGAAAACTGATAAATTAAGGAAACATTCAAAAATGAATTTCTACTGATCATGAACTCAAAGCCAATCTTATTTTAGGTCATAAAACAATAAAAATAGACTGATTCAAATCAAATACTGATATTCAAGCAGCATTTCTACGAAAGAAGTGGACGTATAAAAGTGTTATTTTATGTTTGATAATATTTTTGCTATACTTTATAAAATTAATTAGTGATTTGGCGACAGGTAAAAGTCGGTGAAATAGACCGAGCGAGGATGGGAAGGTTGCGATGGACAGTGGTCGTTGGATGAAGACGTGTATGATACGGTTGGTTTTGTTGGAATCGAACCTTCTTGTTCACTTAACATATTATTGCTTTGGTAATATTCAAAGGTTCATACATAAGTATAGAAATTCCAATTATTGGATATTTTATTTACTAAAATTTCTCAAAGTAAAACAGATTGAATAAGGTTTAAATATATGTGTTGCTTCCTAGGAGATATATAGGATACTTTTATTAAGGTAGGAAATGAAATTTTTACCGTCGTATCATAACATAAAATGATTATAATATAATGAGATATATTATAAAATAAAGTATAATATACTAAAATGACCAGACTTTTTCTTGATCCTTTTCGATCTATGTAATGTGTTTTTATTTTTTTAGCCAATAAAAATTAGACAAACTTCGTTCCTTTCATCGGATACTTCTTCAGAATTTAACTTATGAAAAAGATATATTTACCGCAACATTTTTTTTAATTTAAATCATTCTCGTAAATAATTAAAGATAAAAATTATTTCTTGATCGCTATGTGTTTTTTTACTTTCACTTACCTATACATGAAATATATAGTAAGTGGAAGTATTGCGATCGTGAAAAATTTCGACTTCCGGTTTTCAACGGAAATACACGTTTTGGGGTCCCCTGAGTCCAATTAACCAAGTCCCGCGAAATGGTCTGTGTGTGTGTGTGTGTGTGTGTGTGTGTGTGTGTGTGTGTGTGTGTGTGTGTGAACAGACTAGCTCAAAAACTATAAACCGTGGGAACCTGAAATTGGGTATTTAGTGTAGGTATATGCCCGCGATGTGACAGCAAAAATTTCATCAAAATTGCTCAACGGGAGGGGGTACTTTATTTAATAACTTTTTACGTTTTTTTCGATTTTCTCAAAAACAGCTCTAACGATTTTGATTAAACTGAGTATTTGATCTATTTATATGCCCGAAATATGCCTGTAAGAATTTCATCAAAATTGATTAACCGGAGGGGGGACTTTACTTAATAAATTTTGTATCATTTTCACGTGTTTTTTTTATTTACTCAAAAACGGTTTTAACGATTTTGATCAAACTTGGTATTTGATGTATTTATATGCCCGAGATGTGACTGTAAAAATTTCATCAAAATTGATTTACCGGAGGGGGGACTTTACTTAATAAATTTTGTATCATTTTCACGTGTTTTTTTTATTTACTCAAAAACGGTTTTAACGATTTTGATCAAACTTGGTATTTGATGTATTTATATGCCCGAGATATGATTGTAAAAATTTCATCAAAATTGATCTACGGGAGGGGGGACTTTACTTAATAAATTTTGTATCATTTTCACGTGTTTTTTGTATTTTCTCAAAAACGGCTCTAACGATTTTGATTAAACTGAGTATTTCATCTATTTATATGCCCGAGATATGACTGTAAAAATTTCATCAAAATTGATTAACCGGAGGGGGGACTTTACTTAATAAATTTTGTAACATTTTCACGTGTTTTTTTTATTTACTCTAAATCGGCTTTAACGATTTTGATCAAACTTGGTATTTGATGTATTTATATGCCCGAGATATGACTGTAAAAATTTCATCAAAATTGATTAACCGGAGGGGGGACTTTACTTGATAAATTTTGTAACATTTTCACGTGTTTTTTTGATTTTCTCAAAAACGGCTTTCACGATTGTGACCAAACTGGGTATTTGATGTATATATATGCCAAATATGTGATAGCCAACATTTCATCAAAATTGATCAACCGAAGGGGGGACTTTACTTAATAAATTTTGTATCATTTTCACGGGGTTTTTTATTTACACAAAAACGGCTTTAACGATTAATAAAAATAAGATATGAATGTAGAAAAATGTGTGATTTTGGGAAATGATATCTAACAAAACACGTCAATTTCTTATCTAAGTAAGTTGGTAAGTGAAAGTTGTGTGTTGCGCGCACGCACCAGATTTTTATTATTTCAGGTTGTTTATACATCCAACATCTATTCAATTATCCTTTTTATAAATAGGACAATTGAATAGATGTTGGATGTATAAATAACCTGGAATAATAAAAACACATAGTAATAAAAAATAGAACATCCAAAAAGATTTGAAGGAGAAGAAAGAACAGCAGAGGAAAATTATATTTGTTGGTATTTTTTACTAAATCTGTTTAGGCTTTTTACTGTCATCATGCTGGTTACCACAGTATCTAGATTATTGAACCATTTTTGTTTATAAGCTTCCTCTAATAGTATAACTGAACTAAACTAGGGAAACTTCCGCCTGTTTTTAATAGCTATTTTGAGATATGTAAATGAAAAACTTTTCGAAAATGGCCAAAAAAAAGTACCTAATGAATTGAAAAATATTGAAATAGAGTATTTTCTTTTTGTATTAGACACCTCATATTTGATTAATCTATTATTTCTTTAATCCTGGAATATCAAAAGTTGGGTTCAATATAGGTAATTATACAACATCTAAGATTCCTCCACACTTAAATAGAACAATTTCTCCGGACGTAAGCTAATGGAATGTTATCAGCACATTCACTTAGACTTCTATCTGAATAGAAACCCATACGATCCACTTTCCAAATTGATTTTAATCATGCCTCTATCTGTGTACAGTTACAACATTGCAATTACCTAATTAAAAGGGTAATAGCAACGTTACCATAGGTTGCTGAAGTAACGGTGTGCAAAATGAAAATATATTAACAGCAGGTAATGATAAAGTCAATTAATGGACTATAGAAGTTAACAGTACGAGATTCCAGATTTACCATACTCTGGACTATAAATAGAAAATAAACATTAGAGAGCTTAATGGAGGAGCCATGAAACCTACATTTTTCAAAATCTATTATTCATATATTTAAATACCTCTCAAGCAAGAACTCTTGCTGACATAGCTAATGATTTAAATGAAATCGAGAAAAAAAACTTATTGAGTCTCCTTTTCAAGTAACACCATGCTCCTGGTTCAAGGTGCTAACTGAAAAACCCAAGATGGAGAATAGTTACGCCAAGCGATGGATGGATTTAAATGAATAAACCTTTTGTAATTATACATATTTAAACTTGAATAAGCCTTCAGATATCTCCTTACCATAGGATGAATTAACGAAAATTTGAGACTTGACTTCAACATATACAAGTTCTAACTTACGACGATAAAAGTACGAATAAATGCATAGAAGTATAAACGAACAGTATACAATGAGTGTGTGTGTGTGTGTCTGTGTGTGTTTAAATGGATAATGGCCAAAAGAATATAGATAATGGCGTGTTTTCATAAATATGTAAACTGCATTCAACAACTTCACTCATTTTTCCACATTTATTTATTTATTTTTGTTTGTCTCAATGAGTTATAGAGTATTATAATTTGTATTGCAAAACTTGAAAGTTCAAGTACTTTTCGATTCCTTACTTTTTTTTTTTTAAGGAGCCTAAAACAGTAGATTTTTTTCTACTGACTGCTTTTTTTTTACTGCGAGTTGCTTTTTGTATATATATTGCGGTGTATTTAGGGCTCATAGTAAATTAAAACTTAATTTTAAAATGTTTGTCTCTTATGCCTTTCCGGAATCCGAGAGCGATTACTGGTCCTCTAAATCCACTTTATATTGCATTCAGAATTGTAATATGAAAGTAAAGTTTGTAAACTAATATATAATTAAAAATAATCTTAAAGACGTCATTAAAGATTATCTTGTACCATATTTTTTTTCGCACCATAAACTGCTTTAAATAATTTGAGAATCACGTATTTGCTCTCTAAAGAACACAATTTTTTTTCTTTTTTAAATAAAATTTTTATTTATGATAATACGGAAATACAGGTATAATAATCCATAGCGTCTAATTTTATAATTCTCTATTTAGTTATTGAAAACTTCATTTCGTCACCATGGAAACAAATAATGTCCATTATGTTCCAAAACATGTTGACAACACTTTCCCATGACCTGATTGTTTGTTTTAACGTCACTTTATGCCACTAAGGCTGATCGGACGATGCTACAGTGGGAATCCTAAATTTTGCCTATCCAGGCATAATTAGGATCCATTTTACCGAGGGACGGCATAGACAAGGATTTTCTAGGAGGAGTTTCTATGCTAACCACTACACTACATGTGACCCCATGACCTGAACGCTTCTACGTATAAAAATGGCCTGTCATTAAAGGTGTACTGCGCATGAGTCGGTTTTATAAGTTGTCGGAAATGATTTTTTTCTCCTGTAGATGTATATTCGATTTTATTCATATTTCTTCAGTATCCACATATTTCTAGTTTTACTTACCAATATACGATATATATTGTGTACATAATATACATATACAAGCTTTCCCTTACTACTATACTACTAACTATTTAGTAAAGGAAAGCTGTTCATTAGTGAAAAATTTCGACTTCCGGTTTTCAACGGAAATACACTGTTTGGGGTCCCCTAGTTCCATATAACCAAGTCGTTTTGTGGGTCCCTGTGTGTTTGTGTAACAGACTAGCTCCGAATCGGTAGGTCATACGGAAGTGAAATCAACAACTTCCAAATTGAGTTCTAGGTTTCACTTTATTCCATAAATGTTATTACATTGTGACGATGTTCTAAAAAAAGGCTCCAACAATTCAATATGAGACTCCAGAATTCTTTAATATCAGCTCTATCAACGATCTGATAGGGCTAAAAATTAATAAGTAAAATCAGTTGTGAATAGACGCGCACTTAATCAAATTAGTTTTTACTTTAAGGCGATAATGATTTTTCCGGTTTTAATGTTAAAACAGGAAGTACTTGATTTTGATAATCTTTAATTGTTGTATTAAGGATTTTTCTTGGTCCATACATAAACATACAGGATCTTTGTACTTGTACTTGGAAACCGAAAGTAAACACGAGAATTAAAAAAAAGTTTTTGGCTATGAATAAGGCAAAATTAGTTATTTATGAATTGCGGCAAGTTTTTAAAATGCCTTTGTGGATCAAAAAAATGTTTCTATTGGAGGAATCCAGCAAGTCGCGAAATCACCAGTAAGAGTGGCAAGCCAATCATTGACCGATATTTTTGATAAAAACCAGAAACGCAATATTGGGAAATGGGAACCAATAGAATTGACAGATAGATCTGAGAAGTACGTAACCCACTGCCATTCTGGGCAGATTTTGCCTCCCTTGAACGCGATAAACATTTTTTTTTCCGTATAATGCTTGATGGCCATGGCATGGTTATTTTATTGTATGCCGAAAATTTCAAACGTTATTAATCCCTGAAACACATGGTATTTTCTCTTTTTTGGTATAACATTGCTCAATCCACTCTGAATACTATTATCACACTTATTTTTGCAAATAATTTGATAAAGATGGGTTTTTTCCACTACTCTTAAAATGTGGAAAAATCTGTTATCTGTGAGATAATTAAATGGCGTTTACACATTTAACAAAACGCTTCGATTTCTACCTTAAATAGGTAGGTAAGTACCTAACAGTTGTGTGTTGCGCACGGATTTTTTACTTCATTATCCTTTCTTATTACTTATTATACTTACTGCATTAATTACATTGATTTTATACTTATCACATTGATTTTATTATAAAATCGTAATAATTCTATAAATTATCAACATCAAAAATATAAGGCGATTCTTTAAATATTCAGCTGGAAAAAAGGTAAGGTAATTCTGTCAAGATAGGTACTAATGGTGAAATAAAAGAAAGTTCGTTACTTTCCTAAGTACTAAAGATTTTCTTTGGTGGAATGTAGTTTTAGAGAGTTTAAAAATTATCGGCAAAAATCCAGTGTCTTCTTAAGGAATGGCGCGACAAGCAGTTGACTCAGGAAGAAGTCAACTTTTCTAACGACAAGGAAAAGTCGTTTTTGTTCCTGTTTGTTATAAGAAATCCGAAGTGTTCATACCTTCTAACTTTAATCTACTACATCCCTCCATTTCAATGAAGTGCTTCATTGTCACACTTATGTGTCTGATCGTGAGCAAAATAATTTGTAAGAGCACTTTACTTTTGCACTTATTCCAATAAATAAACAATTCTTTGAAATGGTTCATATAAGGTGTTTATTCACTTTCAGCTTGGGAACTTGAACTAATGCGTAAATCAGACTTAAAAACACTTTGTTACAGTTTCAGGATATACAAAAATCAACTATACTGCCAAAAAGAATATAGCTCGAGGTTTAAAATAGATTAACCTAGCAAATTTTTAGTGCACTCACCTTAAATGTTTGTGGTATTAAAATAATATGGAAAATCCAATTCAAACTATACTATTCCTTATTTAAGGAACGTTTCCTTGAATGTATCAGATATTTGTGACATGTGATTATAAAACAACTGTAGAGGGAAGCTTAAAGGAGGCTGTTTACTTCTAGATATAAATATATGTAATGGGACCAAAAATCTTTTAGATTAATTTATGTTTACCTTTATAGTCTTCGGACATGTTTTGAATGGTATCAGACGAATTTAAACTTCTCAACAGTACTTGATTCTCATATTCTGTGTCAATCTGTTGTCAAATGAATTTCTTTATTTAATGTCTGTATAATATAACTGATGTGTTTTGTGACATATCGTTTAATAAAACTTGTTATGGTCTGGAAGAAAATCAATGAACAAGTAGAAATAACTTTATTACAAGTAAAAAAAAAAAGACAGAGAATACATACATGTATATATTAACAATTATTGTCAGCAATAATAAATCACAAGGATTTGGCAACTACATCGGGAAACTAATACTAAAGACTTACAAACTATAAAATACAGGTAGACTGGACTTAACATTACAAGAGTACAATAAATTACAATGGCTTTTGTTTGGCCCCGGGGAGCCTGCCGGGTTCTCGTCGACTAGAGCCCGCTCGCTGTAGCTGTTCGGGCACTGGCATATAAATAACTGTTGCAATGCCTTAATTAAAATGTTATTGCCTGTCATTGCTATTGTTCAGCATACTAGGGAAGCTTAACATAAAGATATTTTAATATCGTTAAAAATAGTTCCGAATATGAAATCGCATGTGGTCATCAATGAAATAATTTAACGATGATTTGAGAATTCGATGCTGATCACAAAATGTAGACGAGCTTTCCGTAGTATGGTAGATATTTGGTGCGAAAGTTGCAGGTCAACGAAAGCTTCTACAAGGCCACACTGTGTCCTCTGAGGAAGGCATCGATTTGGCCGTTTGCGAGTGCCGTTCTCTCGCCATCAGGAGTCACGAAGTAGAAGGGCTGATAGGGCTTTGGAGAAGGGGAGAATCTCTGTGGCTCCTGCTGTAGGAGAGTGGCAGGGACACGCTTGCCTTGCTCTTGCTGCCTCCTTTGCTGATGGGCGAAGAGCTGCTGAGACTGTTGGATAAGGGCTGCTTGCTGAGATTGGAAGAGAGCTTGCTGGCTTTGGTAGGGGTTCGGTCTGGGCTGTTGAGCCGGAGCTGGTCTGTAGATTGGCTGTTGGTGTGGGGCCACAAACGGTTGTAGACGACCTCTCAAGTTGAAGTCACCTCCAGATTGTGGCAGCTGCTGGTATACCACTGTGTTGTATTGGCCAGAGTTGGGATCGAAGATGAGCTCAGAAGTGTAGATAGGCTCGGAGGTACCGGAAGGCTTGGCAGGCCTGGGAGCTGGAGTGGAGACTACATTGTGCTCAAGCTGGAAGCTCTTCAGCTCATCGTCGAGGTTGATGGACTGTGGAATGGGTGAAGGCCTTGGTTTGGGTGTGGGAGTGGCTGTGAACTGCGGGCGGTAGGTGGTGGCTGGGGGATGGGCTTGAGCAAGTTGTGGTCGGGGTGTGATGGAGACGGACTGCCTGGCAGGGGTTGGTGTGAGAAGTTTGGGCCTGGGAGTAGGATTCCTGAACACCTGTTGCTGTGCGTGCTCCTCCAGCTGAGAGTAGGAGGGGACCGAGAAACCAGAGACATGCGCGGGCTGTTGGTTTAATTGTGGCTGAGGTGTGGGTCGCTGAATGGTGACGGGCCTGGTTGTGGTGGGAATAGGCCTTGCTCTAGGAATGTTTTCCTCTTCCTCATCCATATTGTACTCCTGTTGGAAAAGGGTGGTCGGGTTTCCCTGCTTGATTGGTCTTAGTGGTTTGATTGGCCTCTTGGGTATGTTGGGCAAACCTTTTGGAATATTTTCTTCTCCAGATTCGGCTTCTGGTTGTTCTTCTTCATCTTGAACTGCGTTAGGGTCACAAGGGTTTCCGGATACATAAGTGAACTCTCTTTTGTTACCGTCCGGGTCGATGTAACCATACTTGCCTCTAACTACACAATCAGTTCCTCTGGTCTCCTCCTTGAAGCTACCGTCGGCTGCTTCGTATCCGAATGTGAAAGAACCATCATCGTTTAGTTTGTTATAGTTTCTGAGGGTTTGTACGGGAGGGGCCCTTGGTGCGACTGGTTTGGGTTTCGATTGATATCTCTGCTGTCCATTGGGTCTTCCGTAGGCATCTTGTCTGGAGATTAATATTGGACCGTTGTCTTCTTCTTGTTGTGCATAGTATTCAACCTGCTGTTGCTCTTCGGCTTCTTCCTGCGCCGCAACTGGTCTGACCCTCAGTCTCCTGGCCTCAATGGAGAAAACCGCAAGGGCCCCAAACTGAAAAGAATGCGACAAGAATTAATTATTTTGTTTTTCATTGGCTTTAAAATATATTTAATTTTTATTATTTAGAAAGTATATTGATATATAATTTGACTCTTAACCACATATTTCTCTTTACCAAGATTAAAATAAAAAATGTTCATATTAGAACATAGACAATTTATGGCTCAAAAACATTTGGAATATGCTACTAAAAAGTATTAATCATAATAATTTTCATGACAAGTTTGGATAAAATAAATAAGGTGAAATGAAAATGTGTGAGCAGTTCGATTCACCGACGAAGGTCCGCTGACCACTGTCAGAGATTGTCATTCATTTGTGATCAGAAATGGAAGAAGTTTTCATTGTGAATCCGATTAGCTATTCGATTCACAAGAAGATATGAGTGAAATACTCCATTCCATTGCCAGGGACAAAAAGACGCGATAGATTGAAAATTCAAATAGACAAATAAAAGTAGAAAACTACTAAACTCTTAACTTTCATTAATCTCATTATGCCATATAAATAGGCGTTGCGTAGCATTGTTTACTTTATTAATAGTAGCGACCTATATTTGAAAAAGTGAAAAAAAGAAAATCGCTGCGGAGTACCATTTCTATGCACATTAATTCTAAAGAATTTTGTATGAAACTGAAGTTAATTATACTTATATAAATATCGCCTATGATTAATTTATAAATGTATGTTAATTTTGAATCATAGACTCTGAAGAAGAAACATCAAGGTAGGAATAAGCAATCTATAAAGAAATTTCTTAGAGAGATTGATGCCAATTAGGTGTCAAGGTATTCGGAAGAGGTGTCAGTTTTGAACCAAAATAATAACATATATTTTGTAAAATTATTTCAATTTGCGTTTTGCTTAGAGTATTAAATGTTCCCATCTGATAACTCAACTCAAATTAAGACCAATACCTTGGCACAGTTAAAAGGTTACTACTTCCCATCCATAGAAAAAGTAATGGATGTTGATGCCATTGTAAGATGATCTGAGTCTCATTAGAAACCTAAACATGCAAAATGTCAAGGAACATCATTAAAATTTTTTTTAAACTTAATTTATTATTATTAAAATAATTTATTGGTATTAAAAGATGTAGGCAATGATACGGGACTGTTATGGAGTTATGTTACTATAATGTTCCGGTACGTGATTGTCGTGATTGCGGCTACATGAGTAGTTCCCTTAGGCTTCCAAATGACTTCCTAGACTTACTCATGTAGTTGCAACTCTAATAACCTAAGAATTTTTTTCTACGAGTCATGCACAATCTTGAGAGATTTTTTTTCTCTCCAAAAAAGGTAAATTCTCTTGTAAAAGTCTTCTTTTTGTTCTCGTAGTTAAGATATACTCATTTTCGCCAGGAAATTTTTAAGATGTATTATTGACAGATATCTTTATTATTTATCATAGTGGTTTCATGTGAAGGTTATTAATAAAAAAAAGTGCATCGTTACCTACAATCTATTTAATTATTCATACAATCTATTTAATTATTCATATTCAATTAAACCTACAATCTATTTAAATAATTTAAATAAAATAAATAATAAATTGTATATTGTTATTTTTACAATTGGCTAACATTTTATTTTACTTGGTTGACTTTTATTTTAATTTTCGGATTATTATTTTAAAATACGTCTGGATTATTCATTTGATGATGAGATGAAATCAAATATTAATCTATTAAAATAAAGATGAAATTCTGTTTGTTTGATTGTTCTTTATAGAAATCCATACCTTTTGTCCTAAATTCTCCAAATTTCGCTCAGTGGTTCTTTCCTACCAGGAGCGAACACCTGTCCATATTAAAATTTCATAACTTCAGCCAATCTCTGGGTATAAACATCCCTAATCCTTTATTGTTTATTACATCCCTAATCCTTTATTCTTATAAAAATCGTTATGATTTCGCTTTCAATTGGTTTTTTACAAAATCGATAGTTTGAGTCGAAAAAAGTCTCATTTTATAGATTTTGAAGATAGAAAAATGAAATTCCCCGGGCGAAACCGGGATATACATCTAGTATGATATATTGGACAAACAAGTACGTGTCAGTTAAAGGAATTATATCAATTTTTTTAACTCATTTAAATATAGTAAATTCACTTTCACTTATTTAATAGGCTGTTTAAAATGTCAAGGTCCGTAGTTTGTTATGTTAGATTTGACAGAAAGATCCGCTTTTAAATTGATGGTCATTTCTCACCGAACGCATATCAACTAAATTTGTTAACAGCTTAATCGCTAGAATAATTGTCATACCCATTGAATCCCGCCATTTCTCACTCCTCTCCGTTTTTAATTCAAAAGCTTTAAAAATTATGTTTGAATGACATTTTTTTCTAATTAGAATATTATGTTCTAATTAAGGGTTTAAGGACAGACTTAAAAAGAAAAAGAAGTTGTTTTTGGTGCATTTAAAAGAAAAAAATATTAAAACACTTCAATTAATTCTAGAAAGCCAAAATCATACTATTTGACAAAAACTGTAGGACATTAGTGATTGCTAATAGAATTTTAGAATTCATACTTTAGGCAGAGGTATACCAAGCGAGTAAAGATGACTAATTTCAATTGATTTAAATAAATTTTATTAATTGAATTTTAGAACTTTTAGGCCAATATGTGTGAAAGTTCCTAAGTTTTTTCTAAGAAAGGCTAATGTGGGGGGGGGGGGGGGGGTTGGGGGATCATAAATTTATTTGATTAATCGATTTGTCATCATTTTCGATTTAATTACGTGATAACCAAGATGATAAGCTTGACTTGAAACTTGATAACAAAGAATAATAGTATAAGCTCACCATGTACCTCGATTTTTTTTGTTCCTCTTTTGTCTTGTTTGTTTTACTCCTTGCCTTAGAATCACATTATCACACCCAATATTTCCAAAGACAGTGGCTTCCCTCAAGAACGGTTTTTCCCAAAGGCCTATTCACATGAGGGCTTTCTCATGGAGTGTTGACAATTAGTGCAAATATATTCGTGTCGACAGAGCTCCCTTGTCCAGAGCGGTTCCCATACACATGGACTTCGTCCATCGTTTCCCCTCTTTCGAAACGTCGTCATCTCTCTTGTGATATCTCTCGAATAATCTCATGAGAAGTTCCAAGTATAATAACAACGAATGGAAATATTTTATTATATAATTCGATATCACAGCAGTTAGTAAGCTTGATGAACAATTTACTTAATAATAAGGTGAGTGTTTCGATCTGTGTTATATGTAGTGCAAAATTCATTTTCAGTCGAGCATTAAAACTAGCTTTAATGATTTTTAATCGTTGAACATAATTCTTTTCAGCAGTATGAATTATCGGTATTAAGTGCGACCAGTATGTAATAGAATGTAATAAAAGCACATAATGAGAAATTGACTAATGAACGTCCTAAAAATGCATTTACATTTATATAAAATTCCATTGAATAACTTCTTAATCGTATTGCCCTGACTGAGTTGTAAGTAATAATAATAGTGATAACACTAAGGTAGAAAGTATATTCATATGAAGGTCGATTAGGCGAAAAAAGAAGAAAAAAAAACTTTTTAATTTTTTATGTAATATGCAGAAAATTATGTACGTTGTATTTATTTATTTTTGAAATGTCTTCGGATGATATTCAGCTTATCAACCCGCAATAAATAATTTAATATTTACTAAGCTAGTCGAAAAGACTCTAAGCGAGCAACGTATTAGATAAAGATCATCGGTCCAAGGTATTCAATGAGGTTCAAATTTGTTGAACTTTTTGGCTTAACTGTAAACGTTACTCTATCTAGAAAAATGTTTTAATTTAATATTAGAAAACAATTTAATGTTTTTATAGAACTGTAATCTTCTTTTCTTAGTCGCTAGCTACTAAGACTAAAAAAAACTCAGACTGTCGTCATAGATTTCGTATATCGAAATAGTGATTTCAACTGTCAAAATTATTATTTATTAAAATAAATTTATTATAATAAAAACTATTATTTAGTAAACACGAATTCCTAGCCGCAGTAGTATTTTGCAATTCTTATCCGGTTCATGTAGATTATAAATAAATTAATATAATTTCATTAGTTTATATTATTCCCTTCCTTGATCAGAAGAATGGGACTGGAAATTTTAGATTTTAATCCAATCTGTCTCTACTGGAATCTATTTAAACAGTCTATTTTTAAATAAATATTGTTTTTATAGATTAGGACTTTTGAATACAAATTATGACGTCAGTAGCAATTTCTTATAATTTATTTTTAATTCAAACGAACGATAAATGATGATGAAATTTTAAATAAGTCAGCATTAGAAAACCCAACTATGTACCATGAATAATTTATATAATTACTTAGTTTAATTAAGGTCTTGAATGAATAGCAATCGTGACGTTCGCTGGATAGCGGTACCGATGTTTAGGATTCATGGTCGCTTTTCGGTGAACTGCCGATAAGAATTAAGGAAGGCATAGCGATCCTTTCGCCCCGGGCCTTGAAGAAAGTTTGGCAGCGGATATAGAAAACAGTGAAACTAATTCCATCTTAATGATTTACGATGTTATCAACAGCGCACGTTATTCAACCAGAAAAGTTGTTTCGATCGCTAGCAAAATATAATTGGAAAGTTTCTGGTCGTATGTGAAACTAGATTTAGTTTAGTTTAGTGAAACTGGAAGTTAGCCTAGTAAGAATGTAAATAAGGGAAACAGAATTTCTAACCTGTTTAATTTTCCTTTTTTTCAATTGTGTGTCGGTTATTATTAACATGGCTTGAAGAATATCTTTTAATTCTGGTAGGTACAGTAATAAATATATTTCTTATTTTATTTGTTTATTTTCACTTTATCTATGTATTTCTTTTTTTTTTTTTTTTTTTTTTTACTAATACCATTAAATGACTTTATTTCTGAACTTACCGATTTGACTTAAGGAATTATAATGGTGTTAATTAACTAAATAAGTAGGACAGAAGCAAAATTACTAATAGAGTCCATATCATGTTTGTAGTAACGGATGTTCACACAAATAAAAATGAATGCGAATTACAAATGCATTCTAAAATTATTTTTGACATGTGAAAAAACAACTCTTGTTAAAATTGTCTCAGCTTTCTCCTGCCAAACACTAGAAAACGCTTAGTAAATCTTTTGTCTGTGCCAAGTTAAGGCAACTAATGTTTATTCTCGAGAAGATGCTCCGTGAATGTAATCTTGAAGCAGATCTCAAAGGCAAGGTGTTCGTGCAGAATTTAGCAATCAGTTGAAATGCATTCCATTTCATGTACAGAAAAGCAGTATATCATATTTTCCTAATTAAGTGTAACCGGGGATTCAATCCTTCTCTACGGTACTCTTCAGACGGTTATTTCACGATTTCAAATGAAAATACGAAGGCTAATTATAAATATTTTTCTTTATAGATACAATATTTGTTAATTAGGATTTAATTTACATATTAAAGAAAATAAATTGCCCGGCCGAGTGCTGTCATAACATTGTTTTTACTCTATGCTACTTTTTTTCTCTTTCATTTGAAAATTAAAATTAATCATTTTCTTTCAGTTTTTGTTTTCCAAAGAAAACTAATTTAGTTCTCAATTCAAATCATTTCATTCAACAGCCGAAATTAATATCTATTGATGTATGAGTAAGGAACCGTCATTTTCATACTCTTTATTTTCTTTTAGCATTTTTTATTATAATAGTATCTTTTTGAACATGGTGAAAACTCGATGGTGCATTTATTTAGCCGGTGAAATTTTTTTTCTACTAGGAAACTTGGGGCTATTTAAAAAGTATATTTTACGATGAAATGTTTTTTTGCTCAAATCGTAGAAACTTTCAGCATCAAATTAACTACTTGGAATCAACAATTTTCATCCCAAACAGACGAGACAGACGCAATAATCTTAGACCTTTATCGAGATAAACAGATCAAACAAGTCCCCCCCCCCCCAAACCCTGTTCATTTCTCTTCCCGTTCCCTAGATTTCTCTCACTCTCATCGAATAATTTATTTCTACCGTAGGTCTCTTTAGATCTGCAAGGTGTCACCTTAATTGATACAGCAGGAGCATGTCATGTCTTTCGGAAAGAAATTGCAAGGAGTGACTTGACAGTGATTTGATGGAAATTTGTACTGGCCTGAGAAACCATCTTTCCCAATATGGGCCAATGGAAAGTATGGAAGGGAAGACTTGATTGTATGCTGCCGGCGTTTTGGTCTTCTAAGCCAATGATTGTAATGATTGTTTTGTTTGTCACTCCTGCATTCTTGTATGCAAACATGTTTGCTCCCCAATTAGGAAGTTATTACTTTACCTCAAAAATAGTGATAAAGTGTTATTGTTTACTCATTGAGAATCTACTATTTAAATCATTATGTCCGTTAGACATATTTTGACGCCCTATCAAGCCCACGATTTCTCTGTCATCCGACGATCGATTCCGTTTTGACGTACCATCTACGTAGGCCCAAGGCGACCTCCTACACGACACGACTTTCAAGGTACTGTTCGAAAGTTCAGTGTGGGAGTCTATTCTTGTAAGGATCGGTCCCTATCTCACGTAGCATGGATTAATGTTAGCGCTCCAGCATTGGTGATTTCAGAATACTAATATTATCATAAATCGTTTCTATATTGGATATTAAAAAAAAATATTATTTTTTTTTTAGTTTTAGGCTTTAATAAATAGGAGAAATAAGAGGAAGTCATTCATCGCAAGGTCTTGCTCCTATATTTGGCATGTCTAATTTTTTTTTTTCAATAAATAAAAGAACTTTTCAGCTTCAGTTACTCATGGACATTTTACACAAAGTAATCATTTTTTACTCTTGTCATCATGCATAAATATAATACACCTTATTTTCTATTCGTTTTAATTATGAATTTATGTTAACACCACACTTTATTCGGTACACCGAAAATTGGGGAAAACAGATAGATCCGGATAAAATTATAAAAACCGTTAAAAAGGGGGGCAGGTTCTTATTATAATATAATATAACATTATAAGTTATATTAATTCAATCTTGTGGAGAAAAGAAATATGGATAAGAAATTTGTACAATCACAAAAAAAGCAGAGAGCTGATTGCTCTCCATGGAAATTGATTTCACCAGGAGAAGCAGCAGTATATCTAGAATGAACTTGAGGTAGAATTGGTGTTCAGGAAACTATACTTTACCAGATCGAAAATAAATGGTCAAAGGGGTAAGTTCACATCATGCTAGAGGGTAAACATTGCTAGCCAAAGAAAATGGAAAGTCATGGGCCAACAAAAAGATAGAACCTTGGAAAGATAAAAAACAAAACAATGAATAGATGAAGTGCAGGTCAGCATGACATCAGAGAACCGCGGAGATAGTTATTGTAGAAAATATTGGCTATTGGTTATTAGGGGTATGATTCCATAAGTTATATCTAGCCCCAGAATAAGATGAAATTGTTTTCGCTCAATAATTTGGTTGAATATATACATAATATTTCCTTTTTACCAAAGCCTATTTTGAAAAATCGCTTTGAGCACTCTGTTCGTCTGCATGAATGTCATAAGGTTAAAAAATCTAAATCATATTGGATATAATGAGATTATTATGTGTTTTTTAATCCGCTCAGATTCCCTTTAGCATTATAAACAGTTTTTTTTGTGGATAAGTTCACTATAATATGGGATTTGGCCCGTAGTACAATGATTGACATTCTCGTGAAATACAGGAGTCTAGAAGGGCCTTTTTGGAAACTATGTGGTTACACCGGCTTAATGAGGTACGCTGTTGAAGGAGGTCAGTCGTGCATCGTGAGCAAAGCTGTTGTAACCTCGCATCCGCTTCGTTGTCTCGGTTCTTATTGCGATTAATTACCATAATAAATAGCATTAATTAAATATTTTTTCATTGTTAACATTAAATTTGTATTCCATAAAAGTACTGTTTACTAATTTTACAATTTCTTTTTACAAAAAATTTACTATACATTTTTACGCCAATAAAGTGCTGTGCACAGTACTTCCTTACTAAGTTCTGAACTCAATAGTGGTACAGGCTTGTTTTTCTCTATAAAAACTGATGATTAGTATATTTTAATTAGTTCGGTGTTCGGTAATTAGGGTAATTCAATTAGATATCTTATATTCTTAATTTCTCCTCTACATTTATCTCACAAAAGCAATTTTATCATGTCACTCCGTTATTATTTATTACTAAAGAAGTGCAAATTAGTAATTTTAGATTCGTACCACCTTAGAACATTACATTTCCGATTTCGATTTGCACAATGTTATCGAGTGTCCAATGAAGAATATATGTAGGCAGCATTCTTATACAATATTTCGGATGATGATGTCAAAATCATGTAGACGGATGTTTTAAAGTAATTTTTGACAGTATAATTGTAAAATATCCGCTTGAAAGTAAAATATATTTGAAAACAATACATTTATTTGATCTATAGGTGTGTAATGGCCAACTGTTATCTTTAAGATATGATGATTGACTATCAGGATTTTCAGTCAAATTATCTTTATTTTTGAGCCTATGTGTCGCTCCAAACTTGTGGATCTTCGTCAAGGCTAATTAATCTCATCTTCTAGCATAGATACTTTACATGTTGCTCATATACGAGTATTACGAGTATCGAAAGATAGGCTCCCAAAATAAAGAAAATTTGATTTAAAATCCTGATAATCAATCATCCTATTCAATCTATAGAATTGCCCTCGAAACGAAATTGACTCATCTATGCGTGTGTTGATTCTTTCTTAGGTATATAGCCTTATATTTGATTATTCCCGGTAGAGAGGGTGGAAATCGTCAATTAAATGCTTATAAACCCGTACTATTTTTTATTTTTTACTACCAAGCGCTTGTGAGTTTTTATATCCTTATACATGTATATTATTTATGAGAGCAAGAGTGTTACATTCACCGGATTATATGCCATTCAAGGGCGAACAAGGCCGTTCGTTGCAACAGATTGAAAGTTGACGATGACGAAGTTTCCTTAGGAAAATGTCGACTGCATAAGTTTGCTAATAGATAGTTAATCAGGTATTGACAGAATTGGTATTCGCCGCATTCCAAAAGGCGAGCATTGGGAAATATATTTCGGTCGGGTCTGCTTCAAGTGATTTCGGAATAGGGAAAGGTCACCTAATGTTTTATCTAATCTCTACAAGTATCTCACACGATTCCCAAACTGTAGGTCATTAGAAATGAGAAATAAGAACAAAAAGAATAATAAGAAAATTTCACATCAATGATATATGGGTTAGCGGCAAATCCATGAACGACATCGAAACAATCAACTTTCAGTCCTGACTATAATTGGGGAACACAATTTCATATAAATTTTTAATAAAAACTATCAAAGGAATAAAATATTTTTACTTAATTTAAAAATGGAATTTTTAATACTTTGTGCTCCTAATTCAACGACTGAATTTATGGATTTGGAGTATTTTATGTATACCTAATGGAAGTTTTACAAAATTGTCAATTTAAGGAAAATAATTAATGGTTAATGATTGAAGCGTGGAAATGCATAAGGTTATAAGTGCCTCAGGAAATTTTTAGAGAAAAAATAGTGAATTATACCCTCTATGGTGAACTACGTTCAGTGCTTACACCCATGCCATCTTTCATACGTTCAATGAACTCTTTTCTAACAACAAAACATTACTTATACCCATTTCTGAAGAATGGCTTTGGCAAATATAACAATTTGGCAAAAAAAAAAATTGTTTTATTTTTTTGGCACTTAGACCCTTATGCATTTCCACGCTTCAATTAATATAGTAATGTCATTAAATTAACATTATATTTTTATTACATTTTTTATACATTGCCATAGATATATTATTTTTTTTTATGAAGGGTTGTTTGATCTATCGAGATCGAATTGAAATTAGTGAGGGTCATGCATAATTAATTTATATAAAACCGATACAGGTTGGGTAACAGATTAGTTTTTTTTTTTTTTCTATCTACTACAACTTTCGCGATTCGTGACCGTGTTAAAATATAAAAACGTTTCATAATTGATCAATTCGGTGGCGAGGACAGCAACTATCACCGTTTGCTAAGTGACTTGTTGAAACAATTATATCACTACAACTGTTGGTCGAATAATGTATGCTCATAACAACTTTCAAACATCAAGACCCGAGGAAAAGTAGGATAAAAATAAAGAGGAAAAAACAAATAATTTGTTTTTTTCTCTTCAATACACAAATATGATAACACTAAACGTTTTCAAAGGATATTATATTCATTGATTGATCTTTCAGATCACTTGTGCTAAATAAGAATATATTAATTTCTATCGGGGCTGTAGTTCTCCTAATAAACCATTGATCAGAATGAATAAGGAAAGGAGTCAAAGAAGTACCATCCTGACCTACAGAACGGAGTAACAGTCAAGGTCTCTAATGAAGATCGGGGTCAAGCCACGCAGTTACGTGATCATCTCCCCCAGCCTAGCTAGAGATGGATGGTAAATGCTATGCATCACATTTCAAGTCAACGATAAATCAATACTCAACATCAAATTATTCATCAGAACCTCTACTCTTAAATATTCAACGCAGCGTTTCCTGTATATATCGTGCGTGTGAACTTTTCCTACATCCTGTTGCCAAAAGGAATCGTGTTATTTAAGTTCTGATTTTAAAAAATACATCGTATGAATAACGTCCGCACACACTTGAGTATTACGTAAAACGGAAACATCGGTGTATCCTGAGAAAGCTTACTTTCGTAACATACTTTGTATGGACTTCTGTACCTTGCTGAATTTCTTACATCAGTTTTTATATTTTTTTTAACATTTCTAATTTATAAACTTAAAAGGTGATTTTTATGGTTCAAGCATGAGGATGGAATATTTTTAATATGCCATTTCGTATGATCGATTTTTTGTTTTTTGTCATTTTGTAAAAAAAGTAAATGAAAACGAGTTCTTTTATGGTAGCAAAGGGGACTGGAAAAATTATGTAACACGTATAAAGAACGACTTTCCATTTAGATAGGTCAATGAATGCACCAAACGGAATCTACAAGTGAGCTCTATCATGAAGGAATTTTAATTTGATTTTGTTCAAAGTTTACGATTGCTAATTAATATTTCTTATAATTTTATATGAATTATTACTTACAAAAATTAATTTTGACAGTAAATTTTTCAACTATTCAATATGTTCTTCATTGATTGATTGATTATTGATTATTTATAAAAGGCAAATACAAATGATCAGTCTTGTTTGTGAGATTTGCAATTTGCAAAATATCAATTAGCAAATGTGTGGTACTCCGACTGGATAAATTGCTAACTTCTCTAAACTAAGTTAGCAAATATCTCGGCACTGCAACAGTGTATCAGATGCAGGCTAATAGTGGCCAAAAATAATAAATAAATAAACAAAAATGTACCTTAATCAAACTTTTACTAAACAATTATAGTAATATAAAGGATAGATGAGGTCATAAGAACAAAAATAATAAGTTGTGTAAATATGTGGTCAAAAGATTTTTAATAACATTTAAAGAAACACTATCACATTCACTTACATATAATTAATAATAATTGTAAAAAAATAAATTAAACTGAATGTTGACATTTATATTTAACACAATATTTAACTAAAATTACAATTTATTAATTTTCTTCTTCTTCACTATCTTGCCCTTCTTCTCTATGCTCTCCTCCACTAAAACTCCACGATCGGAAAGGTCCTGATTCTAAGCGAAAACAAGTTTCTGCTCAATTTTCATGTATCGTTGATTCGTTCATATGCTTGAGTTATTCAGAAATGGGTCCGAACTTACCAAAGGATGATTTTTAATATTAGGAGTGGTGTAGGATCGGATTTTTTCGCTAGTAATAGTTTTCTCGCTAGGCATAGTTTACAATGACAAAAAAATCTAGGAGAGCATTATTGACCTTTTTGAAAAATGTCTATCCGAAAATAAAATGTTTTGTTCATATTCTATTTTTTTCACCCCAAAAAGTGGCCAATCTTAACAAAGAAAAGGCTGATCACCCTTCTTAGAGGAGTCTTTTAGGACCAATAAAAGTTTTTTCACTTAATTTAAATATTTCGTGAAAAGAAATAATATATGACTGATACCTGACTAATGTTTTCAGAGTGGCCGACCGACAAACTTCAATCCCTACCAAATCCCATTTGCTTCAAAATCTATGCTAGAGAACCTCTGACCTGACAGCATACGAGTTTAATTAAGAGCAGCTCGTAGTTTAATCATCTTCTAATTTACATAACTTTTTGGGTTGTTTGGTAAACTTTGTTTTTTTTTAAATTTTGTCTATGCGCGATGCACTGTGCACCGCCTCAAAAGTGGAGTTGACTGCTATACAAGATTAATAATTTTTAAAGACGCGATTTCTATTTTATTAATTATTTAATTAATTATTTATTAATTATTTATTAATTATTTTTAATGATTAAAACTTCTCTGATGGCCTTAAGTTCCCAACAAAAACACGAGAAAATTCTGATTTTCGTTATAAAATCACATTCACTTGATGAAATGTTTCAGGGTGTTTTTCCAAGAAAACGGCCTCGATTGTAAAGTTCATGAATTTTAGTTTTGTTAACCAACGTTCATAAAAAAATTGATAATTTCCGTTACTGCTTTGATATCTTCCGAAGGGATCGGGAGAAAAAATTGTTTTGTCTCCCATTCAACAGATCTAAAATTAATTACATACTATTTGATGTAGTTTTGAAACGTCTTAGGCTAGTAATTAAAATATACATTATATATTTCTCCAATCAACTTAGCAATAATAAGACATTTAATTACAGGGTAAAAACTTATTTATTTAAAAATATTGGTTAACCCTGCGTTTGATGCACTTTGTACATCCTAATTTAAGTATAACCGTTTCTTCTCTCCTTAAATGCTTCGCAATTATTGTTGATTGCTATTTTTTACGGATGAACAGATTGAAACCTAGAGTAAATGGATCAAGGATTTTTTATTTAGGTTTTTAATGAACTCCTTAAACAGACATCGCTATCATATTATGAACATTATAAAAATAATTTTTAGATAGTTTTCTACCTGAAGAATGGAACAATCCTACCTTCTGAAATAGGCTTAGCGTACCAACAATAACTAAATTATTTTCGCTCCTCAGGTCAATAATATAATTTTAATTTTAATAATGATATACTACGGAATACATTGAGTGCGTTAATTACAAATGAATGCGGAACTGCCTTACATGAAAACTGTATTGAGTTTGTTTACGGTTCTTCAATAGCTGATGTTTGTGTCATCTGTCATTACAAAACAAATAAAAGGTCGACATATTTGTTCAGGCTAGAAACAAGATATCCTTCGGATGTTTGCATATTATACCGGTTTTTTTCTTGTAGGTCATCTTAAAGTTTCTTCTCCTGTCGTAAACTAATCTCTCACTCCATTGACGTCACATTAACTGGTTTATATTATGTTAAAGAATCAATGATATTAGAAATAAATTTAGAATTTATGGGTTCACTTCGTAACAGGGAAATGTTGTGCGTAGATGCGTAAATGCGTAGATTCAGGACAAGAATCTAAAGAAGAGAAAATACGCTTGATAGAAAAAAAAAAAGAAAAAAAAAGCATACACCATGCGACGAGGTGTTTTTTTTATATTATGAATTCATTAAAAATTCCATTCCCTTCCCTAATCTGGATAAAATAGAAATAAGTAATAAACCTGTATGGCTATTTTAGAACAACTTACAAAATAATTTGAGATCAATCTATGAACAGCACATTTTGTAATATATCTTTAACAATATAAGTAAGCTCTAGTAAGCCTATTTCCTATAAATTAAAAATGCATATATTAAACCATTATTATAACTGTTTTTTAAAATTAAATAATGACATACATTATGTTTTGATATATTTCCGATTGAAAATTCACTTTTTTACTTTCACTTACCTATATATGAATTTTTTTTATAATTATTATTGTGATCGTTGTTATGCAATTATTTTTCATTAATATATAAATATTTATCTTGCATTTTTAAAAGGAATGAATTTTCCACTTCTGTGTTTTCCTTGATCGAAATATTTTTCAAGATAAGTTTCCTTCATCTCTGTCCATCTCTGTAGCTCATCTGATACTTTCCCTTTGTTCTTCTACTACCAGTCATCCACGGAGCTTATTTTCGGTAATATTTCTTTTGTCATTATACTAACATTCTCAAACCAGAGTGAATATTTTTCTACGATGTTTTTGTGATCTCACTAATAATTTTTCTTATTTTTCTTGTATAAAAAAAGGAATTTAAGTTTAGCTACCATGTCCAAATATTGTATAGAATATTTCATAGATTTATATGTACGTATTCAGTAATGAAGAAGCCGAGTGTATCTCGTTGAAGGTTCGATTAAATTTACAAAAAACCATACAAAAGTATACCATACTTTCGAAATTGGTTAGTAAATAAAGCTAAGTTCTATGACAAAAATAGGTTGAGTTAGGATATAAATTTATCTTTTTTTAACTTTGTTTTTTCAATCGCTTTTACATGACTTACTATCGATAACCTGTCGTTTTAGAAAGTGGTTATACCAATTATTTAGCTCTCGAAATGATAGTTGTGGATACTTGACTAAGCGCGTACGGTTTCTAAGGCCCTCGGACTTTCTAGCTGCGCAGGGACCGACCACAGGGTGCAAGATAGTGAAAGTGCCCGAAACGTGCCCACTCATTAATTCTTTGCTTTTACTCAGTTGTCCTTTCTCTTAATGGAAATACCAAATTGCCGGCTTTGCATCTACAGCGGCGCCGCTACGTGAGTTGGGTCCGATCCGGTTGAGATACGGTGCCGTTACGGAAGCTACCCGAAAGAGGTCTCTCTCTTGTAAGACTAAGGCTAAGGTTCCATTACATCAGAGGTCGTAAGAGATTTGGTCGTAATAAATTCGAAGTAGCAAAGAGAAGTCGCCTCAAAAGAATTTTATCAGGGTAGTAATGGCAGTATCTGATAGAGTTACCAGTAATTGACACTTTCAGAACATAATTTCATTTAAAGGCCTCTATTTATATTATGATTCAATTGCTTTTGTTTATTTGCTCAACAAAACTATTTTTATAAATTTTGATGAAATTGACGGTTGTACAGTAAACTAACTCATATGGAAAAATCTTGTTTTTTTTTTTTTTGTTGAGCTATTTGGGACATAGCAGCATTTTGTGTGTTTTACGATCAGTCAGATTTTCATGATTTAGCCTTTATACTTTCCTATTTAAAAAATAATTTCATATTCGGATAAGTAAATGTACATTTCTTGTGTGTCAATTTGTATCTTGGTAATCATCCAGGCGATTCAAAACCTTGACCATATTGCGACTATTACCAACAGATTCATCACAAAATGCCATATATAAAATAAGATCTGAACATCAAAAGGCGGGTACCTAATTATAATAGACTAATGAAAAAGGGTTTCGCTCTCCTGAATAGTTGATTTATGAAGATTCCCTAATTTACAGAGCACCCAACGAAAGTATGAATGAAAATGCTTCGAAGAATTTTGAATAAAGATCTTTCTTACATATTTTTTCCAGGATTTACACCAACACTTACCAAAACTATTACTTAGATCTGAATTGGGTGTATTTAAAATTAGCGAAAAATATCACTAATGCGGATAAACCGCTTGCGGATAATCGGGAGTATACTGTACTTTCTTTATTTAATGATCTTAATATTCAGAAAATGAAAATAATGATTGTCGAAACATAAGCAGATGTTGAAAAAATATTTTTAATTAAGAACGGTCAAAAGATTAATCACTGCTATTTTCGTTCTTGGGGGTGTATACATTGTGGATTATAGATTCGGAAATAGTTTGTAGGATACGATATTGGTCTAGAGAAAGTCGATGCAAAATCATATAGCCCAGACTAACCATCACCGAAGCAAAGTTAATGAATGCAAAGGAGGAAGTCTCACTTTTGTGAATCATTGAAGAGTTTTATTAGAAACAATTAAAACAAGGATTATTATATTATACATATGTGTGCTTATAAAGCCATTCATAGATATGAGTATATATAAAAATTATGATTATTTCTAAGCACGTATTAACAAAACTTATCCCTACATCAGAGTATATTTACAAAGCAGAGCCGATGTTATCTTTATCCATTAGCTGCATTACTTAACAATGTACACATTGCTATTATAAACAAACTATGATGTCATTGAAAAAAAAAATAATGCAAAAACTAACTAACGATCGTTTCATCAACTTAAAAATCAAGAGTTGATTATACTAAGAAACAGCAATATCATCGCCTCGAGGTCCCCTGTGATTAAACTCCATTGTTTGATTTTGCTATTAATATGTTGTTGTTTTTCGGGCCTAATCTAAAATCAAAGGTCACTTTTTTGCCTATGATTAATGAATAATGAAGATTTCTATATTTTAAATTATGAACTAACTATAGTGAAATATGAGCGGGTTATGAATTTATTCGAATTCACGAAGCTAAAAAGCTTTTCTTTCCTACATTTTATTTCTTCAAATTTTTATTAAATCATTAAAAAAATTAGATCTTTCTTATTCCAATTTTATACAACAGTGAAAAATCCCATCTTCCTGCTTGATATATATATATATATATATATATATATATATATATATATATATATATATATATATTTTTTTTTTTTTTTTTTCAATACATTAAAACTTCACAACGTTTCGGAGCTTATTGCCTCATCTTCAGGTAAGTCCCGAAACGTTGTGAAGTTTTAATCTATTGAAAAAAATATATATATCATAAAGGAAGATGGGATTTTTCATTTTTTCGAATATTCGAGGCTTTCAATTAGGACTACTGTGTTTTATAGGACTGCGTATTTTGCTGTTGCTCCAATAAAAATGATTGTAACAAAATAAAAAAAGTAATTGATAAAACTGCGCATCTTATCCAAGGCACGTGCTAAAGTCTTTATAGATATAATTCATTTTTATATTTGATTCGGATGTTGACCTTTCACATTCAGTTACTTTGTGTTCATCAACACATTATTCTCATGCTTGTCCAAACAATAAATTTTACATTTTTTTTGTTCATATCCCTATTATACTTTTTTTTTTTTTTTTTTAATGTAATGCTTATTTCATTTCCTTCCCCGCATCTAACTCTCTATTTTTGGATTTTCCAATTTTTATTGAAACTAGTGTGCGTGTAGCCCTAAATATGATTACACGCGAAATTAACTACTTTTTTTTTACTCCATTAAATAATTAACGCTACCCTCAACAATGCTATTCGACATAGAGATAGTAGTTGTGATGCATAAAAAAGAGTTATCTAGAAGTTATTGCAATTATCCATTGGAAATTTAAGGCAATTATATGATGTATCAATAAATTATGTAATATTCGAATTTTCGATTATAATAATTCTTAATTTGCATTTTTTTATAATTATACAAATAAATTTATGTAGAAATTATGCTAAAGAAGTTTTTAGCTGAGGACTTTTTGAGTTCAGTTGTAATTGTACAATTTAAATAATGAACTGAATAGAATAACGAAAAAGAAAATTTAAAATCAAAAATTTATCACAGGTTTCCGATCATAGATAATTTTATCATAACCACATTTTACGATGATAGAATAAAATTTTTTGATAGAAACACATTTTTTTTTTTTTTTTTTTTATAATTATGACTAACAGTATAAATAACTTTTTCTGTAGTACTACTACCTAATATTGTTCGATAGGCTATCAGAAAACCCAATCATATCGATTTATCAAAGATTATTGAAGTGGCAACAACCGAGGTGATGTCCGATTACGCCCGTCGACCCAGATTCTTACTCATCCAAGTAAGTAATAACTACCTTCCGCACGATCCCAGCCGATCTACCGCTAATTCAAGGATAGACTTGAAACCTCATACCACTTCCTAGGTTTTGTCTTCGGGTATCCATTACAGAAAACTACCCAACACTTAGGCCACACCGCACATTCTAACACCTTCTACTTCCTAATTAGACCTTATGAGCTTGGATCATGATATCAAGGACTTGGATGTACCGATATAAAGAATTAGGCTATGAGTGGACGATTTGAACAAAAGATTTAGTTGTTTTGGGGGCAGCATTATTGGAGAAGTCAGAAGCCGATGGGGTTGAGTCTTCGACGGGAGGAAACGAGGGATCTCGTTTACGAGCTTTAGCATTCTTCAATAAAAGCTAAGGAAGTTAAATTCTTAAATGTAGAACAAGAATTTCAAGAACTAGATATGATTCGAAACTTTGTTTACAGCTCCAATATATTTTTTCCTACTTCATTACTCTTCATTTACGCAGGAAAAACAGTTTTTTCTTTTGGTTACTAACTTGTAAATTCTGATAAAAACGGGCAAATTCTGATTTAAAAAATAACAATAGAATCACAGCTTGAAATACAATATATAGAAATACATATACGACATTTTGAACTAATTTTCGTTAAATTAGACTATATAAATGAATTTTCCTAGAATAGATTTATACCTTAATTATATTTAGTTTGAAGAAGTATTGTATCGACAAAAATTATGACAGCTGACTAATTATAACCGTATGTTACCGTTTCCATTACTAAGAATGTTTAGAAGTTGGGGACGTTAAAGTGATATGTTAATTTTAATTTGTGTTTATATAATTAATTGAATACTTGCTTAAAAGAAAAAAAGAAAAAAAAACAGCCGAGAATTGCATGAGTGGACTGGAACAGCAATGAGGGAGGAAATGGATACCAATATTTGTTGGAAGCAAGACAAGATTGAATGAAAACAGATTGAACATTCGACAATTGGGCCGGGATAGCCGAGCGTGTTAAAGGGCGACCCGCTTTGGCATGCTCGAGCCGAACGGCAAGCCGAATCCGCCCTGGGAGGGTTGACTTTTATTTCATGGAGGCCCCAAGGAAGAAATCTCTACCTATCCACCATGGTTAGAATAGGTTTGTTAAACCTCAAGAGTAACCCCCCGTATACCGCATATGGCCAGGTAGGGTTAATTTTTTTGGGTCTCTTTTCTATTGATAGTACTAGTATGGCACAGAAAACAGTCCATTTCCCCTTATTTATCATATAATCACCGACAAGAAAGTACTCAATTCTTCATGAATATGGCTTAAAACTGTTTATCATCAATTATAACTATGCATTCAATTCTAGATTTTATGGGCTTAATTTATGTTTAAGAGTTAAATAAATTGTTTTTGAATTTATTTTACCTCTTAGAACAAAAAAAAAAAGAAAAAAAAGCATATGACAAATTGAAGCGGTGGAGGTTGTGAGTCTAGGTATCGAAAAAGAATACTAGGAAAGAGAATAATTCAGAATATACATTAAGGTCCATGGAGTGAAAGAGAAAAGGACTGAAGGAAAAAATGTACTGACGAGCAAACGAGAAAGATGAGTGAGAAAAAGCTGAGAATGTGGGTCAATAAAACAGAGAGAATTGATATCCCGCGGTCCTTATCGCGAGAAAAAAATAGTTTAGCTAGCTTTAGCTAAGCTAGTATTTTAATGCTTAACTATATTTATGGATAACAACTATTTTAGAAAATTTAAAGGGGAGTATGCTTCTTTTCGAGAAAATAAATTCAATTGAATTGTTTGTGGATTTCTTATATCTTATATTAATATATAATGTATTATATAAAATATATTTCTATTACATAAATATATATTTTTACTCGAATTTGTCCCTTTGTTGATTTCTCAATAAGTAAATCATTCTGAAATGCCAATGGTTCATAACTAATGCAATACATGGAGGTCGTGTGTTACGTGACTCTAGCTCAGGGTAGCCATGGGTATCCTGTTTCAAACCGGGTGGTAGCACCTGTTACTTCGATACAAACAACAACTCTTGTTTTTTTCAGGAAAGAAATAAGTAACCTAGAACTCCATAATTTTGTCAAATATGGAAGTTTTCAGATTGAGAAAACGCTCTGAGTATGATGTAAATACGAATCAGTTATGCATGGAACAGATATATCAGAATGTTAGAGATGTATTCTGACAGTGAACAATTTTTTTAGAACAAACTAGAAAACTTTCCAATATTATGTCGTATCTGTCGCTTGGACACCTCTAGAGGTTTAATGAATGTGTCATTCTTTTAAAATGATTTTTTTTTTACCACAAGAGAAACTAATTAAATTTAACATATTTAAAACATTTTTGCAGCAGCATAAAGATTATTTTTGATCAATCTATTGGTATAATAGATTTATTATTTTAACATATTATTATTACAACATACAACATATTATTTTGCTATTAGGGTCTATCAGGTAAACCATGAAAATATACATAGGTATTTGAGAGCTTCCTCTGCTTCCAATAACTATAACTTTCCGCTAAAAAATATCACCAATATGCTTTGATATTATTTGTTTTAATTTTTTTGGGTCTCTTTTCCATTGATAGTACTAGTATGGCACAGAAAACAGTCCATTTCCCCTTATTTATCAAATAATCACCGCCAAGAAAGTACTCAATTCTTCATGAATATGGCTTAAAACTGTTTATCATCAATTATAACTATGCATTCAATTCTAGATTTTATGGGCTTAATTTATGTTTAAGAGTTAAATAAATTGTTTTTGAATATATTTTGCCTCTTAGATACATACAAATTTTACCTCTTCGGTAATCCATACCTTTGTGTAGATGATTAGGTCAAATTATCAATATATAGCATATATTAGGTCAAAGTATCAATAACCGATTGTGTGAAATTGTTCCACACGCTTGATATTTTCATTTTCGTGAAAGTTGGACCATTAACAGGTGTGCACACTGTGATATAAAACGATCGTTTAGGTTAGTAAGGCCACATTCTCTTCATGAGAAAGGTCAGAAGAGCTGGTTTTGTTTTAATTTTGCTAATATTTTAGGTAATAAACGTCTTAGCAATTATAATAATAATTAATAATATAAATGTTAATACCATTAACAAATATTTTACATCATCTTCAATTCAAATGTTACAGAATTTAATGGGAAACAATTATCTTGAATGTAGTAAAAGATAAATAATTTTTAATTATTATTCGCAGTTATAATGGAAGGAATTGAATTGAGAACTTCATAGAAGTTCTATGAATAGGAGGATTCGAAAAAAATTAATTAGCTAAAATCTTAGTTGATATATTAAGTTCCAAATGTTAACAACTTTTTTTATTTTATATTAAATTCCATGCTCTTAACGTTAATAAAATCGTAAAATGTTCACATCTTATGAAAAGTTCCCCACTTTGTCCAAAATTAGATTTAACTAGTTTATAATTTTAAAGAGAATAAAATCATAAATTCTCTCAAATACATTATTAGCTTGGTTTCAGTGTTTAAAATTATTTTACTGTCACTGAACCATGAGGAAATATATTATTAATTTGATAATATGATAAAACGCTAAGAGCTGAAGGTTATAAAGAGTTACAATGATTAGTTAATCAAAGTTAGGATTATATTTTCTAATTTCCTTAACATCGATCCCAATAACAAAAACTACAGGTATATAGGTTTATGACAATGAATGAAACAAAGTTGACCGCAATAAAGTCCAATCGAGGGTAGCTCTAATCGGTCTTGAGAAATCATCTGAGTTTTCGCCATTTGATAATTGTTACGATTCGCGAAGGGCTTGCCGAACCTATCATTGAATTTACATTCAATAGCAACTTCGATTACAATTCAAAATTCATCAGCGGTTATTTGCTGAGTCCTGATGTAAAATTTAAGTTCAACTATAACGAAATCATATTTATTTAAGGGGTATTGGGTTACACTAACTCCCTTGGCCCCCTTTAAAAAAAAGGAAAATAGTATTTAAAAAAAAATAAAAAGATTGTTTAGTTAAAAAAATAATTAACTTATTTAGAACTTTTTTCTCTTTGGCAAATATTGCACTGTCTCTACAATTTAGCATTTCATTTCGTGTATATCTTTGGCTAAAACGTAAAGACTGTGAAGTCGAATATAAAAAAAAATGTATTTAAGTCGTTCGCAAATGACTTTAGAGATTTAATTTTAGTTGGTGACACTTTGATAAATAAATTTATATATTCGGGAGGTTGATAACCGTGTAAAGTGCTAAATAAACTAAAAAAAGTGCTAAAAATCAAAAAATTATTTTTTCTTCTGGAATTAACTATCTTTACACTGCAAAACACAGATATTACCTATCAAAGGTGTATTTTTGCCGGTACACCATATCACCCCTATCACATTAAACTATCAAATGTGAAAATCAGTCTTTAGAAAGTAAAAGAAAAAGTAGAGTAAACGGAAAAAAAAAAAAAAAAACTCTGAACGGTGAACCCTAAATCACCTATTTCCCAAAGTGCAATTTTTATATTTGATTAATTATTAATCTTCCTTTAGTTGGCATTAACATTTATCAATTTAGTGGCAAACCATATACAATAGCAAATCTTATCACTCAGAAAGACAGTTATACACTCAAGCAGAAAAAGTTGGAAGAATAGTTATAAAGAAAGTATAACTTTTTACACGCATGATTTAAAAAATATCCAATTTATGTCGGATAGTGTTCATGACAACTTGGAAGGATCCTTAGGAAATATTAAGTATATTATATTAAAAAAAAAAAAATCTTGAAAATCGGCCGATTTATAGTTAAGTTTTAAGGTATTAAATTTTATTTAAATGATTTATTTTGTTATCAATAATAAGGAATTATTTCCAAGGGGGATACTTGATTCGTCAAACTATATCTCATTTACTTTATTTCATATTGTATTTCTGCTGTGAATGGGACTAAGATTCAATGAGAATTATTTAAACGAACCAACTATTTTAAATATTAATTTTAATCAAGAAGTGCTTTGTGAACAAATATTAGGTTTTCAAATGTATCTAATATAGTATTTATTACTTCTATTATTTGCACTATTATATTATATGAAGGTGATAAGTTTTATTAAAGCTAGAATTTTTTAAAGAAAAAGATATAATGTGATGTACATATTTATTATTTTTGTTCTTTTCATTTACGAAAATCCAATATTTGGCTATAAGCGAAATAATAATAGAAGTGCCAATTGACCATGTGCGCCTACCTTATAAAGAACAGATGTGATTCAGTTTCCACAAAAATAAAAAAATATCATTTATTAACTTCATCCGCTTGACCCTTCAGTTGAAATTTGAATGATATGTATATATTTTTTTTTCAAATTTTCAAAAAGGAGATAAGTAGCAAGAGGTGGCAATAAAAACATCGTTTCCAGGTCTAGTGAAAGTCCGCTAAAAAGTCACGACCCAAGACGTGAGGACATTATCGGAACTGAAATCGTACAACATACTGCCCCGGACCAAAACATTCCTAAACAGCGCCGAATAATGAAATAGAACTGCCCGTACTTTCATTTCCATATTCTCTTTCTGACTGGAACATATCCGGGTCCATCATCTCTACCGCAAGATTTCACTGAACAGGTTTAATGGGTCGTTATCGAAGTATAACAAGTGTGAGATAACTGGCAATACTGGGTAACTACTATCTTGTTAAACATGATCTCTCTGATACAGTTAATGGTAGGTACTACCGCTTCTGATCAAGTAAAAAAAAAATATGATTCCGTTTGTAATAGCTCATTAGAATAATATTAATAGCTCATATATGTATATAATGTATTTCCATAACAAGTCAATATCCAGAAAAAATGTGCCCCTCAACAGTCAATGATCCTGTAATATCTGCCCCCCTAAAAAAAAAATATAAAAAGTTTGATGGCACAAGTTGCGCTATCAACCCCCTCTGGGACCACAGTTCAGTAGCAATGTCTTAAAGATGCGCTTATTCTAAACGAAAACTACACTTTTGAGAGAAGTATTCAGTCTTCTGTTGAGTGGGATCTCATCACTTCAGAGATAGGTTTGGATGCACTCAGCTCATGAGTTAATTAATCATATTGTATGACTGTATTTCAATTAAGAAGTTTTTTTTTTTTTTTTTTTTTACAGATACTTTAATTCTTTTAGATCATATATTCAAACTCTAAGCTTAAGTCATATCAAGAAACGGTTAATAAAGGTGACCCAAAGTTAATGACAGCAGAATTTCTTTCAAAATAATACTTTGGAACCCCTCAATGTAAATTTCTAGAAGTAATTTTATATAGTAAATAAAAATATAAGATTGGCTTTATTTGACTACATTTGAGCAGTTTTATTATGCGAAAGAACGATTATTAACAAATAATACCTTAATAAAACTAATTATTACATTATATATTAATCCTTATTTTTTACCAATGCAATAACATAATTATAGTTAAAACTTCAGGTACTTGATGTCTAATTATCGAAAGGAACAGTCCATTCCGCTTCTTGCGAAACGAATCCAGGATGCTATTTGGTGACGTAAGCAATTAGTCTACAATTACATTTCCTACGCATAATACCGATCGCACTAGGAAACGAAAGTGTAGTTACTGTGTCCCTGGATTCTGGCCGCCTAACGAACTGTTACATGAGTATAGCCCGGGTAACACACTTGCAGAGACATATTTCTTTTATGGAAAGAGGTGGGCAGAGCATTGTCTTGGTGACGACAGAGGCATCAAGGATGCACAAGACGTTGGCTCTCAGCGGGAGGATCTTGTGTAACCGCAGTTACCGTTGTGTAACTGTAACCGTGATGACTCCTATCGTTTATAGCCGTTCCACAAGTTCAAGTACGGGATCTATCTTCATTTGATGCAATCTCATCGCTTCTACTGATGTGTTTTTAATTTTGTTCAATTTTTCTCTTTCTTTACAATACTCGTGGTTACAAATAAACAAACGTTAATTACAATTAATCATTACATTTAATCAACAAATTATGAAATTTACTATGTGCAATGGTCTTAAAGGTTTTGCTTTATTTTCCATGCTGATTCAAAACTCCTACGTAGAAATAGATAGATGTTAAAATCCACCTGATCAATTGTATGTATTCTTTATGTATTCACTATCTAAAAATAAGATGTCCTCAGGATCTTCATACATGTTATTGTAATAAAATTTTACGCTGACTGTTGATTTCTTCCGAAGAAACTCTTATCTTTAGATTAAATATCCACTATGGCGAATCAACTACTGCGAAGGAATACAAAGGAATACCTGCATTATCTTAGTAAGCCACTACCTTCTTCCATTGGTTTAAATTAAGGTTATTTTTTTTTCTTTAAGGCTTGTCAGTGCAAATCCTATTTTGCAGATGAAAATACCCAGTACCAAGGGCGTACCCAGGATCAAAACTAGGGGGGCAAGCTAAAAACTAGGAGGGGCAAGCTATGGTCGTTCAGGTTGTAACATCTTACCGCGGAGAAGGTGAATGAAACCAAAATTATGTATAATTATAGCAGTGCTTTATCAACTAAGTTATTACAATTATTTGCTTGAAAACAATGTATTCTATTATTGCTTCCAGTCTTAAAAGTCTAAAAAATTATTGCTCCCAGCCTTCCAAGGGGGGGCAGCTGCCCCCCACCCTGCCCCCCCGCTGGGTATGCCCATGCCCAGTACCTACCTATCCCTACCTATCCCAGTTCTATGGAATGCTTTATCATATCCCGACATACTTAAAAAAAAAGTACAACATTTATTAAGTATAGTGCCCCCTCCAATAGATCAATTTTGATGAAATTTCGACTGCCACATCGCGGGCATATACATAAACCAAATACCGAGTTTTATCAAAATCGTTAGAGTCGTTTTTGAGAAAATCGAGAAAAACATAAAAATTAGACAAAATTCTTTAAATAAAGTACCACCTCCGTTTGACCAATTTTGATGAAATTTTTGCTGTCACATCGCGGACATATACGTACTATATATACACTTTCAGTTTTGTACGGCTTATAGATTTTGAGCTAGTCTGTTCACACACACACACACACAGACCATTTCACGGGACTTGGTTATTTTGACTCAGGGGACCCCAAAACGTGTATTTCCATTGAAAACCGGAAGTCGAATTTTTTCACGAACGCAATACTTTCCCTTAGTATATATTTCATATATAGGTAAGTGAAAGTAAAAAAGATGTTTTAGAAGAAAAGAAGTTACGTTTGGAGAGGAGTTTGAGCTTTAAGATAGCAGACGTGCATTTTTCCTATCAGAGCAATCGATATATGTTATATGCACAAAAGGTAGAAATGAGTCGTGATTTTTCACGGCCTCCGGGATTACCAGGAGTTGGTTAAAAAGATTACATTTTACTAGAAACACGTTTTACAACTTTTTCTTGAGGAATTTCCTTTAGCAGCATCGCTTCTGCATATTTCAATGTCTTCTTTCATTCCATTTCCCGAGGGCAGGAGGAATAAGGAAGAGCTTATTCAAATGGGATCCTGTCGGGCATTGTGTGCTATGCGCGCCAGCAAGTGAAAAAACTTGCGCAACTAAGAAAGAGGAAAGAAACCGTTTTTGCGTAACGTCCGAAGGGGTACACCTACCGTGAAAATGTTTTGAACTGGAATATTTAATAGTTAATAATCATTTATTACTTCTTAAAGAATTTCTAAACCTCTATAGACAAAAGTCCTCTATGTAGGGTATTCAATACTTTTTCAGCATTTTACAAACAAATAATTGTACATGGTATTTATATGGATTTTTGTCTTGATGAAATTTAATTTTCTATTGTTATTGGTAACATACCACATATTTTTACTCAATCCTAACGATTCCTAAACTCATCCGTACATACATAAGCGGCCTGAAACAGGAATATGTTTGTGGAGGATCTTTTCTTTTTTATTAATATTTAGTTTTTTCAATAATATTTAAACAAATAATTGTTTTATTCTGAAAAAAATAGTTATTGCTATGTTAACTTTATCTCTCTCGTTCACGCGGGTTATCATATATCTAGAAGACCAAATGGTTAGCGTGTGATTCGTTCACTTCTTGATTTATCTTAGATACTGAATTGAAATTGCGTGAATGACCTTTTGTTATCCATGACCTGTTAATACGAGTTGGTTGAGAAAGGGCATGGGCTATCTTCACAATGTTTTAATAAACTGTAAGAATCAAAATTAATTTATCATATTATTGTGGCTTAGCCCTTTTTGGTTCCATAATAACTCAATATTATAAAATCTGATAAGATGCGCGCAACACACAATTTACACTTACCAAGCTACTTGGTGTAGAAACCGACGTACTTCGAAAATTAGGTAAACGAAACATAAAAAAATCACAGCAAATAGCTTTCTCCACATTTATTTACTATTTTTTCCTTTTTGTTCTCCCAAATGTATAGAGTATTGTAATTGCAAAATATATGAGTTCAGTAATTTTTTAATCAGTTTTATTTATTTCTTTTTTTAAGGGGGGAAAATCCTAATTGCATCAATAGTCGAATTTTTTTGTAAATATATCGTGAATGGGAATCGATAGAAGGGGTATTTAGGCTTCGTAGAAAGTCGATAACTTAGTTTTCGAATTTTAGTCTCTGATGCTTTCCAGAAATAGACTTTTCCAGCAAAAAATACCTTATATTTCTTTCAGAAATCTATTATGAAACCAAATTTTTAATTTTAAAAATACAATTATTAAAGACTAGCTGACACGTCCGAAGCGTTCGCACTCCAACCTACTTAAATCCCAATTAACAAAAGTACACACCGCATATTTAATCGCATGTTTTTGCTTGACTCAGCTCGCGAACGACGGTCGGAAAAATCGGAAAAGTGTATATAACCAAAAATTTTACTGTCGACAAACTGAAAAAAAAAAATGGCTCCTTCAACAAAGCCCTGCAATCATTTTGAAATTTTCGCTGAGAATTGCAGTTTTTCGCTTACGACTCGCAAACGAAGGGGTTAATCGAAAAAATGTATATCACCGAATATGTTTTCCATGAAAAAAGGCTTTGAGAAATAGTATATGATGATTATATCGTTCCATGTGTTAAAAAAAAACCTATACAAATTTTGAGCGTGAGTGCTTTTTACGCATTCACTCACTAAAGAACTAAAAAAATTGTCTGTATTTCTATTTTACAGTACATTATACATTTTAGCCGTCTAATTTTATTTATATGTTTAGTTGTTATGAAAACTTAATTTAATCACAAAGGAAACAAATGATTTCCGTTAAATAGGTATGTTCCTAGTAAGTATGTATTCCAACTTTTTTGAGCATGCATATATTATATTTTATAAATATTATTCTTACTGAGATTCTCAGCTTTCCAACGATACAGGTATATTCCTACTCTCATTAACGGAAAATAAAATTTTCATCAGGTGGATACTATTCTCTTCTATATTTTTATCAAATTCTTTCATATTTCATATTTAGCCATTTCTTATTACTAGGCATACCGAGAGACAGTTAATTTCTTCATATAAACAAAATAAAAGGTACCTTATAAGAAGAATATTTTCCTGCGCCTGATATTAAAGAATACTTGATTCTCATCAAACAATAAAAATTGTTAGAACCGTTTTTGAAAAAATCGTAAAAAACATTAAATTTTTTTATATTTATGGAATAAAGTACCCCCTCTGTTTACTCAATTTTGACGACAATATCTAATGTCACATCACGTGTAACGTCATGCATATACCTACCCCAAATACCGTCTTTGAGCTAGTCTGATCCAAGTTAACACCTGTCTATTTTACGGTACTTATTTTAGAAAACCAGGAGTAGAAATTTTTCACGATCGCAATTACATTCCCTTTCTACATATTTCATATATAAAGGTAAGTTAAGTAGGTAAGTAAAAAAAGACAAAAAAAAAAGATATAGGTAAGTGAAAATAAAAAGAAAAGATTGTATTAATAATTATTTTAATTGTTTGTATACGTTTGTGACTGATTTGAATATGTTCCTTAAATATACCAAGTATATAATTGAAATATTGTACTTATTCTAGAATTCTAAACACGATTTGATTTTATTTTGGGCTAAACGAGAAAGAAACAGAACATAAGTCGTTTAGAAATTCTATACTCTAGATTTCAATTACAATAGTCACAAATACATCTTGTTTTGTTAATTTCGTAACAGCTATTCCATTGAAAATTTACATACCGTTTCCTTATTAGTTCATGTCCTACATTTGAAAATATTTCTAAAAGATCTGTATCACAATACTTTCGTTGTTTCACGTTATCCTTTCTGTCATATCATGTTTTCAACTCAGAACTGTCTTTTCTGAATTGTAAAAATCGCAAGTAAATCGCTTGAAAGAAACCAGAAATGAATAGAAACTTAGAAATTAAGTAGCGCAAGGTGAAGTTAAAACTCAAGCTTGAATGAAAGCGACTGAATGCACTCCAAGGCGTTCATTATGTGTTATGAAATTTCAGTTTTTAATGAAGTAATCTGAGAAGCTCAGATTTTCTAAATTCCATTCAACCGCGAACACGGAGTAAGTTTTGAAACTATCCGTCAGCAAAAACTAATTGCAGTTGCAACAACAAAGCTTGTAATTTAAACCTAATTAAAATACCGCCAATCATAATTTTTTTTTTTTTTTTTTGGGGGGACTTCAAGGCTTCCACTGTAGCCCTATACTGCCCACACTAACACCCATGGCACTGAGTAATACTTCTCCTACGAAAGAAAAGCACCACCCAGGGCGGGACTCGAACCCGACGCTCCAGCAAGGGAGTACGGCGCTTTACCGCACAGTCACACCGGGCCCCATCATAGTTTAATAGTCATTTAGGCAAGGAATAAGTGATTTATTTAGTCGTATATTAAATATTAATACATATTTTGAAAAGCTGTGAGATGACAAATACCTATTCAGAGTGGCTCAAAACCATTAAATAATGGAACAAGTTAAAAATTAAACGGATGGATTTCTAATGTTTAAAAGAAATATTCGCGAAAATATTCTTTTTACAAAGACATTGTCAAGTAATTAAATTAATGTAATCAAGTAAGTAATTGTAAGTCCTAGCATGATCATATGAACACGGACAATTCTGAGCAAACGGTAAGTCCGATATTTTTTTAAATATTTTTCCTGAATTCCAGCATGTTCATTGACAAAAAAAACTCATATTAAACCTCAATTTTTTAAGAAAAAAATTTTGCTCATCCTTGGAGGGTTAAGGGTTATTTCTTTTGGTAAGATGGTGCATTGTTATTTTTTCCTGAAATTAGAATATCTGGAATGTTTCTTATATACGAAGTAAATTATTTAATAAGTGGATATATTTATATTGCTAAAGACTTAGTGATTTTTAATCAATTAATAAAATCAAAACCATCCAAAAAAAAAAATCATATTGTCAGCTATTAATCGGAAGGGAGGAACCAGCCATTTAGCCGAGGGAAACTAATTTAAAAAATATTCTGTGGATTGAGATGATTAGTGCTAACTTTTTCGAACAGAAATTAAGAATATATGGTTCAGTTTATTTCTAAATTTATATATCTGGTCATTCCATAAGTAATATCGGTTTTTAATATTCTTTTTGTTTATGTTTAGATTACTAATCCCTCCTTTTCAATTTATTTTTGTTTATTATATCATTAAATACACCTCTATTTATGATGTATTGGTTGGTGAAACTTATTTATTCAAATTTCATTTGAAATGGATCTGCCAAGAAACCACTTACGCCATGTTTCTGAGTAACTGTTGATGAAAAGTGGGTTTCCTAACAGAATGTTAGACGGTCGCGGCAGTTGTTAGGACCTAACCACCTAGGACCTAAACATCTAGGACAGAAGCGAGAGAATCCGAAAAAAGTTCATCCGAAAAAAGTAATGATGTCTGTATGATGGGATATTGGAGGAATCCTTCATCCAGTAGTCTTGTTTTATTACCGATGGCCTGTATCGGACCCCGGAGTCCGATTCTAATAAACAACAGAATTTCATCTGTTAGCAACTTTTGCTGCACTGAAATGCAATAATCTCATTAAAAATTGACTAAATTGAGTCTTTGAGGTGTTCGGCCTTTCGGACATTTTCATGTGATAATCGGCTGTCAAGATAGGAATTTAAGACAACGGACAGCGGGACCGTTGCCGCACCTAACGTGTTAATTCAAAAGCAAAGGATTTTTTCAGGTATTCAAAATTTGGTTTCAAGATGTCAAACTGTTATACAAGATGGTAAACACATTTTAGATTGAACGTGTTTCATTGATTTTATCCTATACCTTATAGCACGCCATTAAAAACCGACATTACTTATGGGATGACCTGATATATTCTTTTTTGTTAACTGGTTTAGTACCATTATTATAGAACGGATGTATAACAAACTTTGGTTAATGAAATATGAGGCAATACACATAGTTGAAAGATTAGGGATTCTTTCTTTTTTGAAATTCACCAAAGCAATGTTTCTTATTTCTCTTCCGGTCAATTTTGGCCATTGGCATTTTGATCATTTTCCCAAGATATTTTCATAAAAAAGGATGTAACAAGCCGAACGAATTAATTTATTTATGGTTTTAGTAATTTCTTAGAATTTGCAATTGTTATTCTGTTCCATTGCATTTGACGTAAGATTACATTGTAATTGCGACTGAAAGTTACAACGTTTGTGGGAACTATTTGTAGAATGGTGATAGCATGCTCATTCTGGACTAACTAATGATTGACTAAGACCTCAAGTTATTGCTTAACTCTCTTGTTTTTTTAGTCTTTTTTTTTATTCTTTGTTCTAAAAGTAACTAAGTAACAAATTGCTTGTTAAGGTAAGTTATAGTAAGTTAATTTTATTGGTATTCGAGTTTTAAACAAGAGTTGTCCAACTGAAAAAGTCTTAAGGGCCAGAATTAAAAACTTGAACGAAGTTACAGGCCTTAAAATAGTTATATACTTTCAATTATAAATTTTAAAGTATCAATGTTTTCATTGTACTAATGCCTTCCCATTACATTCTTTAGGCACCGAAGCAACTTGCATGCACACGAACACTACAGTTTTCCTTAACAATCAAGTAATCACTCACAACTTTCATTGTTACTCCGACATTTTACGTTTATGTTTTACTGATTTTCAGCTCATTCTTGAGTTATAAAATGTCTTTGTAAGCCGTTTGCTTCTGAATCGAAAGAATAGTCTGACTTGCTAGCCTCCCTCCGATTAGGACTATCTAAGTCGGGTCTAGCCAAGAGTAGAAAGTTCGATGATAATTCTTTTCTCGAAGTACTTCCTTCAATGAGCTTTAGCTGTGAACTCAAAAACCAATCTCCCTCATCATAGTTGAGTTAAATCAACTTATAGTTGACATGAAAGCCCTCCAGTCAACTTGAGAATTATAAATCATTACATTATTTTACACTCAGTTATAAACCAGAATAAGTATATGGTATAAGCATGTTTATATTAAAATATAAATTCTCTTTCAAAGGAAGGTGGTTCAAAGTAATATTTTTTGTCTAATACGCTCTCGCGGGTTGGACAACTCTGTTTTAAACTCTCGGATTTTAAATAAAATATTATAAGGCTTTAATAGGTAGCTAACATTGGTAATGAGTTATTATTTAAATAGTTTAAAGTGAATAAATTACTCACCATAAAAAATATATATAGTTCTTTCCGAACCCTTTAGCTAGAGTTAAATTGAGAACGTCCTTCAACACACTAGAAATATCCATTCAAATTGGTACGTTAAAACTAGGTATTATGAACTATTATATATAAATAATTGTATATATAATCAAATCGATTTATTTTAAATGGTTTCCTCAATCAGCTTCCGAATAAATGAGGTATCGATCTGCGTATGATTCATGTTGAAGTTCGATGTGGTTAGTGCATTATCTCTGTCTCCTTGGTTTACGATAGTAATTTACACTAATTACTCCGAGAGGTCAAGAATAGATTGAGGTTTATAGAAATAGGGAAATGAACATTTAGGTATTTACAGCTCAAGATCGCTCGCAATTGGATCTGGCAAGCAAGGTCTTCTGATGGTGGTTTTTATATTTTTTTTTCGAGGAAATTCCAACTTTATTCATGAACCATGGATTCATAGAATATTTCGGATTCATCCTTCTTTTAATGTTTTATGAGTTGTCGATGTGACTAATAGGGCGGAAATCAGGATATAAAGATAGGATAACGAAAGACAACCTAAATATAACCGTTGCTTAAGGTATTTTTTTTTCCCCCAGAGAGAATATAGTGTGATTTAAATGTTTATTCTGATTCAAGGGTACAGATTACATATTTTCAGTCTCACAAGTCCACCTTTGTTTCTTAGACCTTCTTTTGCAATACAACGCATTCCTCTTGAGTTGAAATATTGGGTAGGGCTTGAGGGCATCAAAAGGTGTGGACAAAGGTGCGGACTCATCTGGGTCAAGAAAAACAACAATGCTTGGGTATGAATGTTATTAACGTCTGGCTTTAGAATAAACACATTTCCATAAATCATGAGTGCACACTACTGAAAGCAATGTGCAACAAAAAAAGAATCATGATGCGATTTCAACAATTCTTAGAAATCCAAGATGAAATTCAATTCAAATATTAGATCTATTAAATATCAGTTTTGTAATTGCAAATTTTTGATAGAAAATCAATAAAAAATAATTAGCAAAGCTTAAGCCTATATGGTGTAATTTACTATTTGTCAAGCAGACTGTAAAACAGTATTTTATATTTTATTATTGTGGTTGATAAATTTATCCTGTGTATTCAATAACGCCCAATATATATATAACTATTTTTATAGTCAACTCTAGACCCATTCGAACTCACTTGTTTTCTCATCTATTCCTGATAATCCTCTTGGGGATCAGAAAAGAAAGTGGCCACAGGACCTTCTAATTTAGAAATATTACTGGGCTGCTACCGATTGGCAGTTCATCTACACCATACATAGCCAATCTACACCATTATTTTTATTCTTCCCTCACGTTTACATATTGTAATTAAAGTTAATACAGTTGTGTATTTCAATTTATATAATTTTTTTAAATATTCCTACTCTCATTATAATTTATGGACAAATAAAACTAAAATGACATATATTTAAAAAATGGAAAGTATACTAACGTATTTTTGTACTACACACCGCAAAATCTTAGTTTCTTTTTCAAAAATTATACAATGACTTGATCCTCTAGTCGAAACCAAGATAGATGCTGCCATATCACACCATGTGCAGGATAGACGTGGGAAACAGTGAGGCAGTGTGCACGACGAGGCAAGCGAAGATAGCAAGAAGTACTTAGGCTAGGCTGCTTGGCCAACAGTTCGTGGTTGGCAGATTCCTGAGGTCGACTTATCTCTTCGGTTGTGCAACTTTATTTACTCTCTGTAACCTAAGGTAGCGTAGCCCAGCGCATCCATTCTTCAAGCGTCATCTTTCACTATGTTCCTCTCAATCCTATTGTGACTATAATTTTTTTAGACCAACAGCCCACAAAGGAAAACATACAATCATCTTTCCATGTTAGTTTCTTGATTAATTTTCGGAGTTTATTTCGCAACAATCTTTTGCATACATTTTTAATATTTGCCTTTTCTCTACATATTTAATAACACTCAGTTATCTATAAGATTATGGAAAATATAATATAACCCAGAACAAACTGTATTTTAGAGTACGTAGTTAAGAATTATATTTTCGTGATAATGTACTTTCTTAAATTTAGATTTCCGTTAGCAAATTAAGTTGATTGAAGAACCAATTTACTTCCCTCATGTTATCTATCACATATCTCATATAAAAATATTCGGATACAGCTGTGTTCTTGAAAATAACTGAAATTCTTATCTTGGAGGGAATATGAAATCTTTCATTAAGTAACTACCTTTTGTTTATATTGGATGGGTAATAAAAAATATTAGAAATTAATTGCTGGCAGTTTCGTAGCAAATTACTAATTATTTTATCCAAATTAGTATAACTTTTAATGTCTAGCTTTGCCATCACACTGCTAAAACTCTTCCTTAATACCGATATCTGTTTTCTTAATGAATGGTATCGCTAATTTATAAGAACAGAATTTTCACGTTTTACAGTAGATTTTTTTTAATCTTTGATTTTTATATTTTAGTTATTTTGATTAAGATTTTATATTTGTATTTAGAAAAAGTAACGTTTTGTATCATGTGTTACAATAAAATCGGCATTTTCTCATTAAAATTGACCCTTTAGCTGCTTCAAGCTCGTTTCTCCACCATTAACTTACAATAAGACTGTTATACCCTTTTGTCTTTATATGTATTATGTGTTCATGTCCTGAACTTCGCTGTCGGTATTACTGACCTAATGATCTTATTTTCTTTGAAGGTGCAGATGGACGGATACCGTTGAAACAGCACTGTAGATGGAATGGCAATAAATATTATTCCCTAATCGGCTCTGCACTTCAGACCTGGTTTTACCCTTTTTAGTAGCCATTGACGTCTTAACTCATTCCAAAGACCATAAAACATTAACAGGCCTTCCTGCGAGAGGCACTCCAGGCTGTTACGTTAAGTAATAAAGGCTTGAATGATCCCTCTCGTCTGTCGCAACCATGGCAAGGCCATGGCTTTAGAAGGGCGCTCGTTATGGGCGTGGTTCTCTGCTACGTGATCACAGATGATAGGCCCTCAAGTGCCGCCCAATATAGCTAATGGTTTATAATCATTTAAATAATACCTTCTTCGAGAATAAGGGTCTTGACTGCATGTTATGGTTGTGCTTTGTATTTTTGTTTTGATGGATGATGTCGAGTGATCAAGAGAGACCAGCTAGATTTTTTTTTTAATCTTCTAATGATAAAACTCATTTAGAAGTTTCAATAACCCCTACTCAAAAACTCAACCTCATGCTAGTTTGAGGGATCGAGTATTAGGATACTTACGCTAAGAAAACCCAATAATGATCTGCTTACAGAAACTGTTTAGTCAGTTGGAAGCATATATGATACAGTAAATAGCTAAATAATATACAAGGGTCAAAAAGGGAGGAGAAAAAGTCAAATTATTGATATAATTAACGAAGATACTGCAGAAATGAGTTCAGCAAGAGGAGAAACAGTTGGCCGAGATAGTAGGCAGGGAAGGAGAAGAATGTTTAAGCGTTCAAAGGGCTAAACATTTTGTAAATCTGCCATAAAAAAAAAAAAAAAAGACAAACACGAAAAATAGAATCTGAAAGTACTTGTTTACATGCTTTCGTGTGGAACTATTCGTTAACAACTACTTTTTGTATAAATGAGTATGGCTTCATATCTGTTGAAGCCCTAGTCAATTTTTAATTTTCTCATAAGTAATTTTATTTTATTTCTTTTTCCCAGGCCCTTTCATTTGTTTTAATGATTTTTCTTTCTTTATTACTAATTAGTTTACTGGTTAATAAATAATAATTACATTTGCATTGTAAATAGTATGTTTATTTAGAAATATTATGAAGAAAGAATATCATATATATATAGTGTCTAGTGGTATTAAGGACCACAACAACGGCGATAACGCCGGGACCAGTGGTAGTATGGAAGTCGCTTGGGGCACACTTATATCGTCACCAATCGTGCCCTCACCCACCATTATCGTTTCACCTCGTCTCATCTTCAATCTCTGAATCAATTTCAATATATTATGATCCTGCATATCAAGATCGATTATATCTACGAGGACGATGAGTATTTTAACACAACAGTGAATATAATAAGAACTTCAAAATAAGGTAGGATCCTCCTTATTCACCATTTTTTTTTCTAACGAGAATATACGTCGAAGAACATCTTTTCTTTTTTTCTCTCTAAGAAGATTTAATTTAATGGACAATTATTTTATCTAATTTGTGTACAAAGCGTTAGATTCATTTTTTTTCCCCATTATATTGTAAAGAAGTTAATTATTTTTTTTTGTTCTTCTAATTTATTCTTTTTTTGTTTTAAGCTGTTTTCTTATTTTTCATTGAACATTTGTATGTTAATTTTGGGGGTTAACTGTTATCAATTTATTTTTTTTAATCCTTTTTTTTCTTTATTAATATATTTTTTGTAAAACATGGAAGGGCCTTTTATTTATTTTAAACCAACACCTACAAACTATATTGATTTTAATTTAATCTCACTTTGCATGAAATGTTTTTATTTTTATTAATTTATATCATCACCATTGTTTTTTTTTGTTTTTTTTTCCTTACAGCAAACCCACCTTGCCCATATTTTTTTTTATATACAGTCCATTTATTTTGTCTTTGCCCATTTGGAGGGGGGAGACAAAATTCTCACCGGGGAAGGATTGCAATTCAAACAAGAAACGCCCCTTGCCCCAACATTATTCTGGTCCAATCCGTGCCGGATATCAGCGCTATTAAATTATTTTATTTATTTTTTGGGCCTTATAATAGGGAAAAAAAAATCGTTTTTTTTTTGTTTAGATTTCGGCCTTATATTGGTACTATTAAATTATTTCGGTGCTCCAAAATACTTTTATGATTGTAAATTATTTTTTTATATTACACCCACCTGTGTCTGAAGTTACATTATTATTTTCTATTCTCTAATTTTATTTTATTTTTTTCTTTCTCGTTAAATACAATTAAAAATTGCCTCAAATCATGGGACCTAAACCTACTAATGATGATCTTGAAGCTAAGCTAGACGATCTAAAGGAGCAATTAGATGATTTAGCCGGGGATATTATGGAGACCACTTCTATAGGTTCGAAACTCCCTACTGACCCCTCTTGCGAATCTTTATTTTCGGCGCGCCTTTCGCGCATCGACGCTACATATGAGCGTTTTGAATCGATTTTTTTAGAGGCTAACTCTCTCGCGAAAAAATTAAACGCCTCGAGGGAAAGGCTAAAAGAATTAAAGAACGAAGTTCGGTCTTCATATTATAAAGCGTTATCGCTCAAAATTACCCCTTTCAGCGATACAGATAAATCATACATTGAACGGTCTGTGGTAAATAGAGTCGCGGATGTTTATCCCCATTACCGTTTACCCGCTATTAATATACCACCATTTTCTGGAGACATAGGTAGCTGGCAGGAATTCAAGGAAACCTTTAAGTCCTTAGTTCATGAAAGACATGATTTAGATAATATTCAAAAATTTCACCACTTAAAATCAGCCTTAAAGGGGCCAGCCTTACAAAATATTTCGGCGATTTCAATATCGGAGTCAGGGTATAACCAAGCATGGGAATCATTAATAAAAAAATATGATAGTAAACGAATACAAGCTACTTTTTTCCTGACGAGGGTTTTAAATTTCAAGCCGATACTTAAGGGTAACCTTCCTAATCTTGAGCACTTCTCAGCAGTAGTGATAGAAAGCGCCTCTGCGCTTCTTAAATTGGGTATCACTGATCTTTCGGGGTTTATATTAACAACTTTGGCACTAAGGATGCTGGACACCAAGACGAGGGAAGGTTTCGAAACGGAACACGGCTATAAAACTGAGCTTCCGACTTGGGAGGAGTTCGCTGATTATATACAAAGACAGGCGGTCAAATTGCAATCAGAGGCCCTTCTCTCAAATTCTGCATCAAATACCGGGTATAGTACTCGCTCTAGACAGGTATTAATGACTTCTAATTCCCCAAAGCAATCGGTTAAATGTCCGATATGTAAAAGTGACCACCGGATATATGATTGCTCCAACTTTAAAAAACTGACTCCACAACAACGCAGCAACCGAATTAGGAGCTTGAAACGTTGCATTAATTGTTTCGCTTCCGGTCATCTCGCGAATCAGTGCCCATCTCAGGTATCTTGCCGGTATTGCAGTAAACGACATCACTCCCTACTCCACTTTTTCCCTCGTGAGATTCATAAGTCCGAGTTACCAGACCCAAAGCTTACTCAATCTTGTCCTGATCGAAAGCAGGAAGGGGTAAATAACCTTAATAAAAACGCAGAGACTTCGCGTTGCTCTCCCAATTCATCGGCAATGCCGTCTGATCCGTCTGATTCTGCCTTAGCTAGAAACGCTATACTTTCAATGTCCGCGGGTAGGACAAATGTCTTGCTTGGCACAGCTTTAGCTAGGATCCGGGATTATCGAGGTCATTGGCATGATTTGCGAATGCTCATCGACAGTGGGTCGCAGCGTTCTTTTATAACAGAAGAATGTGCTCAAAGGCTAAATTTGACATTAGCGCGTAGCAGACATCAATTAGTCGGGTTTGGGAATCAAACAATTCCTCGGGTCAAATATGAAGCCCCCTGTGTTCTAGTTCCAAGAAAGGCTTCCTCTCCCGAATTAGAAACCGTGGCTATTGTAATTGAGCGGATATGTGAAGATATGCCCACAAGTCCTGTTTCGAGAAATATCCTTGAACATTTTCGAGGTTTGGACTTAGCTGATCCTAACTTTCATGAACCCCGACCCGTAGATTTTCTTCTAGGGGCAGATATATTTGCCCAAGTACTTTGTTCTGGAAATATAAAACCGGAATATGGGGCCCCCAGTGCTTTGGAAACAATCTTTGGTTGGATTCTAGTTGGTCCAATTGATGAAAAATCTTTCGATAAATCTTGCCCCAGTACCGTTCTTCATAGCGCAGCCGTTTCTTGCTCCCACTGCGATGATCTTCCCCGAATATTAAATAAATTTTGGGAGACTGAGAACGTTATGAACGTAAAAGAATCAGACCCTCTGGATGCTAAATGTGAGGAGCATTTTGTGAATACTCATTCACGCGATGAAGCCGGTCGTTTCACAGTGAGGCTTCCATTTAACGGATGTCCTCCGGTACTAAATGATTCTAGGTTCGGCGCACTCCATCGTTTTAAAATTTTGGAAGGGAAATTTGAAAAAGACCGTCCGTTACAATTGGAATATTCTAAGATTATTCAGGAATATTTGGAAAAAGGCTACATATCACGCGCTACTCCACCCGGAAAATGCTACCTTCCTCACCATGCTGTTTTTAAGGACAGCTCTTCAACCAAACTGCGAATAGTGTTTGACGCGTCAGCAGCAACGAGTAACGGGTCTTTAAATGACCATCTCCTGACGGGCCCCAAATTACAGCGCGACATAAAGGATGTCTTGTTGGCATTTCGTAAACCCCGCATTGCCATGTCAGCGGACATATGCCAAATGTACCTTCAAATAAGATTGGCTTCTGAGGACTGTGCATATCAGCACTTTTTCTACCGATTCCAAAATACTGATGCCTTAACGGAGTATAGATTTGATAGGTTATCATTCGGTCTATCATGTTCCCCTTTTCTAGCAATGCGCGTAATCAAACAACTCGTGTTAGAGGATGGCAAAAATTACCCCGAAGCATCGCACGCATTGCGTGAACATATGTATATAGAAGACTTGTTAACGGGTATGGACGAGATCTCAGACGCGATTGCTCTGCAACGGGATCTAATACAATTGTTGGCAAAAGGAGGGTTTGAATTGAAGAAGTGGAGTAGCAATTTCCCGCAGCTACTCGACAGCGTGCCGGAAGAAATATTAGAAACCCCTGTATCGTTTTCCAATATGGAGGACTCCGTTGTTAAAGTGCTTGGGATCCAATGGGAACCAAAGGGCGATTTTCTATCTTATAAAGTGACGCCTAGATCGTGCGTACCAACGAAGAGGGGTATTATGTCCACTATCGCCAGAATTTATGATCCATTGGGATATTTAGCCCCAGCAATTTTTAGGGCAAAAACTATTTTGCAAAAATTGTGGGAAATGCGTCTCGATTGGGATACCCCTGTGCCACCTCCTGTCAGGCGAAACTGGGAAAAGTTTTATGAAAATCTAGCGCTTTTGGGTGAAATCCGTATCCCTCGATGCCTCTTTATAGACTATCCATCGAATGTTACTATCGTTGGCTTCGCTGATGCGTCCGAGTTGGGGTTCGCTGCAGTCGTGTACGCTTATTTGGAATTGCAAGACGGACGTTTCTCTTCTCACCTAATTTATGCTAAAACCCGTCTAGCGCCCCTTAAGCATCTAACGATCCCTCGGCTTGAGCTCTGCGCCGCTGTACTATTGGTAGAGGCATTAATTTCGCTCAAAGAGACGTTGTCACAATGGAGTGTGTCTTCCACAGTTTTATGCTCAGATTCCAAGACCGTTTTATCATGGCTTCATCTACCTCATTCTCGTTTAAAGTCCTTCGTAGCAAATCGAGTTGCAAAGATTTTAGAGCTTACTGATGTATCTTCGTGGTATCATGTGACTTCTGAAAATAATGCCGCCGATGTAGCCTCGCGTGGCATATGTCCGTCGGAATTACCTCGTAACACAGCTTGGTGGAACGGGCCGTCGTGGCTTAGTTGTTCAAGGGAAGAGTGGCCGATATATACCAACTCGATTATTACGGATCCGTCAGAATTGCCCGAGACCAAGACAATTACTTTGCTCGCAACCAAAACCGTAGTAAATGAATTGAACAAAATTATAGAAAGGTTCTCATCATATATTCGTATGATCCGAATATTTGCCTATCTGATTCGGTTTAAACAAAACGCTTCTAATAGACATTTGATAAGATCGGGTCCGCTATCATTGATGGAAATACGACAAGGGACCGAGGTCATTATTAGAGGAATTCAGGCTTCGGAAGGCTTCACGAATATCCATGGGGAACGAATGAAGTCATTAAGATCATTAAATCCTTTCGTTGATTCCGCTGGTTTAGTTAGGGTGGGCGGTAGGTTACGTCATGCTCCCATACCCTACGACCAAAGGCATCCCATCTTGTTGCCGAATAAATCACACTTTGTAAATTTACTAATTGACCATTACCACCGCGCCTATCTCCATGCAGGCCCTCAGCTGTTGCATTCCTTGCTCCGTAATAGATATTGGATCATCGCTGGAAGAGGGATCGTCAGATCACGTGTGCATCGTTGCTCAATTTGCCACCGTTTGAGAGTGAAAAGTGTGAATCCTATCATGGGCGACTTGCCCTCGTCTCGGTTTGAACAAGGGAGAGCGTTCCTTAATGTCGGAATTGATTTCACTGGTCCTTTCCTCATTAAGGAATCCCAACGGAGGAAGGCTGCTTTAGGTAAGGCATATGTATGTCTTTTTGTATGTTTTAGTACCAAAGCGGTACATATTGAAGTAGTCTCGCAATTAAGTACAGATGCCTTTATGGCGTGTTTAGACCGATTCGTGGCTCGTCGAGGTATGCCGAGTAAGATTTTTTCCGATAACGGGACTAACTTTGTCGGAGCGTCAAGTCGGCTGAAAAAACTCTATAAGTGGTGGAACTCCCTGGAGGTTATAAATTCAACTAGGAATTACCTTACGCTTAAGGAAGTGGAATGGCATTTCATACCCCCCTTTGCACCGCACTTCGGTGGATTATGGGAAGCTGGGATCAAATCCTGCAAATATCACCTTACTCGTGTTCTCGGTGCCCAGCCAATAACATTCGAAGAGTTAGCCACGGTCGTAAGCCGGATCGAAGCGGTCCTAAACTCTCGACCACTCCATCCAATGTCGTCTGATCCCGAAGACTATCAAATTCTTACCCCGGGACACTTCCTGATCGGAGCACCCCTCGTCGCCCCACCGGAACCCGAGATTATTGATGTTCCTCGGAACCGTTTGTCTAGATGGAAGCACCTGCAATGTTGCCTTGCTGATTTCTGGAACCGTTGGCGGCTGGATTATTTGAACTGCCTTCAGCAAAGGGTGAAATGGACAAAGCCGAGTACTCCAATTGAACCAGGTACATTAGTCTTACTGAGGGATCCCAACGTGCCCCCTCTACAATGGCCCACTGCTAGAGTAATAGAGGCATATCCTGGGAAGGACGGAGTAGTCAGGGTTGTTAGGTTGAAAACAGCAAAGACGGACCTCCTCAGACCTGTTTCCCGTCTATCCCCTTCATTTCCTGATGAAAAGGATTCTTAAAAATTTTACAATTTTTGGTGGGCGGTATGTTGAAGCCCTAGTCAATTTTTAATTTTCTCATAAGTAATTTTATTTTATTTCTTTTTCCCAGGCCCTTTCATTTGTTTTAATGATTTTTCTTTCTTTATTACTAATTAGTTTACTGGTTAATAAATAATAATTACATTTGCATTGTAAATAGTATGTTTATTTAGAAATATTATGAAGAAAGAATATCATATATATATAGTGTCTAGTGGTATTAAGGACCACAACAACGGCGATAACGCCGGGACCAGTGGTAGTATGGAAGTCGCTTGGGGCACACTTATATCGTCACCAATCGTGCCCTCACCCACCATTATCGTTTCACCTCGTCTCATCTTCAATCTCTGAATCAATTTCAATATATTATGATCCTGCATATCAAGATCGATTATATCTACGAGGACGATGAGTATTTTAACACAACAGTGAATATAATAAGAACTTCAAAATAAGGTAGGATCCTCCTTATTCACCATTTTTTTTTCTAACGAGAATATACGTCGAAGAACATCTTTTCTTTTTTTCTCTCTAAGAAGATTTAATTTAATGGACAATTATTTTATCTAATTTGTGTACAAAGCGTTAGATTCATTTTTTTTTCCCATTATATTGTAAAGAAGTTAATTATTTTTTTTTGTTCTTCTAATTTATTCTTTTTTTGTTTTAAGCTGTTTTCTTATTTTTCATTGAACATTTGTATGTTAATTTTGGGGGTTAACTGTTATCAATTTATTTTTTTTAATCCTTTTTTTTCTTTATTAATATATTTTTTGTAAAACATGGAAGGGCCTTTTATTTATTTTAAACCAACACCTACAAACTATATTGATTTTAATTTAATCTCACTTTGCATGAAATGTTTTTATTTTTATTAATTTATATCATCACCATTGTTTTTTTTTGTTTTTTTTTCCTTACAGCAAACCCACCTTGCCCATATTTTTTTTTATATACAGTCCATTTATTTTGTCTTTGCCCATTTGGAGGGGGGAGACAAAATTCTCACCGGGGAAGGATTGCAATTCAAACAAGAAACGCCCCTTGCCCCAACAATATCTGAGGGTAAAAACAACAGCAATTGTTTCCTTTATGAAAATTATGAGCTTGGCAAAGCCTATATTTTTGGTTTTAAAAAATATCGGGTAACAAACCGAAAATAAGCCTCTATATCCTCTATAACCGAATCTCTAAAACGAATGAGAGAGTTGAAGTAAAATTTAAATAAATAAAGATTCCATTTAAAGAATAAAGATTAAAATGATAAAAACATATTATATCAATTATTTAAAACATATATATTTTTCTGATATACCTACTACGAGTCTATCTGTCCTAACAAAGTGATTCTTTTATACCGATAACACGTTCAGATGTTCGGTTTTTTTTCCTCTTACACATCATCCGAATTCCTTTATTCAAAGAAGCATCTTTACAACCGTGTCCATGAAAGATCTTTTTTTAAAACAGATGTCTTGTCCACTTTTTGGTTCAATGTCAGTACTGTCCTGGGAAAGCTGTCTAAGCTATCAAAAGCTTTGAAAAGATCAATTGAGTTCAATAGTACCTTACTGAGGATTGAGACATATTCGAGAGTTTTTGAAAAAATTGGACTTCTAAAGACAGTATTCAGTTAGTTGTAAAGTATTCCACTTCAAAATCTTTCATTGATATATTTTCAAAACATTTTATTTTTATTTTTGAAACAAATCAGTAAACGAAAACGACATTTGTGATAATCAGGTTGTGATATGGTGTAATATGCAGATTACAATAAGTTTTAACAGTCTGGAGATCTAAAGATGCAAGACGAAGGATCGGGCTGAATCGTAATATCTTGTACTTTCGACAGGCACTGGTACGCTACTAGGTCAAGGCTTGGAGAGAGTGCATTGCGTTCCCGATGCACCATTCTAACCTATCGTTTTTTAAGTGATGTCACGAGAAATAAGGCTTGATAGCATCTTCAGGCAATCCTTTAATTGATAATCATGATCAAGTGAATCGATATAGCGGAGATTGATATCTAATATATTTGGTAAAAAACGAAGAAAGAGATTAGTAACTTAGAGATTTCTAAAACATACTTTTGCCTTCCGAATTGTGGTGAAGTTGATGGATTACTTATATTAAAAATGGGAGGAGATCATGCACAGGTCTTATTTTCCAAGATTTAATAACACAATTCAGAGAAAATTCATTTGTAATTGGAACATTGAATGTGAAAATCATCAAACGAAAATTTTGGAATCCTAGAGTAGAGAAAGGCATGACCCAGCATCCTTACGTTTCTTTAGCGGGATGGCGACGATTTATTGAATTTCTTTGTATCCGATAGAATTTTTAGAAATAGGCTTCATAAAACATGTGCAAAATGCACGTTTATTTTTTTATCAAAATTTAACTATACCGGCAAATAAAAATCATAACTATGGATGAATCTCCTAAAGGTTTATAATTATTATGAGTCAATATTTATTTAAAAAAAAAAACTAAACGAAAAATCAATCCAATCAAATAATTTTTCTCTTTTTCCTTTTTTGTTAGTACCAATAAAAAACAATTAAATCCGAAAATAATACACAGTCATCACCGCGGAATTTGAATAACAAATCGTCGGAGCAGTTCAATTATATTAGAATCTGGACTGGCTCTCCTTGGATATCCACTATCCTTTTTGTTTTTTTTTAATGAATCACACCTGTTACCTGGAGTGAATCAGAACTGCGGAGAAGCGGATCTCTTGGTGGCAGAAGAAACTTGCACTTCTCCGGAAAGATCCTGATTTATTGACAATAAGCATTGTCATCATTTATCCGATCTGTGGTTATAAATAAATAAACGGGGCGCGAGTAAAAGGCGCTCTCTACTTTCTAATCGCTGGAAACAAGTCCCTTGGGTTAAATATGGCTTGAGAAACGGGTTACGTTCGTGGTGTCGGGATCATCGTATGTTATTTTTTTGACCCGATTATTCTGGTGTGTATCGAACAAATAAAGAAAGGTTTACCGTTATCGAAAACTACGTATTTACATTTAAAAAAAAATCTGGTGCGTGCTCGCAACACACAACTTTCACTTACCAACTTACTTAGATTAGAAATTAATGCATTTTGTTAATTGTCACTTCTCAAATGAAAAGAACGGCTTTAATTATGAACAGAGAGTTTTATGAGTTGACTGAATATTTTTATTTTTTCTCCTCTATATGTTTTCTTTATTTTTATCATATCTCATATTTAGCCATTTCTTATTTTTAGGCGTAACGAGAGAGTTAATTTCTCCATATAAACAAAAACAAAGGTACCTACTTTATAGGAAACAAAAAAACAAACAAACAAAAAAGGCCCCTACCCCATTTAACCCCCCTCAGAACATTTTAATAATGATAAACCTTACCTGGTATTAAAGAACACCTAATTTTCATTAAACATGACGAATTTGATAAAAATCGTTAAAGCCGTTTTTGAGATCATCGAAAAAAAGGTATAAATTGGAAAAAAATTATGAAATAAATTGCCCCCACCGTTTGACCAATTTTGATGAAATGTTGGCTATCACATCTTTGGCATATAATTACATCGAATACCCAGTTTGATCAAAATCGTTAAAGCCTTTTTTGAGTAAATAAAAAAAACACGTGAAATAAAACAAAATATTTTAAATAAGTCCCCCCTCCTGTTGATTAATTTTGACGAAATGTTTGCTATCACATCTTTGGCATATACATACATCAAATACCCAGTTTAATCAAAATCGTTAAAACCATTTTTGGGTAAATAAAAAAAAACACGTAAAAATGATACAAAATTTAATAAGTAAAGTGCCCCCTCCGGTTGATCAATTTTGATGAAATTTTTACAGTCATATCTCGGGCATATTAATACATCAAATACTCAGTTTAATCAAAATCGTTAGGGCCGTTTTTGAGAAAATCGAAAAAAACATAAAAGTTATCAAATAAAGTACCCCCTCCCTTTGAGCAATTTCGATGAAATTTTTGCTGTCATATCGCGGGCATATACTTACGCTAAATACCTAATTTCAGGTTCGAACGGTTTTTAGTTTTTGAGCAAGTCTGTTCACATACACACACACACACACACACACACACACAGACCATTTCGCGGGACTTGGTTATTTTGACTCAGGGGACCCCAAAACGAGTATTTCCGTTGAAAACCGGAAGTCGAAATTTTTCACGATCGCAATACTTCCGCTTACTATATATTTCATATATAGGTAAGTGAAAGTAATAAATCAATCTTGTCAGACTTTTACGGTCGTGGTTTTGTTTTTGAAAAGGATCATTTTATTTTGAAACAGATTTTCATTCCTTCCTCAATCAGATTCGTTTTATACAGGAATCCATAATTTTATGGTCTCGGAATCGAAATTATTAACTCACATTTTACACTTTAAATATTAATGGTGATAATAAATATATTATTGATGCCATAGGGACTTCATTAAAACGCCATTAACTACTTCTTTTACTTAACTTTTTTTTTTTTATAGACAAAATGCTTATTCCAATAAAAAATTTATTATGGAAAAAATTAAATTAACTGCTTATGGATAAACAGATATTTAATATGTGAGAAAATAAATTAACCACCTTTAGAGAGAGATAAAGAGATAGTTTATTTGTGAGAACATTTATTATATTTGACTAAGTAGAATTCAAATTTATTTGGGGGATACCGCCGTGAGCAATATGTTTGGTAAGGCTATATATTACTGTCTCTGTGGAATTTGATCCATGTTATTGTTTTATACTTAGTCATTTTGACTTGATTGTAAAATATTAAATTTTGTACCTTTAGCGCACAGTCGTAACCATATCATTTATTTTTCCAGTTGTTACTATTTATATTCAGACAGAAAGCTTTGTAACATCACATTTTCGAGACGCCGAAAAACAAGAAAGAGAGAAATGCTTAATTTTAACAATAAGCAATGCTGCCCAAATACATTGTTTTAGTGTTGGTTCTTATACAACACCGCGTACCTAAGTTTATCTTATATCTATTATAATATCAGATTCTTTTTTTTTTACTATACCCGGTAATTTCTTTCTTTATGTCTATTACCATTATGTTTTTCTTTACTATAATTTATTAAAAAAAAAAGGTTTTAGTTGCATATAATTTCTATGATAACCTATTCCCTAAGATTAGAACAACTGAGTGAATTGGTTGGGTTCCGAAGGTACGTTTCGCAGGTGGGCGCACTGAATTGATCGTATCGGTTGGAGCAATCCGAGCTGGGTCTGTAACAATGACCAAAGGGAATCGTCCTATTGTGTCATTTGATTTTACAGATCGCCCATCTACCTGTGGGGATGTCCATCGTTGTCACCTTTGTTGTTGGTCACTACCATGGGATACATTGATGAGGAATACTTTGTGCCTACGTGTTCCAATTTGGATTCATTATCTCCCACCGGCGGGTATCACGTTTTTCTCAACAGCATCTCTCCAACATCTTTGAGAATGCTGAGCCCAGTCAGAGAGAAGGATTAACTAGCAGGAACGAACAGGAACATTACAGTTTCACTTCACAAAATACATTCAGCATTTATGTTGGCACCGGAAGAGATATCAAGAGAAATCTATCATGATAATAGGAATATCTAGGTCAAAGAAATTGGAGAAAGAGAAAGATTATTTCGATTAGAGCAGCAGATTTTAGTGGAACTGTGGATCAACTCAATCCTGATAAATATTTTTTAGAGAAGATAATAGCTTGAAGAAGTGAGACTGAATTCAGACATTCGCTACGCTATGTACTGGCTTAGTTTTTTCCTCCTTCGCATCCGATTTTACTTACAGAGTGTTTATTATTGCAATGCGGATGATAAAGTATACTCCTGATCCCTCAGTCTTTTAAGAATAACTAGTATTTGAATCTCTCCCTAACAGAATCATTGACATGTTAAAGAGAACTTAAGATTTATATGTAAGATTTAACTTAAGAATTTTATGTCCATACGTGCTTTAAAAAGCGGAAACAAATATGATTAGTATGACCATCCAAAGAACTTTTTCACAAAAAATATTTTATTAAATCAATGCACTCTGTGCACGGTAATTTCATGATAAATATCTTAAGTTTGTCTGACATTACAGAAGAATGATATGTTAAAATAATAATATTTTCACAACTATTTCGGACAATGTTTCTTTAAGTTTACACGTTACCTAGTCCGACTTTGCCATGACCTGTATATGAGCCACTATTGTTTTTTTCTTCTTTTTTTATCTACGCAACATCGGTTTCCCATAGAGCGAGAGCACGCTCACGGCGAAGTTACGTCAAGATCGGAAAAGATAAAATAGGAAAATCCTTTCCCCTAGGTCGGCTGATGAGTTAGATAACAGTTGTGGTTTTTTTTTTTTTTGGTTGTTTTTTTTTTATTATGCCGTATTCCACCCAAATTACGGAAATATGGTAGATTTTATTAGATGCCAGTGGTGAAGTTGAGTCAGAACTATCAGAAAAAGGTATGGTTAACAGATCATATTTCCCCGAACTTGTACAATTTATCCACGTTTATATCTGTATCCCAGTGTTAACAACGTATTGTCCATTGTTTTATTGAATTAAAACTTAAACTCTGCATTTAAATAACATCATAAATACTTACAATTACGCCAATCAAAATGCGTAAAGCATTCATTAAGCTAAAGGGCAATGAAAAACAAATTTAAAATTTTTGCATATTATATCAAAAGTAGAAAATTTAATTCAATAAAAAAATCTATATGGAATTGTTTACATGTGTGTTATGTTGTGAACAGATGTATATGTAAAATATGGCAAATCTGCAGAGGATAAAATCAATTAATAATCAATCTTTAGTATCTCCCAAGATATTCCAACAGAAGAGAAGAAATCAATGGCTTTAACGATTTCTGGTACAGATTGCGGATAACATAAATAATATAGCTTAATGTTCAAACGATCAATTACGATGGAATGCAGATTGAAGTTATAAGCCAGGGGTTTAAAACAGGCTAGTTTGTTATTTAACAAAACATTATGGAACCTTTGGATACTAAGCATTTTATCTATTTGGGCAGAGCGTTCTTTAAAATTAAAATCTTATTATTTATAATTCGTATAACAAGCACGCCTTTATGGAATCCTATTTTACATTATTATGTAAAATTAAGCTGAGTTATCAGAGAGAAATTCTCCTCCTTTGGGAATCAGGTCAAACATTTGAAATTAATATGTAATTCAATAAGCAGGCTTTTAAAAAGTGGGTCCCAATACATATTATATAAAGGGGCATTATGTAATTCGCCACCAATTTCTCTGGAAAGTATTTTGTATAAGTATATTTAACATAAAACTACTAACTTTAATTATTAAAGTAAGGTAAAACATATACAGTTAGTAAGGTAAAATATATTGAATAAAAAAATATTAAGGTTTACTTTTATGTTATTTATTTATTCTTATCGACTTCTATTTCTTTGCTGCTGCACCACGGCCTTCGCACCGAAGATCCTACCCTGAGTTATTGTGGAGGTTTCCTTGGTGTCAGTCACGCCTATAGACCAAGAATAGCTGAAGGTCCAACCCTTTCGGTTTAACATTACATCCTTGTTCTCAGCATTGATAGTCGTGTTCGTGCCAATGAAATATGATTTAGCTTACGGTTAGCTAAGCGGTTTTTTCTTAATATCTCTCGTCCAATGCAAGACTGATCTAACAAAAAAAAGCAATTTTTCAGGAGAGCCTGGAACATGCAAGAAACCATGTAGCCAGAAGAAACCAAATCAGTCCTCATTTTTCATTAATCGATGCACACAGCTTAGAAAGAAACATTACATATTAAATAAGGAGCTATGTGAAACTACGGTAATAAATGGATAAGCGCTTTATTTAGAAAATGATGTGGATGTTATAATATTGTTACGATAAATGGGGCCGATGTTATAATGTAAGAGAGATGGAAAGCGTATAGATTACGAATGCGGAATGAATGGAGATCTGATAAGTATGCCAATGCGTTTTTACGAGATAAGATTATTTCTGATCTTGTTAGATCCTGTTTATGTTGTCTGATGTTGTTAGACCTAAATGCTTGTATATCGATTTGCAAGCAAGTTTTAAGGACTTACAAGCAGGGTGTAAGCAGTACTAGTATTAATCACATCAGCGCATGACTTTACCATCTTTGTGGGTAGCGTTCCAAGACTTTTGTTGGGTTGGGGTTACCGGTAGGTTGAAAGTAAAATACAAGAAAAAACATGTACAGCACACTCGTTTCTTCACAAAAAGTGGAACTGTAATTAATTCAGACATATAATTACTATTATAATAGAAAATTAAAGTCTATTTATGTCTGGTATCTTGTCTAAGATTAAGCTAACTTTTTTTTTTTTAAACCACTAAATACAAAATATGCACCAATATTGTTATGGAAACAGAATGCACTTTGCAAAAAGATTTGTCCTCCTACTTAAAGAAAGTACTTGACATTGATTGCTGTTTACGGGCATTTAGTGGATCTTGTTTTATCAATTTTATCTCCTGAATACTGGAAATGCCGGGATAGAAAAGTTTGAATTGAAGATTCGAAGGTATTAAACCAAGACTCCGGAAGAATCCAAGAAGTAGTGACCGAATCTTCGGAAACGACTCAACAAGCATTTTTGGAGCCATCCGAGTTGCCCCAAAGCCCGAAAATTTAGAGACATCAAGCCTAAGCCTTCGATATTTTTCATTTTGCTACTTATACAGATTGATGGGTTGTCTAGCACCACTTACGAGAAGGGGAAAAAAATGGGTCGATTCATGGATAGTCTCGTAAGATCAATTGTTCTTTAACGGGATGGAAAATACTTTAAGTGCTCAATCGGTTACCAATTTTACGCAATAAAGCTCTGTTAAAAAACAAAGTTTTAAAACATACCCATTCCTTTATAAGATAATACTAATATAATATTTAAGGCGATTTGGGAATTTTTTATTTTACAGTAAAAAAAAAAGGTTTGTATTTATAAAGATGTAACTGTATTGGTTACGCAAACAATGGTCATTGATCGGGAAGTGATCGTACTTTTTTCAAATGTATTCTTCTGCGAGTCTAGAATTCAAGTCATCAGTTATAACATCTATCCTTTTCCGTGAGGAAGTTTTTAGATGCTGATTCTTTTTTTTTTCTTCTTTCTTTACCGCTATTCTGCATGGAATGTCACTACGACTTGCTGCAAAAACTTTACACTGGTCAACCGCTGACTTCTGCTGACTCGTGTTTTATTTCAATTGTGTAATAGATAATTGTGTAATGTGATGTATCATTTCAAACATTTTTTTTTTTTATGACAAGCTCACTAAAATTTTGCATTAACAAAGCCCACTATCTATCAAGCCTATTTGCATTTTAACGAACGTTTTTTTGAAAGGTTAATTCTTAAGAGTTCAAAGTACTATAATTAATGTTCGGGACTCCAACACTTGAAACAAATATCAGTAAAGACTTCTCCATCAGATGTCTATAGCCGCAGTTTCAAATAATATTTTTGATTAAATGTCATATTTTCAATGACCATCAATGTTTCATTTTCTAATCAACCTTAATTTATTAAATAAAAAATATTATATAATATTAATATGTCAGTATGATTTACACATAACCGATCTTATTTAAGACTGGTTTATTGTTTCATTTATTTAATGAAAAACCAACCTAATTCGTGGAGTAAAGCATTTTGAAAATGCTCCTTTAACTAGAAACCATTATCGAAATAAAAATAATTATTCTCTTTGGTAATGGGAGAGACGAGGGATGTTATATTTCAAAAAGAAGAATGAGGAAATACTTCATGAAACAAGCATTTGAGTATCTCAGGCAAATTCCTCGAACCCTTCCTATTTTTACGCAACCATAAATGTTATAGTAGTTAGGCAGAAAGCCCGTGGAAGGCTAAAAACAAGATGTGTTAGCAAAGCAAATAAGAGTACCACAGAGGTACGTGCAGTAAATTGGATAATGGTAGGCTAAGAGCATGGTTGGTATGGCCGACCGCATTGAAGGGTCTAAAGAAGTAACATAACAGAAAAAATGTAGTTCAAATATCTGATATTTATATTTACATGTAACTTAAAGTAATTTAAGTTTTAAAACTATAAAACACACACTCACACAAAATAAAGAAACACAGTACTTTTAAAAAACTTTTGGTTTTGTAAAATTTTATTTTCATCATATTTGTTATATTAAATTAAATTTTAAATGTTATGACTGCTCCTACAAAAAAATTATAAAAAAAAGTTCTGGGCATTGTGCGTCGTGAAAGTCGTGTAACTAGAGCTGTGTGCCAAGGTTCTGGAATAGTACCTACCGGAAAGGGCGTTATTGGACCGCTTGTTTTATTGTAAGGAAACTAGGATTGAATAATCAGCTATTAAAAAATAAGCAGTGCTAGTTTGAATATAATTTTTCAATCTTATTTTTAATTTTATACTAAATAATAAAATTTTATCATTTTTTTTATATTTTACTTATTTACTTATATTTCCAACCCGTGGCTTACTTTGATATTAAATTTTAGGAAAAAGAAATAAATTTATTCCGGCGAGATTTATCCTCAAATACTTTTGAGGATATTATACACGTAATGCCTATTTTAAATTTCTGTGGAATTGGTAGGGTTATAGAATGCTCACAGACATTTTTAAATTTATATATTAAAAGATTGTTATAATCATCTACTTAACAGGAAGAAACGTTGTATATTTCTCCTAGCATTTTGTTCACTTGGGATATTAACATAAAAAGCAGATATACGCGATTTTTCATAACTTGCTAAACAGCAAAGTTATGAAAAAGTTTCCAGTAAATCCATCGACCGCTTGGGTTTTGAGGTAACAAACATACAGCCATGTGTTTTTATATCTGTGTCTGTAGCGTTAAGGTCCAAAGTAAAAAAATATTTTTTTATTTGTTTGCTCATGACCGCAGATTTTTAGTTGACTTTTTAGCAACTATTTAGTTGACACCTTGAGGAATAAATATTCAGGATGTTGTTAACTGTGTAAAGTGCTCAATAAACTAATAAATCTGCAGATTCATGTGCAACTAAATTAAAACATTATTTTTTAATTAGAATTAAAACTCTTTACGCTGCAACCACAGATATATAAGATTATAGTTTTCAAAGCAAAGTACCTTAGAGAATTATGGATTGTTTCATGTAAAGCTCAATAAGTATACGTTTGATTTAAGTTTATTTTTAGCCTTCAATATGTTCTCCTTTGGTAATACACAGATTGCAGGGATAATTTTTAAGTTACAATTATGCCTGCAATCAGCTGATTTGAAATTGTAAGTAACTTGTTACTCACAGTCAGCAACCACTAATACACTCGTTTTTATATTGAAGTAGGATTTTTATTACCTACCTAAAATATCTGTGTATATGAATCAAACAATTGACAAGAAAAAAAAAAATAGTTATTTATTTTAAGGCCTAAACTTAGCATTTATGGCACCAAGAATCAATAAATATTACATTTTCTTACCTACAAATATATAAGTAATATATACTATACGTATAATATATACTATAAATATAATATTAATATATACACACACTCTTGCAGCAGAACCTTAAGTTGCCTAAGTACGTATTTCCATTTTCATCATGTAGGGGTTACTCATGTTTTTTAAATATTCAAATTAATTTTGCCTGAAGCGGTTATATAACATAACCGGGTGTCATTAATAACCCACGCCTTGTAAAACTATAATTAACACTTAAATGATAACAATTTAAATCTAAGAAAACAGATCTTAACAAAAAAGAATAATGAGTTGATTAAAAATAGAGACAGGAAAAAGAAGAATCAGATTTAAACGAATAAAATAAATTATTACAAATTACATCTTACGGCTTCACCAGGCTCTTATATATTTTATTAATTATGCTAACAATGAGAATTTTACATAAACGTCTTTCAATCTGTGCAACCATTGTACAATAAAATACCTCCGCTTCACTTTTTGTTAAAATTATTTTTTAAATCTTTGTTTTAGTTTTTAACAACTGAATTCGAGAAAGACTTTACAAAAAAAAAAAAACCTTCCTGATCATCATTTGAAACTTCGATCTGCTAACAAAAAATCTCATGTACCAAAAAGAAGTTTTTAAAAATATGTGACGAAATATTAATTTTATATTATCTTAGATTCTAATAGTTTTTCATGTCAACTATAGTCACCTTTAGACAGTTTAACCTCTGGGGGAATTACAGAGCTTCTGGGCCTTGTGTAAACAGTTAAGGTCATTGAATGGAATTCTTCTCAGTGGTAGTAGATGTGGTTTGAAAGATATGATTTCCAAAATCAAAAACAAATATATACTATGTCATAAGCGTACTCTTATTAATATTAATCTAATCTGTGAATATTGTAATATTACGTAGGCTCCTGTTCGAGTATTCAAAATTTGACATCACCGTATTTCGGCCATATTTAAACAAAAATGAGCACTGATTATTTCAAAGCTATGAAAAATATACAATTAGACATACCTGATTATAAACTAATAAAAAATATGAATTAACCGCCAATTTATATTTGTTTTTAATTAAAAAAAAATGCATTTATTTTTTGTATTTATAGAAAATTTTATTGTGGCTGAAATACTCGAAACGTACAGTTTTTTAAAAAATAATATCGCTTAATTATTAAAATATTATCCCTATATATATATATATATATATATATATATATATATATATATATATTTCTAATTCTTATTCAATTCAGGTATTTCTAATTATTCTTCAATTAATATGCCTGATTTTTCTTTAAGACACAACACTGACTCTTCTTTCTTCAGTCTACACTTATACACTTAACTACCATATAATATCCTTTCGTTTTAAAGTTTGCGAACACTGGAACGTTCTGGAACACAAAAAAAGCACACCCCTTCCAAAATATTACGGATAACCGGTACCCCGAAGAACCTATCAAGGCTGAACGACGGAATAGATACGGTTATCGAGAGTCGATATACTATATTATTATATATATTATTAGCATATGACTTACAATTAGTAATATCTTCATGCTCGCTCACTGGACACTTCACAAGTAGCTGGTGGTTGCGGCCGAGAGCTGCTTTATAACTTCATGGGTGAGAGCCGTCCCCACTTCTGCTTGGGCAACCCCTCCTCCCCCACCACGGGGCGGTATCTTCTGTTAGCTGGTCCTAATGAATAAACCTAAAGGGTTTCCTCGGCCAATCTGTCACGGTTCGCGGGCACTATCCGGATTGTTTGGATACCTTCTGTGTCCATTATCTCCTCCAGCGCCTCACGTCGGGTTCCGATCAGAGTACAAGTCCATTAAGGCAAAACATTGTTACGTGCAAGATCGCGTGTATCTTATGTGAATTTGTAGTATCTCTTTTATTTTCCTATCTTTTTTTTTTTTAAAGGAAAAGAGTACTGTTGATTCCAGGAAAGGTCAAACAAAAAAAAGATACTTTGAGGGAAAAAGGGGAGTTGTTCGCTAGAGATAAAAAAAAAATTACTACATTTAATTTTCTTCGAAATTTCGGGGTTTAAATCGATCCTTCCACTCTTGGATTGCCCCTTTCGGCATCCATAGGCTATTGAAATGAAAATTATCTAGCGTGATAGGAAATTTGTTGGGTATCAAAGCAATTCAGCATTTGAACAAACTTTAAAAATACAATTAAAATGTAGATATAATAAAATATTAGATAGTTCATACAAAATATTAGTTTACATAAACTTTTACAGTTTACATAAAATATTAGTATTTTTATTATTTAGTATCGGAAACATGACACAACAAAATATTTGTTTATTTCCTTGATTATTTAACTAAATTTGAATTCAACTCATTATTCTTCTAATTTAATATTTTAAGTATTAATCATTTTTTATTTCTCTTTTTTTATTCCTGGTTGGACTGCAATATATTAATTATTTCGATTTTTCTCAATATCTCTAAAGGTTAAAAAAAAATAGAATATTAAAAAAGTTATATTTATATAGAATTATTTACTTAGTGAATAGAAATATATTTTTATATACATTTTTTTTTTTTTTGCAATAGAATGAGATATTGTAAGAAATTAAAAAAAGAGAACATAAAACATTTAATTATTTTAAATATTACTTTTTTATTTTCTAAAAATGCTCTAGCTAGGGATGGGATATAGCAGGCTCAACTATCGGCGTATAGAACTATCGATAACATAAAAATATCGGACTTTAAATATAGTTACAATAGATCTCAACATAAATATTGATTGCCTAGCACATATGTGATTATTTATAGATTTGTAACTTTTCAGGCTGCTTGTGTTACCTAACGTTTTTATATTTTTTGCGTAGGTTGAATATTTAACAAAACCACAGCTAACATGTCGAAGTATGACTAACATTCGGTTTTTATAGCAATCACGATCTTCAAATCACAAATCATACAAAAAAAAAAAAACCAAAAAAAAAAAACCTTAAAGCCTAAAATGGAAAATGGTCGAGTTCAAAACATGGAACAATTAACAAACGTTTTATCATTAAACATATACCATAGCAAAACAGAAAGTAAGTTTCAAGAAAAAGAAACAACTATGTTTATAAACTTATAACTTTCGCGTGACATTCAAGTCTTCTTAGCACTATTCAGTTAATGAGTACATACCTACGTGATGAGTAAGTATATTCGTATATAATCCCTGGAGCTTCTCGAAAACGATTGTTTTAATTATTTTTTATTAAATTATCTACCTTCGATGGCAAAATATTGAATTTTAGTACATTACTCATAGAAAAAAATCACAATCGATGGCCTGTCATAGCTCAAGTAGCCGATTGTAATAGGCAAAGTTGTGTGGGTTTGCATGGTGGCGTTTTGAAGGGGAAATTGAAGGGGTGGATCCATGGCTTACCTGTAGTTTTTCAGTATACTTTTTTTATTGTTAAGATTGTTATATTACAAATCATTCATGTTTGGGCAAAAGGGCTTAAGTCATAATTGGCTATAATTTATTCGTTATCAATAATTTATTACATATGTTGAAAGAATATAGTTTCACTTATAATTCTGTAATAAAGAAATACAATCACAAAGAATTATAATGATCTTCAATAGCTTGTTACTTCGTTGTTTAAGCATCACATTTGATGACTGAATCCCTTTTGACCAAACACCAGTGAAATATTATTGTAAATAAAAAAAAAATAAAAGAGGATTAAAATTAAAGATCTTTTATGATAAATGGTTATTGCAAGAAGTTCAATATAAAACCAATAAAACATAAGTAATGAAAAATCAATTACACCTAATTTTTTTAATTCTCGTTAACTTCCTATTTGCCTTATAAATAGTAAGCTTGAATAATAAGGTTAATATATCTATATTAACCTTATTAAGTTTTGAATTATGCATATTTCCGAAGCAATGGAAAAACTCCAAACTGATCCTGATAAACAAAATAGGAAAACCTAATGCCTCAATGTTTTCTATAAGACTAATATCACTAATTCCTACAGTAGGAAAAGTTTTTGAGAAACTAATACAGGCTTAATAAATTAATTACAGGCTTAATTAATTAATAAAAACAGGCTTTCTCATTTTATACATTCCAATAACCTAATACATCCCAACCGGTTTGGTTTTAAACATCAACAGTAGATGCTCTGACAAAAGTGTTATCATTTGTAACAGATTCACTTAGAGCCAAGTCCCATGCAGTGATGATCTTTCTGGACATAAAGGGTGCATTTGATAAAGTCTGGTGGCCATCAATTCTATACACACTGAAAAAAATACAATGCCCACTTAACATATATCGACTAATTAAAATTTTTTCCCAGGATCGCACTACATACTTAACTACGGGGACAATAGTATTTAAAAAATCACAGACCTGAAGCACCCCTCAGAGGGTCAAGCATCTCACCTATATTGTGGAACTTAATTGTCAATAATTTGCTACAAAAAGATTTTCCTACTAACACCGATACAATAGCTTTTGCAGATGACTTAATAGTTATAATTTGATTAAACCATCTTAATGAACTCCAAATCTTAGCCAATTACGTGACGAGATTAACAAATGCTTGTGCCCATGTGCACAAATTAACTTTCAATAATAACAAGTCTAATTACATAATTTTTTCTAAAAAAAGGGAAACACCAGATGTTAACATATGGGTACAAAATAAATTGATCAAAAGGGTAAACTCGCTGAAATATATAGTGGTTACGTTGGACCATAAACTAAACTGGAACAGGCACATCGACAAACTTCATTTCAAGTTACTACGGCTTATTCAAAATTTATCTATTGCTGCTCGTAATCTATGGGGACTATCAACACAAGCACTACACGTACTGTATAAATGAGCTATACTTCCATCACTAACGTACGCAATCAATATTTGGCAAACTGGTTACGACTAATTTTATCTAATAAAAATTAGCATAAATAGAAACTCATGTTGATGATAAATGAAAAAAACATGTACAAAACAAATTGATTATACCCTCGACGACAAAGGAATTTAAAATAAAAGATAAATTAAATTAAAAACTATAATTGTGTCTTCTCACTGTGTCGAGGCGAAGAGGATTCTTTTTAAGTCTCTAACAGCAGATGTTTGGACATCATGCTCCTGTTAAGGATTTTTAATACCTCCACGGTTTCTAAGTGTTTATATTGTAATATACATATACATATAAATATTAGCAATGGTGTTTGAAAAATACTTAAAAATTACTGAATCGTTTCCTAGTGGTATATTAGTATGTTAGCCATTTAAATCCACTTATAATTTCGAAACCATCCCGAGAAATCACACAATGGACTATGGGCGTTGGAATTCCTCACACAGACGAGTGGTGACGCACCCAAAATGGGTCAAGTGGGTGCAACCTATCTCTTATCCTGTCTTGGTTTGTACTCTACTTTGAGGTAGGTACGTGTTCCTAATTTGGACTCGCTATAACGGGTAGCTCTAAATTTACTGGTACAAAATATTTGTGACTTAAGTTACTTCAAGTATATTACTCTGTTTTAAGTATAGTACTTGAAACACCGGCAATATTTACATTAAAATGTAAAAACTTTAAACAACGTTGATCGATTAATATTTGTGAAAATTGCGAAAAAAAAACAAATTTTAAGTTTAATACTTCTATTAAAAGTGATCTAAATCGTTTCATCTTACAAACTAAAAAGTTTACAAACCATTTTTACACATTGGTTTTGAGAAGGTTAGATACACACCTGGGCAAAAAGTATTTTAATTTTAATTTTAAAATACTTTATTTTAAATAGCAAGTATTTAAAATAAATTTGAATAAAATGCATTTTAACCTCAAATCATTTAAAATACTTTTCTATAAAATTATTTCAAATGTAAAATAAAAAAAGTATTTTGTACTTTAAATAAAAAAAATTAAAATGAAAATACAAAATACTTCTAAAACCTATTAGCTAGTGCATTGCAATTGATTAATAATTTTTTTTTATTTCGGATTTTGCAACAAATGTCACATTCCGGTCCTCATCACTGAATTTCTCCAGACGTCCCTGTCTCTGCTGTCCTCCTCGGTGAGGCCTCTGGCAGCCATGTCCTCTCTCACACCTTCTATCCACTGTTTGCGTGGTCTTCCACGTTTTCGACGCTTCTCCGGGACATATCTTAGCAATCGATGGGGCCAACGTGCTTCGTCCATTCGCAAAACATGCCCATACCACATCAGTCTTCTTTCACTGATGTCGTTGAGGATGTTCAATTCTGCCCCCACTTTATTCCTTATCACCTGGTTTTGTACCTTTTGCAGCCTGGATATGGCACAGCTCCTTCTCCAATAGTCCATCTCCAGAGCCATTAATTTGTTTGCATAGGTCTTAGTCACTGTCCATTACTCTGCCCCGTACAAAGTTGTGGCAATGAGGAAAGAATTGTATATTCTTTTCTTTAGGTGGAGAGACACTTTTTTGTTCCACAATATGCCATTTAATATACCAATAATTTTCTTTGCTATGGTGATTTTCTTTTCAATGTCCCTTTCTACTGTGCCATAGCAGTCTATGGTGACACCAAGGTACTTGAAATCAGAACTTTAAGGGATCGTCCAATCCTCTATGGAGAGAGAAGAAACAGAAGAGTTAACCGCCATGTATTCCGTTTTGTCACTATTTATTACTAAACAGTAGTACGGTTTAGTAATAAATTGATTAATAAATAAATATCTTTTTTTTTTAGTATTGAAATTGATTAATAAATCGACAGTTTTTATTTAATTTTTTTTTCGGTTTTCTTTGCTTGGTGTAATGTATTTGATACTCAGATCATCTTTGCTTTCATTTTGTTAAAATTATTAAATAAAATTTATTTTCAACTGATTCGGAAACTATTTAAACTAATTGGCTACGCATTAGACTATTCGCTACCCATACACCATCCAACGTCCTCCGTCCAATAGGAATTTCGGCAAATCAGCCCTAACGCAATCCTCCCACCTACTTCTCAGCCCTTACTTCCCTCAGGCGTTTTCCATTCGTCACCGGGCTTATTAAAATATATGGAATTCGATCGATTTTTACTTTCACTTACCTATATATGAAATATATAGTAAGTGGAAGTATTGCGATCGTGAAAATTTTCGACTTCCGGTTTTCAACGGAAATACACGTTTTGGGGTCCCCTGAGTCGAAATGACCAAGTACCGCGAAATGGTCTGTGTGTGTGTGTGTCTGTGTGTCTGTGTGTCTGTGTGTGTGTGTGTGAACAGACTAGCTCAAAAACTATAAACCGCGCGATCCTGAAATTGGGTATTTAGTGTAGGTATATGCCCGCGATGTGACAGCATAAATTTCATCAAAATTACTTAAAGGGAGGGGGTACTTTACTTAATAACTTTTTAGGTTTTTTTCGATTTTCTCAAAAATGGCTCTAACGATTTTGATTAAACTGAGTATTTCTTCTATTTATATGCCCGAGATATGACTGTAAAAATTTCATCAAAATTGATTAACCGGAGGGGGGACTTTACTTAATAAATTTTGTATCATTTTCACGTGTTTTTTTTATTTACTCAAAAACGGTTTTAACGATTTTGATCAAACTTGGTATTTAATGTATTTATATGCCCGAGATACGACTGTAAAAATTTCATCAAAATTGATCTACGGGAGGGTGGACTTTACTTAATAAATTTTGTATCATTTTCACATGTTGTTTTTATTTACTCAAAAACGGTTTTAACGATTTTGATCAAACTTGGTATTTGATGTATTTATATGCCAAAGATGTGATAACCAGCATTTCATCACAATTGATCAACCGGAGGGGGGACTTTACTTAATAAATTTTGTATCATTTTCACATGTTGTTTTTATTTACTCAAAAACTGTTTTAACGATTTTGATCAAACTTGGTATTTGATGTATTTATATGCCAAAGATGTGATAACCAGCATTTCATCACAATTGATCAACCGGAGGGGGGACTTTACTTAATAAATTTTGTATCATTTTCACATGTTGTTTTTATTTACTCAAAAACGGTTTTAACGATTTTGATCAAACTTGGTATTTAATGTATTTATATGCCCGAGATACGACTGTAAAAATTTCATCAAAATTTATCGACGGGAGGGGGGACTTTACTTAATAAATTTTGCATCATTTTCACGGGTTTTTTTAATTTACTCACAAACGGCTTTAACGATTAACAAAAATAAGATATGAATGTAGAAAAATGTGTGACTTTGGGAAATGACATTTTGCAACACAGGTCAATTTCTAATCTAAGTATGTTGGTAAGTGAAAGTTGTGTGTTGCGCGCACGCACCAGATTTTTTTACTACGAATAAACCGGTGAAAAGTCTATAATTAACGCCCCCTCCCATAAAAAACCTATTTATTGTAATGGCCTTGTTATTTGACTTATGAACAATCTTTGTTTCATATTGTGACAATCCGATATGGCGGTAAAAAGTTAATATTTAACCCTCCACCCCAAAACCTATGCATAAAACTATTTATGTGAAATGAATACATCAGAAGTCTATTTAGGTAATCAAAATCCATCAATGTGACAAAATTTGTTGAAATCAGATGAAGCGGTACCAAGTTAATAATTGCGCCCCCCCCCCCCCCGAAAAAAAAAATAAAAAAAAATGCAACATCAAACTGAAATAAATATACATGCTCAATATTTAGGAGTGAGAGCTCTAGTGCAAAGGACTACACTATCCTATTACGAAAATTGTTTAACTTCAAACAACCTATTTAAGATTTATTTTATTTTATTATTTAAAATACACATGAAAATATTTTTTTTTAATTTTAGTATTTTAGAATTAAAATGAAAATACTTTTTTTTTATTTGAGTATTTTAGAATTAAAATTAAAATAAACATGTGATTTATTTTATTTTAATTCGAAAATACTAAAATAAAAAAGAAGTATTTTCATTTGTATTTAAAATACTTTTATTTAAAATAATGCCCAGGTCTGGTTAGATAGACGTTTTGAATGTATTATTTATTTAACGTCACGTTATGCAACTATGGCTAAATGGACGATGCTATTGCAGGATGATGTTAAGATGAATTTGCATATCCAGGTGCATTTGGAATATAATCTTAATGAGGCTAGTGACCGTCATTTTCGTCCCTTCTGAGGGCAGGAAAAACCAATGATATTTTACTCCCTCTAAACAACCCAGGAACACATGGTTGCTACGAACCCACGACCTTGGGTTTATTAGGTTGCCGAGGTAACCACTTTACCACTGGTGATCCCAGAGCATGTATTAATTACTTTCTAATTTCTAATTCGACTTCTAATGTGATTGATTGCAGTAGAACGAGCTGTTATGAAAGTGTATGAATTTTAATAGCGGTATTTTTGGCCATCCTCCTTATTAGGATAAACTATTTATATGCGTAACAGAATAAATTAATCTCTCAAGTATGCTTATGTAATAGAAGAATTTCAATGTAATGTATATGCAAATGAAAAAATAACGATTCGCTTCATCATTCCCATCCCCTTTAAGGTTTCTTACAGTTTAACAAACTACATATTTCGACGCGCCAAAATTGTCTATTTTAGATTCGATACTTTGTGATTGGCTAATAGACAATATCGAAAATAGGTAAAATTTGTGAAAAATAAATAGAAAAATATATAAACACTTGACTTTTTGGAAATAGCCTACACATTCGTGGAAGGGGCGATATAATGAAGTATGTTGTACATCATTCCCCAGATTCTTTTGTAATAACAATGAAGTCCGTTTCTTAATCCGATCTAAAGCATGTTGGGTTATTAGGCTGAGTAAATTAACAAAACATCTTTATTTCCGTACTCTAAAGGTTGTTTTAATATTTTTACTGTACTGATGTAATCCAAAGTAATCAGATATTAGCAGAATTGAAAATAAAATTGTTATATTGAATTATAATAAGTATGCAGATAAGAAATTGAATTTACTGAAATGTTCAGCATTAGTTTGATTCCTAAATAGTCGAAGAGCTTTAAGGTTTTATTCCGATATTTTTTCTCGTTTACAAATAATTACGTTATTTTATTGTATTAAAAAAATAAATAAGTTCCTCTTGTATGAATCTAAATGTAACTATTAAAACATTTAAGGAACCAAATATTTTATTATTTTATTTTATTCTATCTAATATGTTTATAGTTATACCATAATTATTTTACAATTTTAATTGAACAATGGATTGCTCTAGAAAAAAAAATTAATGAAGCATTCGCAAGATGCACAATATAGTGATATAAAACTATCTAGACTTTTTTGAGCTCTCGATAGTACTTTCGAAAACCTTGTTTTAAAGAGGATAGATAACCACTGATTCTAATCACCCATCTGCTATATTATTCATTTAAATTGAGTGAAGTGATTTAAAGTGAGATTTTATTTGTTTTCTAACAAAAAATCTTTATTTATTATAAAAAATAAATTATAAATTAACTTCACTTAAAAAAAAAATATAAACTCAAATTAACTAACCTGAGTCAGCATTACACCATGCTGTTGAATTTCGAAGGTACTCTGCGCTATGAGGCTCTTAATTAAATAATTTAAAATTATGTAAGAAAACCCATTGGTATGCTAAAGACAAATAAGCTTGTCTAGGCTAAATACACGAGGATTTTGAATTAAAAATCGAATGGTTTGCTCATATAGGTCTTCCAACTTGATGGAATAATACAGGAACAAAACATCTAATTGCCTACCAGTTCCGTGACATGAAAATTACTTGGTTATTACAGTTTTTGTAACAAAATATTTTCAACCTCTTTAACTCAACTACCTGAGAACATTCTTTTTGAAGTATGCACAATTCAAGGTAAGTGAAGTCCAAAAACTTCCTTTGCTCTTCTGGGAGATTATTCCACCACATTAAAAACACATTTGACACATTCCAGGATCGTCAAGTCTTGTATCGTCAAACCTCGTATCGTACTAATCAAATTCGTCGACAACTGGGAATCCTACGCGCATGTTTACATGAAAAGGGTTGGTACCACTTTCCTCTAAATCCAGTTTCCTTGATTTAGGGATTATTTTTATTATTTTTCGTGACTACGGCCAAGCTTAAACGTGATAAAGCTAAAATGGGCTCCATCTTTTTTTTAAATAAATGTTTACTAATTCCCTAATAAAAAAGAAAAAAAAAAAGTCCAAATGGAAACGTTCATTATAGTTCCTATCCTCCCAAATGAAAAGTTCTAATACCTCCCCCCCCCCCCCCCCCCCGCCACTGGGTCATCACTACATACTTTCGATAGTACTGATAGTTGTAGGTCCGATAATACCGAAACTAGTACAACATGACATGCTACATTATATTACATAGTACATTATATGACATGCTACATTATATACATTACCCCCCCCCCCCCCAAAAAAAAAAAACAGGTACTTATTAAAATAATAATAAATTAAATACTGCTAGAAAATGACTAAAAATTATATTCGTAAACGTATTCCAATATATTATTTCTTCGAAATTTCAGTTGGGGGAGGTGACTAATCCCCAATATTCCCGGGACTGCCCTTGCCTGTACTAAAATTAGATAATTATCTAGGAAAACTATTTTGCTTGCTCAATATAATACTGAAAGTTACTCAGTATATAGTCAGCGAATTACGTTTGTGCATGCCAAGGTTGGTAGTAGTGTGGTTTATTATTATTTTTTTCAGATCAGTCACTCCTTCGAACAATGAACTTGGTCACTTTTACTTTTTTCTTCTGTTTCAATTGAATTATGGGATTAGTTACAGTTCCTTGTTGAAAGAATAATGCTCTTCTCTTGTTACAATTGGTTTTGTCATCTGCTCCCAGGTTATTTCTATATTTGGGTCTAAAATTATGTGTGGCCACTAAAAGCATCTGCTTTGGCCGAGTACATTGCTCCTTACTTCATCAAGATATTTAGGCCCCTAGATTGTTGACACCTGCTTTTTGTTGTTTTGTTTTTTTAAGCTTTTTTCAGAAAGCGACAGTGGTTTTTGTTTAATTAATATATCATTACTGAAATCTATTTTGGGACTAAATTTTGTTTATTAAATGAAAATATAAATCCAATTTCTTTCACGATAGGAAATATCCTTACTGTTTATTTCATGTGTAAGTCGGTGAATATAAAATCGATCCTGGCCTTTAAGGCTATAAGGGGTTTCCCGGGCCAGGGGAGAGGGCGGGGGATTGATGCCGAGTATTATCATTAAATGTCCCGCAGCTTCGGGTTTTGAATTGGTTATCTTCCGGTTCCCAATCACATGTTGCCATGGGAAAATCACGCCAACAATCGATTGTCATATTTTCAGACAGAAAGGAGTCACTTATAATCACCTCTTCTTCGATATCTTAGAGTTAGATATTATTCCTTGGTGAGGAAAACCAACGATTCATTAGTTAATAAGGTTCTAGGCAAATTCGATCTGAGTAGTAAATGAATATAAAATCTACTCCTGTATGGGACATTGTAGGCCATAAAGGGGTTTATTTCCAGTCTCATAGTTAACCAACGACTGACAAGAAAAATATTAAAGATCCACAAAATCGAAATTGTATTATATAATAAGTTAAGCGTTTGCTTCCTGAGGAATGAGAAATGGTTTGAGATAAGAATGGTCTGATAGTTTTCACGTGTCTTCCGAAAAAGTAAATTGATTTATCTAGCTTTTTCTATGCAAAAATCACATTCAAAACAATGCTACAACTAGGTAAGTAATATATATGTAGTAATGGCTGGAAAGTATTAGTATAGCATACCAAGACTGTAAATATATATATAGATATGAAATAGTCGTGAGTAAGATTTATCACTACAAATTGAATATTTTTCAATACAATTCCTTTAATAAGATAAACCCCTTTTCCTTTTTTATTATTTAAGTTCTCATGTCGACGTTTCGGGCTGGTTGCTCATCCTCACGACATCAACCATAGGTTTTTTTTAACGTTTGAAATTCTCTTTATATTGATGAACGTCAATGTTGTTTATAAATCTATACTCTTTACGTTATTATCACTTGAACTGGAATTTTACTGTTCGTACAATCATCATGCTAATCAAAGTTATTAATAATCCACTGTTCCAATTTGTTGTGGTGAAAAGACTAAGTTATATAAGATTCGTCATTAATAATAATTAAATGGCTTGATTTCCTGTGGTAAATAAAATCTATGAATGTTTGCATGGCTATAGACAACAGTTAGCCACCTTTTGTTAAATAAAAGTAAGGAGCATGGTTTACGAGTACTTTAGATCGTAATGTACTTAATGCCTCATGTATAAAACCATCTTCTTTTCTTTCCTTCTTAATTTGTAAAATGTAGCATTACCATAGAAACATCTGCTAAAATAAACTCTTAATTGTATTGATTAAATCAAAATGTACTAATTTCTTTAAATTTATTTTAACTTCTTGAGATTATCAAGGTTGAAGGAATTATTGTTTCAATTCGTTCTTACCGGTCATTAAGACAAGAAAATATTTATAACTGTTTGTGAAGTATGTCACAAATAAACCACAAATAATTCGCAAGAGGGTAGAAATACGAAACAATAGAAAAGTATTTCACTAAGGCGCGCACACTTCATTCCGATAAGATCTGTACAGAAAGGTCAACAATGAACCGACAAGCAGAAGAGATCTGGCTCATTGAGACAATGTCGTGAATCGGCACCATTTTACTGCCTAATTTGAATTTATTGGTCCAAGCTCTTGTAATACTAATGAATTCATGGGAAAGGGAAATATTATACCACGATACTGTCGTGTTCTTGCATGACGCTATGTTCTCAAGGATTTCAGTCCACTATTTTTGAGGGATACTTATTAATAGTGCTCTATTTTCTTATTGAACCTAACATCTGGCTGGCTTGGAAAAAAAAGAAGCAACGATTTGAGTTGTATTTTTACTTTATATAAGTTCGTCATGAATGTGAATCCCTCCAACTATACTCAATCACATTGAGTCGCACAACACAGAGATGATTTGTTGTTTGTTTACTTAACTTCCTTTTAAGCAAGAGTTTTTACTCCCTTTAGTAAAAGTTACTTCCCGCGACCTTTTGGGCTGCTATACTAACCGCTACACTACAGATGACCCCACAGAGAGGATTGAAGGCGGTCCGCGGTGCGACAAAGATCAGTTCTATGTTTTAAAGCCCATTAATATGGAAGAAAATAATCATCAAACCATTCCGGATTATATAAGCAGTCTAAATTTAAGAAAATACATAATTAATAAATGCGGGCATATCGGAATATAATCGAGGAAAAATATATTAAAAAATAAGAAGTTCTTTTTACAAAATTTACATCATCATTTTATTTAGCTGTAAGATGCAGTCCCTGGGATATGCGGAAGTCTCTGAATTTGCATATCTTCAGTATTAGAGTTGCTAATCAGTGATTATAAACGGGGAAGGAAGGCATCGTCAGTCACAGTACTTAGGTCCGGGAGTAATAAGTATCGTAGGCTTGGAGAACCATGGTTTAACATATATATTTAGTTGAAGAAGCACTTGAAATATATGAATAGTTATTTAGTGTTACTATTTACTAGTCCTTAACTTTTTTTTTTTTTTCTATTAATATGACGGATTTTTAATTATCAAATTGAAGCTAACCGTAGTAGATAGGCATTATCTCGTATTAGTTAAACGAGGAACTTATGATTTAAAAAAAAAATCTAGAGTCTTATGGAAACATTTTTTCGATAAATCATGTTATCAATGAATAAGAATCGCTATTATATTATATTATACACTTACATAAATGTTTAAGAAAGAAAAATAAGGTTTTAGGAAGAGGTTTTGTTAAGCCTACTGAAACGAAGACATTTGGCAATTATGGAATTTCACTTCTTATCTATCAATTTTAAATAAGCATAATTTTTATTATCTCTTTGGAAACAATTAATTCGATTTTTAATTACTTTATACTTAGGAAAATATGATGACGCGTTATCTGCTTGCACTATCTAGTGCATAACCGGTTAAACAAAAAAAAAAAATTGTAGAAACCTGACGTACTGCGAATATCTCCCACGTATGTGGATATCCAAAGCGGTTAACCATAGAGTATTTTCGTCTAATGCTTTAATAAACTGCAATTGGTTATCCTAAACCAAGAAAAATGTGTGTACACCACATCCTGTCACGTATCGCATTCCAGAGAACCGTTTCTTCTTTTCTAGCATGATAACTTTTGAACAATACCAAAGACCAATTCTGACATGACAATAAATGGTGTCAAGACTGCAGGTATTAAACAGATTATGACATACTACTTTTAAGATAATAGTTTATGTCCCATTCTATCTTTTTAACAAATGCAATCGTGATTTTACTTTCATAAAATTTTCAGTGATCAGTTGCCAATTTAAAATTAACTTATATAAGTGAAATTTGAATATCTAAAACTTGTTTTATGGAATTCAAATCAGTTTAATATCGGTCAAATCTCAAGAACCTTCGTGGGTCTAAAATTGCATAAACCTAAAATATTTTTGTCCCTGTCTCCTTTCATTATCTCTTCTTCAAACTCCCCATGATTTTCAGCTAAGTTTTGGGTTTGACGCTTTAAATTAAATTGATAAAAATTGATGAGCAATATGATGGTTGTCTTTCAAACTTAACTGAAGCAAGTCTCTGTAAGCTAACTCCGTCCTGGTAATTGGACAAATTGTAACTCTTTATAAGGCTTACACACTCCGGCTATTGTTAGACGAAAGACAAATAAAGTTCCCATTCCCAGCTCACCCGGACTGCTATTAACATAAGTTACCAGAACACAGGCATCGGAGAAGATGTTACCGGAAGATGATTGGATCCCGGTCTTCGACCTTGGTCTGAGGGAACTCCACGTTCACTTTCTTCCATTGTGTTCTTACTTTCTTCTTCCCAGTATATGGCTGGGTAACAGGTGCTTTTCAGACTAAAATAAACATGTTGTTATACAAGTCATCCTGTCGTCAATTTTCCACTTTACAGTTAAGCAATTATGCTCTGAATCCTTTGCTATTATTTATTTTTCCTCCAAGAGATGACTATATGCATACCTTAAGAACAAGAGAGGTTAATAATATGTACAATTATAAATAATGTAAATTATTTAGTTGGCCTTCATCTATGTCATAAACTAAAATTTATAATTGACTACCTTAATGAATAAATTTATGTCATCCTTTGTGTCGAATCTTATAAATAAAAAATAACATAGTCTCAGGTGACACATTCGAGATTTAAAAGCAATTTTTAATTATTTTTATATATCGCTGATATAGCATCAGATATGGGAGATAAAACTGCAATTCCATCCGCTCTACCCTTTTCTTGATATATATTTTCCTCTTATTTGATATATTTGATGTTTATTGAGCTGATTTTATACTAACAAATCTTTTGAGTATGAAAATAAAGGATTGTTTAATTATTTTCCGTTTCTCAAAATTAGTGCCCAACGTAAGTTCTTTGTCAGACTCTATTAAGTACACAACACTAATAAAATTTACTAAATAAACGCTTAACTTCCAATTTATTAATAACAGAAAGAATTAAAAGAATTACAAGATTTTGTTTATTAATGTCCTGTAAATCGATCAGGCTTTTGGTTATACTTAGTTGTCTATATTTTTTCAGGAAGTCTTTGAAGGAAACGTTTCATTTTCTACGGTGCCGTCTTTGTTCATTGTTTTTAATTCCGCTGGAGTTCTAGAGCGTGTATGTCACAGCGCTAGGAAGTAGTAATGTCACACCAGGGCATTGCACTGCATGATTGTATAACTGTCATTACTGCGCTGCATTCTTAGTAAGTCAATCTCTGAAAGTAATCCAGCGTCATTACTGAATAAAAGATCTTAAATTACTTCTATATAGTCCTAACGATATTCCAATTTATTTACTTACTTTATTGCTTATTATTTTTAAATCATTGGAATACCTGTGGAGCTTTGCCCTTAAATATGTAGAAGCCAATATTTTCTCAACTAGTCAAACTGATCGAATAGCATATAACTCCTCTTCTTCCATATCTCTTCTAAATCTATGTCCTGTGTTCCGGAAAACTCTCTTAGGGTGTGTTCATGATCTGTACTGCATATTTTTTTTTTCAAGGCCATCGATAATCATCGTGGAGAAGTTTAATTGATTAGTTAGCCCCAAACTTCCTATGGTTCAAAGAAATCGTTTGTTTTTTTGAGGACGGTTCAGCCTATTTCCGTTACATCAAACAAACTTTGCAGTTTAAAAAAAATAATTTTTTTTTTTAAATAGGATCATCGCTATTTCAGAGACTGTTAATTTATCACCTAAATATTAAGGTGATTAGAAAAACTTAGCTTGGCTTAGTTAGCCAAACTTCCTATGGTTCAAAGAAATCGTTTGTTTTTTTTTAAGACGGTTCTGCATCCGTCCGAAATCAATCAAACTTTGCAGTGTAAAAAAGATTATTTTTTTTTTAATTAGATCATCGCTATTTCAGAGACTGTTAATTTATCACCTAAATTTAAGGTGATTTGAAAAACTTAGCTTGGCTTAGTTAGCCAAACTTTCTATGGTTCAAAGAAATCGTTTGTTTTTTTGAAGACGATTCTGCCTATTTCTGTTACATCAAACAAACTTTGCAGTTTAAAACAGATTTTTTTTTTTAATTGGATCATCTCTATTTCAGAGACTGTTAATTTATCACCTAAATATTAAGGTGATTTGAAAAATCCCTATTTTTAATCAATATATATTATAAAGCAAAGTGTACAATGTGCGTGCCGAAAAGGCTCAAAAACGACTACACCTACTATCAAGAATGTTATGTTGTCATATTGCCCTATTGCCCCTAACGATGAAGAAGGTTTCAGTTTTCATTTTAAGTGTGTAATGTTGAAGGGACAAGGGCTGTAATTTTAAGCCTCTCGCAACATGTAATTAGCTCCTCTAATAAGCCCAGGCGAGTTAATGAATGAAAAAAATTAGTTCGACATTTGGAAGCCAGGAGCGCTAGCTAACTCAATTCATAAGGTTATCCTTCATTAGTTCGGTTTGTTATGGTTTTAGCTTCAGCTGTTTTCTTTAAATTACACGATATTATGTATAAATAATTATTTTTTTCTTTTTCTTTTTCAATAAGTTCATTACATCTCTGCAATGAATTGAAATTAAAAATAAACAAAACCAACTGGATTCCTAAGCGAATTAAATTTAACAGAAGATGAAAGACTTGGTCGAAACATTGCCTTTAATCAATAAAAGATAAATATTACTCTTTAATAATATAAGAGTAAATTTACAACAAAAGAAAAATTGCTTATTAGTGTAGTGAGCCAATAAAAACTAACACTGATTAAATTAGATAACCTATAGATAATATGAATTAAAGTTATAACCTAATGGAATATATACCGAAAATAAAGTGTTCATGTAATAGCTCTGTCCTGTTCGTATATTTTCAACCGAATTCGAAAAAGGAGAAGTTGCTCAACTTGATAAGGATGCGGTACCGTCATGAGAATGGTCTCAACGGAATCAGAACATAGAAACCATAAAAAATGGTACATAACAGGACATATTTGCTGCCAAAATAATTTTTCTTAATCAAGAAAAGGGAAGAAAACGCATTGAGAGAACCGCATTAATGGGGTCTCTTAAACCCAAACCATATATGGGCGGACTCTGAGGTTTCGAAACTTACCACTAATACTAAGCTGAAGTTTCAGGATGGTACAAATTTTGTTTTAATCATGATTAATTTTGGTCTATCTTTCTGTACTATTACATTTTAAAGTTATTGTTTCATTCCACCTATTCCACAACTTCCTGAGCGAAGCCGGGCCCCAAAGCTAGTTCAATATATAAATAATCTTTTATATACTTAGATATGATAACTTATGACATTTTTATTCAATTTGCAATCTACTAGTGTAATAAGCAAAAATGCTGACATGACAAGATTTAAAAAAAACAAAAAAAAAAAAACACGAAATACAAATTAACAAACGGAAATATAAGAAACCAAAGGAAAAACAAGTGCATTGATAAATGTAATGGAAAAAGTATTTGTTTAACTGTTTAATGCAGAAAATCTCGTGGCTAACGCCTCAACAGTCTTCTTGGCAGATTTTAAGGGTTGTGGGAGTGTGTAGAGCTTGAGTTAGTGAGTTGGAATTTAGAGTAAGTCTGTATACTGTTAACGCCTATAGAAAAATACCCCTTAAAATTTTTAAAAATAAATAATCATACAATGTTACTACAGCTCTAAAAGATGCATAATAGATAAAAAAGAAATACGGATTAACTAACTCGAAAGACTGATACTAATGCCAAGCAGAAAAGAAACCGCTGAATATTTATCATACTATTAATACATATATAACCGTTGAATCACTTCGTTTCATTATCTAGTTTCAATTTTAAAGCATGTTCTCAGAGTTATGTTTTTTAATGAATCATGGGATGAAAACCGTAACCATGTAAATAGGTCTTAATAATTAAAATCTTTGTTCATAATTTATTTATATAAACAATATAAACTAGACATTATGGAACAAAAACAGAAACTGTGCTCGTAAACTAAAGGTTGTCATCATAAGGGCCACATCTACTCCTCCGTTGTGGCATAAGCATACCTATCTTATTACTAACTGCAAAGCAAATAAAAACTACAAAATATTTAGATTCATTAAACTTTATTAAATAAATTTAAAAAAAAAGTTAGAATATTATTTTGACTCATGCATGACTTACATAAGCTTGGGTCATGTTAGATACTGGTTCAAGTGCTCAATACTATCCCGTAACACAGTTTTCAAATCTTGCAGTTTAAGATCAAGCCAGCCTTGACACGGAGTCATTAGCACCCCATTGTCGATTCAGAAAATGTATATTTATCAAAACTGTTTCTTTGACATTCGCAGTAACGTCATTATGTCCTCTAACCTTCCAATACAATGGCGTGAAATTTCTTTCAGATTGCCTTTAAGTATAAATCTTTAAGTCTTTAAGTCACCTGTGGTGTAGTGGTTAGCATGACAACCTACAATACTAAATAGCGGGTTCGCGTCCCGACGTGGCCCTAGTAGTTTTTCATGGGAGTAAAAAATCCTTGGCTATGCCGTCCCTCGGGTGGGACGTACAATGGAAGCCCCGAGCCTGTACGATGTCAGATACTCGTAAAAGATCCCTATCCTAATTAATGGATAGGCAAAATTTAGGACTCCCACTGTAACATCGTCCGATAAGCATAAAGGGACGTTAAATAAAACAAACAAGTTGCCCGATGGCAAAATAAACCTTACAAGGATTACGAAATGCATTAATGATAATTATACCAATTTCCGTTGTGGGAAAATGAAATGGCTACTGGGCATTGTCAAATGATGATCTTTACTGTGAAGTAAAGAATGGAATGGTCTCGAAGTTTAAGTCAATGGTCAAAAACTAAATTTTATATTTATCAATTTACAGTAAAATTGGAAACAACCGAAAAAAATAAAATAAATAAAAAGCATGTTGGTAATTACAAGAAGATGTACGAAAGCTGTAATCTTGTTAGATTTTGTTTTTTTGGGTCAAGTCAAAAGAACCAGATACTTCTTGAAAAAAAATTGAAAAAAAGTGATTATTATTGCACTAATGAAACGATCTCTTCTGTCCAAAACTAATTTTTTACTTCGCGTGATAGAATAGATAAATATCACTCAAGTCGAGATCCGAATTAAGGCCTAGGGATAGAAGAAAGTCCAGTGTTATGAAGTTAAAAGGCGTGAATGTACATTTCGTTCGTTGATGCATTTGATGAATTTGTATTTTGAGGAGCGGGAAGCTATTACACCGCCCGAAACAGATTGCCTAACAGATTTCAAACTGATGTTTAGGTCCAGGAAGTGATCTAGTTTTTAATCCTTTTACGCAACCACTTTCCTCCAGTTGCCTATATGTCCAGTTGGGACTCCAACTTTCTTTACCATGCTGTCTCTGGAATTTAGGTTATCATATTAACCAATATGATTAGTTCACAGCACCTCTGAAGCCTTTTGTCATGAAATGGCTTATAAAGATATTCCTAATGTAAAAAAGATAATTTATGCTTACAATTTAAGTAGTTATATGTGTAAATTATTTCTCAAAGGTGTTTTTAGTATTTTCCATGCTTCATCATCAAAAAGTATTTCCTTCAAATATACAAGGGGGAAAATAATTAAGCTTACGCAAATCATTTGACCAAATGTTTATGCATATAATAACTTATATAATGAATAAAGAAATAGAGAAATTGTAAGATTTCTAGCAAAGTTACTGAACCTTGTGAACACATTTCTCATTTTATTTTTTTGTAGAGTATAATGACAAACTATTTCAACAAAAAAAAAAAAAAAAAAAAAAAAAAAAATGATTTCTCGCCTAGATAATATTTGGTTTTTACTCTATTTTTTCATTTGGCCACTGATTAATATCCTATGCCCTTAAGTCAGATTTAATGGAAATGTGCAGGGCCAACTAGTTAATAGTTTACATATTACATATATATTCGTGTTTATCCAGAGGTATGTGACAACGAAGTACCAGGTAACTAAAATTTTCCGAAGATCCTGGCCTGGATAAAGGTTTACGAATCCATTTTTTTTCCGTTGCTAGAATAGGGATGGGATAATAATGGCTACGATCTTATTATTTTTTGTCATTTATTGATTTCCCTATAAAGTTTGTTAACATGTGAGATATAAACATACTGTAAAGGAAACCTTTTGCGATTGTGAAGTGTTCGTTCAGTGGTGTGGGTATGAGTACTACGTATGTGAAAAGACTAGCGCATAAACGATAAGTGGTACGAAATTGAAATTAGGTACTTCAGGTAGATGCCCGTGTTGCCTTTTTCGTTTTTTATCTTAATAATCAAAATGTGTCCATTCTGTTCAGAGAAAGAGGGTAGTGAATTTAAGTTATGCGGGTATCGCACAAGATTTTTTTAAAAAGTAAAAAATTATTGAAAATTCGAAAAGCACCACATTTAATCAACAGTTTATTTAGTAATAAATAACCAGTTTTCTGAAAAAAAGTTTTAATATTCATTTTATAAATAACCTTTCCTTTAGGAACGTATATGTTTTTACTTTCACTTACCTATACATGAAAAATATATAAAGGGAAACTATTGCAATCGTTAAAAAATTCGACTTCCGGTTTTCAACGGAAATACACGTTTTGGGGTTCCCTTAGTCCAAATAACCAAGTTCCGTGAAATGGTCTATGTGTGAACAGACTAGCTCAAAAGCTATAGACCTTACGAACCTGAAATTTTGTAGCTGATGTGTGTATATGCCCGCGATGTGACAGCAAATACGAGATTTCATAAATTTTATCACATTTTTACGTTCTTTGCTATTTTCTAAAAACCGACGATTTTGATTAAACTCGTCATGTTTAGTGAGATTTATATCAAGGTAGGTTTCATCATCATTCAAATGTTCTGATGGGGCTTGAATGGCAAAGGAAACTTTTCTTCCTGTAAAGTACCTCCGATTTTGTTTATGTGGAGAAATTAACTGTCTCTTATCAAGCCCAGTAATAAGAAATGAATAAATATGGAATATGAAATAATTTGAAAACCTTTTGACAAACAGGTATCGATTTGTTACAACTTACGCGATATAAACAATATTGGGGTCCGCTCATAGGTTAATTGAGGTGCTGATTTCGAAAATGACATCGCTTTTTGGATTCCGCCCTCAGGTATCGATTTATTACAACTATCATGATAAAAACTATATTGTGGTCGGCTCATTGGTTGATTAATGTGCCGAATTTGGAAATGATATCGTTTTTATGATTACGTGCTCAGGTATCGATAATTTACAACTTACACGATAAAAAAGATATTGTGGTTATAAGTTGCATACACTCTGAATATCTTCATAAAATTAGTTATTTGCAAATAGTTTATTATTCTCTATATCCTAAAACTTTTAGTTAAATGTTGTCTATGTCTAATTTTAAATTTGCCATTTTTAATAGAATTGTTCATTGGCTTCATTATTATTATAATGCAATAATTATGTTGCAATACCTATCTTTTATATAACAAAGCTTTATCATTCTTTTAAGTTATATTTTTATTATCATAGTAACTTTTAGCAGATGATATTGTTTAAATTAAACAAAATAATTAAGTTCCAAAATAAATGGTATAATTTTTTTTTTTATCATACGAACATAATGCAACCCAGAGTTAAAATTGATATTATTTAGCAAATCAGCACCTCCAATAACCCAATAGCCGACCCAAATGTCGTCCATATTGCGTAAGTTGTAATAAGTCGATAGCTGAGTGCGGAATCCAAAAATCGGTATGATTTTCATAATCAGCATCTTAATTACCTTATGAGCCGACCACGATATCGTTTATATCGCGTAATCGAAAAATCGATATCATTTTCATAATCAGCACCCTAATTAACCTAGAAGTCGACCCAAATATTTTAAATATCGGATAAGTATTTATCAATTCCTTGAGCGAGCCTGAGGTTTTATATCGATATTATTTTCATTATCAGCAGCCTTGATAATCTAATAATAGATCTTAAGATCCATATATAGTAATTTATTATAATCAATAAGATGTCCATAGGGGCCGCGGCGTGGCCGGGAGGATAGCGTCTCCGACTCCCACGCTGGCGGTGCGGGTTCGAATCCCGCCCAAGCCCTCTCGATTCTGTTCAGTGACTGCCTCACTGACCAGACTCAGCGGCTTGCCATGGATTAGAAGAGGTAGGTTACCCGTAGATAACTCGTACAGATTAGCCCTCCAGGCATAGAGCAGAAAAAAAAAAAAAAAAAAAATGTCCACAAAAAGTGCTAACCCAATATTGAATACCGATATGGACAAATTTGAAAAAAAAAAAAAAAAAGCTAATAAATTCATCATTTAATAATTAAAATCCAGCTTTGACCCTTATATTAGATATCATTGTTATAAAGATCATATCAGGACTTTTGTTTTCTGGCCCGATATATAAAATTCATGATGTGATTTTTATTTATTTATTAGAACTATAAAAGTCCTGATTTGTCTTTTATTCTGTTTCCTGGTTTTAAGTGCTTATTTGAAAATACCTATTTATCCGAAACTATTTGATTCCATGGTTTCATATCAACTAAATAGAAAAATAAAATTAGATGCATTTTGCTTTACATTTTACATTGTCACATTGTCAAAGATAAAAATAAAACCTATTTGATTAGTTCTTTAGTGACCTATATGTAGAAAAGTACGTAATGCTAAGAATATTTAAATTTTGTATACAAACATATACATATCTTACTTTAGGGGTATATTTAGGGAAAGAAAGCGTTTCGAAGATAATAGTTGGGTTTTATTGAACATAGTAAAAATACTGTTGCTCTATTACTGAATAATAGTGTTTCATACTCTTTTTGAGGTCTATATTATTATACAGATCAGCCTTTAATGGTGATAGTTATTTTGAATAAACTTGTTATGTACAAGGTCAGTCCCTTGCAAATCACTATTGACCCCTGGAAATACCCGAGGTTTACTGAAAGCAGGCGGACTGTGAATGTCACCTGCTACTAAGCTAGTGGTTACTTTGCGGTTACTCAAGTGATCGGTAGAGCACGCATGAGGCACACTTTAACCCAGAATACCCAAGCAGTTGCCAAAGTGGGTTGCCTCAGTTGATGACCAACTCCCATTCAAACTCAAGCGCCCAAGAGCACCTTAATCTATTTAATAGCAGGCGAAGGTGGCGCAATTCCTCAGCATAATATTGTATAGAGTTATTTTCCGTTAATACAGTTTGACATTTATACCGGCCCGTATGGGAGCTCAATTTGTTACTGTTTCGTGTAAAATTGCAGTCTTCTTTTATATAACACAAAATGACTGTGGCGGCTCGGTGCGTGAGTGCTGAGGAGAACATTAGGGAATCAATCTTCCTCCTTAAGAATTGATATCGACTTTACCATCATTAGTGAGGTTAGGAAACAGAAGTAAGAGGCGACAATATATAACTCAGTGGGCTGTAATCCCTCATGTAATACATAGCACCTTTCGAGGAAGTATAAGTAAGATATGAAATATAAATTTTATTTCTTTTGCCTTTGGCCCAACGTTAGTGACCGACCGAAGTATCGGTTTCGGTTTCGGGTAAAATTCGGCCGAATCTTTGGCCAAGCCGAAACTAGGACTTGAGTCTGATATCTCGGAGAATGAAGCAGGACTGCACGATCTCAGCTGGTAAGTTCGATCTCTTTTATGACCTACAACTCCCTTGAATTAATTAATGAGTAGCATATGTTATTTTGTTAATTACGCTAGGATTGTCATTCGATAAAACATGGATTTCTCTCACACTTTCGGTATCCGTAAGTGATCAAAAACTAGTGGCGATAAAAAATTTATAGTGACAAACAGGGATGTGCCACGTAAATTATACCAAGTCTGAACATGTAATGAAATCATTCCTTTCATGCAGAATTCTTTGCGTTGGGTGTAAAGTGTAGTATACTTTACCTATGGCGTTAAGAAACTTTTTGTGCTTTTAATTATCTCCTTATTAATAATGAAACTTGATTTTAAAAAAATAAGAGAACTACTAATATATCTGTTTTCTTCTAAATACTTAAATTTAAAATAGTCATTGGAGAAACCCGACATGTCCACAGATTCAATTCAAAACAGAATAAAAAATTTTAATCAGTTTCCTTAAACATAAAGCCTTAATTATTACCTAAGCCTCCCTTAAGTTGCATCAAATAATGGTAGTAGGTTTTACCTTTTGTTTTGGAATGTATGGAATGAAACAGATACGAAAACCAATTTTTCGAACTTCCTCCAGAGACTAGTCGTAGTAGGAAGATGTGGCTGGGATTCGATCCTATAACCTTACTAGTACACCTGTCTTATCACTCTCCTATTCTAAACCCATGTATTGTGTTAATAATGGAGTTAAATTACTGTAATTTTATAAGCTCTTATTGATATTATTGCTTAACTAGACATATTAGACACTTACGTGATTTATATATACAAACGTAAATAAGAATCGGTTTCGGGCCGAAATTCGGTTTCCTTTAGTATTGTTGGTTGCTATGCTAACCACTATACCAATGGTAACCCCACCTCCCGGGGCTTGCGGGTAGGTTGAAATCGAGACGACTTTAGAGCCTGTCTATTCACTTTGAATTGAAATAAACTTAAGATTTTGGATCCCGTCCCTTTTCTGTAACTAAATATGTTCAATTAATTTAACCATTATTGTGGGTAACCACCTATTTTTTAAATGATTTTAAACAGATTTGGCTCCGCCGTCTGGCTGTCAGACCGAGAGGTGTCAGTGAAGAGGAAGGATTTGGCACCGTTTGGAAGCGACTCCGTGGTGTAATGGTTAGCATACCGCGCATGTCACGCGGAAGACCCGGGTTCGATTCCCGGCGGAGCCAAATCTTTTCTCTTCAAAAATTAATTATTTAAATATGTACAACGTTATATTTGTAAAAATGTACAGATTTGTAAAAAATAACATAAATTATGAGAGACTGAAGAGCTACATAAAAGTTTTAATAAGAAGCATTAATAAAATTAGTTATAATAAGGTACACTGCTATGCAACTTCTAGGCGTTTCCTATTTGGAGCAGTTTAGTATGGCCACGATCTCAAATAAAAAGACCCGTTAGGGTTTTGTTTATCCCTTTTGAGTAAGCGAAGCGATTGTTTAGAACCTTCAGTCCCCTGAGATTCTTATAGAAACTTCAAAGGTCAAACCAAAAATATTAGGCTAATTTTAAAACTTAGATAACTCGGAAATAAAATAACTTAGAATAGCTTGATCTGAGCAAAAGCTGTTCAGAAATAATGTAGAATGTTGTTGACCGATTTTACAATAATAAATTCGATTCATTCCATTTCATTATAATTTAAAATAATAGTGTTGTTGCTGTCTTATCTATGTTTAAATTATAGTATTATTATATCAAGTTACTGTATCAAGAGTTTCAAAATTCAACATCCGCAATGTGCTGTATGAGAAAACCTTAAACGGGACCTTGAAACCCAATACTGCCGAAAAGTAAAACTTGTTAGGAATCGAATGACTATGTACCACGAACCACTCAGACAGTATGCTGCCCAAACAAGAAACGCTCTAGGGAATACATTATTAGTTTATGGCTTCTTGATTTTATGTTGAATTAAAAAAAAAAATCAACTTATTAAAAGTGCTCCAAATCATTGAACACATTGAGCCCACGCATGCTCAGTAGCCTTTTCATGACAAACCATTGTTTATTAGTAAAGACGTTCAATTCATGCTAAAGAGTTGTCAACGTGTTTTGCAGCATACATATTTAATGGAATTTATTTGTTTCATTGTAACTAAATGAAGTTTTCAACAACTAAACCGAGAATAATAAACTCAGACGCGATTGAGTATCATGCTTGCATTCTCGTATTATCAGAAATAAAAACTTTTATTTAAAATTAAAAAAAAAATAGTGTACTTTAGAGAGTAAATGTGGATAATAAAATTATTTAAAGCAGTTTACGGTTTGAAAAAAATATGGTAAAAGATAATCATTAATTATTTATATTTTAGTTTAGTTATTATACCATAATACAATCAAATTCTGAAAGCAATACAAAGTGGTTTTAGAGGAATATAATCGTTCTCGGTTTCCGGAGGAATATAAGAGACAAACATTTTAAAATTAAGTTTCAATTTACTACGAGCCATAAAGCACCTTCTATCGATTCACGTTCGAGATATTTTCACAAAAAGTAACTCGTTGTAAAAAACAAGCCAGCAGTAAAAAAACTTAAGCAGTAAAGACTGTTGATGAAATTAGTATTTTTTTAAGCCCTTTAAATTTGGATTTTTTTACATTTATTAGTCAATCCTTTGTTCTGTGTAAAACTTAATTTTTGATTAATGAAAATCTTACCAAATTTAATTAAGCTGATTTTTTTTTAAATACAAAATGAAATCAACGAACCATAAACTAATAATGTATTACCTTGAGCGTTTCTTGTTTGTGTAGCAAATTGTCTTAGTTGATCGTGGTACACAGCCATTCGATTCCTACCAAGATTTACATTTCGGCAATGAGACAGTTAATGTTCCAAATAATAAAAATTAAAGGTACTTTGTAGGAAACACAATTTTTTTCCTTCGCCATTTAAGCTTCCTAAGATATTAAAGAATCCCCGATTCTTAATAACCATGACGCTATTAGTTTAATCGAAATAAAAATATTTCGGTTAAACTTTTATTTCGATTAAACGTTAGTTTTTGATTTGAAAAAACAAACAACCTAAAAATGAGACAAAATTTATAAAATAAAGTGCCCCCTCCGTTAGATAAATTTTGATGAAATTATTTTGTCACATCGTGGACATATAGAAAAATCAAATACCCGATTTCATATCATCAAATTTTAAGCTAGTCTGTTCACACTGAGACCATTTCGCGGGACTTGGTTACTTGGACTTTTTGGGTTCCCCTACAAAACGTGTATTTCCGTTGAAAACAGGAAGCCGAAATTTTTACAGTCGCAATACTTTCCCTTACTATACATTTCATATACAGATAAGTGAAATCGATAAATAACCTTATAGCACGTACAGCATGTAGAACCGTCAACATTCGGACAAATCCTACATATCTAAAAGAGTCCCTGGTATGTTTATAATTAATATTTTGGTACCGAAAGCGATGTATGTATGTTAATACATATATGCAATTTTGAGGAATTTCATTTACCGTCGCAGAACCAGAAAAGTTTCCAACTTGCTTCTTCCAAATTTTGAATTTATTACTAAGGTCAGCAGTAAAATATTTATATATCAAGGTCTTCGACTCGAATTTTTTACTCAGTATAATATCTATTTATACTAGGTTGTTACAAAAGTCCTTGTTCACAAAATTAATTTTATTCAAATGTGAGTACAAAATTTACAAATCAAATTTATTCTTCAAAATACAGGCCATCATTTTCAACTACTTTAACCCATCTTTCAGCCAAAATTTGTATTTGACGACTGAAGGACGACCTGATCTAGGATCATATTCAAGGCTTGTATTCCCAGAATTAAACCGCCTGAACCAAAATGCGGCCGTGTTTCGATGCACCACACTTTCCCCTTCCACTGCACAAATTTCCTCGGCTGAGGCCTTTGCACTAAAACCTTTTTTCCAATAATGCCTAAGAAGGCCGCGGATAACAAATTTTTCTTCCGACATTTCTAGTGAAATTTAATAAACTGAATGAAAGGCAGGGACAGTTGGCTTAGATAGATAATTAGAGGTTTAGTTAATGTAAACATTGACATAAGAATTGTATTCGTCAGAGATTAAATAAGGATTAAATTAGAGACCTCAATGTAAACAACTTGATATGCACAAGGACTTTTGTAACAACCTAGTATTAATCTAGCTGTATATACCGGTTTCACCCGGAGAATTTAATTTTTTTAAATCTAAAAAGTGGGACTTTTATCGACTCAAACGGTCGATTTCGTAAAAACCTATGTAAAGCGAGATCAAAACGATTTTTATAACAAGAAAGAATATGTTCGCACCTGGTATCAAAGAACCACTGAACGAAATTTGGAGAATTTAGGACAAACTGTATAGATTTCTATGAAGAACAAACAAATAAACAAACTTTTATCTCTATTTATATAGATTAATATTGTCACTAATTTAATATTGTGAAGTGAGTTTATATAAGTAACAGTGCTACCTAGTGGGGCATGTGGAAGTAGTGATAGGTGATAACCTGAAACCTGAAGAACCTTCCGCATTGTTGTTTTGAACTAAGATTGAAGAGTTTTTTTTTTTTTTTTTCTGTCTAGATTATAAATGACTTTAAAATCGATTTCTTTGTTTTAGGCAAGTTCATTGCTGACTTACTCATTTATTTGTTTAGGTATGATTGTAAAATTTATTTATTAATTTGTTTGAAATATAATCTTTGTTTTAGAAGCAAATTGATTTGTCATTTCACAACCAGATTATAAATCGATTTTTGGTCATGATGGGAAGTACTAAAATGAAGGATTACTGCAACTCATGTGAAGTGTGTAAGAAAAATAAAATTAGAAAAGGTCGTCCTATAGGATTACTTTCTCAGTTAGGTCCAGCGACAGCACCATATAAAATTATGTCTTTAGATACTGTTGGAGGATTTGGAGGAAACAAATCTACACAACGATATTTGCATATTCTAGCTCACCATTTCTCTAGATTTTCATTCATTTCCAAATTCAGTGGACAAAATGCAAAAGATTTCATACGTCTTTTAGATCCTATACTTAAGAACATTTCTATAAAATTGCTACTAGCCGACCAGCATGCAGCGATTCAGTCTAAGGAGTTCCAAGTCTATCTTGATTCACACGGGGTTACTTTACTATTTACATCAGTAGACTGTCCGCAGTCTAATGGCCTGAATGAGGGGTTAAATCAAAAACTAGTTGAGAGAATCAGGTGTAAAATAAATAGTGATTGTAAGAAAAAGCAATCATGGTCTAGAATAGCAAAGGAATGTAATGCAGAATATATAATGAATATGATAATGACTCAATTCATAGTGTAACCTGGTTTACCCCCAGGTCTCTTCTCTTTGGTAAGCCACCAAATATATTACCAGAAACGCTTCAAGAAAAACGAGATTTAGAAGAAGATAGAGCGAAGCAGCAGTGAATTCGCTTATGCTATAGTAATAAACGAATTATTATTCACTATTATTAAGCGAATTCACAAAAACGAGTTTCAAACACCCTTTATGAAGTCGCTTGTGACAAAAGAGGCAAACGAAACCTTTTATGCCATTCATAAAAGTCTAGGTTATAAATGACTTTAAAATCGATTTCTTTGTTTTAGGTAAGTTCATTGCTGACTTACTCTTTTATTAATCTTTGTTTTAGAAGCAAATTGATTTGTCATTCCACAACCAGATTACATATGTATTTATACATCTAATCAATGTGTTTATGGTACATATATTTTGAGTTTAACCTTTTCTTGTCAGTGGTTTTCCTGCAATCTCTTTGTAATCCGATGGGGTAGTTCGGACCAGTGAGGTTGTACTTTCTTTTCTGCCTACAGCTATGTGGAACAAGCTAGAGCTGAACAACTGGCAGACACTCGACTTATAAAGTATTGCCCTGCTGAACGGCTGAGGATAGAGTCATCAAGGGTACTAACTACAAATGATTTGTAAGGCTTTCCCCGAGGCAGGAGGGTAGCTCTCCATTTTCTCTTGTTACCAGATGGATAGTGACATGATTCCCAGTAAGATCGCACCAATAACCACTTTCCATTTCTTACGTCTCCGGCGGATCCCGTAACAAATCATTCATAACTCCGACTTAGCTTCTGCTTTACTTTCTTCCGAATAAGAAACACTCTGGTATCAACAATTTTTATTTCGTTAACACAAGTCTTAAACATGGAATCATAAACAAAGAGATTCAATAGAAAAATACCGGAAATATAAATTGTTCTGCAGGAGGTCTCAAAAATTTGATATTGTACGCAAGCCTAGGAGAATATATTACATGACAGATTGGTCGGGCCCTTATTGTTATGGCCCAGACAGGCAATAATATTTCTTTTAATTTTATTACAGTTGATCGATGGAGTGCCATGTGTAACATTGCCATGTTTGGTGAGAGGAAATAAAGAAATGGGCGACTAAAAGGTGCTTTTTTGTTTTGTCTTTTATTGGTGGGGCATTCGTAAAAGGGGAGGTAGGAATTGTAAAAGTCATATTTGGCAATTTTTAACAGTGAAATCAGATTTAAGACGATATCAAGTTGTAAAGCAGTAGAAACCAGACTCTTTAGTTTGTATACGTTTTACTGCTAAACATTTATTATTTTAGATATATAAATGGATGTTTTCTATGATAAATAATCAATTTTTTAGCGAGTTTACACACTAAAAAAGAAATTATGATAAAGAAAAATATTTCTCGATTTTCTGAAAAAAGGATTTCCAAAAAAAATAATCATATAAACATGCAGTTTATTGTATATAACAGTTTATTTTAAACTCAATTGATAAAATTCATATTTTTTAAATCCATTTATGTATAAAATAAATCAAAAGTTCCTTTAAATATTTACAAATTCACATTTCATGAATGAAGCGAACGTCATTAAAGATTAGCTGGGATATAAACTGAACAGATCAATGCATTCAGTTTATTGCATACGCACTCGTCTGATATCGAGACGGTTTCCTGGAAGGCGCGGAAGTCAATCGCCTGTCCGCCTTTTCTTCCATATTTCGCAGCTGATTTGGTGTAAGGCTGTACCAATCGTCCATCCAAACGAACATGCAGCGATGGAAGCTTGTGAAGAGCTTCTTCTCTGTTTTCATTATGAAGTTCTCAATGGTGCGCTGTAGCCCGAACCACTTGAACTTCACCTGAACCAGTTTGTAGCAGGTCATAATGGGCTCCTCTGTCTGTATCCAATCCGACGACAGCGGGCCACGGCTCGATTCCTGGGAAGTGAACTGGGATGGCTCTGCGGTGTCCCTCTTCCAACTGTTTGACAGCGTGTCGTTCGCAATATCTATTAGTGTTACTTTGCGCATGTCCAACAAATCTTGGCTCAATTGATGTGCGTTTTCTAGCTCCGGTTTGCCCTCTAAGTGGATCGTGTCTATCTTAATAAAAAAATCCTCTTCCATCTTTTCATTAGTAAGGACTGTCCTGGAGTATGGAAAAGCATTCCAGCTTTCCTCGGTGAGCAACATGACACTCTTTGGAGCTAGAGCCCTAATGTAGAAAGGGAATCTGTTGGCAAAGTTGTAAATCTTCTTCGTGTATTCTCCCGATGTGAATCCCTGAGGCATTTCCATGTTGTCCGAGAACGGTTCATTTTTAACTATCTCCACACCTTCTTCAGCTGACGTTTCCATTAACGACGTTTGGATTGTTGTGTAGGTCTGCCCTCTTCTGTATTCTTCCAAAGTAAAAGGCATCGGTACGCGGAACTCGGTTACCAGCATCTTAGACCTTTTCGGAGACATACCTTCTTAATTTAAACATTATTGTACATAATGCTTGTAATTAATTTCGGACATTTGGGTTGTTTTTTCATCGTGCACCAACTCTTGTGTAGCTTTTGTGACGGATCAACTTTTTTCATTATTGGATTCTTTAAATAAGAAATAAAATAGAATAAACACTAAATTGATAAAATCTGATACAAGTGCAGGTTATAATCGACCTTGGACCATGTGACATGTTAGAAAATTTTATAAATTGATTCACAATTATGCATCACGAATATAAATGCAATCGTGTTAATCGATATGTAAGTATTTTGAGAAATATATCGATTTAGGCTACGTACAATATATTGTTAAGTAAGCCATTAACCATGGTTGATTTTTATAATATAAAACATAGTTTTGTTAGATTGGCATATGATCAAGAAAAGTAAGCAATAATAACAGCTTTTTTATACCTTCAACTAGATAGATACCTTGGTGAATATTATCAGCTTAAAATGGTGACACTTGCAATGATTATTTACAACGCCCATGAATAAACTACACACTGATGGACAAAATTAACGCACCACTCAATATTTTTTAGTTAAAATTAAATACATGATCTTCCATTTTAATATTGACTAACAATTGGTATTTAGGTGTTATTAGTGTAAATGTAAACAATAAATAATGCTTTGTTTACTCTTAAAATCTCTTGTTCACCTACAGTAGCATTATTTAGCAAAATGTAAAAACCGTTTTTACTTCCATTCTTTCTCTTTTAATTATTCGCTCAACTTAGAAACCACGTATAGCCTAAAACGGCGAGGAAGGGAGGAACAAGAAAAAAAACAAAAACGCAACTCATGCCCTACCACCCTTGGAGAACTGAAACGAGCTGTTGTTGAAGAGCGTTGAAGAGAAGATTAAAAATTTTCCTCAGGATTCAATTAAATTAATCGATTATATTAAGGAAGCAATTCGTCACGACAAACATGCGAATTTAAAACATATGTAACTACAATACAATAATAAGCGTGGATTAATTTTAATTGTTTTTATTAAAATATCAAATATTATTTCAATTACTACTAATGCTAATGGAATGATATGGTGTAACTCTCACGGATCTGAAATGTCAGAAGACCGACGCCGGAGTGTCCTTGCTTTTTGACGTCTCCATTGTTCTGCGAAATACGCCTCCGGCCAAGTTCCGAAACCTTTCGATAAAGCTAACCTTTTAAAGGTGTCTGTGTATCAAAGGGGGGCATTAGGGAAACTGGAGCAGGATTCTAGGACGTGAAGGGACTCAAAGTAATAATGACCGATAATAATCGAGCGAGTTTATGGAGACGTTTGGACAGGCCGAAAGTATTATATCATACCTTAATGGTTCCACCAACTGAATTTTTGAATTAAATTTATATCGAACAAGATTTCTCGTGATAAATTACCAAATTTTTTTAATGTTATAACCATTCTATGAAATACGAGTATAATAATAAATATTATGTATTTACTTAAAAACATTCAGTCTTTGGAGTACACAAATATTGTACTTATAATGCAATTACTTAATCACAAATATTTATAATATTTGGAGTACACTATAACATAAACATGGAGTAAACATAATTATTATTGGGACTACACTAAAATGGTTAAATGTTTAATATAATATTCAATGCATTGTCACACTAAAGAGATATTATCAAATAAGGTGAAATTCTTATATTCCAGAAACCATAAGGTAAAATGAACTAAGTTATTTTCCTACTCAAAATATTGATTTTTGAAATATCGGCGTTTTTAATTATTAAAGAATTTATTGAATTATATGTATAAAAAATGACTTTAACATATTATCTGTTAAAACATATTACCACTCCAATACTTATTATAAATTAGCATGTCCCGAGGCCATCTTCTTTTCCGATAGCGTGGATTTTTATTAGAGATATGGAAAGAAGTTTTGCTGGAAACAGTTAGGTTTAGCCCGTTTGGGATATTTAATGATAATTAAAATCTGGATCGGGAAGAATCGGCGACATAGTTGGCAAACATGAAAAAGTTTCTGTTAGTGACTACCCTTGATTGGAATATCAATTCAACATATCTTCCCTTATTTTATTATCATCATTGAAATACTATTATAGGTAAAGTAAACGATCATTTCTGTAAGGGAAGGACAAAGCGGGAACTTTCCACTGTATACAATCCCAGCTTCCGAATTTTGAAAGCAATACAAATACATGTTAAGTAAAAACTGCAGAGATGTCATCACAAATAAAAGAGTCGAAGTTCCAAACGTTACGAACTTGAAAATATTTACTGCAAACATCAAATTAGAATACATACCAGAAATGTTAAGAATTTAGCATTGTAAGGAACGATTTGGAGACACAGCTCTATACTAGTTTTAAAGGCGCGAAGTCTCCAGCGAGAGTGGCGTAATTTAACACTCAGCGGTACGTTACACGCCTTTCCGTCAGTTGTTAAGGCTGACCAATAAAGGCGCTGGCACTTTAATTTCCCCGTATCTTCTGTTATCATTAATGATCATAATGATAACATCATTCAAAGAGTGTAAACATCATTCTCAGCATATGTCTTTTTTTTTATTTTATCATCGATTTCGTTAATGTTTTTTTTTTTAATTGGTTATGCCTCTAACCTCAATGGATTACTGATCATTTCTCCCCTCTGGGATCATTTTTGATTTTTTAATTAATAATAACGTTAAGGGTTAATTAATTTTGTTTGAATTTCAGATAATTATTTATTTATTATTCATGTTTTATAATGTACTAGAGGAGTTAAGTGATATTCATTTTGATTTCAAATAGATTTCTATTATATGGATTCCAGAATATTAAATTAGCTTAACATTGACTTTGACACTTTAAAGCGAAGGTTTATTATTATTTTTTTTAAATAACAATAATTATTAACAACTTATTTCTGTTATTGCATCTGAATTAAACTACTGAAAATATTGAAATTAGAGAGAGCCACATTAAATTAAATCAAACTCGTACATGTAGAGTGGCTTCAGAATACTTTCAGAGCAGAATATTTAATTCCATCTACTTTGTTGATCCGTTCGAGGAACATTAGAGCATGTGTTGAACATTATTGATGTGATTATTAGTGGTATAATAATTTTCGTAAGTTTTTAAGAGTAATTTGTGTTGCATCTTCTAATGAATTTTGTCAAACGATAATGATAACATTTGAAAAGAAGACTTAGGATACCGAGATGCTAAAAAATATAAAATCAGCTATCTAAATTAAATCCAATTATTAGCTAATGTTCGTAAGGCATGTAATAATGTCTGTTTTTATACGAGGGGAGGTCAATAAGTTCTCGGCCTGACATTGTTGGAAATGAAATAAAAACACAAACCATATATTACTTTTCAATGTAATGTTCCTCGATACCTATACACTTTTCACATCTACTTACAACATTTTCTCCCCTATAACATCGCCGACCCCTAAGCTCCTTTTTGAGTTTTAGGAATAGAAAGTAGTCACTAGGGGCTAGATCTAGCCTGTAGGGTGGATGATTGATCACATCAAAGCCCAAGGTGTCGATCGTGGCAATCACTTTATGAGAGGTGCGCACGAGGCACTGTCATGAAGCAGAATTACTCCTCGGCTCAGCTTCCCCCTCCTCTTCTCCTTGATCAATTCTCCTAAACAGCTCAAAACATTACATTAGTATTTCCCTTTGATTGCTACGCCTTTTTCTTTGTAATCAATCATCAGGATTCCTTCTGAATCCCAAAAAATTGTGGCCATGATTTTTCCGGCCGAGGCACAGTATCACGAGCAGTGTTCAAAAATTAAGTTTGAAATTTTTTTTTGAGGGCTAAAATTTAAAATCTTTGAAAAGAAAGGAAACATCACAATTTCAATATAAAAACAGAAGCTCAAAGCTAAGGATTGACTTGAATTGTTGATAAAAATACAAAGTATAAAACTGGTTCGGTTAGTAGGTATATATTTACTTTGGCTATTACCATCTTATTAGTTAAACATTTTAATTCCAGTCTTAAGTGAATTGTTCATTGACTAATCTTGACCAAAAGTGCAAAAATGGATAAGATCTGTGGTTAAATGTTATATGAAAAAAATTCATAATTTTTTAAACTTTGGAAATGATTTTCTAAAAAACGTAAAATAACGGGTTTTCCATACTTTAACCACAAATAGTAGATATGTTTCTTCAAATTTATGTTAAGACCTAGTTATCTGTTAGTTGATACCTGGTATCTGCTTCTGGCTGCTCCTTAAGGTGATATTAAATTTAGATTTCAAAACCAATTCTTAGCTGTACGAAGTCTGGCTCAGTATTGAACCATGCACCAGAAACGATGGTTGATTTGATAAACTAGTGCAAGAAAATAATTTGTCTCATTTTCGGATGAAGTGAAGGAGAATATAAGACAATTCGTACGGTTTATTTTTTTGAAATATGTAACCTCAACAGGACCTTCGCGTGCAAGGCCGCAAGTAAATTTCGTTGAAGCATCATACTCTAGAAAAAAGAGACGAGTTGCGGACTTGATAACGACGAAATCTCCAGACGAAATCCAGCTTTGTTACCACTAAATGCCTTGCCCTTTACTTGAACTTACGAATTAGTTTCTGTAAAAATAATATTTTAAGAAACACTATGAATAGTTGCAGCCCAAACATTTTACATTATAGTTATTATGTAACTATGAGCTAATGCGGACTAGCTAAAACGGGCAGATAAAATACTTTTTCCATCACCCGGTAAAAGATCTGAAACCCACCTTGAAGTAAATCTCCAGGAAATCCTAGACAAAACGGCCAAGTCCATGCTCAAACTTAGTGATCATTATTCTTGTCGATTATTACCGTACCGTTGCGTCTGGTCGACACAAATAACAAAGCTTTGTGAGGAAATAAAACTCGGTCTTGCATGTTATTTTGTCGGCTACTAATTTTTATATTCGTATAGGAATCGTCTCTTATAATTGAATCTGAGCACGACAATATGGATCAAGCAATTGCGAATGTGATCCCAACTGAAGTGCGAGACGACATTGTTACTTGGGGAATATCATACCAAATGATTTTCGATGGTAGTGTGTGTAACATTTCGAGTGACACGAATCCTGCACAAATCTTGTTGTAAAAGAGCTCATGAACTACAAATCTCCCAAGCTAATGAAAAAATTGTTAGTATATATTTTGTTAGTATTTTATATACCACATGAAACAGAACGTTAAAAATATTTAAGCATATTGTTGCATAATGTTGAGAGAAAATGGTAGTCTTTTTGACATTCTTGTGATTATGAGGAGGAATAAGTTTTGTTTACTAGAAATGTTCAGTGGTTATTTTTTGTAAGTTCGTAAATTTCATATATAAGTCTCTATACGCATTTTATACCTCAATAAATAATTTTTTCTGTCATGTTTGTGTTGTTTAGTTACCTAAAAGTATAATAAAACCTGTTAAAAAAAATACGATTTTTGATTTCTTAGCCCATGTACTAGTGACACTGTGCGAGGGTGTGACTTTAAACTTGACTGGTGGCTTTTCATAGTGCTAAGCAAGGGAAAGAGTATACACATTCCTTAGACGTTCAAAAAGTTCTTAAGGCTTCATGCCTTCTTTAACTAAAAAATTCATCACAGCTCTGTACTCAATGTTACTCATTTTAATGGCAAGAGCAAACTGGTAAAATACAATAAGCACACTAATATAATAAGCAATAGACAAGAGACAGTATGATTATTAAAGTTTCTGTACACATTACTATTGAATAGTAAATTGATAAGGGATTAGTCTTTTATATTAACTCCTTCGTTGTCAGGCCGAGAACTTTTTGACTTGCCCTCGTAGTGTGGTGACAATATAATAACCTTTCTACTGTATTTTTTAACAGAAAATTAGAAAACCTGTTTGAAGTTGACAATCCAACCACCGAGTTCGATTTCTTAGATAGACATACTTTCACAAATAGTAAAAATAAACTTTATTTCCACAACTTTAATAAAAAAAAGTGATATTTTAGTTGTTTCATTTTATGATGTCATGCAATATCAAAGTGAAAGCACACTATTGATTACTTGCATAATTGCTATTAATGAGATACATGGTTAGTGTAACGCCTGCCTGTTGAACTGATTTCATTTTCAACATACTAGTGGCTATTTTTTTATTGTGTAACGCAATTCTTTCAATTGTTTAATTATATATAAATCGCATAACCAGTTATTAATAAATAATAATTATTACATCATGTAATGGTTAAAGTAACGAAAGTCGTTACTTTTCTTAAAAGTTAGCCCAGAAACGGTTGGGATTAAAAATTAAATCTGTAATAACCTCTTAAAGTATACTCTACTGCAAGTTGTTAGAATAGTTTATAATGCGGTTAAAATTACCTTCGTTTTTCAGGTTATTCCCTGGAAGTACTTATTAACATACTATATCAGTTCTATTATTCACTCCTCAAACATCTATAAATTCAGTATTTCGAATCAAAATCATAATCAATAGTAGGGGACACTTTTACTGTACTAAGTGACAAATGAGTCGGACTTACATTAGAAATCTTCTATAAAACTCTCAAAGCCTCCAGCCTTTGATAAAGCCACAAATGTACTACAAAAACCTCCGTCAATGACTTACGTGTTCCCTAAAACTTCCACATAACCTTTAACTCAACCTTGATTATGTGAATCAACTATCGGACATATTCAAGCAGCCACTTAAAAAAATGTTTTGTATTTTTCGTCTTACAATCACCCTAGCGCTAAAAAAGCGAACCAACATGTAGTTCCAAACTTCGTTCCAAATGTTTAACCGTGTAAAAATGTCTTGAGATCCCTTTGTCTTCCAATGCCCATATTAAATAATTAATTAATAAATTAAAAAGCGATTTAATACAATAAGCATCTTGTATAATTATATTTAATACATGTATAACTATATTCAATACAATAAGCATTAGAATGAACATATTTATTAGTATACTCTAGAGCCCAAAGCTTCGAACTAATTTAGATGATGCCGCATTATTTTGATGAATTAGATTTCGCACAATTTAGATCTATTTAAAGTTCCATATTCCTAGTTTTTCTAAAATACATGGCCTCGTAAAATTTCATGATAAAACTTTAAAGCTCTAAATATTATTCTATTAGCTAGAAATGCTTTATGAATACAAACATTTACACTTTTCACCTGTATAAAACAATTAATAATAGACCACAATTACAGTTTTGATAATGAGCCATTAAAAATTTCCTTCAATGGAAGACAATAGTTCAAAACCAAGAGAAAGTATTCCATTGTTTTACTGATGCCATTTAGGAGCTGATAAAAAACTTGAAGGTTAATAATTTTTGGGTTCACAGCCAAATACGGATCACAAACTTTATAGTTTGTTCCTTTACAAATATCTTCCATATTTTCACAACGAATAATTAAATCCCACTTCAGTACGTCCCAAAAGGTTTGCTATTTTTATATTGCTTACTTCTTATTGTTTTTAGGTCAAGAAAATTTCTCTTCAAGAACTACTTCTCTTAAATGAACTAAAAAAGGTGGTTACTTTAAAAAAAAATGTACTGCACTCACTCAAACAGCGCTTAATGGTACCAAATATATTTGATTTGTTTGCACATTAGTTCTTAACATTATGGAAATCAGAACGATTGTTTCTAACAAGGAATAGGGTATGTAGGCAGGAAATTTCTTCATCTTTCAATCAAATATTTAATTATCAGTTTCATTGTATTTTTTTAATCAAGCTTCCTCTGATTAATTGTTTATAGGTTCGTTTATAAATTATCTACTAAATTTGAATCTCTGATTGTCCTTACGACAAATATAAGTAAAAGTATATTCATTTCTTAGAAACGTTCATAAGGGTAATTTTTTCAAGATAGAATTTAATTTTACTAACAGTAGGATATAACATAAAGGACACAAAATATGCTGAATAATTCAGTCATTTGTAAGAAAGGAACGGAAAGGTAAAAGAAGTGATGGACAGGGCTTTGGGAATGTAGCAACATAATCCCTGTGGGACTGCAAACCCCCCCACCCTTTTGTAACCGGATGGATTCGCCCATACTTCCAAGAGTCCCAAAAGTTATATTCTTTGATAAATTAAATATCATCTGAGTGGAGCATCCTCTTCACCATTCTGTAATTGTGAAATAGCAATTATATGGTGAATTGCTTTAAATTGATGGATCATAATTGATGATGCACCTGATTACAATTCTCCATTTTTTATTAATCAAATTTATTATTAATAAAAAAGAAATTAACTTCAACTTGGAACCCTTAAAATTATTGCAGAGGTATTTAATTTTATAAAATCTGAGATGCTGAGGATGATTAAGAATAAGAGAATGGTAAAAAAAAAAATAATAATAGCACTAAAAAAAGTAAAATATCGTTATTTATTTGGTCAGTGTAATGCCTAAGTTCACTAAACTCCTAACTCCATATTTTGAGAAACCCGAAATTAAAGTTGAATTTTGTGAAATAGGGTTGTGTTTACTTCTATCACTTTTAAAGTACAGTATATTTCACTTTGTCTTTTATATAATTGAAATATAATGAAGTATGATTAAAAAAAAAATAACAATAGATAATTTAACAAAGAAAATTTAAAAATTTATTAGATTGGTTAGGCACTGAGGTTCACTATGTTTTTATACCTACCAGTTATAAGTTTAGCTTCAGACAATTCTTTACAGATACAATTAAAAAATCAAGAAATTACAACAAATTACAACGTCACCTATCTTAACAAACTAATTTTTCTTTAATTCTACAGAGGCTGCTTTAAACTTATGTTTATTGTTTTTTTTAAGGTTTTCAAATTTTTCCAAGATTCTCATTTAAGCTAAACAATAGCGTAACAATAACTAAACTATTATTATTCCTTTATAGTAGCTAAAAATATATTGATAACACGGGATCAAGAAAAAACCTTTCAAGATCAGTAGTTATTATGCAACAAAACCCCCTTCTCAATGGTCATTGAAGAAAAAGTTCAGCCTCCGGAAGGATTACAGCTACATGTACTTTCAGAGGACAGGTGTTAGGAGTCAATTCCCTCTGAGTCCATTTGTAATATCATTGCATGACTTCATCCCAAGTACTACTTTCAGAGGAAGTACACGACCTCTTCCTTAACATTTAACCAGGAAAGGAGTACTATTGTAAATTTCATTCAGAATAGTCCTTTTCAGTCACCTATATTTCTTTACCTTCTGGGCAAATTATAAATATAGCAGGGACCATTAACATGGGCGAATTAAAACGTATTTTTATTCAATAATTTTATAAAATATATTTGGTTCAATAGTATAAAAACTAAAGCTTAATACAAAAAAATAATAATAATTTAAAAGAAATGTGCAAAGATTCCGCTAAAAATAAATTTTTTTATATAAGCTTTATTTTTTAAATTATTCCACGAAAAATATTTTAGAAATAAGAAAAATGGTTGTAAAATTACTAGGTGAAAATCTTGTTTTAATTCATCCATGTTAACTATATACCTAATGTTTAAAAAGAAAGTATTTAAATTAACATAAATTCTTTTATTGGCAATAGTGGGTTCTAATTTTTTTCAAAGTGGTAGAGCATGAAGGGAGCTAAAATGCTATAACAGAATTTGATCTATCAAATACAATCGATCTGCGATATATCGATTTCAGGATTTAAGTCCTTAAGGTTGGTTTAACATTCAGTGGAATTAGGCTTAATCATAAAATATGCTTCTAGTTGAATTATTTGTTCATATCTTTTTGCATAGGTAGGTAACAGAACCTTTTTTTGTAAGGTATTAACAATTTCATTTTTTGGATTATTTCTTCATCCGACAATGATTATTTAAAAATCTTTATAAAAGGGCAAATGCATGAAAAAGAAATGTACATTCTCAGAAAGCTCAATAGATATTAATACTGACTCATTTCATCCCCTAAATGTGATCCTGTACGTAATAAACTTTTTATTTAAACTAAAATGAACATAGGATCCATATAATTTAATTTGAAATAACTAGAGTGCTGGTAATTCTATTTTTATTAAATCTCAACTGATAAAAGAAATCCGATGCGCTTTAATGAAAATAGAATTATTGGATTATCGTCATTTGGTCAAGAGTTATAAAATTTTGGCCACTGAATTACCAAAACTTTCCCACTATGCGTCGGAGGTTTCATCCAAAGAACGGTTATAACCACTTTTTATAAATAAATACTTTTTTAATGTGCGGAAGTAACATTAATCAATCATGATAAGTTTTATCATCCCGGGTCAAACTAATAGCATACGAAATGTCTCTACTCTAAACACTCCGTACTGACTTTCCAGTATCTTCATTATTAATTTTAAAACTTATTTAAGATCCTAGAGGGAAAAAAATATTTTAAAACAAAAAGGATTTTTTTTTTAAATTAGTTTTTTTTAAGTTACTCTACATGAATACCCTGCCTGAATTTCGATGCAATCCCCTCAACTGACCGAGACTATGTGAGACAATATGCCTAAACCTATTGAACTCACTATAAATGTCATTTTTCTGATATAGGTTATTTGGAGCTATGATGGGCTAGCATTGAAGATGCGATACGTATCATATCTTCTTCACCATGCTTAAGTAACGAATGTGTATCGGTATTTAGTTGCCTTGATCACCTGAAAAAGATGTCAGAATTTGTAATATATGCACTTCTTTAAAGATCGGTGCAATGATGCAAAATCATACGTTCTTGTATCAGATAGAATATTGTCAACTCAACTATCAACTATATATCTATGATGCATCTTCTCTTGGACCTATTAGGCGAGATTCCGAACCACCTAGCCACCTGATTGATGCCCAGAAATGCGGTTTCACTATCCGCTCATGGCAGCCAATTGGTGTTGCTCCACTGACTGCACCAGCCGGCAGATAATGCACTCGGCTTTGTTCTCTAAAAACGAGCATATCTGAGGATGTAATTGGAAATAAAAATGATAAAAATTGAAATGTAAAATTAATAATAATATTAATAAAATATTCATAGATATATTTTCAGGTTTCGTCCACTTTAGGGTAAGATGAATCAATAACCTACTTATTCTTTTGTACTCGGTATTTCTTTATTATCTATGATATTTCCTCTTCAAGGTCAAGTAATAAGATTTGTTTGTAAACATAATTTGTAAATATCATTTTATCAGCTCTTTCCCACTTTATATAAACAATTTAGTTTTTTTTTAAGTTTTTTTTTTTTCAGACCTCAATTACCCGGCCTGCAAATATCTACAACGGTCACTAGCTACCATTTATTTTATTTTTTATGTTTTCGCAAGTAGTCAAATCTTTTTAGGTCCCTTCTGCAAAGATGATCACAGAAAATGACGCTCCTTCGTGATTGTGTGCTACTTTTACTCTTAATACAGTTCTGGAGCATCCCATCCTGTATCAATGATGATTCGGTGCCTCTGACCTCTCCTGTTTACTGCGTTTGTATTTTGATAGAGTTCGATCCAAACGTTATTTGTTGTTTGTATTATACACTTACTAACAAAAGTCTCTGCACACCCTCAGGCTTTTTTTTTATTTAACCTAAAGATAACTTATGAGCCAGATATGGGCAACAAAACTCACATATTTTTTACATAATTTAATCTATTTTCATGAGCAACAATTACATTTAATATAATTTATTTAACTTATAATTTATGAGGAAAATTACATAAAATGTCAAAATATTGATGCGCCAAAAGTCTATGCACGCAGTGGAATTAGCCCAGATACTTATATGTATACAGTTTGCACATTATCCCATTCATCCTCCGGCTAATCTAACTTGCTAGTGTTAATTTGGGCCCAAACAGTTAAGAGTGTGATAAAAAATGGAGGTTCCAACACCGATTCCCGACCAAATTGTAAATTTGAAGAAACTCGTACGACTCAGATAGGTAAATAGGACAAATCGTCAACAGGGGCTATAATACGGTAAGGTATGTCCTAAAACGGTATGAAGAACTGGGTACAATGGAAAGTAGATACCGCTCTGGCCGCCCCCCGTACTCCAAGCTCACCACAAGAGGGCTATCATAAGGACTTTGGCCGAACAACCCCACACAAGTGCTCTAAATTTAGAAGGTATGGTGTAAGAAAATTACAAGATTGGGGTATCTGCACAAACGATTAGAAGAACCCTAAAGAAAGCTGGCTATAATGTGCGTAAGCCTAGGTGTAAGCTATTCATTAGTAAACGAACCGGATATTGAAACTGCAGTTCGCAAAGGAACATGTAAACAAGCCCTTATAGTTCTGGGAACGTGCTTTATTTATTGACGAGAGTAAATTTAACATTCATGGATCAGATGGAAGGGGGAAAGTTTTGAGAAAACCTAACAAAGAGTCCCTGGAAAAAACATAGTTGGTACTGTGAAACATGGTGGAGGGAGTGTTTTGGTTTGGGGGTGTATGTGCGCTGCTGGAGTTGGTAATTTGGAATTTATCGACGGAATAATGGACCAACATGTTTATATAAATATTTTGAGGAGTAATTTACATGAAAGTTTAATGAATTTTGATCTCCAGGAAAAATTCATTTTTCAACAAGATAACGACAGCGCGGAAAGTTCAAGAATAGTTGCTCTACAATGCTCCACGACAACTTAAAACACCTCCCCAATCTCCTAATCTTAATCAAATACAACATCTGTAGGATCAACTAGGCCGTCAGAAAGTAAAAATTAAAATAAAGAACAAAGACCACTTAAAAAGAGTACTAAAGGAATTGTGGGTAAAATTACTCCAGAAACTACAAAAAACTAGTTCACACCATGCCAAATAGATTATGAGAAGTGATAAGAAATAAGGTAGGAACGACTACCTATTAAAGTTGATTTGGCATCAATAATTGAGCTTCAAGTTGAAGAAAAATGATGTGTGCAGGGACTTTTGGCGCATCAATATTCTGACATTTTATGTAATTTTCCTCATAAATTATAAGTTGAATAAATTTTATTAAATTTGATTATTGTTGATTAAAATAGATTAAATTATGTAAAAAATGTGTGAGTTTCATTGCCAATATCTGGCTCATAACCTATCTTTAGGCAAAATAAAAAAAAAGCTGGAGGGTGTGCAGAGACTTTTGTTAGTAAGTGTATATGAACTATATTCAAATGTAAAATAAGTGTTGTAAGCGTGTAAAACAAGGGTTACGTTTCCATAAATACGTATATGTAAATAAGGACTCAGGATAAACACCCTATGTTGACGCAACATTCAATATTTAATCTCTTAATTTAAGTCCTTTTTAATTTAAGTAAAACATTTCCTTTTATTATTTATAATTCAATTAAAATGCACGATTTGTATTTATAAAAAACCGCTCAACATTGTTTTTTGATTACGGGCATATACAATACGTACTTAATACCTAAAATGCCCTTATCGGCCTGCGCCGAGTCAGTGTTGCCAGGCAACTGCAGATGAAAGCATCTCCACGCTCCAGGAGCACACATTTTTATTGGCGAAGTCCATGACTTTGAAAAGCAGTCCCTTTTCGCATCACCATCGTGACATCGGACATCATTTTCGCCCCAAGGGCCATTAGAGGACATTTCACAGATAAGAAATCTTTGTGTTTAAATATTTTCTTTATTTTGTTAATCATAATTACCGTCATTACGGAAAATATCTTTTAATTTAAACAGTCTCTTTATTTTTAATGTTTGTTTCTTTGTTTCACTTAAGAAGGTTCCTTTTATTTTGTTTTTCATTAATAATTATTTTTAGTTTGTTTCTCTTCAACATATTAAACCATTAGAAGGTTCCTTTTATTTTGTTTTCATTAATAATTATTTTTAGTTTATTTCTCTTCAACATATTAAACCATTAGAAAATTATTTTATTCATTTATTTTTTGTCTATTACCTTAATTGTATCAGTTCAATTGTTTGTATTCTATTTTGCTTATTCCAAGAATAACCTTTAATTTCAATTATAGTCATATTCATACCAGAGCCTTTTGTTTTTTATTTTATTTTTTTTTTATACCTTGACCAGAGGAATGGTTTAAGTGAACCACTCGGATCAGGTAACACCCTATGTTAATTAGTTATAAAATGCAAGATTTCTCCCCGAACGTTTAAAGTGGACTGCCAACGGAAGTTTCTAACTTTTGGGTTCAGGAACCCTTATACACGAATCTCAATTGATACAGTAGTTGTTTCAAATTTAAAGCTTGAAGCAACTATACCCAGAACTAGAATTCGAGTTGGAAATGTTCCATTCATCATCATCGTGGTACCTTGTGAAACGTTGAGTAGAAAGGGGTCGCTTGAGACCGGGTCACGGCTCTCATTCTTTTAAATCAAATACCAGACGCTTGCTCACTGGAACACATTCGTATCAGGATTTGTGTCCTGATTTTGAAGAGTGTTTAACATTGCAGCTAAAATATAAGTATTGTCTTCGAATACTATATTTGTCGCATAGGAATATGATCAGATTGTCATCCTTTAAAAAAGTTATAACGTAAAGTTAGATTTAATTGCTCATTGAGAGAAGGGGGTGGGTCTTTTATCTACTTTTGGAGTAATTACCTCCAAAAAAAAAAATATATTTTAACAACAAAAAAAAATATTTATAAAAGGTGCCACGTTATTTATTATTATTTTTTTTCGGGAATAACAAAACCCTGGCGAGAAAACGAAGAGGTCTATAATAACAAAAAAAAAAAAATTAGGTCTGGGCTCAATATGGCGTCTCTGCCTCCTATGTTTGATTATTTGAAATTTTATTTTAATATTTCCATGTTATTATTTTAATATTATCATATTATATTAAAAAAAAGAAATAAAAAAAAATACATCTTATCATAATAAATCTTCTATTATGAAGAAATTAAATAAACTAATGTTATCCTTGAACAAAAAAAAATAACATTCAATAGAAACAAAAATACAAACAACCCTGAACTCTTACAAAAAATGAATACCTTTGATATGATATAAAATTAAATAGCAATCAATCTACAATAAAAAAGAAGAAAAAAAAACATAAAATCTCTCCATACTATTTATAGTTCTACCAGTTTTTCACACAATAAAAAAACATAACTTCATTTTCCCCGAATATAAAAGTTTGTAATGGGGTATTTACAGTTGCTTCGCTACAAAATAATACCTTTTATCTAGACGTTGTAAATTTCATACTATAAATACTTTCATATAAAGCTATAATCAATTTCATAATTACTTTGTATAATATGTAGTTTTTCTGATACTTTATATAGAAAAGAAGTTGTTTATGGGGAAAAGAGGTCCATCCACTCTTCACTTGGCTACTTCAGAATAACTATGAATGATGTGTTGTGTGAATAAACTATGTGTTGAAATTTTGACATTTTATTAGTTTCTAAATAAAATTTAAGACCATATCAACAGATGATAAACGCTTATAAAATGCTACCATACTAAGCTAATGCAAAAATTCACCAAACGGGATGATATAACAGATAAACAGAAAATATGCCAAACATTACCACTCAATTATTCTATTGAAATATTTATGAATTTATAAATATGAAATAGTATGCCCTTGAAGTATGGACCATAAGTAATGGATCATCGTTATTTCCTTGCAAAATCAATATGGCGGGTGAACATCGAAACTTTTTTATTATTTAAAATAATTTGTTTTTACCACCAAAGATCCTTGAGCCTAACCATGTTGGCGGGAACCTTATCTATAACCTTATAATGCAATGACGCATTTACGGTTTTAGTCTAACCATTGAATAGCTTTCGGTTTTGTTAGTAGTCTCGGCGCGCCGTCGAATGAACTTCAAAACCTCAAGCTGCGTTTCGACAATTGGGCCACTGGCATTAAGCACCAAAAGGGGACAGGTAGTCACTTAGGCAGAGGTGCCATTATGCTAAGGAGAAAGATCTTGGAAACCTTACGGTTAGAACAATTAACATTTTACATTTTGCACCTGTTCGTCCTTCTAGTTTCTGGAGGTCTGAGATTTACAATTTAACATGAAGCTACTTTTAGTTGTTAAGTTCTTTTACATTATCATTTGTATTCAAAATGGCTGAAATAAAAGAAAATTTATTTTTAATCTGAAAAAGAAGTTGATTTTGTAGCGATTAAATAAATAAAGCTTTAAATTGTCTTCTAATGTTTGACCTGTTTCGAACACTGGTTTACAGGATAATTCTAGATTAAATTGCTATCAAGATAAGACATTGATGATGACATACTGTCACTTGATTATTGACGTGACAATGAAAAAAACCTATTATTTTTTTTAAATAATTTATTTTTTGAAGAGAAAAGATTTGGCTCCGCCGGGAGTCGAACCCGGGTCTCCTGCGTTACATGCGAGGATGCTAACCACTACACCACAGAGCTCGGCTCAAGGCAGAGCAACCACTGATACCTACTCCCCCTATCTCACAAGTTTTGCGAGTAGTATCGGGAGGTGGACAAATTTTGTCCAATTTATGATATTTATTGACATAAGTCAATTCACTGATACCTACTCCCCCTATCTCACAAGTTTTGCGAGTAGTAGCGGGAGGTTATTATTTAAATATAATTTAAAATGGTGGTCAGCCACAAATTAAGATTAGATTTATTATTTTATTTTTTTATTCCTGTTCGTTCCCAACTTACTTAGATTAGAAATCGACGTGCTTTAATAAATATGTAAACGTCATTCCTCAACCTCACACACTTCTCCAAATTTTTTGACTTATTTTTGTTTGTCTCCATAAGTTATAGATTATTATACTTTGTCTTGTAAAACTTGAATGTTCTCAGTACTTTTCCATTCATTATTGTTTATTTCTTTTAGGGACCTAAAAAAATCCTAATTTCATCAACTGTCGAATTTTTTTTTAATGCTTGCTTGTTTTTTGCTGCGAGTTGCTTTTTGTAAATACGTCATGAGGGTGAATCGATAGAAGGTGTATTTACCGCTCTTAGTCAATTAAAACATAATTTTAAAATGTTTGTCCCGTATGCCTTACTGAAAATCTACGATAACTGTTTCTCTAAAACCAGTTTATATTGCATTCATAACTTTAAATAATTTGAATATCACTTATTTACTCTAAAAAGTAAACTAAATTTTTTATTGTTGAATAAAATTTTATATTTGTGATAATACGGTCATGCAAGCATAATACTCCATCGCGTCTGATTTCATGATTCTCTCTTTAGTTGTTGAAAACTTCTTTTTCTTTCCATGGAAACAAATAAGTTCCATTGAATATGTATGATCCAAAAAACGTTGATAACTCATTAGCATGAACAGAACCCCTTTACATAGAAACAATGGTCTGTCATAAAAGCCATTGGAGCATTTGTGGACTCAACGTGTTTTATCAGTTGTCAGTAAATTTTTATTTTTTATACTGTATATGTTTATTCGATTTTTTTCATATTTCATATTTAGACATTTCTCATTTTCAGGAATAACCAAATACAGTTAATTTCTCCATATAAACAAAATCAAAGGTACTTTATAAAGAAACAAATAAATTTCTTTCGCCATTTAAGCCCCCTCTGAACACTTTTAGGCCGAGCGCACATTGAAACACTCGCGACGCACAGCAGAGCAGTTTTTGTAATATAAGACAGGAAACTGCGCTGTTCTGCTCTGCGTACCAATGCTCGCGGTTCCTGTCTAAGGCAAAGCGCAAATTGAACTGTGCCACGCAGGCGACGCAGAGCAGAGCAGAGCAGGCGGCACGAAAAAAAAAACTGCGTCGCACGGTTTATCCGCGCACATTGGAGAGCAGTCTCTGTGCCGCAGTTTCGGGAAGGCAGGGGCGGTTTTAGTTAAAGTATGTTAGATTTCTTGGATTTAAGCTCAGAATCTGATTCGGATATAGAGTTGGAAACAAAAACAATTGCTATATCAAAAGTCAAGGTAAAAAAGATTGTGATAAAATGAGTAAATGGAGAAACGACCATCTGACGAAAGAATTCGAAAACAGAATATTCTTAACAATCTATTAACTATTTCCGTCTGAGTCTGGTGAAGTTCATAATTTCATTGAAGTTGCTATTTAGACTGAGGTATCTAATGCTTAAAATAATAACTTATCGCTATGTTTAAAATCAAGTAATGAGAGGTCTGGCTAAGCTCTAAGTTTTTAGAAGCTTAGGTTTTCTTAGGCTTTCTAAGTTTTTAGAAAGCTATTAGGCACAAATCTCTTAAAATCCTCGTTTACGAATAACAGCAAAATATCATTATGTAATAATTTTTTTCATTAATTTCTTCCTTTTTTCCCTAAAAAATTAGTTTTATTTATTACCGTTATTATTTAGTGGCTTAATTAATTACATTTACGTTGTAGAATTTTTAATTTAACAGTGCATTTCAAGAAAGATGCGAAATCATCATTTTGGATAAAATACTTCAAAGTAGATCCCAGAGTATCGCTGGAAGCTCTTTGATTATATTTGCCTCTTTCAAACACTTACTTGAGCAAAAAAGCATTTGGAATCATGCTCTTTTGACTATAAAAACAAAGTTTAAGAACAAACTTGATGTTGCCAGTGACTTACGTTGCGGCCTTACTAAAATTCAACCGAGAATAGACACACTTGTTAAGAAAATACAAGCTCATCCATCTCACTAACTTATTTTTATCTTGCGAGTCGGTATTTCTTTAACTTAAATTGAAACTTACGATTTCGTATCTTTTGACACTAAAAATAAATATTTTGTTTTCAATACAATTGAATGTTTTTTTAATATACCAAAAGCCAATACAATTTATTGTTTAAGGGGGGGGGGATGGAAGGTTGTATTTCAACAGGAGGGGGCGTGGTACACAAAAGTTTGGGAACCGATGGCCTAGCCTAATTTACGTTTCACAAAAAGTGCTCTCCTCTGCTCTGCGTCGCGAGTGTCTCGATGTTCGTCTAGCCGTATGATGAAAAAACTTTGCAACTTATAACTTTTAGCCTGATATTAAAGTACACTTGATTCTCATTAAACAAGAGGAGTTTGATTACAATCGTTAGAGCCGTTTTTGGGCAAATAAAAGAAAACAAACATAAGACAAAATTTATGAAATAAAGTGCCATCGCAAAAATCACAATTTCGCGGGACTGGGTTATTTGGATTCAGGGGCCCCCTAAACATGAATTTCCGTTAAAATTTTACACGATCGCAATCCTTTCCTCTACTATATACGTATTTCTTATATATGTAACTGAAAGTAAAAATATGAATTATATAAAGATTTTTCAATAGAAGGAAGGAGACTAATCAATAATATAGAAAAAAAGGGCCTCAAATACTCTCAAATTTAAATATATATATATATACATATATATATATATATATATATATATATATATATATATATATATATATATGAGCTAAATTTTCGCCCCTTTGGGCATCATCAGGGCTGTAAAATACCAAGGTATAATTATAAATATTCTAAAATTATTTCACTAAACATTCATAAAATTAATATTGGGGGACTCACCATCAGATTAAATATATATATAAAATGTTTCATATAAATGAAAAGTTAAAAATTCTTTTAAAGAATTATATATAAAAACACTGTCTTAAGTAATCTGTGCAAGAACACTTCATCAACTGGGGCTACGTTAGTCTATCATTTAGTATCAGTATGTACCTACCAACATTACATAAATTAAGTTTTTACTAACCATAACAATGAAATAAATTTTTTTTACAACAATACCAGATTAATAAAATTATAAAATTAGATATATTTTTTTATTTACGACTGTTTACAACATTAAGTCATATGTCGTCCCCAATAATAAGCGCTCTCCATTTCTTTCGGTCTTCCCAGTCTCCCTCTCTTATCCCTCTGTTCATCATTCCTTCTTCCACTCCGTCATACCAGAGTTTTCTCGGGCGACCTCTTTTCCTTCTTCTTTCTGGTTTCCAATTCAGCAATTTTTTTGGCCATGCTCCCTCATTCATCCTCATAACATGTCCAAACCATTTTAACCTCATGGTTTCTATACTATGGAGGATATTTTCTTCTTTCCCAACCCGCCGTCTTATTTGTTCGTTGGGAATTTTTTGGATTCGGGATACTCCGCATGCCCGCCTCCAAAAATCCATTTCTAGGGCTAAGAGCCTACCTGCTTGTTTAGCTTTTAATGTCCACGCTTCTGCCGAGTAGAGGCTGACGCTTTCCAAAAAGGCTTTATATATTATTTTTTTTGTTTTCATGCTCACATTCCTACTCCATAATACCGAGTTCAAGATCCCGATGATTTTTTTTCCTTGAACGACCTTTTCCTGGATGTCCAGACCAGCTTCCTAAATACTTAAACTTGCATTGTGGCTCTAAAGTCCATCCTTCCAGGATTAAATTACTCCCTGTTCCGTTAAAGGCCATGTAGACGGACTTTTCCTTGCTGACTTCTAGCCCCCAACTAGAATATTCCTGAAGGATCTTCCTCATCATGTACTCCACATCCTCCACTTCTGAAGCGATAATGACTTGGTCATCAGCGAACTGGAGATTGAAGAGGTAGTCACTACCAATCTTGATCCCCATACCCTGGCATTTTTTTTTCCAATTCATTAAAGCCCTTTCCACATATATATTAAAAAGGAGAGGAGACAATGCGCATCCTTGCTTCAGACCTTTCGTTATAGGGAAGCATTTACTAATATTTACTAATACCGAGTAATAGCGGTATAACTAAAATTAGATATATAAATATTCAAAATATAAATATAAGTAAAAAAGTCATATTACATAAAAACAATTATAAAGTTACAAATTTTTTTAACAAAATATTAAAAACAGTTTTGTCCAAAAATAAAACAAAAAAATATAAACAGAATATTTATTTTTATTGCCGTTTTTGGGCAAATAAAAAAAAACAAACATAAGACGAAATTTATGAAATAAAGTGCCATCGCAAAAGTCACATACATTACACATACACACACAATTTGGGATTGGGTTATTTGGATTCAGGGGCCCCCTAAACATGAATTTCCGTTGAAATTTTACACGATCGCAATCCTTTCCCCTACTATATATATATACGTATTTCTTATATAGGTAACTGAAAGTAAAAATATGAATTATGTTCATCTTCAAGTTAGTGTTGAGCTTATTATTCCTCCATTTATTATAAAAACGTTAAGATTTTTCTAAATAGTATATGTTCGTCTCCTAATCATTTTAATTGATGCACTTTAATAATTACTCGATCTGTTGGAAATCCTTATGAATCAGCCATTACGGAGAAGGGGTTGGGCCGATCCTAAACTGAGTGGAGAGCGAAAGTACTAGTCACCTACCTAATGGACTTAGCGAATTATCCAAGAAGCCAAGGTCAGGACGACGTTTCGGGAACGACCCAGTTGCGCCATCAGGAGAAATGATAGCCTAGTTATGTAAAAGACTTTCCTTCTCAAGTAGGTGTGTCGGCAGTCCCCAATACCGCCGTCTGTGTTCCCCTACGGCACTATGTTTTCAAATCCAGCACCTTCTGGATCTAACTCGAGTCTTTCAAATTTATTCTAGTCCATTACATAACAAATACCTATATTAGATACAAAAAAAAAAAAAAAAAAATACTTTACAAAAATTATTTATAATCTAATATCCTTCCATGGCATTGATATTGTTGGAGCGCGTTCAGAAGTATCCATTGCGAATTATTACGTATACAGGATGTGATTTTGATTTTCAATTTACTCATTTTATAGAAAATATCAATGTGATGAACCATTTCCAATGAATGTTAATGGACGTGACCTTCTTTTTTGAAAAAAAATTTAATTTAAACACATTTGAAAAATTATATTGATATTGATTTCAGGAGTTACTGGAACCCACAGAATCTGATAAAATCTATACTATAATATTGAAGATATAGGTTCAATGTTAGTTAATGCAGTGATTATTGTTTCTTGCATAATAAAATTTCAATCAAAGAACAATCATGATTATAATACGTCTGTATAGTTCATAGCTGTGTTCCTGATGATTCCAAAAATTATTACTACCTAATGAAATATTAACCACATTATTAAAAAAAAACTTCCTTGTAATCATCTTAATTTATTGTAGTCCTTTCGAGATTAAAAAAAAAATCACTTCATGGTATTACTGTTACCGTATTTAAGAGTATAACAATACAACAGGATGTGGTACATCTCACATCAGATTGATATTTTGTATAACATTAGTAAATGGAAAATCAAAAGCTCATCCTGAATACTAATAATTTGCAAAAGATACATTTTATGCGCATTCCAACAATACCGATGCCCTGGAAAGAAATTATATAATTAATTATGCTTGTAAAATATTTTTATAAACAATATTATATGCATATACGCATATATTATAAGAATCCTAAGATCACCTTGATTTGTATGTTATTTTATTATAAGAGGAAAGCCATTGTGGTTACCTAATCAACATTTAGGACTCTAATATGTACTATATTAAAGATATTCTAACCACCTCTCAAAGTCTTCTGTAATAAAGAAAGCGATAGTTGTACGCAATCTGATAAGTATTCAGGATTGACTCCAGGTAGGAGACTTGCACGCGAATCGCTGGTCTAATGAAAAGCTGTTTCAAACATGAGTTCATCCTTATCGCGATAGTACGTATGCTAAAGTATTTCAATGAACTCCAGGGGTATATTTATTTCTCTGTCACCCATATCTTTAGGCGATTTGGTATACTCCGAAGGAAGCGAAATTATCGATTGCTAGTAATAACGGAATGAATGTGGTAAAAAATATCGTATTTTAATTATTAAGTTCAATAAAATACTATAATAAAAAAAAATTATTTCATACTTTATAGTGGCTGAAAATAACTGGAGATAACGAACACTATTGCTTGGTTTCTAAAAAAAATTCGAAGTGCTTTTTTTTTTTGTTATAATTGCATTTTGTATGTGCTAGTATCTGGTTTTCGAAGTCGTTTTTCTATGTTTTATTCGTTGCTCCTTCTCGGCCTTGTAGCCCCCCTACAGGCATAACCAAACTATTCTACCTAAGGTGGGAAGGACGAACTTTATTCCGTGGGTCCTTCGAAAAATAAAAGTCAACCCGCCTTGGTCGCGCTATCCTGAGCCTTCATATTAATATTACATTAACAGTCTCTATTGAGGTTTTATGAATACAAATAATAAAGTGGAAAATATAGAGCGGTGCGTGCATCACACTACTTTCAACACCCTTCCTATTTCGACTTATTTTAATAAAACCAATGTTCCATTAGGAAGGGGGCACTTAAGTTTTTTCCACAATGACAGTCTTTTTCCTTTGCGAATTATCGTCGACAGTACCTATCATTTGCATACAGTCATCTGTGTACCGAGGGGATGTGTCGAGTTTGCGCCGCTGACAGATTAGCTCCGCTGACTTCTCCAAGATGATGTAGGTACACCGCAGAACAGTTAATATTTCTTTATTTAAATCTATCATTTCAGAAGTATTAATTAAACTAAATTTATCTCCCAAAAGCAACCTCAGTAAATAGGTCCAAGTCCCCACAGCAAAAAGGGGGCAGCCATCAAATTCTAGCAGGGTAGCCTCTTTGAAACCAATCGTTTTTATGGCTCTCAATGTTATGGAGACTCTCACACCAGGAGGGGTTATTTTTTTTGGGAGGTATCATTTTTTTCTTGCTGTTTTTATTGATAGATGGACATTTGCAAACATTGAACTTTTAAATTATATAATTTCTGAAGTGATGATTTAATAATTATTGCACTACTTGCTGGGAGAAGAAAATTTTCATTTATTGGATCATTACATTTCATCAAAAATACACTATTTCGGTACCTGAAAACATGACTTAACTCCGAATTAATAATATTGTATCAATTGAAAAACACGTAAACAGGTCCAAGCTTGCCACTAACACTGTCATAAACACTGGACTTAACAGCGCACATAGGCTCTCAGGAACCGAAAAAACTGGACTTAGGCGGTTAGGCTTTTAAAAATTTCAGGAACCTATATAGAATCGAATATTTAAGTTTCATTCAATTAAATAGAAGATCGATCAATAACGACGATAAAAATAAAAATTGGCCTAAGACAGCTCTTGTGCAACTATTTATTCTACTTCATTTCAGTTAATACGTAGGAAACAATTACAGCATAAATTTGAGTCAAGTAAATGGAAGAGTGCAAAAAATCGAAAAAAAGAAAAAGTGATTGGAAAATGAATGTGATCACTAATAATAATCAGTAGTATAGAATCATCAATCAATCACTAATAGAATCAGCAGTAAGTGAACATTGAAGATTTTTAATTTATCTAGGCTCTACTATTTAGACAATAGCCAGTGCCACTAGCTAGGAATGTTACGATACCGCTTAGTTTTTGTTTTCTCAAAATCAATAGTTTGGCACTTATAGCCTTTTTCATTTGTACACCTCAATAGTTACTGAAACAAAATTAAAAACCGATAATAGCAATCCGGATAACATCATAAAAATCTCACCCCAAAATGAAATCAGAGTTAGTTATCAACGTGTTTTATTAGATTGCTGGAGCATATCTTATGTTATATATGTCATATGTTTTCCATTAAGTCAACATTTTGAGCAATAGTTAAATGATTATTTTCATATTTTAACCCGATAACTTCGTAAATAAATTAAGAACCCAAAAAAAGGTTTTAATGGTACCACCTCGGAAAAATATTATACAAGATGCAAGAGGTTTCATTCCGATTGGTCCATCCAGCTCAGAATAATCGGTGAACATACACAGAAAAAAAAAAAAAAAAAAGAGCGTGACCCGCTTTAGCACGCTCGAGACGAACGGTGGCGGTTCGAATCCGCCCTGGGATGGTTGACTTTTATTTCGTGGAGGCCCCACGGAATAAATCTCAACCTACCCACCATGATTAGAATAGGTTGGTTACACCTGTAGAATTAACTCCCCCCCCATATGCCACACATGGGGTAGGGGTACCGAACAAAAAAAAAAATCACATACCTATCGAATTGAGTAACCTCTTCTTTCAAAATCGGTTAAAAAATAACTTTAAACTTGTACAAAGGTACTTTTAGATAGATGACATTTCTTCATTGTTTTTATTATCATAAATCAAGATTCATATTGGTATTTTCCATTTAATATTAATAGTGAAATAAAAAAAATATAAGATTATATCATCATAAAAACTCAGGTTCTTGAGTTAGTCCATTACCTATTTAATAACTATTATACCCTGTACGTAAATCGGTGTAGCGTATAATAGTTTTTATTACATATCTTCTAAGAACAATCTTCCAAGTTAGAACATCATTTTTTTTTAAAATATTTTTACTTACATTATCATTATCATTATTATTTCATGATGGTAATTAGACTCTTTCTCATAAGTTTTTCATTTAGTTATTGGAATCTTAATGTTTAATGAAATGCCTCAAAAGAAAAATTTCCTTTTCCTGGTATTTACAGTACCGAAAGCTATCGGAAGATCTGATGACAAGCTCTTAGCATTCCTGTTGGTTGCATGTAACTGCCATGATCCATAATAATTTAAGCGTAAGCCGTGGGAAAATATCTTGCTCTAGACTGGATTTTTGTTTATGTTATTTTTTATTTTTTTTTTTTTTATGATTTTTCACTCATCAATTCCTGACTTAATGCTGCTTGGTCTTAAGTATTTATAACTTTCTTCTACTTCATGAAATCATCAAAGAATTTCTGCTCCTCGTTTTATCCTGTGAAATATGGAGGCCAAATCGAATGGGAAAAAACTGGTGCAATGCGCGCAACATACAACTTCCACTAACCGGCATACTTGGAGTAGAACCCGACGAGTATTGAAAATTGTGTAGAAGAAATTTAGAAAATTGACAGAAACTTTATTCACATTTAATCACTTATTATTGTTGTTATTGTAAGATTCGACAAAGGATAAGAGAAACAACTGGCTCAGCCGTATACAAAAGAGATCACAAGAGAGTATGGAAGCTAGGACAGAAGAAAATAGACCGCGAGGGTAACAAAAAAATAAGTGGAAGGACCTTATTACAGATCTGGTAAGAAATAGAGGAATTGCTCTCGGTGAGAGGTGTATGAATTGTATTGTTACTTCTATTCATTGGCGGATCCAGGGGGAGGGGCTGTGGGGGCTGCAGCCCCTCCCTTTGGAAAATGTTTCGTCATTTAAAGATAAAATTTGACTTTCCTTAATGTAAGAAAGCAAGTTAAAGAACAAATAATGTGCTGAACAAGTAGAATTTTAGTTGTGGGAAAGGAACATAAAGGTAGAAATGCTGATTAGCAGATCCAAATGAAGGGCTCTGGGGCTGCAGCCCCCCCCTTTACGATCGGCTGGATCCGCCCATGCTACTATTCAAGCGAATAGTCAGCCAATATATGCTTACAGATATAATATTTACCGAAATCAATTATACAGGGTGTTTCGGAATTGCACGGCACTATTTTAGGTACGTGTTCTCTAACACAAAATAAACAAAAAAGTTCATATTAACATATATCTCAAACTCATTTATTAAACAGATATCAAAGGTTAAAGATTTATTATTTATTTACTGCATTAAGACTGACTGTACAACGTTTAACGTGTTTAATATTAAATAAAAGGTTTTAATCACCTGATAAACAAATGAACGATAAGCAATGACAGTAGTTGCTCATCTGTTTGTCTAGTTCTGTGTGTTTTAGTGTGAGTGAATCTTGTGACACAGTTCAATTTATGATTATCATGGGAGATACCACAAATTTATTCACTTTTGATGAACAAACAGACATGCTTTTAACTTATGGCGAGGTACATACAAACGGTGCTGCTGCTGTTCGAAGATATCGTGAAAAATTTCCTAACCGAAGAATACCAAATCGTAAAACGTTAGAGGCCATTGAAAGACGTCTTAGGGATAATGGTACGCTAAAACCTATACGAGTGAACGCCGGTCGACAACGATTTCGACGAACTGCAAACGTAGAAGAAGAAATACTCGATGCTGTTCAGTTATCTCCTACTACTAGTACCAGAAGATTGTCACGTCGTTTCGATGTTATCTGCTGTTCAGTTATCTCCTACTACTAGTACCAGAAGATTGTCACGTCGTTTCGATGTTTCCTCTACCAGCGTATGGCGAACTTTACGCGAACATCAATTATATCCATTTCACGTATCAAGTAGGCAAGATTTGTTACCACAAGATTATAACAAGCGCAGAAATTTCTCCCAGTGGTTAATTCGACAATGCACACGAGATCCTAACTTCCTGAACTGCATTTTGGTTACTGATGAATCTTGCTTTACAAGAAACGGGATTCTTAATTTTCGAAATACCCATACTTGGGCCGAAGAAAACCCTCATACGACTGCTGTTGGACATTACCAACATACATTCTCTTTAAATGTCTGGTGTGGTCTTCTAAGCGACAAAATCATCGGCCCCTTTTTTTTGCCACCTAGGCTGTCAGGTATATCTTACTTGCATTTTTTGCAAAATAATCTGCATGATATTCTAGAAGATATTCCGCTAGGCATTAGGCAAAGGCTGTGGTTTATGCATGACGGTGCTCCAGCTCACTTTTCTCATAGTGTCACTGATTATTTAAATGCAACTTATGGAGACCGATGGGTTGGTCGAAACGGACCTGTTAAATGGCCACCACGATCTCCGGATTTAACGCCATTAGATTATTTTGTGTGGGGCTGGATGAAGTCTATGGTTTATTCTGCGGCAGTTGACACGCTAGAAGAGCTAAGAAATCGGATCGTGGAAGCCGCAGTAACTATCAACCACCATCCTGATGCTATACGAAGAGCCAGAGAAGCATGGATTCGTCGTGCTGAATGTTGTATTCAACAAAACGGAGGCGCCTTTGAACATTTACTCTAAATGTTGTAATAATAATAAATAAATAGTAATAATAAATCTTTAACCTTTGATATCTGTTTAATAAATGAGTTTGAGATACATGTTAATATGAACTTTTTTGTTTATTTTGTGTTAGAGAACACGTACCTAAAATAGTGCGGTGCAATTCCGAAACACCCTGTATAATAAAGAATAATCTAATCTTCCTTATGCTTAGAAAAAACGAATATTGAAGAAAAAAAGAACATTTGTAAAGCTCTAAATAAATTGATATTTTTTGGTAAAAAAGGCTTATTATTAAATTAATTAATATGAAGAGAAGATCGGCATTGAAAATAAAAGTTTTCGTCGGATTAAATATAAACCATATATGTGAATATAGAGATTTTTTCAGTTTTAGGGCAATGATAAGCATCAGCAGTTTTTTGCCCTAAAACCCAAAACAAACAAATATAAACCATCATTTTTAGTTCCCTCGTGCTTATGTTAGTATTTCTATTACTGCTTTCTGTAACCTCCCACCTTCTCTGGCTATGCTACTGTCAAAAGAGCTACAGTTCAAACAAGAAAAAGGGGTTATGAATGGCTACGAGACCTTTCTATGCTGGGCAGGGCCGACCTTTGCCCTCTGCAGAAAGGTGAAGGTGAACAGGTTCCTGTAAGACCTATTGGTTTCTTTTGGTCCACCTCATTTTCGAAATACTAGAGTATACATACCCAGGTGAAAACTATGTATACTATGTTACATAGTTACTCTATGTTAATACAGTGTTTTCTTTACCGAAATGGTGGAATCTAATGATTCTTTAATCGAGAAAAGCGTTATAAGAAAAAATATTTGTTTACAAGAAGAAAAGTGCTATGTGAATTCAACGAATTAAAAATTATAATAAATAATGAAATTCTCGGTGAAAAAATACCTTGCACCCGACTCCCGTAGGAGAGAATGACTTTCATTCAGCTTTTATATTATTTATTTATCCAATACTAGCATTTCCCGTCGCGGCTTCGCCCGCGAGCCTTTAAAATCAATTCTGTGACCATTATCTAGGTATTGATCTAATATAATATATTAATTCTATATGTCCTTAAAAGACTGAAATTTAAAAGACTGAACTAATATAATATGTTAACTGATGTTGAGGAGATTTAGTAGAATCTGAGCTTCCGGTAGGTGGAATGTTGGAGGGGGAGGGAAGCTGCGGGCTAGGTAGAAGAGAGGGAGAGGCGCAATGGAGAGAGTTCACTAAAACTGCCGAAACAAAAAATGACTTACTCGTCGGGAACGCTTAATTTTTCGGCTGTAAAACATGGTTTTCGACGCCCAATAGGGCCTTTCGAGTTAAACTCGTAGTATCAAATTGTTTATAATGAGTACTAATTAGATATATTTTCTCGAAGTTCGAAAATAGATGTTCGTTAGAGTTAAACGACAATTTCGCCATTTAAACCACTTAGGGGTTACATTTTTGATATTCCTTTCTTAGTGGTTATCTACATCGCTTTTAACACGTTGAGCGCCAAGCGGTACGATCGTACCGCTGTTGGACTATAGGCTGGGGCCGAGGCGGTCCCCAGGTACCGCCCGCTCCCGCCAGCTAAAAGATTGTTCTGGGCCAGGGGACCGCCTGCCGAGCGTGATTTCAAGGCATATTGGACCGCTCCGGCCCCGAACAATTCGCCAATGCAATTGGCCCAAATGTTTTTTTTTTTTTTTTTTTTTTTTTTTAATTTGGGGGGTATAAATAAATAAAATAAATTAATTTTATTAATTTTTTTACAAAACAAAATATCTTATTTATTAAAATAACATATTTTAAGGGGACAAGGGTTGACGTCGCGGTCATAACCGGGCAGCCCCCGTACTACTATAGGTAGCGGGCTTTACCCTGGGGCCGGGCGGTACATACGTACCGCTCACAAAATTATTGTTTAATTGCCAAAATTAAACTTTTTATTTATTTCTTTTGCAATTTTTGTATCATTCTAATCATATTAAAGTTATAAATTAGGAAAAATTGCTTTGGCCCCAGGCAAAAGTACATCATCTTTTCCCTGGCGCTCAACGTGTTAAAATCTAAATTCCGAACTTCAAGTTTCTATCATAAGTAGTTTTTGTTCTGCGTTGATTCTGTTAGTCAGGACAAAGCCTCTTATATATATGGAGAAGAGATCGAAATAAACACGCACCATCCCCAATAATGGGAATCACAGTGTGCATAATTTGATTACCACTAATATTTAAATAATCAGTAGCCATATTTTATGTGAATGTATATTTTAATACTATTGTAACGTTAAATAGGGTCACGGAGAAGTGTCTCTCGATAAGCAGCATATTCTCATATACTCAGGAGTCGCAGTAGGAGTGAGGGCAAAGGAAGGAGTTGGAGTAATTATGAAAGATAGCCTCTTTGCAAGAGTAGAAGAATGGGAACCCGTATCATCCAGAATAATTACAATGTATCTGGAGTTGTCGATTGGCAAAGTTGCCATTATACAGGTATATGCCCCAACAGAAGATGCAAATTTAATAGACAAAGATCAGTTCTATGCTGACCTAGAAAGGGAACTCACTAAAAGCCAAACTAAGAACAGAGAAGTAATTATAATGGGAGACTTCAATGCTAGGACTGGGTGTGACTACACAAGAGCGCATGGAGTAATGGGGCCACATGGAGGCGAACAAGTAAAAAATGGAAATGGCCAAAGGCTAATAGATTTCTGTGTGGACAACGACCTACTTATTGGCAACTCATTCTTTCCCCACAAGAAAGTACATAAAATAACATTTTCGGCTGAAGAAAGAAACGTAAATAGCATTATTGACTATCTCATATACAGTCGAAGAATCAGGAGAATGTTAACAGATGTCAAAGTAATCAGGGGAGCAGAAATTGGCTCAGACCACCTTCTGCTAATAGGAAATACTCAAATATTGCATCCAAAAAAGAGACGTCCAAGAAGCTACAAAAAGATTGACATTGCAAAGCTCCAATAACAGGAAAACAGAACGCAATATTCAGAACTGTTGGACTTAAAGCTTAAGGACATAAACATGGAAGGAAATGTGGATGAAATATGGTCAAGAATGAAGGAAGCCATACTGGAAGCTGCAACGACTACTTGCGGTATTTCCACCATTTCATCAAAAAGGAAAAGGACCGCGTGGTGGAATGAAAGGGTGAAGGCATCAGTTGCAAGGAATAAGGAGGCTTGGAAGATGTACCAAAGATGCAAGACCCCGGAAAATTGGGAACTCTATGTCAGAAGAAGAAACGAGACAAGGCTGGTAGTGAGAGTGGCTAAAAGAAAGAAGTGGGAGGCATTCGGCCAAAGCCTGCAAAATGACTATAATGAAAACGTCAAAAAGTTTTGGAAAAAAGTGAAAGCAATGAAGGGAAAGAAAAGTAAGCCAATAAGAAATATAAAAGATGAGAAGGGGAGATTGCTCGCTAATGATGAGGATATCTTGGAGAGATGGAGACGCCACTACTCTGAGGCTTTTTCAGGAAATGCAGAGGACTCAATGCCAAGTGGGAATTCAGAAGATAAGCACAATGAGGTGATCTGGGAGGAAGAGGTTGAAGAGGCAATTGAAAGGATAAAACTTGGCAAGGCAGCTGGCAAAGACAGTATAACACCCGAGCTCATCAAATTTGGTGGAGCAGAGCTGCTAAAAGCACTACAGCACCTCTTCCAGAAAATATATACTTATAAAGTTATCCCTATAGAATGGGAGTACAACATAATAATTCCTATTCATAAGAAAGGAAATACAAGTGAATGTGGGAACTATTTCTTTAAGAACAATTATTGACAAGTCTTGGGATCGAAATAAGAGTGTCTTCTTGGCATTCCTAGACCTAAGAGCTGCCTTTGACTCTGTTCCTAGGCAAGAGATATGGAATTCCCTTTCCGATAAGAATATACCACAAGGATTAATTGATGCAATAAAATCCGCATACCATAAGTCCAAAGGAATAATTAGAATCAATGGGAGAGAGTCGGATATGTTTGAAATGAAGAAAGGAGTGAAACAAGGCGACAGTCTAAGTCCACTCCTATTCATTGTATTCATGGACGAAATCCTGAAGATATGTAAGCGAAGGACAGCTCGCACTACTGTCGGTAAATGGAATATGAGGAAGATACTGGCGCAAGTGATGGTGTTTGCAGACGACATCGTCCTCATAGCGGATTCTGAAGAACGATTACAAGAGGCAGACGACATCGTCCTCATAGCGGATTCTGAAGAACGATTACAAGAGGCAGTGACAGAATGGGAGACGGAGTTGGAAAGGAAGGGGATGTCTATCAATGTCGGAAAGAGTAAAATAATGCATGTAGGCAGGGAGCAGGAAGTTGTCGAAATACGATGCAAAGGGGAAGTAATGCAGATGGTGGACGACTACACTTACTTGGGGACAGTGATAAGCAGGAATGGAAGATTGGACCAGGAAATCTCCAATCGAATAAAAAAGGCAAACAGTATCTACAATGAACTCAGTAGCACCATTATAGGTAAAAGAGAAGTAGAGAAAAACGTTAAAATACACATTTTTAAAGCCGTTTATCTGCCTACCCTATTATACGGTAGTGAAAGTTGGACTCCATTAGAGAAACACCTTAGTCGATTGACAGCTACTGAAATGAAATATCTCCGAAGAGTGGCTGGTCGAACAAGGAGAGATCGAATCAGAAATGAGCGTACAAGAGAAGATCTCGGAGTAGCTCCTCTGAAAGATACTCTTGAAAAAAAACAATTTCGATGGTTTGGACACCTCTGCCGGATGGACGAGAACCGTGACCCCCGAAAATTTTTCGAAGCTGTGCCCATAGGGAAACGACCAAGAGGTCGACCAAGAAGGCAGTGGATAGACCACATTAGGACAATTGGCCAAAAGCGAAACAAGCCACTAAATGCAATGAAGGCTAGGGCACGAGACCGAGAGGCTTGGTATGCATGGACCGAGGCACCTCCACGCTGAAAGGCACTACGGAGGAAGAAGAAGAAGAAGTAACGTTAAATCGATATTCAAATAAAAAACTTATGGTTTAAAATCTCAACAATAGATATCCGTTAGAGTTAAACGACAATTTCGCCATTTAAGCCCCTTAGGGGTTACATTTTTGAAATTCCTTTCTTGGTGGTTACCTACATCGCGTATAAAGTCTAAATTCCGAACTTCAAGTTTCTATCATCAGTAGTTTTTGCTCTGCGTTGATTCTGTCAGTCAGGACAAAGCCTCTTATATATATAAAGATAACTATAATAAAGTTAGAGTATGTATTGATTAATATTATTCAACATGTAAAATATGTAAATAATCTAAGCGTTCATCATATGGCTATTATGATGAATAAAAGATATTGAGGTTCTTTTATAGAGAGAAAAAAAATGTTTATACTGAACGGCTTGTGAGATAGATGTCCAAATGGGAAAAGGAAAGGGTGCTGGGAAAAATGAGGCCGTATGTTGGTTAATTGACTATTTCGGAATTTTCCAGAACATTAGCTTTCTACATTGTTCTAGGACCCCTGGGCTAGCTTCCAGCACACGTCAAGGATAGAATAGAAGTACTTACTCCTTACTTTCATCTTTAATAATACATCTTAATGGCACGAGACTTTCTAAGACAGATAAAGCAGGTCGTGATGTCTCACTATTTGACGATTGATGTAGGCCAACAGTTATTCATATTTTTCTTGTGGTGATTTCTTGAATGCAGTTTCGATTACAGGAAGGCTCGTAAAAGTAAAAATTTCGTTCTTACTTTAATCACACGGCTCTGATTATACTTTCCATATTCGAGATGTGTAATTAGTCTAATACTAGCGTAATGCCTGTAAAAATTAATTGCAGTGCAATTTGTTTCAGATCCGTGACTGATTATTTTCGTTTCATGGTTCCAAGGCTGCTCTTCGAGATAAACCTCAATTTTCTTAATTTTAATCTCTTACAATTATTATGTCATGACAAAATAATTAGAAGGAATGGCACTCCTGAATCAATTCTAACGCTAAGAAGGAAGTTTTGGTTTAGCCAATCTTGTTTGTAGTTTGTTTAACGTCCCGTTATTCTACAGACTGTCTAATCATCTATAAAGTCTAATCAGACGATGCTACAGTGGGTGTCATAAATTTTTCCTATCCTGGTATAATTAGGATAGGGATCTTGAAGGAGTACATGGCGTCGTAAAGGCTCGGGACTCTATTTTACGTCCTATCCGAGGGATGCATAGGCGGTAAATCACCTAACCTAAGTGCGGTAAATAGGCGAAACCGCAACCTTTACTATTGTAGTTTGTTATGCTAACCAATAAACTACAGGCGACCCCGTTTAGCCAGTTTTATTAGGGTATCTATTCAGTTGTTGCGGGAATAAATTTGTCACATTTTATGCTTTTGAGTCTAATTAACCTTAGTTTTTCATATTGCATGCCTGCAATAATTAATACATAATAAGAATGTTTATTATTCAGCTTCAAAACAATTAAAATGTTTTGGGAGATATCATATTTATAATATTATTATATGAAAAGCCGTTTTACGATCAAGAAGGAAACCTTAATCAAAACGGAGTTATCCAGGGAAATTAACATTTTAAATTCCATTTAGTCGAAATTATTAAGTGTCACCAAATGTCCTGTGTTAAAGTGAATATGTATTTTTTTTTTCGTTAATGTAAAGACAATTTGGCTATACATTACTACTATGCTAACGGTACATTTTAATAGCAAACAATTTTATAGCCAATTAAACAACCGCTATTACAAAATCATATCACGTTGCTCTTAGACTTTTCAAAACAAGGTCCTTCAGATTAACACCGACTTCCCTCGTCCTTGCTTTCATACTTGCCATTTCCCAGTTACCATTCTCATTTTCTAGAAGTGAACAATGCTAGAATCATTGCAAGGAAACGTTTTATTTCTATTAAAATTATATTTAAAACATTCAGCGTATTCTTTAAATCTAATTCCTGACAACGTTGTGTACTGCTCAGTAAAAAGAAAGTGTAAATGATCAAGAATTGTAATTATCAACGTAAAAAAGTTCATCTTCTTTCTATATAAAACATAATAATAAAAAAATTTCTTTGCAGTTATTCAATTTATTATGTGTATTTTAAAAAATACATTAACTATACGCCCAACTAACTACACAACCTTTTTTAATATTTCGCTTCTGTTCAATATTAAATATCAATTCTATTCTGCGACTGATTTGTCAGTTTTTAACACACTCTTTTTTTAAACTTGAATCTTGACGCATTTACGAGCATTTCTTACGCATTTCAATTCTTTATTCATTTTTATATTGCAAGAAACTCTAAATTTAGATTTTCATCTTCTAGTTTACATTTTCAAGTAACTTAGAAGTACTGTCTTTGAAGCTCATTTTGATTTATCACGTAAAGTTGCTAACTCCCGACGAACAATTGTGTTCATTTTGATAGATTCATACGAAGAGGGTTGGTGGCAAAATAGGGCAAAGCAACATTTTTAACAAAAATAAACTGTAGCTGCAGTCTGTTGTATATTACGTAGGACAATATGTCTGTGATGGAAATGCCACCTAAATATGACTTTAGAGCCTCTATAGTCATATTTAGGTGGCATTTCCATCATAGACATATTGTCCTAAGTAATATACAACAGACTGCAGCTACAGTTTATTTTTGTTAAAAATGTTGCTTGGCAATATTTTGCTCCGACCCCTTCATATTATTGATGAATATGACATTATTGAACTATTGTGTTTTATGTTAATGCTTTAATGAATTTGTCTTATGTCTTATAATAATTATTTCGATTGTTAAATTAATGGTCATTTTTTTTAATTACTTTTTCAATGTCCCGTATTCAACCCTTAAAGTAGGATCCTTAATGATCCTTCTTATGTCACGAAAAAAAATATTCATCAGCACATCACTTTTCCATTTATTGCAAACGAATGAAAAGAAGTTGGCGAAGCGATCTCTAGTCTATTAATAATAATTACTATTCTAAATATATATATTAAATCTTCCAATAATTCTAAACATTTACCGCATACTATTAATCTTGAAATAAAAGTTAATACAGATTCCCTGTGTAGGTATAATTAAAAAAAAAAAACTTAATTTGACTTATAATTACGTGTTAATTGACCTTTCTGGTAATAATGAACGGAAGAAAAAAAAATGTTTTTGGTTTTCCATTATTTGTTTCATATTTTCATACGAATATAAATCCATTAAATATAATTTATTTGTAAAAAAATTTACATATACAGTTCTGCTTCCTTCGGAAAGCAAGTTTAACTCAAATTAACATTAACTATTAATTATATGATACAAAATTACAAAAAATATTTCGGAACATCGGACTTAGTATGAGCTGAAGGAGATGTCGTGAGTGAGGCGACCTGTTCCCTGGGGGAGGGCGTAGTCAAGCTCAAGCTGGTCCAAGATTCCACTTGATGACCTGGCGTGCTGAGCCCTGTGGGAGGGTTGAGGTGGTGGGGGTGGGGGTGGCGCGAACCTCTGTGGCTGTGGGGCGGAGAACCTCTGTGGTGGAGGGGCGGCCCTCTGTGGTGGAGAGGATGGCAAGGATTCGAACCTACAGCACACAGTAATCATAACAACCATTTTGTTTTCATTACAAAACATGATGAAATATATTAAAGTATATTTGGAGAGATATTCTTGGTTATACTACCTTGGCTGCTGCCTTGGTGGAGAAGGTGCCCTCTGGGGTGCTGGACGTTCTTCGTAGACTGGGGCAGGGCTGAAGACGGGGGCTGCACCTGGGACAGCTGGCCTAGGAGGAACAGGTGATCCTGAAGAGGATGACCTCCTTGGTGCTGGTGGAGGTGGTGGTGGAGGTGGCACGTACTCGTCGTACTGGGGTTGAGGTTGTGGTCTGTGGGGATTTAATATAAATTTATGATGAAAAATAAATAACTTGATTTCATTAATGAAATAATATCAATTTATTATTATGAACTTTAATAATGTTAATTTAATTGATCCACTAACCTTGGCGCTGGTCGTGGCCTTTGAGCCGGCCTGGGTGCAGGCCTGGGAGCTGGCTGAGGTTCCTCTGGGTAGTAGGAACCGTCGTCGAAGAACTCTTGCTGGTTGTTCCTGTCTCCCTTCTTGGTGGTATCATCGACGAGGGTGGGTGGTGCTACGGTGATACCTTCTCCTGCTGGCATGAAGCCGTACCTAGTTGTAAAAAAAAAAAAGTTGTAAGGAAACTAAATATATTAAACCTCTGTACGGTTACACTTTCCTTTTAATTATTGAAATAATAACCCTGAAGGTATCCATGAAGTTATTTTCAAGTAGAAAACATTGTCACATGGCTATGAATACATATAGGTCATGCATATGTGGAATTTATCCATTTTTGTGAAGTTCAAATTTTGAGGACCTTAGAAACATGAAAGAAATGGGAGGAAAACACGGAATAAATCACAGAAGGTGTAATTATGAATACACAAATTCTATTCCATTTCCAGAGTTTTTTGGAAAAGGAAGACAATAAGGATATTTTGGAAGTGGATGTACCCCTTTTAATATCCTGTATTAATTACCCACCTGGGTTTTCACAACATTCGAACTAACAAATTAAAATTTACCTGAATATATTGCATAACTCAATCAAAATTGGGATTTAATTGTCCATTGTTTATTTTCTCAACCTAAAAAATATTTATTACTGAAGTTCATTAACAATTATTTACGCATAATTTTATTATGTTATCCTATTTAATCTCTATAAATTGGTAATTTCAAAAAAGAAAGGAAAAAATTTAATTTTAATATTTTTATTATATGAATACTTATTTAATTTAATTGTTTTAACTAATTGTAACAATTAATAACTTCCTACTGTTACGAGGGCTATAATGGTGAGAACCTTGTAATATTTGTTCATGAAACTGAGATGGTAATGATATGAACGAGATAAGGGAGAAAGCAGGGAAATGTGGTTCAGGATCACAAAGCCCGTTCACGGAAATGTTTTAAAGGAATAAGAGTTCTCTGTACATTCTTAATTAGAATGTGTTGTGTAATGGCATCGACGGTATGTAACATTGAGGAAATATTTCTGATTTCCTGCACATTCAGGATTTTGCCTGAATTTATTTAATGTATTCCACTGCCAATAAATTTGAAACTTAACCCCGTTATTAAATAAGGCCCGTATTAAAAAAAAAATTATAGCATTAACACAAATGCGTAAAAAATACAGTAATAAGATAGTTGATATTACATAGTTTGGAATATATATAATTATTATTTTGATAAGTATCTGAATAAAAAATTTATTTACAGTTTTTATTATAATTATTTTAACCATTGGAGAATTGATAAATGTTAATGTTGAAATTCAACTTTCTGCTATCTTATGTTACCTTCCAAAATGTTAAGATGTGCAATGGACCACACCTCCCAGAACCATCAACTTATAGTACTTAAAATCATTTCCTAACCAGCTGGAATAGTTAAATGTCAAATATTTCAACTTCATTCAGTTTCACAACATTTTACCTGTGTTGATATCAAAGGGCGTGCTTTAGTTCAGGTTTTCTTTTCCTATTACTAGATCAGTTTTAAAACATTTTTAAAGAGTTTATACTTTACAAAAATAAACATTGCATAGTTTAGTTTAGTAATATAGTTCTAAATTATTAGAAGAGAGTTTTATTAAATAATTTAATCAGTAGAAATAACGCTTTAAATCCGAATTTCATAAAAGTTTTTTATGGCTTGTTGTTTAAGGCAATGAAAATGGAAAGAAACATTTTAAATTCAATTCTAATTTATTTCTAGAAAATATGGCTAGTAAAATACCTCTATTTATTATAAGCAACAGGTTTTTACTTACTACTAGAATGCCAAGGCGTATAATTAACTCATTTTAAAATATAAAAATCATCGTATCAAAAAATGAAATACCTGCAAAAGTAACACATTAATTGCTTGTTTTATTGATCATACATTTTTCAAAATACTATTTCCGTTCTTGTTAAGCAAAGTGAATGGTTGTCCGAGAGTAGATCGTGCTCTTGTAAAAAAAACATTCTCTTATTTATTTTTTCTGAAGGCTATCACATAAAATCCTTTATTATTTATTTTAAATGTGAGATAAAATAAATCAGATTTTTAATATTTTATTTATGATAGCAAAAAGAAAATTGAAAATTAGGAAAAGTAATTGTATGCACTTATCATCTATAATCTTATACAACACAACCCGTTTTTTCCCATTGATGCGTTTACCCATCATTAATATTTTTTTTTTCAGTATATTAATATGGTATTGTTATTTTTATTTCTGTTTTTATTTAATGTATAAGGTTCTATATTATTTTTAAAAATGTCAAAGATAGTTCAAATTTTTTTAAAGTATGTATTTTTGTGAAATTCGAAAATTCACACTAATCGAAAATTATTGGACTTTCTAGAACACCATGAAAAATAAATTTTTCAGAAATTGAATGTTTCATGTATCTAATCTCGATTTAAGGAATATAGTAATAGTTATTAAAAATTGGGGCTGATTTATTTACTAATTTTTGCGAAAAATAGGATACCAGGAGGGCAATTATGTTTATATTTACCAATCATGTATTGAAACATATTAATTCAGATAAGAAGAAACACCAAAAATTCTTATCATTTCAGCCGTTGGTACGAAATGGGTATCTACTAGGGAAAAACATGTTGAAAGCTAAATGTTTGTCGATTATTAAAAATATTCAGTGCATTGTTCATTCATATATTGTACGTTAATCTTGTTTTGCTATGACTACACAAAATTCGATTAATGAAAATTCCAAATCTATTAATGTATTAAGGAAGAGGAATGACAATAATTAGTTAAATGAAATTACTTAATAATTAATAAATCAAATCCATACGTCACCACCATACTTATACATAAATCTTATGTAAATAAATAAATGCCACTTCTGAGAAATCTGGAAGTTGACACTTTGGTACTATCCAGAAACTAAAACAACCAATTTTATAAAAGTTCCAGATTTTTTTCTTTTTATTTTCATAGGTAATCAACATGCAGTTTTATAGATACAATTATTTATCTGAAAACGGCTATAGTTTTTACTTCAGTCATTATAGAAACTATTCTGTTTGTGGAGTAACTTTATCTGAAGGTGTACAGTTTCACAGTGTTAGAGTAAAGTAATTGCATTAAATATATACCTGTTTGCTCCGTATTCAACAACGCGTACTTTTCCGGTATCGTCAACATATCCGTACTTGCCGACAACCTCCCCAGTAACGTGCTTGGTCTCAATTTTGAAGCTGCCGTCAGCTCCTTCGTAACCGTAGGTGTATGATCCATCGTCGTTGTGCCTGCAATCAAAGTAAAATAATATTACAATATAGTTATCAATAATAATCTGACAGGTAATAATTATTCACTTATTCATAAATATAAACATTCTTAATTTTCATATCTAGTATCATGACTACGTTATGTTACCGATGTGGGTCTATTACACAATTCCTTTACGTTGGAGGTAGAAGGGATCTTTTCAAAAACTCTTTTCGACGCAGTCACATGGCTAATTACCTATTATTGGTGTTCAAGCATCAAGTCCTTTTGCATAAGATCCTTAGTATAATGTCTCATGCAATATTTATCACTCAAACCATTACTCTTATAAACTGAATGGTCTGTATTTCAACATCTCTTTTCGATCTTTGATTCTTTCGCTTTCTCTTTACAGGACAAATTTTATTTATTGAGCCTCCCCTAACCAAATTCCATTACCTATCCCTACAGCATTTCTTTCATCCATCTTTGGTTAATTTTTCTATTAAAAAATATTGATTTTTTTATTTTGATTGATTGAAAATTGTTTGATATATATTGACCAGGTTACCACCATGTTCGTTTTTATTTGGTTGATTTTTACGTAAGAATTAGGTTACCCTGCCATTAATAAGTAATCAATATTTTAACAGACTCCATTTCTTTATTCAAGACGCTGTGATTATTGATGATAATTAGCAACAACTTACTAACTACAAACAGCTGCTTAATTTGATAACTATAAAGTACGTTAATTAAAATTTCAAGTTTGTTATTAATAATTAGCGGTTATTCAGCGTTTAATCAGAAGGAAAACTATTATTAAAAATTATTATGTAGCATAATATAAAATTATTGTAATTGTAAAAAACTTTTTAATATAAACTAACTTACTTATTAGCAGGGCATGAGATATACTACAACACATAACAAACTATCTAATTGAATAAACCAATTGAATAATTTTTACGCATAACATATTTTTTACTGGATAAGACCATCAATCTGGTCTTAGGATCAGGCCACGGATTCGAATCTGTCTGAAATAGAAATATTATTTTCGTGACATGGATCTATTGTTAGAGAATTGGACTTAACCTGCCTTCATAACGTTGGTGATTGACTTAATTGAAATGGGAGATAAGACTTGGAAGTTTGACATTTTTATACTCGCTTTGTATTTGATCAATATGTATTTTTAATTCCTTTTTATACTGAAAAAATGACATCTTAAAAAAATCTGAAGACAAACACACGAGCAAGAAGATTCAGGTAATTCAATGTTGACTCATTAATATGTGGAAGGAGAGATCCTTGCATAATGGCACACCTACTCCATAGCTGGGAGTCCTTGTATATTTATTAGCTTTCCCCCTGCTCTTATTTCATAATTGGATGAATGGGTTTATTATGGCACATACCCACCACTGATAGGTGACTCCCTATTATTCCACAACACGTGTCTTCTAATTATATTAATCAGACTTAAGAACAAAGGGCGGTCCTAGAGGGGGATATTAGGGATCAATCCTCTCCTGGAACTAATAATTCGTACAAAATTTCAACTACAGTAGTACTTATGTCTATGAATTGAATCAAATCCCTATTATTTTTATAAATAAATAATTTTGCTGTACTTTTAAACCACAGTAAATCACCTCAGTTAACTTGAATTTGATGCGTAATCGTATGCGTCATTGTTTTTGAACACGAAATACCCGCACCTCATATTAAAAAATATGATAGCTTTTATTACCTTGACAAAACAATTTTTATATCATTGAACAGATTCGATTTCACTGAGCGATCTTGATCCATGATTCACCTTGAATACAATAGATATTAGGAAAAGTCATTTGTTTCGTGATTGTTCCTAATGCTTTAGGCTATTTTTTTCCTTTATGATCTAGCTTTTATTTTTTTAAATTATTTCGAAAAACTTTCTAATGGCTTAAGGGGCACGGTTGCCTGGAGAATTGAGGTTGCATGGCTTACATATTTCATCTGAACTTTAAAAACATTCTGTGCCGCCAGATCCATTCGATTAGTTGCTTAGTTGAAATGAAAAATTGTAGTACTTTTACCATTGGCCGAGAGTTAGAAACAATAGGGAATTATAAATACTTAGATCAAGTATTCATACATAAATCCTAGTGTTAAGTTATTATTGAGTGAGGTAGCTCCGGCTTCCAGGTTCGAGTACGGCTGTGGCATTTCAATTATGTTGCAACAAACCACCTGGAAGACTTCTGAAGATCAAAAAACGGTACTTCCTTACAATGTAATGAATCCAAGAACCTCTAAAAGTTGTAGTGGTACAGGTTTTGTTTCGATACCAAGAAGTTTTTATGTAGAGGTAAAGACGGCACTACCAGACCATCTTTTAAATCGCCAGGAACCATCGGAGATGTGTTACAAAGAGGGCGAAGGCCGCCCACCGCCCTAATGTTCCGATGACATCCGCAACGGGTTGCCGCCAGTAGAAAGCCGAGCACCTTGGGCTGACGCAACGATATCGGAAGAACGGCCATTTTCGGAATCTTGGACGTCAGCATTCCCAAGTCCCATCCGTGAAACCACCAAGCCGCAGTGTTTACGATTCCAGGCCTGTCCCAGGAGGTTGTAGTTATTTTGCAACTGCAGGTTGCTTCACGAGTCCGATAGCCGAGTGTATTCAAGGCGCGCGAGATGGATGAGCAGTTGGGCAGTAGAGCAGGTAGTCCAATAGCAAATGGTTGAGTGAGATGCCTCAAGTTGATGGAAGTATGAACAAAGGATCCAATGATCCTAATGATTTTTCAGATCTTTCTGTTGTTAATGTTTAACACTTAATAAAGTCAATTACTTAGCTTCCCTGCTCAAAGAATCAATAATCTACTCTCAATAAATTATTATTTTAGCTATTTATTGATTTGTTTTGTCCCAAATAAACGTGAACGTATTTTTTTTTTATAGGGAAATTTATAGTTATTATTGAACTATAAAATCTGACCATTCTTTTGTGTTCATTGATTAATAAAAAAAATTTCGTGTTAAAATGTTAAAATATGGAAAGATAATTATATTGTACAATGTGGTAATAATATAGATAATATTAAGGAGGCACAGGATAAAATTTTAAATCACAAAAAAATATTGGTTGTTTTTACTTTTATACACGTTATTTTCGCGAAGTAGATGAAATAAAGACGGGGAGGCGAAACTCTCCAAAATATTTTATTTTTGAAATTTCACTTGTATTTGAATGAAAGAAAAACCAATTGCTAGTGTTCCTTAATATAATCTCTCTTAAAGATAGTAAAATATATATTTGGAATATATACAGAGTTTTATTAATCCCAGCTTGATTATTCATTCTTCATAAAGGGGAACGAAATTACATTACAAGCGAAATCTTCAATCCTTCTGATGGGAAGAGCCTATGAAGATATTAACATTCATCGAAATCTCGCCAATCCAGAGCAGCCATCTTTGGCATGATATAGTCCTGATGCAACTCAGAACAATGGCTAAGTTGCGTACGACGTTTTGAAAATGATCCTTAAGTGCTGCATCTCCTCTTTAATATGGCAGTCTGCTCCTTTGAGATCAATCAGCCGGGTCAGGTTTCTAAACTGCAACCATTCGGCCTGTGAGGGGGTTTGCTCTGCAATGAAACTCATTTGCATTTATATATTTAAATTATAACTAGCAAGCTTTTCCGTTACAGATATGACTAGAAACATATTTTGATTTTTAAAATTTTTTATAGAAAGCATAAAAGGGAAAAGCTTTTTCCGATTGTTTCGAGAAATTATACGAGACATACTGATGAATGTTATATCTATTTAAAATTCCTCGTATTACCCTTGAGGGAAAGGAGGTATACAATTAAGCATTTGCAAATTTCAGTTTAACTCAATTGCAAAACTTTTGAACAACTTACCTTGAGTACAAGGTTCGAATTAGTAATCATTGGAAACAAATATTTATCTGTGCATCCAACTACTGGAATTGAGAGTTTATGAGTCTATCAAAGTCATTGGAATATATCCCTACAACATCAAAATACAGAATATCGTCATATCCAAAAATATTTTTCTCGTCCCAGGGTTTTTCGCTTCTAGACAGCTTCTTCGTACATATGTATAATCTTTGTACACGGATAGAGTTGATGTTGAAGAGATTTCCTTTAGGAATCAAAGGTGTTGTTGTTTTTTTTACAGATTTATGCTATTTCGATTAATTAAATTCGGGAAAAATACAAAACATTTATTTCATTTCCTAAAATAGCTATCAATAAAACAATCAAATATTTGTTCAGAATTTACCGTCTGTACATGACGTTATTTACCCAGTTATCTTGTACTTTTTTTTAACATAAATTATTTAATGTATCAAACATCTTGTTTAATTTTATGAATGAGCGAAGCGCTTCGCATTTGCTGGTGTTAATTACATTATTTTTTAATTGATCTGATTAGGTTTAAAGAATACTCGAAAGTCAAGATTTTTATTTTTATAAATTTAAAATGCCCTTGTCAAAGAAGTATACTTCCCCCGTCAAATTTCATTAACAATCCGTAAATACATTGACCTACTCCTCAAACTCCTTAAAAGATGTTTGGTGAATATTTCAATAAGGAATACAAATATTTTCTTTATCCTCTGAGAATGATGCTACGTACATTGGAATCATTACCATGTTTGCCCCGAGTTACAACACATATAACCAAAAGATACCGCAAACGCCGGCTCATGCGCTGCTATTAAGACCACAGAAGGATCTGGGCGTGCCTAGGTTGCGACATGAGGCCTCAGCCCAACCCCACTAAATAGCAGGGTTCCTTTACAGATTCCCGAGTCGCCATCAGGTGCCATTTCTTGCACAGTCATCTGCGAGATATTAAGCTACAACCAGAACAAGGATGGTGAAGTTCGGAGATGCCACCCTACCAACAGTCGGTGGAACCTATAGATCTGTTTACGTCTCAGGGAATGTTAGCCTAAACAAGTCCTGTTTGACCTCCTTCTTGACAGCCGACGCGGAACTAGAATAAATTCTGAACGGGTAGTGAAACTGGATTCATTATGTCATAACATAACTTTCGCTGTTTTGAAGTTTTTGTTTTTTTAAGATGACGGACCCAAATTTTTAACATATTATCTTACAATTCTACAAACCCAATTACAAGATTTTATATAGATTCCACCTTTTATTTATTTTGAGTATATATACAATGTTTTTCCGCTAGCTATTATTTAATACAGCCCTTCGAAATAGCTGAAAAGTGGTTGCTGAATAAAGTTCAAAATTATAGTCTGTACCTACCCTAGCATCCTTCTGAAATTTACGATTTCAAGATTAAAATAACATGATTCTAGTTTCAACTTCTTTATCGTGTTAAAAAAATGATTCGCTCCTTTTAACCATGTTTTAACAAACAGTAAATGAGTTAGCGAATGGTATCAAGCAGCATTCTTTAATTTAGTTATCACGGTTGTTTAATTACATTTAATTTTAAAAAATATTTATTTATGTGACTGATTGACCGGTTAAAAGTTAATAATGAACTGACTAAAACCAATCTGTAATACATTTATGAGGATTTGACCTCTATATACTGCTTTTTTATGTACTATTATCACACTACTTTAAATGGAATAAATGTACGCCCGGCATTACGCAACTGGACTAAAGTTCTACCTGATATGTTCCGTCTCTAGTTAATTGACATCTAACAAAGTATTACGTTTGTAAAACTTTCTATTTCACTCTAAGTATTGGTGAGGATCTATCAAGTTTTTAATAAAACTTCAGGACCGTGAAGCCGTTTTAAAGAGGCTTTAGTGCACAAAGGCAGATCCGAGGTGAACCAGTTTTTCTAATGGAAAGATTCTGAGCTCTGTAGACTTTTTCCTATTTCATTCTTACTGCCCAAGGTTAGATCCCCATCAGTATTCAAAAGATTTTCATAAATTAATTCCTTTCTTACAAAAGCTGTAGTTCAGAACTCCCAATGAACTATTACAAGAACAGTTCTAGCGGATGACGCCTTCAAAATTCAATTGTTTTTCTATTAGCATGTATTTAAGGCCGTAGTTATTAAGATACTAATCCCAATTGGTCACAGGGTTGCACTCTATACTTTTCGAGAACTTCAATCAGTCCTTCTAAAATCATTTGCGAGAAAGTAGTGCCGCCGTGACTTTATTAATTTCGAAAGAATTCAGCTCATGGCATTTATTTCACCTACGACGCCAGACCGGATCGTGAAATGTTAGTGAGAGATTTGAAATGACGATGAAAGAGAGAACCTGTCAAATGAAAAGACAATTCCCGATTGTGTATTTCACTCCGAGAAACAAAAGAAAATTTCCTCTTTTAAAAGAATTTTAAATATACCCTGAAAATTGAGTAAATTTTCTATGTACGTAACATGTATACCTATCCATAAATTACATCAATAAACGTTTTGATTTTGGAAAATATTTGTTAGAACCTAAAAAATGTGATTAATTTACTAATTCTTATTAGCCCGATGTTTTCATTTTCTGGTCTTACTCCCCTTGAGTTTCACTACTCCTCACGGGTAATGTAGATTTTCGCGCCCACTAACAAAGAATTCGCAAGAACATGGATCCCAAATGTCCCACTTGTGGTGTACTAGTGACTGTTGAGTTGACTAATTATATGACGAATGCTGAGATAAACGAAAATTTTTACCCTCACTTACGAATATTTTTCTGCACATGAGGCAGAGGAGGGTGGAAAAATAAAGAATTAAGTTACGCCGCTGTATTTGCCAAACATTTTCAAACATCTGAGCACGTTATGAAAACCTGGAAAAATGGCACCAACAGGATGATATACCTTTTTCTATCGAGTAACCATAAAAAACCTTATGTAAATTTAGAACAACACTCGAATAACTTTGACGGTATGATCCATACTACTACTCTACATTTTGCTTGTTGATTGTGTATTGAATCCTCCATACCTGTCTATCTGCTTGAGGATAGCGACAGGGGGTGTCCTGGGGGCAGACGGTGCTGGTGCAGGCCTGAAGCTTTGGGGCCTGTTTTGTCTTGGTGGTGGAGGCGCGTTGTCGAAGTCGTATTCTTCGACATAGTTGTTCTGGGCCGAAGCCACGGCCGCCAGGCTTGCCAGCGCTATCTGTAAGCAGGCAGTAAAAGCTTGTTAGTTCAGAAAACTGCTAAGAGAAAGCGCTAGATGCTACTTTTAAGTTAAAGGTTTTAACCTAAAGAGATACTTGAACTGAAAGAAAATATTTAGATGAAATTACTAAGGTTTCATCATTATGAAAAAAATACCATAGCATTATACTATATATTAATATAATATAATAATATGATTAATATATAATCTATTATATTATGTAATTAATATAATATATTAATGTACTATATACTAATATAATACAGCATTTTATAAAAATGGTAAAGTGATGTAAATATGTATTTAACAAGAACCTTTATTCTGTCACAATATGTATGATGGAAATGCAATAAAAATAAAATAAATTATTGTATGACAGGAACTAAACATTTATTTGCATTACCAACAGGCTCCATTTTATTTTATTAACTTGTTCAATAATAAATAGATTCAGATTTTTTTCTTTCTGATAAAACAACTCTGTAATGTACCAAAAACCTGCGAAACTTTAGCGATATCTCATATTCTGTGAAAAAAATTAATATAAAGTTGGTTTGCTCTCATGATTTTCTTTGAAATATGTCCCCCATTATTTATTTTTGTTATTATTGCCAACATAATTTTTTTTTTTTTTAATTTGTTTATATAAAATTCAAAATTGAATTTGAATTAGTAAAAAGTGTTATTAAAAAATATATATATGATTTATGCCATGACTATTCTTTTCGATGTTAGCTTTTTTTAAGCTTGAAATGTTAAATGCTCATCTTATTATAATAGCATGATGTTCCAATGTTAATGAAACCTAATACTGAATTGTGAATGTACCAACAGATTTCTGGACATACCAAGGAATACCATTAAAGCAAACAGAAAACCATAAATATTTTTTGATAAAGGATAGCTGAAATAAAAAAATTTTTTGCTTGTAAATGGAGGCACTAAGGGGCGATTCCATAACAGAAATCCTGAATGTGCTATTAATTATTTGCTATGCATTTTCTTAGGTGAGTCTAGTTTACAATATAAAATCGATTATTGTACTAAATGAGAATTAAGTTAACAATGTGTTCACTCTGACAGTGCAAATTATTATATGTTTAGCACATTTTAATTTTTTTTACTATTTAAATTTCCAGTTTATATTTATTTATATTATATACATTTATCTTTCATAGTATTATTATAATTTACATTGTTTTTGTTACATATATAATTTTTTCCAATTACACAATATTATGCATGAAGGTAAATAAAATTGATAAATCTTAGACTTGATACATATTATAACTAATAGGATTTTTTTTTTAAACATTAGGTAATCCATCAATTAAGAAGAAATAAGAAATATATTTTTTTCTGTACTGGGAAATGATTGAATTTAACTTTCACTTAGTATATCTAAAACATATAGCGAGGGAAAGTATTGCAATCTGGAAAATTTTCAACTTCGTTGTATGTGAACAGACATATGTTTATGAACAGGCAAAACTAAACCTAAAATTGGGTATTTGCTATGTGACAGCAAAAATTTCATAAAAATTTATCAAACTTTATTTCATAACTTTTATCTCATTTTTTACTATTATCACTGAAAATGGATCTTCTATTCTATCACTAAGAAAAGTTAAAATAAAAATAAAATTAATTTCAACAGAATCAGAAAACTTTAGGTATCCAGTTTGAGTCTGGTCAAACAAAATAGTGGTGAGCCTATAGCTTCCATTATTTTCAGCTTGTATCATTTGAGGATATCATAGGAATGAGACTGAGCTCAATACTCCAATATCTTTGTAAACACAACATTTTTGCTATTTTGTCAGCACCGAACAAGGCCCTACAACTGTAGGACTGAATCTCAATTCTTTCATGGCCTCTGTTATGGAACAGCTGGTGTATCAGAGTCGTCAAGGGTATAAATGAAGGGAGGTGTTTATGGTGTGCTATTTGTGCACCCCTCTGGGCCAACTCAAAAGTTTATTTGGCCAAAAACAAAGAAGACCAGTGTCAAGTTTTAACAGCTCATACGTTATGCCTAAGCAAGCTGACAGAAATAATTTCCCGATGCAGTGACTTGCATACAATTGATTTCGATTCTATCAAAAAAATAAGCAAGGCATGGAAAACCTTTAAAAAGTCATTATGGTCGACCCTATGATTTATATAATCAAAGTTTACATAATATGTAATTTTGAACTGTGTAATGTTATTAAGTCTTGTCAGAACGATTCACAATGTACATTCCAGGTTTCCGAAACATATAAAATATATCAATAACATTATTAATAAATCTTTTCCAAATAAAATAAATCTTTTAAAAGTTTTGTTTATAATCACATATATATGCATATAAGCACTTCATTTGTACAAAGTTGTATCATAATCTGAGAGAGGAGAAGGTGTTGGCCTCTGCATTATCTGGCATGGAACGACCCAATTGGCTCTACTAACTCATTGTACTCCCTTGCTAGAGTTTTGTCTGCATTTTTATTTATAAATATTATTGTTTAAGATATTTTAGAATTAATCTGTTTCTGCCCTAAATTTACGCTTCTGAACAATCGAGTTTTATACCATTTTTTGATTACATGTCATCAATGGGAATCGATAAAGGGGATTTACCATAAATAGCCAACATAAAATTGGACTTAAATTTTTGATGTTGAGCTCTCGAGTATTTTCGCAGAAAACTACTCTAGGTGGTATTACATTCTACTCAGGTGGGGAGAGACGATAAATTTATTGCTTTATTTAAATTTATAGTTAAGAAAATAGTGATTAAAGCACATTGTGTTAATTTAAGGTTAAAATGAAAAATTTAATTTGGTTGTCTTAGTGAATCTGTCAAAATCTAAAAAATGTTATCCTTAAAATCTTCTATAAATAATAAATAATAATAAACTGTTTATTTAACAAAATAAAGACACAAAATAAAAGTTCATAATATACATAAACATATAGGCATGGACAATGTCCGTCTGCCGGGTTGACCACACTTTTTCAATATTCTTATTGTTTTTAAAACCGCATTCAAACGAAATACAGAATTGTACATATTAATCAAACATTAAATAAATGATAATTTATCCTTTGAGGTATAAAGCTAATTAATATAAATAATATATTTTGTTTTACATTTTTATTGTGTATTAAATTCCTTAATTAAAATTTGTCTGTATTTAACAGCTTCTATGGTAAACCAATATAATTGTTTCCAGTTCTTTCCATTTAGATATTCAACAACATTATCCTTATCAAGAATGCTTTGTCCGAACCACTTAATCCTAAACTCCATCAAAATAGGACATATAGCTAGGAAATGGTATAAGTCTTCATTTAGCCCCAGGTTACATAATGTGCATTTATGGCTTTCTTCTGAACGCCCAACAGAATAGTTCAAATTCAGTAATTGTCCCCGTACTTTAAGAATAGTTTTAATAAAATGAAAATTATTTTTATCTGAGTAATAACTGTTTTCTCCCAGATTAATGCTTATTTCTTTATATAACTCGTGAAATTTGGATGTACGTGATGACTGAATTAAATAAGATTTAAAATTATGTTTTAATTTGTCTAAAATTATTGCTATCTGGTTCTTAATGTTCGAGCTATTGTTATAATTAATTTGTTCAATACCAGATAAGGAGTTGATAATATTTGAGTGTTCTTGAACCCAATAAATTTTTTTCATTATAATCGTCTTGGCTATCATTTTGGGCCATCTTGAGTCAGGAAGATCCAGAGTTTTACTCAGATACTTTAAATGTAAACAGAGGGTGTAATGAAATAATGGAGAGGTATCAGTTTCTAAATATATGATGTAATTAGGGCTATTTTTTGGTAAATTAAAGAATGTTTTGATAAAGAATAATAATAATTGTTCTACTAATTTAAATTCTTGGAATCCCCAGACCTGGCAACCAAAACATATTATCGATCTTGCAACTGCATTAAATACTTGCATTTTGCCGTAAGAGGTACTTCTTTTTTCATTATTAATGTTTTGTAGGTTTGAAATATTGCAAATTTTGAGGTACTGAGTTTCTCTTTGAAATGTTTGGTAAGTGATAATTGTGATGTTAATCCAAACCCTAAGTATTTATAATAATTAACTATTTCAATATACTGGTCATTTATTTTCCATTTTTCATTTTTTGCCAGTTTACCTCCATTCCTAAATATCATTATTTTTGACTTTTCCAAATTGATGGTCAATTTCCATTCTAAACAATAGTTTTTTAGATTATTAATCATTTTCTGCAGGTCATTTACACTAGATGCGATGATAGCAATATCGTCGGCGTATTTGAGACATCTGATATTGGTTGCTCCTATATGTATGCCGCCACCGAGTGCATCGTGCAAGTCGTTGATAAACAGAGAGAAGAGGGTCGGTGATAGTAAACACCCTTGCCTGAGGCCTTGGCTAGTATTAAAGCTCTTGGTTAATCCTTTATTTGTCCACACAGCCGACTCGTGATTTACGTAAATGCCTTCCAGTGCTTTAATAAATTTTGTAGAGACACCTAAATTAAACAATTTGTAATAAATTGCATTTCTCTCTGGTGCATCGAACGCTGATTTAAGGTCTACAAAAAACAATAAACTTTTTTTCTTTTTTGGCTTGTTATGAGTTTTACGATATTAATTAAACTGAATATATTATCAACTGCGGAGTACCCTTTTCGAAATCCTGCCTGAGATTCATGAATAATATTACGTTCTTCTGTCCATAACTGTAATCTGTGAAGCAATAGACCTGTAAATAATTAATAAATGGCATCTGAAAATGTTATGCCTCGATAATTTTCTACAGAATTAATACAACCTTTTTTGTGTAATGGGAATATTATTGATTTTCTAAATGATTCTAGTATTGAACTTGTTTCATAAATTTGGTTAAATAAAAGTAGTAGCAAGTTTTGAAAATTTCCTGGACTGTTTTTATAGAATTCGTAGCTAAAATCTTCTATATCAATTATAGTAAACTAAAACAAATGTATCAAATTACCAATGGAAAAAAATACATATTTGAAAATCACATATTTTTATGGAAACACATAAGATAGTAATAATGAAAATAAATATGGAAAAATCATAAAAAAAAAAAAAAAAAAAAAAAAAAAAAAAAAAAAAGATCTATTACAGATTTTATTAATAAAATAATTTTAACTCAATTAAAATTCCAAATCAACCACCTAATAACAATAAACAAATAAATATAAATATGTACCTATAACTTATAGATACTCAAAAACAATTTCATGGTCATAATAATCTAAAATTTGGATATTATCTGGATAACAAACTTTCTTAAAATCTTAGTAATATGAAAGTTAAATAAAAAAAAAATTGGAAAAATCAAATTATTATTAAAATTGGAAAAAAAAATCAACTTTGATGAAAAAAAAAAAGCATTTTAATATTAGGATCTCAGGGTATAAATCCATCTGTAAAAAAATAAAATGATGAAATAACAGCATTAAACTACAACATACTTTTAATTGCAATGAACCGGAAATTTTAAACATATAAAAAAAATTCCAAATGCAGAAAAATATTAGAGGTTACATATATTTTATTTTATTATTACCTATTTTAGGCTGTTAATTAATAAGGGTAAATCTGCATCCAAATTTTTCACTGATGAAGTAGTGGGGTTTCGAATTGGTTTGAATCCAGATATGGATAATTATTATAATGAGTAATTAGGAAACACAATATTTAGACTTAATGAGAAACGCCATACATAAAAAACAAAATCGAGTCAGGTCACTATGTTTAGTGTATTCGTGGATAATCGGATTTTATCAATATTGAGAATCTATTTGTAATATATTGGTGGAAATCCAGATTTTATTTATTTATCAGGATAAAAACAGATGGTATATCATTTTTAGTCTTTCATTTCTTCCCTCCCTTCCCTCTTTCCAAAGTCCAAACTCTCTTCATCTTTTCCCCCATTTCTTTTATAATATCTTCAGTCCAACTTCTTCCTTCCCTTCTTTTGATCCTCTCCACTGCAAGTGCTGCTTTGTTTCCATCTATTATCTTTCTAAATTTCTCTCTGTATCAATATTTAGAATTATTATTACAAATAATTTAAAAATATAAGTCAAACAGCCAAGAGGATGTTATAGTAAAATATACAGAGCTTGGTTTTCACTTTGTAAAAAGTTGAGGTCATTCTCTTATTTTTATATTTGAATTTACCGCAATGTTGAGAAGCAAATCTATTTTATTGTAAACAGATATAGCACTGGAATCCTGACAATGTCAAGATCTTCAACAGTTGCACACTTGATTTGTTATGGAATCCATTTCCTTTTTCCCTAAAGTAGTGTATAACTGTTTCACCAATAAAATGCTTGTCAAGAAATCAATTGTTCAATCAATTGTTTAGCAATTTAGTTGGGATTCGATAATTCTAGATCGAAATTCGATAATTCTAATAAAATTCTATAAAAGTTAAATATTTTAAAGTCTCATTATATTCGTCTGAAAATTATAATTAAATTTAATGTGCGGGTTTGGAAGATAATGACCCTCTTTTCTGTTAAAAATTAGTAATTTCTTATGTCATTTTCGGTAGGGCTGAACCATATTTTAACGCTGATATTTGCCTTCTGGTAAATAAGGTCTTGAATTAATTATATACATTAATTAATACATTTTAAAAAATATATTAATCATTGAAAAATAGAAATAAATATGTACTTTTTACACTTTTTATTGTCTTTTAATACTAACATATATTCATAGATGGAATATATTTGCCTTCTTCAAATATTTTCATTCTGGTTAAAAAAGTTTTGAACTTTAATTGAAATTATAATCCAATAATCGAAAAATAAAAAAAAAATGTGTATATCTTTGAGATTTTTCTTTATTTTCATTAAATACTACCACCTTGCTTTTTGTTATTTTTTTAAAGCTTTTTCGGCTATATGGTATTTTTTTTTTCAGTTCAGGATGGGTATGGATTAACTCCGGGTTGTTAAATTACCACTGGTGGTGCCGCAACTTGATCTCATGAACATCATTTGTTATTTATCACGTAATCCCGCTCGCCGACCGCGCCCTTGATTTTACCCATCAACAGGATGTTATCTGCAAATGAACTGGTGTCGAATTGTCGGTATATGACTTAAATTTATACATAGGGAAGAACGTTACCCATCAGCACCCCTTATGGCTCCTTTTACTTATCCTCGGATTCTGCGGCATTTCAAAGCAACATTTCTCATGCCCAATACCAGTATAAAATCGACTGTATCATATGTTGCTGGAGATCAGTGAGTGTGGTTTTGTTGGTCATAAAACAAGATGCTTTTGTCATAAGTCGCTGTAGCTTTTATTGGAACGTTTGAAAATTAGTTTTAGCTGAACAGTTTATCTGTGATAAGTGTATTGGAGGGGCCGCGGCGTGGCCGGGAGGATAGCGTCTCTAACTCCCACGCTAGCGGTGCGGGTTCAAATCCCGCCCGAGCCCGCTCGATTCTGATCGGTGACGGCCTCACTGAACAGATTCAGCAGCTTGCCATGTATTAGAAGAGGTTGGTTACCCGTAGATAACCCGTCCCGATTAGCCCTCGTGGCATAAAGCGGACGATAAAAAAAAAAAAGGAAAAAAAAAGTGTATTGGTTCATACTAGTATTTAGTTTTATGCCTCAGTTTCAATATATAACAATGAGAAAACAAAAAGTGGACTGTAATCGTCAATTAGGGATTTGGCTTTTTTTTAACCAAGCTTTTTTCATTCTACAATCGATTTATCTTTTTGCTAATATCTACACCTAATACAGGTGTAGTCTCATTCAATAATAACCGCACATATTTTTGCAAGGTGAAAACGTTTCCTAATTCCCCTAAATGAGCCTATGACTTAGAGGGCGATCCTTGACTCCAAGAGAAGCGGAATATGATCAGAGGTCAGCCGGAGTGTCCAGGAACTCGACGAAGGCGTGGCAAGGCCGACCACCGGGGAAGGACAAGACCATTTTCCTAGCTGCCTTATCTAACGGGACTCTCTCCGTCTTAGTTTCCATTCCATTTCCTAACTCTTGTCCACATGCCTAGACACTTAATATCTATCTATAAATATCTTAAGGAGATTATTAGACGAAATTGGAAAGGAAAATAATCTTTTTCATAACTTCAAACAAGTAACACTAAGCCTCGCTCTACCCCGGCTATGATTTTATTATATAAAGTCAAAGAAGGTATAGTAGATAACTTAGTCTATTGAATAACTTTTTTGATTTTTTTAAAAATTAATTCTTAAACAAGTTTTTAGGAAGAGACTATTTAATTATAGATATAGAATGCAAGGCCTCAAAGTCTCGTATTATTTCAATAATGCACTTAATCATGCAGATTACATTGAGTCTGTTTCTAGCTTCCTTGCGAAACTGTAGTAGCCCTGAAGATGCCTGAATAGGCGAAAATTTGGCATGTAATCTGCATGATTAAGTGCATTATTGAAATAATACGAGACTTTGAGGCCTTGCATTCTATAAATTAATTCTTCCACAAAAACTGAATATCAACATAAACCGAACAACATAAACCCCTTAGCACAACAGATCTACCGCGAACCCGGTTTGACCCCATATAGACCAGTATTATTAAATTATTTTATTGTCGCCTAAAGTTGACAGACTACAATTAATTATTATTTTCCACTCGACAGCGTAGAAATCAGAGGGCTCGTTACGACTAAAGGAAACATCCTCGAAGCTTACAAACAAAAGTTTGAATGAAGTGGTTCTGCATGAGATTGTTACTTATCTTTTCTACAGAAAAACGAAATTAGTCAACAAGATGGATGAAAAATCGATGTTTAAAAAAATAAAAAAAATAATGGTGTAAGATTCTATTTCTGGATAAGAAGAAATAATCAATTCATATTGGTGCACTATTTTGGAGTTAACAAATAACTAGAACAAAATTAGATTACATACAAAAGATAAATACATTCATTTGAAAATTTCCAATTTTTCAGAAACCGATTAAATTAATTATAAACATGCGGATTCTATATTAATTCCATTCTGTACTATTTTAAGGATACTATCCGTCATGCTAATTATAAGTATATTATTTTCTGAAAATTATAGGGTTTTTCCATTGCCCGGTTTCACAGTGAAACTTAGCTTTGATATGAATTAAAGAAGTGCCTATTTTTTAAAATATAGAAATTATGTAAAAAAATAATATGAATTTCCGTATTGTTTTTTGTTCTACTGATAAAATATTTTTTTTTTATTTGTTACAGGTTTGAATAAAATCGAAGAAATGGTAAGTGAAAAAAGAAATAAAAAATTTCCTTTAAATTTAAGAGTTATTGTTGGTTATATTATTTCTTTTTCCAAGGTTTTTTTTTCTCTTAAATTTTATATATCAGAATTGAAGTTATGAAAACTGAATAACTTATCAAAATAAAATCAAAAAGTTAATTTTTTAAAAATTTTATCCCTTCGGTGATAACTTTTATTTAAAGTAACTGTACTAAATTTTGATTTAGATATTAATTGAAAGATCCCATTTTGTGTAAAGCGGTTTCAAAAATTTTAATCTATGGCAATCTGATTATTCATTGATTTTATATTTATACATTAATTAATTATATAAAGTATTTTTGAATGCATAATATTAATAGAACATGAAGTCAGAGAGATATGTAAGTTATCGACAAGCCCTTGACATTCTCCATCGAGGAATTCAATCCAAGGTCTGTGTGCCTATTGTTTTATTGCTAGAGTACATGATTTTATTGAAAAATGGTGTAAGTGATTAAAATGATATTTTTAGTTGTTTTCTATTCTATACCAGTTTACGAACATGACTAACATGTATCAATCACCAGTGACTGTCTTAATGTCTTAAGTTTTCCAGGTGTCTACAAGCAATGGACTGGTGCAACAGATCCTCATTTACGAAATATTTCCGTATTGGCATATTCACAAGAAGTGTAACAACTAGATGGCTATTTTGAAAGAACGGAGGGATACACTGAGCGGACTAACAATGAGAACACCCCGTGTTCCAGAATTAACATTTAAAAGGTCCTTCCCTTCCGCTTTCTCTGCCAACTTCTCAATTTTCTTGGCTTTGGAAACTTGGAGTACGTTTCATCACAATTGCATCATCTTAAACTTCCAAAATTATTACGGTCTTGCATTAAAGTCACTTAAGAGCAAAATAATTCAGGTATCTGCTCCTGTGAATGAATTACGTATATTTAGAGAAGGTAGAATATCTTTAACGATTCTTTTATTGTCACTGTTACGAGGTTTGTTAGTTATTCAACAACTAGAGACTTTTTCAGCTTAAGAAAAAAATCTTTGCATCTCTTTTTCTTTTTTTTTAACAGCACATCAACGCCTTAAACACCCTGCCTTATATCTCTACTGAAGAGCTTAAGAAGCATTATTATTACATTATTAACATCATTAATTAACGAATGAAAAGTTACATAACCCTTACCATGCGGTACAATCATTCTGTGGTAATGTATTGACTGTGTGAGGAACGGCTCTTGGAAAGGAATGTTATTAATAGCAATTGCGGTTTGTGCAACCTCGTTAATGTTCCGACCTGTGGATTCAAGGTGTTTTACCTTTAGCGGTTTGTACACTCCTCCTCCACCACTCATTGCTCCTCTTAAAATTATATACATTATACATTTTGCTCATGTTAATTGATGATTTTTAACTTAAAGGACCTAGACGCATTATCGTTAAATGCAATAGGTTCTAAAAGGCAGATACTTTCAAATTCCTTCTTAAGTTAGGCAGCGGTATTCAAAATAGCATGAGTGGTTCCTTAAATATTAATCGATTCATAGAATAATACGGTTTTGCATTAAAGTCACTTGAGACAAAAGGTTTAAGTTATTGGCTCCTGTAAATAAATTACGTATATTTAGAGACGGCAGAATATCTTTAATGATTCTTTTATTGTCACTGTTAAGAAATTATGAAAATCCATAGGTCCAAGGACTAAGTAGTTACCATCAAGTTTAATTTTAGGGGATAGTTTTAAATTTTGGATTGCCTTCTGAAACCAGGCCATTTAATTTAATTTATTTTTCCAGAATATTTCTTATACTGTTTAGCTATTAGGCGTGATTTAAATTGTATATAAATTTCATAAAATTTATATACGATGCCATCCTGGATCAAGGCCTTTCATCTTACACGTGTCTATTTTTTTTAGCAAGGTGTATTAGATATAGGTAGCAAGAATAACTGAATTGCTACTTTAACTAAAAAGTAGAAGACAAGATTTAACGATGTATGAACGTGTATCGTGATAGTATGTATTTTTAAATTATAACTTTTTAAGGTATGGTTCGTTTATTCGGTTATGGCTTTACTTGCAAATGGTATTGAAAGAAAAAGTACACAAATAATTAATTTTTCTTGATAATATAGAGTACTAATTCTCGAAAAGTTTACTCCTCAATTCATATCATGTAATTTAATGAATGGTATCAAGAAAGTTAACTCCGAGAAAAAGAAATAGCTCTGAGACAAGTATTATCAGTAGGAAAATAAAATTTAAAAATAAAAACTTAACTAAAACTTACTAAAATTAACTAAAATTAAAAAAAAAAAAAACCAGACGTCCAGGTTTTTGTTCATATTTAATGTTCCTAAGAAGGAATATCAAAATACAATAATTTTTCCATGCATTTATAATAAATGATACTGAGAATTCATAGTGGAAGATTATTTTAACCTTTGAACCATAAATTTACTTTGCTACCTAGATATTATCTTTTATAATTTTGGCAGATTGACCCAAGGAACGTTCATAGAAATTAAAAACCCGAGTTTGGAAAACGTTTTCCAGATCCACTTAATTTTTATAATTATTTTTCACTTGATAATTTAAGTAAATAGGCATCTTCGCAATTATTCCCTATTATCCTCCATCTTATAATTTCGAATAAGGAAGTAGATTTAAAGATGGATGGTGCTGAATGACGTAAGTTTTCCTCCTGCTAAAGACAATGCGAAGATTTGAGTGTTGCAACCGAGAAGTACTAATTGGATCAGGCTTTTAACAGACAATTTCCAGAATTATTATTCTCAACCCTTCACTCGATCACTTTACGTAGTACGTGTCTTCATGAGTTTTTCGATGTCTCACTAAAAATTTTTTTTGTTGCCGATTACGATTTGCTTGTTATTCGATCTCAACAAAATACGTTTAACATTATGTCACTGTTTTAGTAATTTTCATATCAATGACTGTTTTAATTTTCGAATAATTATTAATATTTTCATCCGTACTCACTTAATAATTTTAACTCTTACTCAAGCCATCTAATTTGGTTCTTACTAATTTCATTATTAATTTAATGCTCTATTTTAAGTAATTGAAAAGACGATTATTCATGTTTTTTAATTTAGAGAAAGAGAGAGATACTTGTTCTGTTTTATAAGTAACCGATATCTCATCAGATGTCAAAATAATGTTTATAAATTTAAATTGTAAAAAATTTGGAATTATTATCTTATATACTAAATGAATTTAAATTGTAAAAAATTTGGAATTATTGTCTTAAATACTAAATAATAATCAATTAAATAATTTTCCCTTAGATAAGAATTAGTTAAAAATTAATTTAAAAACTATCCGTTAAGATACATTTTGAATACACCCTAGTGTGGCGGATTATTCAAACCAAATTAAATTTAAAAAAATATATATTGAATTTCTTAACTAAGATCTCATGGCTACCAATGTCGGTAGATCTGATACCAATTTTTTATCTCATTTATGAGTCACTATTTATTTTTTATGAATCCTAAAATAGAACTTATTATTCTTTTTTTAAATAATAATTTAATATTACTCCAAATTAAATATAAGAAAATTAATTCATACAATAGAACCAATATATTCATAAAATTTAAAAACCCTCGGTCAAATCGGACATTTTTCTTGTTTTTTCATAATTAAAATCGTCTAAAATAATTCTATACTTTACTACTTATTTGGTTTATACACCTAAAATTTAAGGGAGACTTGTCACAGGAGATTAATTAGAGTTCAGGCAATTATTACATTCCATCACATTTTTTTATTATAAATTTGATTGTTAATTATGAATTTGACCAAATTTATGGTATGATATTGAAGCTTAATAATGAAATTCCTTTGGCTTACCGCTATTAGGTATGGTCCTTTCATCTCGGTTGGTGCCAGACTGGGAAACTCCCCCTACCTTCCCCTCGTTATATACTGCATCCCGCTTTAGCCTACCTTTCGTCCCCCAAGGGGCAAGCATACGTGCTAATAATCAACTTTCAGATTTGGGTGAATATATTTTTTCCAAGCTTGAAACAAAAGTGTAAATAATCTAAAATAACAATAAATAATTCAATAATATCGAAAAAAAAAAGAAGCCAAATACAGCATTTTTAACGGGAGAAGATCTGATACATTCAATATAATTATTTTTTCAATGTTTTTTTATACTATCAATAATAATCTATTCTCATGATAAATTTATTTATTTTCTGAGTCGTCCGTGGGTTTGGATAACCTAAGGACCACATATATATACTAAAAGTAGGAACCTGATTCGTTATCGGGAATAATCCAAACAGTTGAGCATGGCTGCTGAGCACATCATCTCCTGTTACACTGATGGCTGGCCATGAGACAATTTCCCCAAAAAATAGACAAAATACGGAAAAAAAAAATACCTCCATTCATATTGATGAAACTTAGTGATCATAGCTTACTATTGTGTTAATTAAGAGTCTGACCAGTATTTATATTAGGCTAACACCACCATAAAGAGGAGGTTGAAATGTGAAGGGGGTGAAAATTATTTATGCTGTGTAAGGTTGAGTGATGCATTGTTGCTCATAGCTTTTATGCTTCTGAATACAATTAGACTATTACCATGACGATACAGTCACCAGATCAGATGTTATAGGAGCACAAAACTTTTGCTATTTTGAGGCTGATTGGTTTCTTTGATAACAAAGTGGATTAGTAATTACATATATAATCAGAAATTCATATAGGAATATGAATTTTCAATGGAGGAATACATTAGCTGTTTCTGTCGGAGTCGAGCGTCGACTGACGAAGTTCATAATTTCATTCAAGTTACTATTCACTAGGAGGGATCCAATGCTCAAAACAATTACTTATCGTGCTAAGTCTGGCCAAGCCTTACGTTTGTTGAAGCTTGATCCTTGCATCTTGTTAAGCTCAAAATCCTTACGTATACAATGCCTCTTGGAATTTTCGACATAATATCATTATATAATCACATTTTCATTTATTTCTTCTTTTTGTTCTTAGAAGTTTAAATTCATTTTCAATTTTATTTATTTAAGCAATGAATATATTATTCACTACGCTGTATACTTTTAGTATTCTATAAATGTTTACTCTTTTTTTACTTTCACTTACCTATGTACGAAATATATAGTAAGGGAAAATATTGCGATTGTGAAAAATGTCGACTTCCGGTTTTCAACGGATATACACGTTTTGAGGTACCCTGAGTCCAAATAACCACGTCCCGCAAAATGGTGACATGCACAAGAACTATTTGTCGAACGAAACTGAAATAAAGTTTTTGAGGTATGTCTGAGCCCGCGCTGTGATAGCAAAGATTTCGTCTAAATCCAGTAATTATACGAGGCACTAAATCCAAACGTCTACTTTTCTCTTTACGATTCCTCAAAAAGGCTGTTCCGATTTCGATTAAATTTATCATGATTAATCCTAATGAAGCATTCTTTAATATGAGGTAGTTTTATTACAATGAAACAAAAATTTCAAGTTCCGGTAATATGAGTAGTAATAAATGTGTATAACATATCATTGTAAAGATTAGAATTTAAGAAATAATAATATTCAGTTTATGATATGGTAGATGGTCGCTCAAACGAAATATTGGAGTATGAAGAAAATAATAATTTCTACCTTTAGATTATTTAACAGAAACTATTTATTGGTTTCCATGGTATGTATGTCAAATAATCGCAACTGTCTTAAAACTAAATCAATACTTACAGAATTACGAACAAACTTTTTAATTTCGTTTTAAAATGAAACACGTATATAACTATTTAGAGAGACGATCGAGAGCATTGTGATAGAAGGCGAAGTACGTGCTGCTCAAAAATTATCGATCAGAAAAAACATATGGGGCCATTCCACGTCGCCATCCAGCCGAAGTTCAAAATTTTTACCTTCCCCATTCAGATTTTGATAAAAATTTGTAGAAATTAAGTACATACAAAAATAAAAAAAAAAAATCCAAATTTTATCCAATTCCAACCAAGTAGTTTCAAAATTATGGTCAGCAGTTCCGATGACGACTTGAGCTCAAAACCAACTTTTATGTGTTAATACTTACTTTCCTCGGAGTCACCTGTGGTGTAGAGGTTAGCATGGCAACCTAAAATACTAAAGGTCGCGGGTTCGCGTCCCATGGTGACCCTAGGACTTTTTCAATGGGAGTATAAAATTCTTGGCTAGGCCGTCCCTCGGAGAGGACCTAAAATGGAGGTTCCGAACCTTTACACCTTTACGATGTCAGGTACTCGTTAATGATCCCTATCCTAATTACACCTGGATAGGCAAAATTTAGGACTCCCACTGTAGCATCGTCCGCTTAGCCATAGTGGCATAAAGTGACGTTGAACAAACAATAACAAGACTTTCCTCTGTAGAATGGGCATTAATTGAACTGAAGCTTTCTAAATGTATTCATTAATTCTGCATTTCATAGAGAACCGGACGATACCATAAATATTAGAGGGATTATTCTTCATCATGGGAAAAAAATTCTTTAACATAAAAAATTTAGATTTTTTCCAAGTTAAAAAATAGTCCTCAAAAAATGCCATGAGCTAAAATCTCTCTCCAACAAGCCTAATAAACTATATATCAATAGAAAGAGGATAAAATTCTCTATCTAATGATGAAATAATATGAGTGGGCTATTGACTTTTTATATCGATTTGATAATAAATAAATCTAATATAGTAACATTTAATTTAAAAGTGGCGCACAGGAATTAATACTGCTAAAGTCTCGCTAAAATACAAAGGTATATTATTAAAAGGGCATCTAATTTCCTTTTAAATTTTATAATAATGTCGGTGGGCTTTTGAGCTGAAAGTGTTTTATTACAATGTAAATCTAATAAAATTAATTCAACTCATTGTGATATGTACAGTTCTGTATGGCTAAAATCTCTCTCTTTATATATCAATATTATAAATATATCATACTGAAATATTATTTATTATATAATACTAGGAAATATTATAGGTATATATATATATTATAAACATTGTATATCACTGAAATACAATATATCTGAAAACAGGATGAAATTTTCTATCTAATGATGATATAATATTAGTGGGATATTGAATTATAAGAGTTATATTTCAATTTCAATGTAATATAGTAAAATTAACTTCAAAAGTGGCGCATACTATTTCTTATTATTATTTATTCTCATACTTCTTATTTGTTATTCTATTTCCACTTGAAGATTCACTTTGAGAATCGTTTAATTTCGGAACAAACGACTTTTTTTTTTAACTGTGCCTGTTCAAGCTTTTTATTGATACTTTTGTCTTGTTGTTGCAGAAAATGATTTACGGTTTCAAAACAGTCGTGAAAGATTAATTAAATGAAGTTCTAACAGAATTAGATTTAACACCGCTGAAACTGAAATCATCTTCTGCAATTACCGGTAGCACTTAAGTAAGCTATTTTTAAAAAAATAATCATTTTTAGTCGAAGAAAGAAGGGTGCTAAGTGAAAGTTGTGAGATGCGCGCACCACACCAGATTTTTTTATGTAAATATTATCTTTAATCATCCACCTTTAATTATATAGCCAGTTGTAATCTAATTTTTATTCCCGTCTGTTATTTTTAAGGGGCCCCTTCCCAGAATGATATTTATTTTTTCTTTGATTTCTATTCTTTATGAGGATATACGTAATTTAAGTAGAAATTACAGCAGAGAAGGGTTATATTTACACCAAATTTCTTATGAAAAATTTCCTATCGAGCCTCGTCCTTATCCCTCTCTTTTAGAGATTAAACAAAAAGAAATATACATTTTTGTTTTTTCAATAAAAAGAGCATTACATTTCTATACAATATCATAACTTCGAATCGTTGAATCTGTTGGAGAAAAAACCCTGTAGGCATGAATTAGCATTAAAATTAGTTTTTCCATTTTTTGAACGTGTCA